>JBBDGP010001636.1:200000-897500 GCA_037952835.1 Lithobates septentrionalis | reverse complement strand
GAAACTCCAGGTTGACACACGGGCACCGAAACTCCAGGCTGACAAACAGGAACCGAAACTCCAGGCTGTCACATGGGCACCGAAACTCCAGGCTGACACACGGGTACCGAAACTTCAGGCTGACACACGGGTACCGAAACTTCAGGCTGACACACCAATATCAACACATCCGGCTGGAAGGCAGGCCCTGAGACATCAGGCTGGAAGGTGGGCACAGACTGGAAGGTGGGCACAGACTGGAAAGCGGGCACAGACTGGAAAGTGGAGACATCAAGCTGGAAGGCAGGCACTGAGACATTTGGCTGGAAGGCAAGCACCGAGACATTTGGCTGGAAGGCAAGCACCGAGACATCCGGCTGGAAGGCAAGTACCGAGACATCCGGCTGGAAGGCAAGTACCGAGACATCCGGCTGGAAGGCAAGTACCGAGACATCCGGCTGGAAGGCAAGCACCGAGACATCCGGCTGGAAGGCAAGCACCGAGACATCCGGCTGGAAGGCAAGCACCAAGACATCCGGCTGGAAGGCAAGCATCAAGACATCAGGCTGGAAGGCAAGCATCGAGACATCAGGCTGGAAGGCAGGCATCGAGACATCAGGCTGGAAGGCAAGCATCGAGACATCAGGCTGGAATGCAAGCATCGAGACATCAGGCTGGAATGCAAGCATCGAGACACCAGGCTGGAAGGCAGGTACCAAGACATCAGACTGAGAAGCGGGCACATCAGATGGGGAAGTGGAAACATCAAGCTGGAAGGCAGGCACCGAGACATCAGGCTGGAAGGCGGGCACATCAGGCTGGAAGGCAGGCACATCAGGCTGGAAGGCAGGCACATCAGGCTGGAAGGCAGACATCAAGACATCAGACTGGGAAGCTGGCACATCAGACTGGGAAGCTGACACATCAGACTGGAAGGTAGGCATATCAGACTGGAAGGTAGGCACATCAGGTTGGAAGGCAGGCACATCAGGCTGGAAGGCAGGCACATCAGGCTGGAAGGCAGGCCCTGAGACTTTGGGCTGGAAGGCAGGCATCAAGACATCAGATTGGAAAGCGGGCACATCAGACTGGAAGGTAGGTACATCAGGCTGAAAAGTGGGCACATCAGGCTGGAAGGCAGGCACTGAGACTTTGGGCTGGAAGGCAGGCATCAAGACATCAGATTGGAAAGCGGGCACATCAGACTGGAGGGTAGGTACATCAGGCTGGAAGGCAGGCACATCAGGCTGGATAGCAGGCACAGGGTTGGCAAGTTTAGGTGGGTCATCAAGTTCAACTGGCATGAACGCAGGCTGGAACAGGTTGGTTGGTGTGGAGGCAGGTTGGGTTACTGGCAAGATGGTGTGGGTCGGGAAGAACTTGTTTCTTTTTTGGTTTAGCCACTGCAGCTTTGTACGTAGGTGCAGGGTCGTAAGAAAAGTATGTAGCTGGGCAAAAGGAAGACCAAGGAACAGTGGCTGGAGGAGGGTTCTGTGGGATTGTTACAGGTGGAGGAGAAGAGACAGGTGGATTAAAGGCAGGATAGGTGCAGCACTTGGAGACTGGGTAGTAGTATTTGGTAGGGAGCTGAGTAAACTGGGCTGTAGCTGAGGTTGCCATAGGTGACGGGGAGATAGATTTTCTGGAAGGCAGGTGTTTGATGGCAGGACTGGAATGTTGAGGCTTAGCTAAGTGCAGGAGATCTGACCATGTCCGTAGCACAGGTTGAACAAATGCTGATTCACACCCGGCCTGACTAACCAGGGATTGCACTGAATGGATGCAATCAGACAACACCTGCTGTGAACAAGCGGAATAATGTTCCATAAAAAAGGCTGGATCATCTTCTAATAACCATACCAGGGATTACACTTGGCCATAATTGAAGGGGGGAGAAAAATCATCGCTCCCTTCGGGAATACATGACTGGGCTGGTTTTGCACATAACTGGATCAGGGGCTGAACATCTTCAAATGACATATACACCCCTGATCCACTAGGGAATGAGCTGTTCAGATAGTTTCCATCAGCTGGTCACTAGTCCACCCTTTCAAAATCTGGCGACAATATTCACCATCATCTTCTGCCAGCAGGGAATAATTGATTTCATTGAAATCCATATTAGCAGAACTAACAACCCGGGTGGTTCCTCAATGCAGCCACGTCTGGTCAGGGATGTCCTTGGTGTACTGTCACAGGAATTTAGTAGACCAGACTGTGTGGACTGCACAGAAGGAACCAGAAACACAGGTAAGTGAAAAATAATGGTGTTTATTAAATGGGTGACAAATAAACGAAATATAACAGTGCAAAACAACCATAGACCCACAAACAAATGATATATACAAATGGATGGGAAATACCGTAATCGTAACAAAAGCCAGGCCGAGGTCATACACAAGGGGGTCAGTCAGATGGGAAAGGACTGGGAAGCAACAGGACAGGGAGAGGATGGATGGATAGGCTGCAGGGCAGGGATCAGGGAAATCAGGAAACCGGTAGGACAGGTCCAGGATGGGCTCAGGATAGGGATCGGATCAGGTCAGGACAGATGCAGGCTCAAGGTCAAGAAAACAGGCAGCAAGATCAGGGCACAGGGAGAGAGACACCAAGGCCAGGATGTGAGGGCTTGCCGGGTATTTATCAGACTGCAGTGATTTGACCTCACGTTACACCTGAGCGCAGAGGGTGCTGTCTGCTCCACACTGCCGGAATACACCCGCTGGTGGACACCGGTACTACGGCCCAAGGATGCAAAAGTGCCACCAGCAGGTGAGTCCTCTTATTACAGGTCTTAGGTGATGGAAGACACCCGCTGGTGGACACTGGTACTGCGATCAAGGAGACCGATAGCGACACCAACAGGTGAACCTTTTCATGACACAGTGCAGTCAGTGCAGAGTATAGAATACAGTGCATTGAAGTGGTTAAGGGGAACTCTTTGACAGAATTAAGAAAAAAAAACAGCGTCCCCCCCCCCAATCCATACCAAGCCCTTTGGGTCTGGAATAGATTTTAAGGGAAACGCCATGCCAAAATAAAAAAAAAGCGTGGGGTCCCCCCCCCCCCCAAAATCCATACCAGGCCCTTTGGGTATAGCAAAGGTTTTAAGGGAAACGCCATGCCAAAATAAAAAAAAAGCGTGGGGTCCCCCCCAAAATCCATACCAGGCCCTTTGGGTCTAGCATAGGTTTTAAGGGGAACTCCATGCCAAAATTCAGAAAAAATTGGCGTAGGGTCCCCCCCCCAAAATCCATTACTAGACCCTTATCTAAACAAGCAGCCCTTAACATGGGGAGGATACTTTGGGGCAAGGGCGGAGCCACCCGGTGATGATTTTTTTATCTGTATTCCCGGGAGCCGGCAATACATTACAGCCGCGAGTAAGTTTAAATGACATTTTTTCCTTTAGAAAAGTTATTTTGCTGCGGCACTGTTCTACTCATGGCACAGATGTGCCACTTTACAGGCAGACTAAGGGGGACCCCCCAGGTACGATATTTAACCCCTTCCCACCCGGAAAAGAGAGAGATGCAGCTCACAAACACTCTTGTTCTGGAATGACACCGCCCTAGTGAGAACTGGTTCCAGGTGCTGGCTTTGCTAGGTTGCAATGAGACGAGAAGAAATCCTGGATAGCCGCACTCTGGGATAAGGACATCTTTATTGAAATAAAATCCAACAATACAAGCAAATGCAGAGAAGTACAGGGTGGTAAACTGCTAATGCGTTTCACATCATTTGGATGCTTATTCGTAGCTAGAGAGGGATAGTGATAGTGTGATATAAATAGAAAAGTAAAAAAGTAAAAGTAAAAGTGGGAGGGTGGAGTATGCATGCCGGTAGAACAACCAATCACCGCGCTACATAGTAGACCCACCTTCTTGGTGTAATTAAAAAGATAATGATCCCATTATAAAAACCCCCACACCTGCAAAATGAGGAGGAGAGAAAAGCATCCACTAATAACCAAACAATTGTATAAAAAGAAAATGTATAAACAAAACTGCCATGCCAATATAAATCAGCACGGACCCATGTAAATAAGTGAAAAAAGAAAAAAAGAAAAAGAGAGGCTAGTATTGGATGCCAAATCCCCTCACAGCAGGTGGTGCCGCAACAATGGAACAATATTAGAGTAGTAGGGAGTGCCAAAGAGTATTAAACCAAAAAGCCATGTAACTGCAGGGTACCTCGCTCACACATATACAAAACCAAAAGTCAAAAAATGCAAAACATGTATATATAGACCTGAACAAAATATACATAAATGTGTGACAGCGCGACCCCGACATGGTATACATAGGCACTCCAGGGCACTCACGCAACCCAAGAAAAGGCAATATACATAAACAGTTAAATGGATTGAATATAAATTACTATATAAGATCAAAGTATATGCATATTAAGTGCTAAATCAAAGCATATGTACATTAAACATGAAATAAAGAAATATATATATATATATATATATATATGCACATTAGACAACACCTCCGATCATATCCAACAACTTATATTATGTAGACAAAAGAGTTGGCAAAAATGTGTGCAATAAAAATTATAGATCTGAAATGTGTCGCCAACTACTCAAAGACGTGGTTACGAATGTATCAAACATGTAGCATCACATCCAAAACACTAGTGTCAAATGAGTCTTTGTTTCCTGAAAGGAAAAAAACAAAAAAACTACTAGACGGATGCAGTTTCCGCATAGGTTAACGTGGTGGCAGACTGCGCTGCAGCAACAAATATGCAGAGACTGTAAGTCTCACTTCGTATGCTGAAATAAGTTGAATGAAGCAAAAAGCGCAAAAGAAAAATAGTATCAGGCACACACAGATATAATAGGCTAACTGTAAAATCTGAACAAACACAGTCTAGATCTACATCCTACACAAAAGGACATATCAGACCTAGCTATTGAATCAGGTTCATTTGCACTGGCAGATAACACTAAATGTCACACAATATCCTTTAACCTGAGATCTGACTTTTACCCCATTAACTCCAGAGGAAAGGATATGGACACATATCAGAAATTGGTAGAGAAGGATCTGGTACATCTTGCAAATAGCATTGCTTATAACAAATCTGGGAACCTCACTGCTGAGGGGATAAAATCCCTTAACAGCTTACAGAAAGATCCCTCGATTGTAGTAAGAAATGCAGATAAAGGGGGGGCTGTGGTTATCTTAAATGCCTCCTCGTATAGAGAAGAAGCCCTACGCCAGCTGTCAGATTCCTCTACCTACAGCAAACTAATAGGTGATCCTACCGAACCCTTTAAAAAAGTTGATATCTCTCCTGGACAGAGCGGTCTCTATAGGTATCTTTACCCCTAAAGAGAAAGAGATGTTTATCCCTGCATTTCCAGTCATGCCCATTTTCCACCACCTCCCTAAGCTGCATAAGGGCTTTTCACCACTTACAGGAAGACCTATTGTATCCGGCATAGACTCTCTGAATGAACGTTTAGGCCAATGGGTTGACCAGCAGCTACAGCCCCTGGTGATTAACCTTACGTTACCTTTACGTGACACTAAACAGTTTTTGTCCAAACTGAAAGGGATGTCCTGGGAGAAGAATTTTCGCTGGATTACCTGCAATGTTTCTAGCCTGTACTCTTCCATCCCACACAATCTGGGACTTCGGGCCATGGCCTTTTTTTTTGGAAAGATCTGGTCTTTTTTCTCTGGTTGTGCAAGAATTTATCATCACGTGTTTAGAATATTTACTCACACATAATTTCTTTATGTTCGACGGGGAGTACTACCTCTAGCTACGAATAAGCATCCAAATGATGTGAAACACGTTAGCAGTTTACCACCCTGTACTTCTCTGCATTTATATAAAGAAATGTGATTTTGCGCTAACCATACAAATAAAAAATTTTGTGCTGCTGCTCGTGTTAGTCCATAAATACAAAAGACCCAAAAAATAAATAGTAAATAGTGTAACCAGCGCGCATCATATCTTAGTGTGTATTAAATATAAGTGATCCCGATAGTTATGACTACTATTAGTATACCACACTTAAAGCCATTTCAATCCGGCCAAAACTCATGAAAAACGTTATTACTATAGACATATATTTAAAAATCGTGAAATTAATTTATTTTCCTATATTAGGAACATTTAAATCCTATACTCACACCACATGTTCAACAATGAAACAAAACATGTGTTATTAATTACAATGTTACTTATGAAAATGAATCCGCAACAATGTAGTGAGCACCCTGAAACATATGTTGCTAGTAACAATGTTACTTGTGACTATCAATTCGCAACAATGTGGTGAACACCATACATATCCAAATTAGTGCTAAAAATGTTTATCAGTGGGACACTTATTCCCCTTGAACATCTTAGATGTAGAAACAATGATCAGTCCTTGATGGAAATATGCTAGGTTGATATTAGCACCAATCTTCTTTATAGAAAGAGACACACCGATATTCCTCCTTTTCACAAATATGGTAAAAAAGGCCGCTTACCGGATCAGATGGATCTCAGGTTAGTGAGATCAGATGAGCATGTTGCATTAGCCTGCCGGCCTTAGATTATCACCTGGGCGTTTTCCTGGGAGATTTCCTCAGCCACTGTGCTCCAATTCACAGGCAGATCTGGGCGTTTCCCTGGGAGATTTCCTCAGCCACTGCGCTCCAATACACAGGCAGATCTATCCTCACTGATACAATGTATCCGGTTTCAAAATATTAGTTCATCCATACAGAAGATACACCTCAGTGGGAATAAAACGAAAAGGTCTCCATAGTGCAAATGTGTTTTATAGATTTATTCAAAATCTCTTTCACAGTCACTTTAAAACAATTCTTTCCACTGCAAATGTTCACAGCAACATTCCACTGCACACCAGGAACTACAAATCAAAATAACTCCCAAGTATACACCAAACGGAACTCAGATAAAAAATGGGAACCAGATAAAAATTAGCTAAAAATCAGCATACATGCAGAGCGGGAGCAAACCGGCTGGCTGCATGGAGAAAGACCAGACAAAACGTGATGGCGTCACAGCCTCTAGCTCCACCCGACGCGTTTCCCCTGAACAGGCTTCCACTGGGAACGGATGTCCGATCGGCGGCTCTCCCTGTCAGAGGGGGGGGTCTGTGGTGATAATCAGCACATTGATTATCAGCACAGCCCCATCAAATGTGCCACATACAATGCCAATCAGTGCCCATCAGCGGCCAGTCAGTGCCCCATCAGAAACGCCTGTCAGTGCCCATCAAAGTGCCAATCAGTGCCCACAAGAGTGCCAATCAGTGTCCACCACAGTGCCAATCCGTACCTATCACAGTGCCAATCCGTACCTATCACAGTGCCAATCATTGCCCATCAATAAAACCTGTCAGTACCTTATCATCGGTGCTGTCCATTAGTGCCATCTATTAGTATCCATCAGTGCCACCTGTCAGTGCCAATCAGTGCTGCCTATTTGTGCCCATCAGTGAAGGAGAAAACAAAATTTTATAACAAAGAAAAACTTTTTTTTTATTTTAAATCAGTCTTTTTTGGCTTGTTTAGCAAAAAATAAAAACCCCAGTGGTGATCAAATACAACCAAAAGAAAGCTCTATTTGTGGGAAGAAAATTATAAAAATTTAGATTGGGTACACTGTTACATGATAGCGCAATTGTCATTCAAAGTGCGACAGCGCTGAAAGCTGAAAATTGCCCTGGGCAGGAAGGGGGGAAAGTGCCCAGTATTGAAGTGGTTAAAGGAATATTTCATTTTTATTGTTTCACTTTAAGCATTATTAAAATCACTGCTCCAGTTGTTTTAAAAACTTTTTTTTGCATTGATATATATATATAAGCCTTTAAAATGAGCACTTTTGATTTTTCATGTTCTTGTCCCACAGACTTTAATAGGGTTCGAATATTTGAACTTTTTACCTGTTCGCATGTTCTGGTGCAAACTGAACCGGGGGGGGGGGGGGGGGGTTCGGCTCATCCCTAAATGGTGTGTGCCCCCTAAATAATGGGGATCGGTGATGATTCCCCTGAAGCTGCTTGTGGTTAGGGGTGTGTTCCCACATAACATTGGTGGTCAGTGTGCCCTCTCTATGGTTCATATACCCCCTCTAACCCAGTGGTGGTCAGAGTGCCCCCCTTTCATTACTGATAAGGTGAATAATTATCAGAAGAAGAACCAAGAAAAACCACTAAGAGAGAATGAAGGAAGAGGATCAGGAGAATTTATGACAGAGGCAGCCACTGAAATTTAATTTTTTTTTTTAAATCTCTGATGATTAATCCCTGATTATGGTAGGGTGACTTCGTTGGCACCACCAAGGGTGTGCCCTGCTTTGAAGGTACACTACTTCCTGATACCAATATTACTGGTCCTAGGGGAAGCGCCACTGTAGTCTGGGGGGGGCAAAGCCCCCCTAATAATACCCCTCTAGGATCCAGCCATGCTAGACAGAAAGTCCACTAGCATTTCCAGAACAAGTTTTGTAAAGTCTCTGCATTTCTCTTAGTGTAAAAAGATACCAATATTTAACCACTTGAGTACTAGCCTGTAACTGCCCCCTCATTACCAAGCCAATATTGGTGTGGACAGCCAAAAAGGTATTACAAGGGCATTTTTAAATCCCTAATTATGTAACAGGATGGATTGTGTATTAGGAGGAAAGCGATTGTGTACCCGGAGGAAAAATCTAAAGTACCCAAGGAGAGTGAAGGTTCACTTTAAGAAAAATCCAAACAACTTCAGAATTTTGTATTGTGACACTGTTATGTACACTCGGCAGAGTTTCGAAAAATTAGTTTAATAAACTGTACTTGAACAATGTAACTATAAAACAGTACCTAATATGAATTTATATAATCTAGAGATACCAACAGATGTAAACGACGCCCTTGAAGAAGCAGAAAATCTGCGAAACATGTTGGCTTATCTTTCCAGCAATTCGCGGACTAATGATAATTAGTATTAAGTATCTCTAATGGACTGTTTGTAGCTCATGATTTTATTACACTTGTTAATATGTGTTTTTGTAATCAATAAAATGTAAATTTTATCAATTCCTAAGTTTGTGCTTACCTTATTATACAGATGATATGGTCCACTAAAAAATCCTAAAATTTTATAGGAGGTAGCCGAGGCTCTCTCCCCTAGTCTCCATTTTCGAATCAATTAGTAGGGATTGTGGACCTATATCTGTATCTGGAAATAGTCCAACATTTATCATTATTTAACTATTTCTCATTAGGGTGCAAAACCCTTGCTGTCGTTGGACTACTTCCAGTTTAAGGTGTCTAGATAATGAATATATTTCACATGATAATACCTATAAATGCTGCTGATCAGATATTAATTTACTGGTGTTAACACCGTCACAATATTTAGAGTATCTTTCTTCCCAAATACCCTTATAGTGGTGGTTAACCCACTCCCCCCTCCCTTTCTTTTTTTTTTTTGGGTTGTAGAATGTCTCAATTCTCAGGTCCAGGATGGGAACAATTCATGGGTTCCATCCAAAACACCTGCACTCCCCAGTCACACCATGATGTGGGAATGGAGGTGTTTTTTCTCAAACTGAGGAAACTGATGGAGAAAAAGTCCAACCTGGGTTGGCACATCAGGTTCTTTGATTAATACCTCAAGGATGATATAAATCCCCAGGGATTACGCATCCAGATTTTTCCATCTTTCGCAGTTACAGATGCTGGTTTCAAAGAAAAATGGGAAAAAAATCTGACTCAATGCACTGCCAAATTAATGGAAATGCTAAAAGATAAATATACTCTAGAATTGAGGGACTTAGATCAAGAGATAGAGACACTGAGAACTAATAACCATGATACCTCTAATGCAGACTTCAAAAAGAGGTAACATGATTTGTTACAACATTTGGAAAACTATAATAAGAGTGTATTAATGAGAAAGGACCGCAAATTCTTCCAGGACAAATTAGCCTTCTCAGGGGGCTATGCATATAAATGGCAGAAGGGGGGGTTTGCCTAGAAGAGGAATGCCTCATAGAAACCATACATATAATGAAAATGCAATGTACAAATCTGACTCAGATATATCAATTTCTTCATCCTCTGTTTCTTCTCAGAAACCATCAAACAAGGTTGGACGAGGATCCTCGGCGAAGGGACGCACAGCGAGACGTGGTAATGGTGGTGGTGGCATGTCACAGGGGGGCACTAGTAGTAAAAAACGCATGGGCTCTCCCCAAACGAATCCTAGACGTTATCCACCAAGTAGCAACTATGAATCAGGAGATGACACACAGGGTGACCAGGTGCCTCGCTTTCAAGGTTTGCGGGGGATAAAATCAATGCACAAACACAGGAAACCACACGCAGCAAAGATCTAGGAGCGACTCCTAAAATAATTCAATTGAGAAACAGCAATCAGGGCTCTGTCCCTTTAGGCATGGCCTACACCCCCCTACCACCAACACAGCTACGGACAGGCAAAATAGACACCTTCATGGTGAAACAAATCCCGGGGAGCCAGGACTAGATGTCATAAACTTATCCTCATACCAATTATCACCAATAGAGATTGAGGTTTTGAGCCTTGGCTTGAGCTTTTGCCCTCTGCAACAAATTGATAAATTTACCCTTACTAAGGACTTGCATCTATTTGCAAGAAACCTCACGTACAAATACATCTTTGATACAGAACGAGGCAAAACCCCAACAAGAGAGGAAGACCTATACAAGGGGTTTAAAGTACAGGATTTTAGAGCCTTAAAAATACTCATACAACTATTGGATGAGAATGAGAGTTCTGCAAGCCCAGATGACTCCTCTAGTGAGGAGGAAGAGTCTGAAACACCCGGCAATCCAGAGCCAGCGAAATTCAAACCTAGGTCCCAAAAATTCCCTAATCTACAGACATGCCCAGCAATCTGGGCTTTCCTTAAACAGACCAAAAAACAAATAGAAGACTTATTATTCCCACGCCAGTTAGATAACAATTTATCACAGGCACAACGTCTGGCCCTTGAAGGGATGATCCATAATGACCAGATCATTATCAAGCCATCCGACAAGGGAGGTAACGTAGTCGTTATGGATAAAGACACCTATATTGAAATGTGCAACAGGATCCTGAATAATCGGGAATGGTACCAACAGGTTCCATTTGATAGGCTTATTGAGGCTAGAGCCCAGTACAAAGCAATTATTCTCCAGGCACACCAGCAGGCCCTGATTGACAAGGACCTGATGGAGTACCTTGATGTCAAGCATCCCATTACACCTACTTTCTATTCCATCTCGAAGGTCCATAAGAGTTTACATAATCCACCTGGACGACCTATAGTGTCGGGGATTGGTAGCCACACTGAAACAGCTAGCAGATATGTCGACAGTTACCTACGCCCTCACGTGATGGCACTGCCGTCATATCTGAAGGATACTTTGGACCTCTTAAAGGTAATTGAAGGATTGACAGTGCCTCCTGGAACGATCTTAGCTGCCATAGATATAGAGGCACTATATTCCAGTATTCTACACAGCAAAGGTGTAGCAACCATAGCAACCTTCCTCAGAGAACAGGATCGGAATGATTGGAGGTTGTGTCAATTCATTACGACGCTCCTTCAACACATTCTCACCACCAACATGTTCCTGTTCAATAGCTCCACTTACCTCCAGGTACAGGGGGTAGCGATGGGGACATCTTGTGCCCCATCGTATGCCAACCTGTACCTGGGGGGGTGGGAGCGGGAACTGTTCTCGGATGACTGCGCCGCGATACACCTTCGCCACATCCTATTGTGGCGAAGGTTTATTGATGACGTGTTGCTCGTCTGGACAGGATCCGCTCAGGAATTATCCGAATTTATGATTTTCATTTCTATTAACAACTTTAACCTCAAATTCACTATCCAATTTGACACCAATAGTATTGCTTTTTTGTATCTACGTCTCTTCATTAGAGGCGATGGCTCCATTTATAGTAATTTATACAGGAAAGAAACAGCGGGGAACACTATCCTACACTATTCTAGTGCACATCCTCGCCCTCTGGTACGAAGCATACCGTACAGTCAATACTTAAGATTACTCAGAAACTGTGCGAGAGACGAGGATTTCTACCAAGAAGCCAAGGCTTTATACGAACGACTGATTACAAGGGGAGCTAACACACAAACACGTGAATCATTAATATTTCGTACGCAGAAATCAAAAACCCAATCCACTACCAAATTTGTTACTACTTTTAGTGCACATCAAAACATTTTTCGGCAACTCATCACAAATAATTGGCATTTCCTATCAGAAGATCCAATTATATCCAAATACGTGGCAAATAGACCAGAGATCATCTATAGGAAATCCCGATCAATTAGAGATAGTCTGGTACATAGTCACTTTTCACCCGCCGCTCCCCTTCTTGGAGCGGCGGGTGGAAAGGGGACATTTAAATGTGGGGGATGCGATCAGTGTCCGTGGATAAGAGAGGGCACTGGTTGCCCCCTACCGAGAAGTGGGTACTATAAGTCCAAAACATATGCAGATTGCAATACAATCGGGATAGTTTATCTTGCAATGTGCCTATGTGGCGCATTCTACATTGGCAAGACGAAACGCCCATTTGCCAAACGGTTTCAGGATCACCTCTATTACCTTGATGCAGGGTTATTATATACCCCAATCTGCAAACATGTTGGACTACACCATAGTTATGATCCTAAGTTTATATCATTTTTTGCATTAGAGGTGATCCCTGAATCCGATAGAGGAGGCGACTTTGACAAGAGGATCCTTCATAATGAGGCCAGATGGATCTTCGGTCAAAGAGCCACCTACCCACCAGGCCTGAATACTGCTTTATTATTTAAACCATTTTTATAATTAACAACATGAAGTTGATAATTTTTGATTGGACCTTCTGTTGGCACCTCAGACTTGGCAGCACATTAACCAACCAAGGGGTCTTTGTTTGTGTTTTTGTCCCATAAACTCAACGCAGACCATAGACATATTTGGCCTGATTGTTAGGACTGCCTGATTGACTGGCATGTCTCCTGTTATATGACATATCTGGCTTACTGGATGATACTAGGGGGGCCAAAATGCTCACTAGGATATGGTTTAGAATTTCTCCATATTTCTCTTCCCCCTTTCCCTCCTCCTCACAACATAGGTAGTGTCATTCTCTATTACGTTGTTTTCCCTCTTTCTTTCCTTCCCAATTGTTTCTCCCCCCCTCCCCCCCCCCTCTACTTTTCAATAGGATACCAATATGTGACTCTGTAGCACCTTAAGGTTAATTATGTTCAATATATTAATAAGGTTTACACAAGTGTTGAACTATAAATTATTGTATGCATTATTGCAGATTTTTTGTTTCTACATATGTACCAGTGAAATTGAAATTTGTAACAGTATTGATGCTAAGTGGCCTGCATGGCACCTCACAGCGGGGGTTCTTCTGCTCAGCCGGTGGCGATTGGGAAATTAGTGTGGCTGTTCGGGCTCCCCTGGCGGGAGGTTAGGGTTATCACATCTTTCCCTTTCCTTCCTCCCCGCGCACAAATTAGCTGCGCGGTGTGCGCCGATGCAATGATGGCCAGTATTGGCCATCTTGCACATGCGCAACACAGGGGCTCTCGCGCCGGAAGTAAAGTCAGGGGTCAGCTGACCCTTTACTTCCGGGGGGATCACAGAAATTTAAGGTAGACGCGCTCAGCATCTCCTTCAGCCAGCGTCACAAACAGCGGTTGTAGAGGGCCTTATCCGGAGGGTGGTGGACCAGAAGTTCTCCTATATTCACAAAACCAGAGGTAAATAACAAATTGATAGTCCCCCTGTCTTTTTGTCATTGAGAGATTGGAACAGTTGGCTCCATATATACTCAACTGAATGTTGTACTATCCCCCCTTTATTAATATCAATACAAACCTATATTATAGCGCCTATATAATGCTCCATGTGCCATTTTTTCATATGGATGCATTCTACAGTGATTAATGGGGGTATGTCAGCTATTTATATAAGAGCTGACACATTTAACTCTACAGTGATACAGATACATAGGTCTATTCTTTGAAATTGATTATGTATTTTCTGGAGGATATAAGTTAGCCTTATCCATCTGGACGGCCATCTCTTGTAAAATGACAAATGGGGTATGGTTCTATGGGTTCAATATAGCTGTTGCTATTGAGGATGTATGGACAGTAAAAGTGAGAACCAATACATCAGTATTACGAACTATAATAACCAATATCTCTCCCCCTGCAAAATAAAGAAATTAAATTTAGCTGATAAAATTAGCTGAAAAATTATTTTTTTATACAGGATTTACCTATTTACTAGGCTGGTCAGTACGTGATCCGACATCCCACTCTCCAACCCCGTAGGCTCTGACTGCCCTGGGGTATGATCGCGATCGGCTGTTAGCAGGCTGAGCCTTTTGATGTGAGTTGGGCTTTGCATGCCCCATTTTAGGCATTGGTAACCTCTATTGGGTAAGCACTTTTATTAGTTTAATAAACTGTACTTGAACAATGTAACTATAAAACAGTACCTAATATGAATTTATATAATCTAGAGATACCAACAGATGTAAACGACGCCCTTGAAGAAGCAGAAAATCTGCGAAACATGTTGGCTTATCGCATATCCAAGCATCTTTCCAGCAATTCGCGGACTAAAGATAATTAGTATTAAGTATCTCTAATGGACTGTTTGTAGCTCATGATTTTATTACACTTGCTAATATGTGTTTTTGTAATCAATAAAATGTAAATTTTATCAATTCCTAAGTTTGTGCTTACCTTATTATACAGATGATATGGTCCACTAAAAAATCCTAAAATTTTATAGGAGGTAGCCGAGGCTCTCTCCCCTAGTCTCCATTTTTGAATCAATTAGTAGGGATTGTGGACCTATATCTGTATCTGGAAATAGTCCAACATTTATCATTATTTATATATTTTAGATAGATTGAAGAAGGGTTAGAAAACGTGCAACATTTTTAATGCTGTTTGTATACATGTCACTATCAACTTTTAATGCAGGTATGACTTCTTCACAATAAAACATAAACAGCACATAAACTTTTGGGATTATGTAAATGTATATTTAACCACTTGACAACTGGGCACTTAAACCCCCCTCGTGACCAGAGCAATTTTCAGCTTTCGGTGCTCTCACACTTTGAATGACAATTACTCAGTCATGCAACACTGTACCCAAATGAATTTTTTGTCCTTTTTTCATACAAATAGAGCTTTCTTTTGGTGGTATTTGATCACCTCTGGGTTTTTTATTTTTTAAGCTATAAATGAAAAAAGACCGCAAATTTTGAAAAAAAACGCATTTTTCTTTGTTTCTGTGATAACATTTTGCAAATTCGTAATTTTTCTTCATAAATTTTGGCCACAATTTATACTGCTACATATCTTTGGTAAAAATAACCCAAATTAGTGGATATTATTTGGTCTTTGTGAAAGTTATAGAGTCTACAAGTTATGGTGCAAATAATAAAAAATTGATCACATCTGATGTACTGGCGATCTATCTCATTTCTTGCGACCCGAACAAGTCAGGAAAGTACAAATACCCCCCAAATGACCCCTTTTTTGAAAGTAGACATTACAAGGTATTTAGTAAGATGCATGGTGAGGTTTTTGATGTTGTCATTTTTTCCCACAATTCTTTGCAAAATTAAGATTCCCCCCCCCCCCCACAAAATTGTCATTGTAATAGATTATTTCTCTCACATGCCATGTATATACCACAAATGATGCCCCAAAATACATTCTGCTACTCCCCCTGAGTATTATGATACCACATGTGTGGGACTTTTTCGCAGCCTAGCCACATACAGAGGCCCAACATGCAGGGAGCACCATCACGTGTTCTAGGAGCATAAATTACACATCTAATTTGTTGACTACCTATTACACTTTTGAAGGCCCTGGAGAACCAGGACAATGACATGTGACACTGACGTGGCACTGATGACAAATGGCACTGATACGTGGCACTGATACGTGGCACTGATGACAGATGGCACTGATACGTGGCACTGACACTGATGTGGCACTGATGACAGATGGCACTAATACATGGCACTGATGACAGATGGCACTAATACGTGGCACTGATGACACTGATGACAGATGGCACTGATACGTGGCACTGATGACAGATGGCACTGATACGTAGCACTGATGACACGTGACACTGATGACAGATGGCACGTGACACGTGGCACTGATGACAGATGGCACTGATGACAGATGGCACTGATGACAGATGGCACTGATGACAGATGGCACTTATACATGGCAGTGGGGACAGATGGCACTGGGGACAGATGGCAGGGCAGATGGCAGGGGCAGATGGCAGGGGCAGATGGCAGGGACTGTTAACAGCGGGACACCTTTTTTTCCTTTTTTTTTTCTTTTACACTTACCGCCGCAGCGGTTCCGCTCTCCCTCCTCACACGCTGTCTCTGTGTGAGGAGGGAGAGCCGGCGATGAGAGATGATCTCATATGTTTACATATGAGATCCTCTCTCATTGGCACCGCCGATCGCACTGTAAACGGCCGCTGTCATTGCCCATTTACGGTGATCTGTGACTGGCTGTGTCCGAGGGACATGGCCAGCACAAAACTTCTGCGATGCGCGCCCGCGGGAGCGCGCAATGCAGAAGTAAACAGGAGGACGTCCAGGGACGCCCTCCCGGCAATTGAAGTCCGCGCTGTAGCCATCTTTCGGCTATAGCGCGGACACCTAGTGGTTAAACACACTATAGTTGTCCCTTTAAAATATCCAAGTTTTGAAACATTTGCTATTGACACACCATCTGTTACCTCATTACAAGACAGAATGTAGACAGCCAAACAAACTGAGCAGTTGACAAGCCCATTGTGCTCAGCTGTTGGTTCCATATCCTCACCTGTTTTGTGGTGGGACACCTAGCACCAGCTGTCCTCCTCACTCCAACAAATCACAGTGTTAGCTTCAAATGAAATGGACACATGCTGTTCTGGCATGCCACACAGATAAGCAGAAGCCTGTGTTTGGTTAATCAGTTAACCCTGTCAATTGTAACCTAAACCAGCCACATACAGAGGGACAAGACTGTAATTTAGTATTCATAGCTACTAGTTATATTTGGGTTTGCATTATTTCTTTGTATGTGTATATATATATATATATATATATATATATATATATATATATATATATATATATCTATATCTATCTATATATATATATATATATATATATATATATATATATATATATATATATATATATATATATATATATATATATATATATATATACACACACACACACAGTGGGGCAAAAAAGTATTTAGTCAGCCACCAATTGTGCAAGTTCTCCCACTTAAAAAGATGAGAGAGGCCTGTAATTGTCATCATAGCTATACCTCAACTATGAGAGACAAAATGTAGAAACAAATCCAGACAATCACATTGTCTGATTTTTGAAAGAATTTATTTGCAAATTATGGTGGAAAATAAGTATTTGGTCAATATCAAAAGTTCATCCCAATACTTTGTTATATATCCTTTGTTGGCAATGACAGAGGTCAAACGTTTTCTGTAAGTCTTCACAAGGTTGTCACACACTGTTGCTGGTATGTTGGCCCATTCCTCTATGCAGATCTCCTCTAGAGCAGTGATGTTTTGGGGCTGTCGCTGGGCAACATGGACTTTCAACTCCCTCCAAAGGTTTTCTAAGGGGTTGAAAACTGGAGACTGGCTAGGCCACTCCAGGACCTTGAAATGCTTCTTACGAAGCCACTCCTTCGTTGTGTGTTTGGGATCAATGTCATCCTGAAAGACCCAGCCACGTTTCATCTTCAATGCCCTTGCTGATGGGAGGAGATTTGCACTCAAAATCTCACGATACATGGCCCCTTTCATTCTTTCATGTACACGGATCAGTCGTTCTGTTCCCTTTGCAGAGAAACAGACCCAAAGCATGATGTTGCCACCCCCATGCTTCACAGTAGGTATGGTGTTCTTTGGTTGCAACTCAGCATTCTCTCTCCTCCAAACACGACGAGTTGTGTTTCTACCAAACTGTTCTACTTTGGTTTCATCTGACCATATGACATTCTCCCAATCCTCTTCTGGATCATCCAAATGCTCTCTAGCAAACCTCAGATGGGCCCAGACATGTACTGGCTTAAGCAGGGGGACACGTCTGGCACTGCAGGATCTGAGTCCCTGGCAGCGTAGTGTGTTACTGATGGTAGCCTTTGTTACGTTGGTCCCAGCTCTCTGCAGGTCATTCACTAGGTCCCCCCGTGTGGTTCTGGGATTTTTGCTCACCGTTCTTGTGATCATTTTGACCCCACGGGGTAAGATCTTGCGTGGAGCCCCAGATTGAGGGAGATTATCAGTGGTTTTGTATGTCTTCCATTTTCTAACTATTGCTCCCACAGTTGATTTCTTTTTTTTTTTCAATAATTTTTATTCGTTTTTCACATATGTTACAGGTAATTAGTAAAGAACATATTCCAAGTTGATTAAACTTCAAAATAAGTACAAGTGGTTCAGTTTAACATAACATAGTAATACTTAGTACTTTTCCAAGAGCAGATATCAGGAGTGTTTATACTTTATTATATCCAGTAGAACTTATCTTACGCGTTTAAGGCTTCATAGGTAAGCCGCTGCTCTGGACCAATGAGACCAACGGAGCCATTCTGATCTGGCTTTAGTAATTTTGCCTTTGCTAGAGGCTACCATCAATTCATAGCTATAGTGTAAATTAACCAGGTCCAGGGTGTTTTCTATGGTCGGTGCCTGGTTGTTCTTCCAGAGCCTGGTTATGCTTAGCCTAGCTGCTAGGAGGATGTGAATTGTCACTTTTCTGAGAGGGAAGGGTATGTTTTCTATTGTTAGATTTAGTATTCCCAAGGCTGGTGATGGGAGTATGTTGTGTTGTGTGACATCTGACAGTATATGAAATATGGATGTCCAAAAGTCATGTAATAACAGGCATTCCCATATTGTATGGAGAAGGTCACCTTTTGACTTGCTGCATCTCCAGCAAGTGTCTGGAGTAGTCTTGCTAAAGGAAGCTATTCTTGTGCGTGTTGGATACCAGCGTAAGGAAATTTTTTGTGTGAGTTCCCAATAGACATGTGCACACTGAAATATTTCGTTTCGGAATTTCGTTTTCGTCTGAAAAATAAATTTATTTAGTTACTCCCGAAATTCGTTTTTATTTATTTCGTTTTTCGTTAAAAATTGCATTCGTCCGAAAATCCAAATTAAGGTCGAATCTGTCATTGAAGGCTTATGGTGTCTGTCGAATGTTCAAAGAAGATTCGACGGAGCAGCTAAACTGTACAATGCCGTATAGTTTACCTGCTCCGTCGAATCTTCTTAGAACTCTCAACAGACACCATAAGCCAAAGTACGTGTGTACTTAGTTCTAGCTATTTTACTGCTCCACCTCTTTGGTTACAATCAGCCAATAACATTCATCATCATCATTATTTTTATTTATCTTTTCTCCCCTACGTCGAATCTTTTCTCCCCTACGTCGAATCTTTTCTCCCCTACGTCGAATTTTTTTCTCCCCTACGTCGAATCTTTCCTCCCCTACGTCGAATCTTTCCTCCCCTACGTCGAATCTTTCCTCCCCTACGTCGAATCTTTCCTCCCCTACGTCGAATCTTTCCTCCCCTACGTCGAATCTTTTCTCTCTACGTTGAATCTTTTCTCTCTATGTAGAATAATCTTGGACTAATAGAGCTAAGGTTAGGCACATTCGACCACAGGTTTGATGGACACAGATTGTTATTGTCATCATCATGTCGAATCTCCTATCTATATCGAACTGTTGTAGCAACGAAAACGAAAATAAAGCATTTGTTTATGTTCTGATCTTTCGTTTTTCTGACTCTGCACTTTCGTTATCGTTTGTTAAAACGATAACGAAAATACCTGAAATTCAGACGAAAATGCATTCGGAAGAAAACGAATGCACATGACTAGTTCCCAAAGTGCGGAGTATTGGGTAGACTGGTAGATAGAACGAAGTGCTGTCTGCCATTGTGTTTCTGTGAAATTGTGTGCTAGATCTGATTCCCAGTGTAGGTGTGAGTTTATTTTAGTAAATATCTTTTTTTGATGGAAGGTGTTGTAGAAAAGAGATATACCCTTCACTTTCTCGTCGGGATTGTTTAGATACGACAAAATTTTGGGAGGCATTGTGTATGTCGGAGTAGGTATATGGGAGATACAGTTTCTCACTCGCAGGTAGTTGAAGTATTCAGTTGCAGGGAAATTAAACGCTTTTTGTAGTTGAGGGAATGTCAATAGTGTGGGTTCTTGGAATAGGTTTTGTATCTGTATGATGCCTTTTGTTGCCCAGTGAGTCAGAGATAGGTCTGGTGAGAATTGATGAAGTATGTCTATTGGGATGGGTGGGTAAAATGTTTTGTGTTGGAGTGTGTCTACTTTGCTTAATTTCTTCCAAGCCAGAGCTGAGGCTTTCATTATGGGGGAAATTGCATTCGGGGTGGGGACTCCAAGTGGAGTGCCTAATATCCATGTTTTTAGGGTTGTATGTTTGAATGTTGCTGCTTCTATAGGGGCCCAAAGAGTTTTGGGATGTGGTTGGAACCAATATTGTAATTGGGTTAGGATAGTTGCCCAGTGGTAGTCTTCAAGGTTGATAGATCCCGCCCCTCCTGCTAGTTTGTGTTTGAATAATTTAGAATGTGCACATCTAGGTTTTTTCCCTTTCCAGAGGAGTTTGTTAAGCATGGACTGGAGATCTTTGAAGTATGATGTTGGTAATGGGATAGGGATGGTCCTAAAAAGATACAGTATTTGTGGTAGGTGTAACATTTTGAAAGCAGCCAATCTACCTGACCAAGATAATTCATGTTTTGCTAGGTGTTGTATTTCTTTTTGGAGTTTGGCAAGGAAGGGCTTAAAATTAAAGAGACCTTTTGTTGATTTTGTTAATTGAACTCCTAAATAAGTTATGTCGTTTTCAGCCCATGTGTATGTATAGCATTTTTGGAGCAGATTTTTGGTTGTGGCGTCTATACCTCGATCTAGGACATATGATTTTGTCGTATTGACTTTGTAGTAGCATACTCTGCTTGACTGTTGTAGGACTTTTTGGACTTCTGGTAGTGAGGAAGTCGGGTTGGTTATCATGATGATTACGTCATCTGCAAATAAGCTGATTTTATGGGATGTCTTACCTATCTCAAATGCTGATATTTTGGGGTTTTGTCTAATGTGCTCCGCCAGGGGTTCTATTAGTAATGTAAAGATAAGTGGGGATAGGGGGCACCCCTGCCATGTGCCATTTGATATGTGGAATGTTTGCGATAGCATGTCGGCCGAGAGAACCTGGGCAGAGGGGGTGGAATATAATGCTAATATGGCGTTCAAAATGCATCCTTTAAATCCAAATTTTTGGAGAGTTTGCAGGAGGTATGTCAAGTGGATCCTGCCGAACGCCTTCTCTGCGTCCAGTGATAGAAGCAGAGAAGGCGTTCCATTGGATTCAGCGTAGTGAATAATATCAATCATTCTTCTGGTTGCATCTGATGCTTGCCGTCCGGTAGTGAAGCCGGATTGGTCTTTATGTATGAAGTTAGGCATGATATTGAGTAGTCGTGAGGCTATGGATTTTGCATACATTTTGAGATCTAAATTTAGGAGTGAGATCAGGCGGAAGTTTTGGGGTGTCACTGGATCTTTTCCTGGTTTTGGTAGAGTTACAATTAGTGCGGTTAGGGATTCTTTGGGAAATTTAGCAGAGGAGGCCACATTGTTAAACATGTTGGTTAGATGTGGTACTAGGTGATGAGTAAATTGTTTAAAGTAAGCTCCCGTGAGTCCATCGGGACCTGGTGCTTTATCTGGAGGGAGGGATTTGATAGTGGTAGTGATTTCCTGTTCCAAGAAAGGATTGTTTAGCCGGGGGTTAATTGGTCTATTGTTAGAGTTAGGAGCTTGATTTGGCTTAAGAATGTATTAATTTCATCAAGTGTGGGTTGATATGTATCTGGGTCTTGTTTGAGGTTGTATAAGTCACTATAATATGTGCTAAAAGCATCTGCTATTGCTTGGGGGTTTATCAATTTTTCCCATGTGCGGGGGTGGTATAGATAGTCTATTTTATGTTTGATTCTCCTAGTCTTAATGCGGTTAGCTAGGGCTTTACCTGCTTTGCTGTTAGTGGAGTAGGATGTGGCTTTTAGTTTTCTTTGTGCATGTTCAAACGACTGTAAAAGGTGTAATCTAAGGTCTTGTCTAAGGGATAGTAGTTGTGCCGAGAGTGCAGGTTGGGGGTTAGATTTGGTTTTCCATGTTGTTTATTTGTGACGTTAGAGTGTCTATATGTTGTGTCCTTTTCTTCTTGAATTGGGAGCTCAGTTTTATCAGTACATCTCAAATAAATGCCTTGTGCGCATTCCACACCACTCCTGGGTCAGACACAGAGCCTGCATTATTTTCAAAGTATTCCGCTAAGTGTTTAGTTATATCTCGGGAGTATTCGGGATGTTGAATGATGTAATTATTCCTTCTCCACAAGAAGGTGTTTTTTTGTTGCAAGGAATCCGATATAGAAATGGTGATGGGGGCATGGTCCGACCAAGTTGTGGTGAGGATCACAGATGCGCTGATTTTTTGCAATAACCATTTGTCTGTACAGAAGAGGTCGATTCTAGATTTGATCTGTTTGTCACCACTGTTTCAACTCCATCTGTAGCCATGCTCACATTATTTCAATATTTATTTAGCCATTAAGTCTTACCTAAATTATGGGTTCCCTTATCTTTACAATTTTGGCCTTTTAGTCCCCTTGCAGTTTGATTGTGGTGTGAAAGTTATGCCCTGCTAGCTGTGTTCCTAATATGCCCTCCTAATTGATTAATTGCCAGATTCAACCCACGCCCAACACACAGTATAAAAACAAGGCCTTCTTTACGGGGGAGCATATACAGGGGGCTGCACATACAGCGATTTGCACAAAGCAAACTACAAAAGACTGCAGGTGACCCCAGCTTCAAATCATCTCTCCTTCCTCTCTGAAACATGCACTCTTTACCTATCCTCCTTTTCACAATTGCTGCCTCTCTCCTCAAACTCTCTTTTCTTCATCCCTCTGCTCCACCCCACAATCTGTACATATCACCCTCACTTATCCCCTCCCCCTATTACTGCACTCATCACCTCTTTCTAACTCTAAGCCCACTTGCTAACATACCCCCAGGATACTGAAGCATGTCTCCTCATACAAATCATATTCTCATATTACCTCCCTCACTCTTCTGCTTCTCCTAATCGCTGGAGATATTTCCCTAAACCCTGGGCCCCCCTTATTTAACTGTGCCCAACACACCCATCACCATCACCCTACACCCTCTGGCAGTAGTCGCAATCTACACAATTTAGTCTCCATTCCTCTTCTTCCCAACACCAGCCTCCCTCTCTCCTGCGCCCTCTGGAACGCCCGCTCTGTCTGCAACAAACTCACTGCTGTTCATGACCTCTTTGTCACTAATTCCTTTAATCTACTTGCTCTTACCGAAACCTGGCTCCACGAATATGACACCCCTTCTCCTGTTTCCCTCTCCCAGGGTGGCCTTCACTGGACTCACTCCCCTAGACCTAATGGATGCAAGGGAGGTGGAGTGGGATTCCTCCTATCCCCCCAGAGCACCTTCCAGGTTATAAACCCTCCTCCCTCTTTTTTCCTCTCATCATTCGAAGCCCACTGTATACATCTATTCTCTCCTACTTCCCTAAGAATTGCTGTGATCTACCGGCCCCCTGGACCATTATCGACTTTCCTTGATGAGTTTTCTGCCTGGCTACCCTACTTTCTCTCTTCGGATATTCCCACAATCCTTCTCGGTGATTTCATCATCCCTGCTAATACAAACACTCCTGCTACTTCTAAACTTCTTAGTCTAACCTCTTCATTTGACCTGAAGCAATGGGTACAGGCTTCTACTCACTCTGATGGCAACACCCTTGACCTTGTATTCTCCTACCTATGCACTCCATGCAACTTCTCAAACAATCCTTTTCCTCTCTCCGACCACCACCTTATTAGTTTCTCTCTCCCCCTGTCTTCCACCAATTTTCCCTCCAATCGCCCTAACCATCACCCGTAGAAACTTTCGCAACTTCAACTCCTCTCTCCTCTATTCTACTACTGACCACCTCTATGACAAAATTTCTCCCCTGTCCTGCCCCAACCAAGCCACGTCCATCTACAATAAATCTCTGTCCTCCACCCTGGACAAGCTCGCTCCCCTCACTACACGCAGAATCAGGCCTCGACCCCTACAACCCTGGCAAACAAATGACACTAAAATTCTCAAAAAACGTAGTCGCGCTCTTGAGCGTCTGTGGCACAAGACTAAGTCTCTCAAAGACTTCAACCAATACAAATCTGCCCTCCAACAAATACTATTCTTTCCTCCACACTGCCAAGCAAACCTATTTTACAACTCTTATTAACATCTTCTCATCCAATCCCCGTAAACTCTTCTCTACCTTCAACTCTCTACTTTGTCCTCCACCGCCTCCACCCACTGACTTACACACTGCCCAGGAAATCGCTAATCACTTCAAAAACAAGATTGATACAATCAGTGATGAAATCTCCATTCTACAGGTATCTCCCCCAGCTAAGACCCTATGTCAACAAGTACAACTGACACTCCCCCTATTCAAATCTGCTACTACAGACAAAGTTGCTAAACTCCTTTCTATCACCCACCTAACCACCTGTCCCCTGGACCCTATTCCCTCTCAAATGCTACGGTCACCCTCTGACCCCATCCTGCACTCTCTAACCCACATCTTCAATCTCTCCCTCACGTCTGGCATCTTCCCAGATGCTCTAAAACATGCACTGGTCACCCCAATACTCAAAAAGCCATCCTTGGACCCTACCAATCTTAACAACCTACGTCCTTGCTCCCCTTTTCCTCTATACTTCTTGAACGCCTGGTTTACAACCAACTGAGTGACCACCTCATTAAAAACAACCTTCTTGATCCCCTTCAATCTGGATTTCGCCCTCAACACTCCACAGAAACTGCTCTTTTAAAACTCACAAATGACCTACTAACTGCAAAAACCAACGGACACTATTCTGTACTCCTACTTCTGCATCTTTCAGCTGCCTTTGACACGGTTGACCACCCCCTCCTCCTCAAAAAACTTTACTCCCTCTGTCTCCGTGACTGCTCTTCAGTGGCTCTCATCCTACCTATCCCAATGCACCTTCAGTGTCACTTACAATTCTACTTCCTCCACTCCTCTTCCTTTCTCTGTTGGGGTCCCCCAAGGTTCTGTTCTTGGACCTCTTTTATTTTCAATCTACACCTCTTCCCTGGGTCAGTTGATAGCCTCTCACGGCTTTCAATATCATTTCTATGCTGATGACACACAAATCTATCTCTCCACCCCTCAACTCACTCCATCAGTCTCTTCACGCATCACTAACTTACTAACCAACATATCTGTATGGATGTCACACCACTTCCTCAAACTCAACTTGTCCAAAACCGAGCTTATAATATTTCCTCCCCCACGTGCCTCTTCCCCTGACTTCTCTGTTAAGAGCAATGGCAAAACCATCCACCTGTCCCCACATGTCAGGGTGCTAGGTGTTATCCTGGATTCTGAACTCTCCTTTCAGCCCCACATCCAATCACTTTCCAAAGCTTGCCGCCTCAACCTCCGCAACATCTCTAAACTACGTCCCTTTCTAACCAGTGAAACCACAAAGCTCCTGATTCACTCCCTGGTTATCTTTCGCCTTGACTACTGCAACTCACTCCTCATTGGCTTACCTTTAAATAGACGATCCCCCCTTCAGTCCATCATGAATGCGGCTGCCAGACTCATCCACCTTACAAACCGCTCAGTGTCTGCTACCCCTCTCTGCCAATCCCTCCATTGGCTGCCACTCGCCCAACGAATTAAATTCAAAATACTAACAATAAGTTACAAAGCCATCCACAACTCTGCCCCCAGCTATATCACTAACCTAGTCTCAAAATACCAACCTAATCGCCATCTCCGTTCCTACCAAGACCTCCTGCTCTCTAGCTCCCTCATCACCTCCTCCCATATCCGCCTCCAGGACTTCTCCCAAACCTCGCCCATCCTCTGGAATTCCCTACCCCGATCTGTCAGACTGTCTCCAAATGTATCCACTTTTAGGCGATCCCTGAAAACTTTCCTCTTCAGAGAAGCCTATCCTGCCTCCATCTAACAACTGCACTATTTTCTCCATTAGCTCATCCCCCACAGCTATTACCCTTTTGTATAACTTGACCCTCCCTCCTAGATTGTAAGCTCTAAGGGGCAGGGCCCTCTGATTCCTCCTGTATTGAAATGTATTGTACTTGTACTGTCTGCCCTAATGTTGTAAAGTGCTGCGTAAACTGTCGGCGCTATATAAATCCTGTATAATAATAATAATAATAATAGAGCAGGTTTTATGGAGCAGAGAGAGGAATGTGTAGTCTCTCTCCGTTCCATGTTGGCAACGTCAAACATCAAACAGGTCATGAGTACCAATGAAAGATTTCAGTGGGGATTCTCTACGTTTAGCTACAGAGTTGGAGTCCATCTGGATATCTGGAACTAAGTTGAAGTCTCCACACAGAATTAAATGACCGCACTGTAGAGGCTGGATTTTTTTCATAAGTTTACGAAGGAATTGAATTTGGCGGACGTTTGGAGCATATAAGTTGACTAATGTATAGTCTGTTTTGTTGATGGTGCAGACCAGGATGAGATAACGTCCATTGGGATCTGAGAGAACTTGTTTCAAGGGGAAAGTGACCGTGTCCTTAACTGCTATCAGTACACCCTTTTCTTTGAGGTGAAGGAGGCGGTGTAAATATGTGGGAAGCGGATATTTTTGCATGTTGGTGTAGCTGAAGAGTCAAAATGTGTTTCCTGAACGCACAGGATGTCGCATTTTGTGTCTCGGGCTGTTTTCCAGAGTGAGTGTCTTTTGGCTGGGTGGTTAAGCCCATTAGCATTGAGGGACAGAATTGTGACTGACATTTACGGTGTGTTGGGTGTGACTCAGGCAGTCACAGGCACTTACAGTTAGTTGCGATTTGATGGAAGCTGTGGTGTAGTTACAGGTGATGTATCTTCTGTGGTTACTGGTGGTCTTGGTCTTCATTGGTGGTCACTGAAAGAAGGTAGAACTAGAACTGCAAAACAACAAAGTCAGAAGGAGAAAACTGAACAAGATCAAACGAAACTTCTAGGGTGGTAGATGAGGGTGATTTTATCATGGGTGAGGGGGATAGGTGGAGTAGTGAATCTGGTGATTCAATTAAACCACTGCTGGGGGAAACAAGAGTCAAGAACTTTTGGTGACAATTAAACATACAGCTGATAGCCGGGGAGAGTATCATCTGAGAGTGGATGTAGGCCCGTTGAGATCAGGATTCGCGGACCCTATCAACTGGTGTGTTTCCCATGAGTGCGACGTGAGGCATTGTGGGGACCACGATGTGCCAACGGTGGGTTGAAATCATGCGGGGAGTCAGGGATGATTCCCCAAGTGTGAAGTAGGCGCATGCCACTTTGAAGGTTGCTGATCGTGTGTGGCGATCCATTGTGCGTCACCAGTAGTGTTGCTGGGTATCACCATTTGTATAAAATCTTGTGGTTATGGAGGCCTTTGGTAACTGGATTTAGTTGTCTCCGCAGTTGTAAGGTATACTTAGGTCAGGGAAAAGCAGGATGTTTTCGTATGGCATCGGAAGCCGTGGGCCACTCCTGGCCACAGTAAGTATTTTCTTTTTAATATGGAAAAAAATGTACTCTCATCAGTACATCCCTGGGAACAGAGGCTGCAAGATGTGAGGGTTTGGCAATCCTGTGTATCCGATCGATTATAATGTCCCTTGGCGAGGCATCGGGAAGGATCGTGTGTATTAATTCCTTGGCAAATTTAGGGAGATCAGGTGGCGGGATGGATTCAGGAATACCTCTCAGCTTTAAGTTATTCCTCCTGGGTCTGTCCTCTAAATCTGCTAATTTGGCCCTTACCCAGGATTGCTCTTCTTTTATTTCATCATAAGTGTCAATGATATCATTAACAGTTGTGGTGCATTCCTCCATGCTATTTTCAATGTGTGTTACTCTTTCATCCATTACATGCATATCTGTGGATATCTTGGTAAATAAGGATGATATGTCAGTCATTAGAGAGGACTGGAGGGGAGAGTAACATATCCTTTAAGGTTGTATCTATCACAGGTTGTCCTGTGGTAGGAAAGGAGGCCATGGAGGATTGTAAGGCCTGGTTGGACTGGAAAGGATGGCAAGCGTGGGCCTCAATTTGTGGGTCTGGCGGCTGTGAGTCCATCCGCATGCGGGCCTTCGCAGGGCTGCCTGTGATGGGATCAGCCTCTGATCGGTGACTGGGTGACAGGGATGCTGATTGGGGTTCTTGATCTCCCTGAATTTCGTCAGGGAGATCGGTATAGGCCTCGTGTATCGCGGTCGCGGCTGCGCCGGTGCCATCTAGGGTCTGACTGACCTTAGGAGGAGGCTTGTGGAAGAAGGCTGTCAGCTTTTGAGGATGGTGTTCGTTCATCCTCTTGCGGGACATGGTTTTCTGGGGTCTCCGGATGATAATGAGGTAGGATGACTTTGGATCTTTCACTAGATCGGGCCTGTGTCGCTGTGTTTCTCTCCCCAGGCTGACGAGCTCAGCGTCTAAGTGGCCATCTCCGGCGCTGGCAGACCACGCCCCCCTACAGTTGATTTCTTCACACCAAGCTGCTTGCCTATTGCAGATTCAGTCTTCCCAGCCTGGTGCAGGTCTACAATTTTGTTTCTGGTGTCCTTCGACAGCTCTTTGGTCTTCACCATAGTGGAGTTTGGAGTGTGACTGTTTGAGGTTGAGGACAGGTGTCATTTATACTGATAACAAGTTCAAACAGGTGCCATTAATACAGGTAATGAGTGGAAGACAGATGAGCCTCTTAAAGAAGAAGATACAGGTCTGTGACAGCCAGAAATCTTGCTTGTTTGTAGGTGACCAAATACTTATTTTCCACCATAATTTGCAAATAAATTCTTTCAAAAATCAGACAATGTGATTGTCTGGATATGTTTCTACATTTTGTCTCTCATAGTTGAGGTATACCTATGATGACAATTACAGGCCTCTCTCATCTTTTTAAGTGGGAGAACTTGCACAATTGGTGGCTGACTAAATACTTTTTTGCCCCACTGTATTATATATATATATATATATATATATATATATATATATATATATATATATATATATATATATATATATATATATATATATATATATATATATATATATATATATATATATATAATACAGTGGGGCAAAAAAGTATTTAAAATATAAAAATATAAAATTTATAAAAATATAAATATATACAAAGAAATAATGCAAACCCAAATATAACTAGTAGCTATGAATACTAAATTACAGTCTAAAATATATTATTTTTAATGTTCAGTTTTAAATGTCTTGGCCCCCAAATCTCAACAGTTGACCTGGTTCAAAGGATAACAAGCCATCATGTGCAATTGTAGGCTTGTGCAAGATAGCTGTTTCACATTCATTGGAAATTTCAGCTAGCCGTATACTAGTAGGATTTTGTTTGAATGTTTTTCCCTTGGTTGAACTAGATCACTGGTTTCCAAACTGAGGCCCAGGGGCCGGATGAAGCCCTTTGCAGCCCTTTGCTCGCTGACACCAACAGTGGGGCATAATTCCTGCTACTGACATCAACAACAGGGCACTATTTCTTCCATTGACACAAACGATGGGGCACAATTCTTCCCAGTGACACCAATGATGGGGCACTATTCCTCCCACTGACACCAATGATGGAGCATTATTCCACCTACTGAAACCAATGATGGGCTCTATTTTTCCCACTGACACCAATGATGGGCTCCATTCTTCCCACTGGCACTGATGATGGGGCATCATTCCTCCCAGTAATGCCAACGATGGGGCACTACTCCTCTCACTGACACAAACAATGGGCACCAATCCTCCCACTGACACCAATGATTGGTACTAATCCTCCTTCTGACACCAATGATGGAGCACTATTCCTCCCACTGACACCAATAATGGAGTACTATTCCTCCCACTAATACCAATGATGGGGCACTATTCCTCCCACTAATACCAATGATGGGGAACTATTCCTCCCACTGACACCAATGATGGGGCACTATTCCTCCCAGTGATACTAAAGATGAGGCCCTGTTCCTCCCACTAATACCAATGATGGGGCACTATTCCTCCCACTGGCACCAATGATGGGCACTAATACGCCCACTGATACCAATGATGGGCACCATTCATCCCCACTGATAATGATGGCGAATTATTCATCCCACTGACACCAATGGTAGGGCAGTATTCCTCCTAGTAACACCAATGATGAGCACCAATCCTCCCACTGACACCAATGATGGGCACTTATCCTCCCACGGAAACCAATGATAGGGCACAATTCCTCATTCTAATAACAAAGTTGGATTGGTTACTCCCACTGACACCAGGACAATTTCGCCTCCCACTGGCGACAGTCCAGCCCACCTAAAGACTGAAGAACAGTAAACTGGCCCTTTGTTTAAAACGTTTGGAGACCGCTCAACTAGATGGACTTGTGTCTTTTTTCAAACTGACTAATGTAACTATGGTGTCCGTTATTGAAACAGAAAAAAGCAGAGATCCTAATGATCACAGCTGATCTCTTAGGTGTTCAGGTGTGCTAGTTTATGAAGCTGAGATGAGGAGTGGAGAACATGTTCTTCACTTCTCATCACAGGACACACCCTTTTGTCATTGAGATGGCCAGTTTATGAAGGTGAGATCTGAAGATCTCACTGGCCATCTCTATAAAATATCTCCGTCCCAGATTCTCCAGCCCATTCTGGAAACACATGCAAATTTCATGTTATGTTAACGGTGCCATTATTTGTTAATGGCACCCCAAAAGTGGCTAGCAAAGGTGCTGTTTGTCAAAATACGCATAAAAAGCAAATCAAAATGCATGTCAAAAAAAGTGCCAAAATACATGCTAAAAGAAGCGCCAAAATGTGCACTATAAACCACACCAAAATGCATGTTAAAATAACCTTTGCCAAAATGTGCGTTAAAGCACCAAAATGCACAATAAAATAAAAACTCAGAGAGATGCGCGTCCAAAAAATACGACATGTTAACCACTTGCCGACCGTGTCACGCAGATATACTGCGGCACAATGGCTCTCCTGGACGAAACCCCATACGGGTACATCCTACCCTTTTTCGGCCACCAGAGGGCGCGCGGCAGGGGACCCCATGCGCATGGCCGGTGGGCACAATATCCTCCGGCCACGTGCGATTGCGTGCACGAGCGCCAGCATTGGGATTTGTGTGTGTAAACACACAAATCCCTGTGCTGTCAGAAGAGAGGAGCTATATCGTTTCTTCCTACGAAGTAGGAAAAACGATATGGCTCCTCTCCTAGTTACTCACATCCTCACACAGTTAGAACATGCTGAGGGAACACACATTTAACCCCTTGAGGGCCCCCTAGTGTTAACCCCTTCCATGCCAGTGACATTTACATTTAAAAATTACTATGCTGCACTATCTCCTAATATTCTTTCCAACAATGAATTTAAAGTGCCAATATTGAAGCAAAAAAATGTAGAACATGATAAAATTAAAATAGCGAAAAAATAAATAAAGTCCTTCATTGCTGTGATAATATAATCTGTGATATGTGTCACACTCCACAGAAAAATAAAAATAATAAAAAAACACTTAAATAATATATATATGGTGCCACAAATGTGAATCATAAAGTGCTATAGTGCATAAAACAGTGAAGTCCTGATTAAATGAGGGTCAGTCCAACATAATTAATATATAGTCCTTGTTAGATATATAATGATGACTTCATAAAAAAAACGTGAAAACAACGTGTTGCGGTGTCCACACTCAGATGCTCCCCACCCTCAGGCAATGGCCGCTCACCTCAGAGCGTGTGACCTCGCAATTAAGTTTGGTCAACCACGCATGTGAATCACCTCAGGGGTTCTAAGTTAGCTGTATGGTCCCAAACCGCTCACTGGTGCTGTTTCCTAATATAAAAACAGTAAAACGAAACTCCATAGCGTGATACCGTTTTAACACAATTTATTGTACAAACTAGGATTGTACTGATACTAGTATCGGTATCAGTGCCGATACTGAGTATTTGCACAAGTATCGGTACTCGTGCAAATGCACTGATACCTGAAACCGATACTTTCAGGCTCGGTTCTTTGAGCTGTCAGTGGGTCTCCCCAGTGTTAGACCCCTTTCACACCGAGGGCGTTTTGCAGGTGCCATAGCGTTAAAAATAGCGCCTGCAATCCGCCCTCAAACAGCTGCTCCATTGTCTCCAGTGTGAAAGCCCGAGGGCTTTCACACTGGAGCGGTGCGCTGGCAGGATGTCAGGAAAAGTCCTGCCAGCAGCTTCTTTGGTGCGGTAAAGGAGTGGTGTGTTTACCGCTCCTCCACCGCTGCTCCCCATTGAAATCAATGGGGCAGCGCTGCGATACCGCCGGCAAAACGCCACTATTGCGGCACACTGCGGGCGGTTTTAACCCTTTCTCGGCCGCTAGCGGGGGGTAAAAGCACCCCGCTAGCGGCCGAAATGAGCCGCAAATCCGACGGTAAAACGCTGCTTAAAATAGCAGCATTTTCCTGCCGACACTATGGGCTGCTCGATGTGAAAGGGGTCTTAAAGAAGTCCGGTAATTGGAGCTGTCAAAAAAAAAAAAGCAGCCGGAAATGTTGCCCTGAAACACTAAAATAAAAAGAAACATGGTTTCTTTTTGTATATTTCTGTTTCTTCATCTGCAGATCAAAGGGATGAACAATGTTCCTCTTTTTAACCCCTTAATAACCCTTAATTTACTCTAATCAGCCTTAATTAACTCCCTTTTCTCCTCCATTTAATTATTATTTTCCTGCTTTTTTTCTTTTGTTCACGTCTATTTTATAAACAATAAACAATTAAAACTTTAAATAAAAAAAAATCTATTTATTTCATTTGTAAATAACTTTTCAATGCTTTGTACCATTGCTGACACCTGAAATTAAAACTAAACAGTTGCGGTAGGTATCGGTAATTGGTATTGGCGAGTACTAAAAAAAAGTATCGGTACTTGTACTCATTGTAGAAAATATGGTATTGGTGCTTCCCTAGTACAAACAAAAAGCCCCAGTACAGGGTACTCACGTGGGTTAGGTGCGTTTAGTGCACCACTCTGTAATGTGCCTAAAAGGCTGGGTTTTGATTGAGGTCGTATGTCCGTTCTCTGTGAGGCAGACCAACTGCCTCCTACACCGTCCTGTCCCCTCCCCTATACGTGACGATACAAGGGACATTTTGTATCTTCCTCAGGGGGATTTTTATAGCACTGATCTCTGTATAAATGTCAATGGTCCCAAAAAAGTGTCAAAAGTCTCCAATCTGTCCGTCGCAATGTCGCAGTACCGCTAAAAATTGCAGATCACCACCATTACTAGTAAAAAAATAAATAATAAAAATGCCATAAATCTTTCCCATAGTTTGCAGACGCTATAACTTTCGTGCAAACCAATCGATATACGTTTCTTTGCGATTTTTACCAGAAACACGTAGAAGGATATATATTGGCATAAACTCATGAAAAAATTAGTTTTTTAAAAAAAAAAAAAAACTTTTGAGGATATTTATTATAGCAAAAAGTAAAAAATATTGTTTTTTATCAAAATTGTCACTCTTTTTTGTTTATAACGCAAAAAATAAAGACCGCAGAAGTGATCAAATACCACCAAAAGAAAGCTCTATTTGTGGGAAAAAAGGATGCAAATTTTGTTTGGGTACAGCGTCGAACGACTGTGCAATTGTCAGTTAAAGCGACGCAGTGCCAAATTGTAAAAAGTGCTCTGGTCAGGAAGGGGGTAAAATTTTCCAGGGCTGAAGCGGTTAAAAAAACGGCAAAATGTGCATTAATAATGCAAAAGTGCACAATAAAAAGGGGCCAAGATACACATTTAAAAAAATGTGCCAAAATGTGTGTAAAAAAACTGTTTAAAGCTCCAGTGCTTATTATTTTCAAGTGAGGCCCGAAACGGAAAGAAAAAAAGAAAGTAGTGCAGGGCCGAGCATGACAGTGTGCAAGGGGAGACAATAAAGGGTTAACAAATGGTGAAACAAGAAAGTGTAACAGGAAGGGGTTGGAATGGTTTGAGAAAGACTGAGGGGGTGAAGCATTATTTAAGGAGGAGGTGGGGACTTCTGGGCAGCAGAGCAAGAGACAGAGAGGAGGAAGCAGTTTACACACGCTGCTGTCCTCAGACATTTTTACCTTTGATGGCTCCCACTACCTTCAGGTGCAGGGGGTTGCGATGGGGACATGTTGTGCCCCATCGTATGCCAACCTGTACCTGGGGGAGTGGGAGAAAGCTTTCCTCTATGACGAAGGTCTTACCCAGTATACCAACCACATTATGGGTTGGTATCGCTATATAGACGACATTTTTGTCGTCTGGGATGGCCCCTTGGATGTACTTGAGCAGTGCTTATCAAGAATGAATAAAAATGACTTTAACCTGACATTCACAATGTCCTCAGATAAAAATCGGATAACATCCTTGGACATAGAGATCTACAAAGGCGAACAAGGTAAACTCTTCAGTAAGCTATTCAGAAAAACCACCGCAGGAAACACCATACTGCATGCTGCTAGTTTCCATCCCCAGCCCCTTATTGACTCTATACCTTATTCACAATACCTTAGAATCAAACGTAACTGTACAGACAATGAGACATTTCTAAAGGAGGCAGCCAACCTACGAGACAGACTATTAGCCACAGTGGAGTAGTGGTTAGCACTCTCACCTAGCAGTAAGAAGGGTCGCTGGTTCGAATCCCAACCACGACACTACCTGCCTGGAGTTTGCATGTTCTCCCTGTGTCTGCGTGGGTTTCCTCTGGGTACTCCGGTTTCCTCCCACACTCCAAAGACATGCTGGTAGGTTAATTGGCTTCTGTCCAAAATTATCCCCAGTATATGAATGTGAGTTGGGGACCTTGGATTGTGGGCTCCTTGAGGGTAGGGACCGATGTGAGTGTGCGATATATGTGTGGAGCGCTGCGTAAATTGACGGTGCTATATGGGTACCTTAAATAAAATGGGGATAATTGTAGACATGCACCCACACTCACTCAGGTTGAACTGGATGGACTGGTGTCTTTATTCAACCTTACTAACTATGATATACACGCACATCCTTGAAAAAATCTTTAAAAAAAGTAATGAACAAACCCAGGAATACGCTTTTTCAGACTTCCAGACAAAAAGACACAAACCAACTACGTATTATTACAACATATAACCAACAACATTGTCAAATTAGAAAAATAGTTGAAAAATATTGGCATTTGCTGACCCTTGACCCATCCTTGGGCCACCTAGTGTCAAATAAACCACAGTTCACATTTAGGAGAGCTATATCCATTGGCGATAAAATTGTGAGTAGTGAGTTTAAAAATGAGTCGACAAGAGTACTGTCATGAAGATCCTGCCAGTAACAGGCAGATTAGACCCATCGGTGCACGATTGCGGGCGTCTGTGCGCACGTGCACATGCACTCGTTAGTGTCTGGTGGGTTATTTAAACCTGTCTGGCACTTGCATCATTGCTGTTTGCTCTGCAGCTCTGTGTGTGTGTTCCCTGAAAACCTGATATCTGCTCCTGTTTTGACCCGGCTTGCTTTGAGACTATTCCTGTTATCTGCCTGTACCTGATCCCTGGCTTGTTTGACGATCCCTCTGCCTGCTCCTTTTGTACCTCTGCTGCCAGCCTGCTTACTGACCCGGCCTGCCTGATGATCCTGGACTCCCATCCAGTCTGCTGAGCCTGTCTGCTGAGCCATCCAGGCTGTTCACCTGTCTGCTGATCATCCAGTCTGCTGAGCCTGTCTGCTGAGCCATCCAGGCTGTTCACCTGTCTGCTGATCATCCAGTCTGCTGGGCCTGTCTGCTGAGCCATCCAGGCTGTTCACCTGTCTGCTGATCATCCAGTCTGCTGGGCCTGTCTGCTGAGCCATCCAGGCTGCTCACCTGTCTGCCTGATCCATCCAGTCTGCTGTCCTGTCTGCTGAGTTGTCCAGTCTGCAGTTCCTGTCTACTGATCAATCCCGTCAGCTGTGCCGGCCATCTGATCCTTCTGTTGTTGATCCTGCCAGGCACTCATACCACTCCGCACTCCTGCACCCCTGTCACCACTATCAGGGGCTCTCGTGTCGGAGGCGTAGGAGAGGCCATCCTCTGCAATTCGGGCTCACCCTTTAGGTACGTAACAGTAGCAAACAGCCATGTCTGAGCCCGAGCAGGGAACCTCTCCTATGCAGGAACTTTGTTTGCACTTAGCAGGCCTGACCCAGGCTGTCAAAAGCCTTCAGGAAGGATACACCCGGTTGGAGGAACGGGTTCAAGTACTGTCTTCTCCCACTGGAATTCAAGGAACCCCTCAAGCCTCTACCTCTTCTACAGGCACCACATCCTCTCCTACGGTGGTGATGCTTCCGCCCGAACCACGTGTCCCCACACCCGAAAAATTTGCTGGGGAACGTAGCAAATTCAGGGCGTTTCACAATTCCTGTGAACTGTACTTCGCCCTCCAGCCACGTACCTTCTCCTTGGAAGCCACCAAGGTGGGCTTTGTCGTCTCTTTACTTTCGGGTGAACCTCAAACCTGGGCCCATCGCCTCCTGGAACAGAAAGCCGATGTGTTGACCAACCTTACCACCTTCTTTAATACCATGGCTCAACTGTATGAAGACCCTCAGCTTTCTGCAACTGCCGAAGCCGCACTGCACGCCCTTCAGCAAGGGCGCTGGGCGGCGGAAGATTATGTGGCTGAATTTCGGCGGTGGAGCGCAGACACTGACTGGAATGACGCTGCACTCCGTTACCAGTTTCGCATGGGACTGTCTGACCCCTTGAAGGACGAGCTAGCCCGAGTTGGTGTACCCCAGACCCTAGACTCATTAATCAATCTTGCCATACAGATTGACCGGCGGCTGAGGGAACGTAGGTCGGAAAAAGCAACTGGATTTTCCCGACCAACCTGGATGTTACCTAGAGTGCCCAGTCACCTGCATCCGGCCCCTACCTCTCAGTCCACTTCTACAACGGACACTTCGGAACCCATGCAGTTGGGGGTGCTTCGTCCTTCTCTTACTATGGAAGAGCGCCAACGTCGCCGGGCAAATAATCTATGTCTCTACTGCGGGGAACCCGGTCACTATGTCAAGAATTGCCCTACTAAACTTCGTAAGTGTTTCCGAAAATCTCCTGAACATGTGCTTACTGGAATCCAGACCTCTTCTCATCTTGCCCTCTCTATCTCTTTGCAGCTTCCAGGAAAGACTCTGTCAGTGCCCGCCATTATTGATTCAGGAGCCTGCAGTTGCTTTATGGACTCATCTTTTGCAACAAGACATCAGATTCCTCTGCTTCCTAGGGCCCAAAGACTGTCCATTCACCTGGCTGATGGGTCCACTATTAAATCTGGGCCGGTTATCCAAGAGACTTCCCCTTTGCCAGTCACCATTGCCGGTGCCCACCACGAACTGCTTCGTATGGACATTATCTCCTCACCTCTGTTTCCTGTAATTCTTGGAATGCCTTGGCTTCAAGCCCACAATCCTGGTGTCAACTGGGCCACAGGGGAGGTCACCTTTTCCTCTTCTTATTGCCAGCAATTCTGTGCCTCAAAGGACCCCCATGGGCCCTTTCCTTTGCTATGTCTGGACACTGAAGCTGAGCTATGCCAAACTGTCCCGAAAGCCTACCATGACTTCATTGACGTGTTCAGCAAGAAAGGAGCAGAAACTCTACCTCCCCATCGGGCTTATGATTGCCCTATCGAGCTCCTTCCAGGGGCCGAAATTCCCTTCGGAAGAATCATCCCGTTAACCGAGTTAGAACAGGTGGCCCTTAAGGACTATATCGATGAAAACTTAAAGAAGGGTTTCATTCGTCCATCCACTTCCCCGGCAGGTGCGGGTATCTTTTTTGTAGAAAAGAAGGATCACACACTTCGGCCTTGCATAGACTACCGTGAGCTAAATAAAAATTACCTTCAAGAACAGGTACCCCCTTCCCTTGGTCCCCGAGTTATTCCAGAGACTAGGAACAGCTACTATCTTTACTAAACTTGATCTTCGAGGAGCCTATAACTTGGTCCGCATCAGGGAAAGAGATGAGTGGAAAACGGCGTTCTGCACCCGTTTTGGGCACTTTGAGTACCTAGTAATGCCCTTCGGGTTATGTAACGCTCCTGCCACGTTCCAGTATTTTATTAACAATGTTTTCCGGGATTATTTAGATCTGTTTGTCATCATCTACTTAGACGATATTCTAATCTTTTCTTCCTCCCTAGATGCTCATCGCAGACACGTCAGGTGTGTTTTGACACGACTTCGACAGCATGGCCTGTACGCGAAGTCAGAAAAATGTGAATTCGAACAAGAGAGTATACCATTCCTGGGATTAATCATCTCCATAGAAGGTATCAAGATGGATCTGCAGAAGATCGCTGCAATACTTGACTGGCCAGTTCCTGTTGACAAAAAAGGAATCCAACGTTTCGTTGAATTCGCTAATTTCTACCGGAAATTCATTAAGGGGTTTTCTGCCATCATTGCCCCTATTACCCAATTAACCAAACTGGGGGTTCGCTTCCATTGGACCCCAGAAGCTCAAGTTGCCTTTGAATCTCTCAAAGAATTGTTTACATCTGCCTCCGTTCTAAAACACCCTGATTCCGCCCTGCCATTTGTACTTGAGGTAGATGCTTCTGAGATCGCTGTTGGAGCAGTACTCTCCCAGCGCCAAGGAACCAAGGCACTGCTCCACCCGGTAGCCTTCTTCTCCCGCAAACTTTCGGCTGCCGAAAGGAATTACGATGTGGGGGATCGGGAACTGCTGGCAATCAAATCGGCACTTGAAGAATGGCGATACTTACTTGAAGGAGCAACTCACCCAATCTTGATCTTCACTGATCATAAGAACTTAGAGTACTTGAGGTCGGCAAAGAGGTTGAAGCCACGGCAAGCCAGATGGGCATTGTTTTTCTCCAGGTTCTCTTTTCATGTTACTTACCGGCCAGGCTCTAAGAATACAAAACCTGACGCCCTGTCCAGAATGTTTCACAAATCCAAAGAAATGACTTCCCCCGATACCATTCTTTCTCCAGGGAATTTTCTTCTGCTGCAGGAAGACTTGCTCTCCCGGATCAAACAGGCTACTCTGGGGTGGACGCCCCCCGCTAAATCGGAACTACGAGCAAAAGACGGGTTGTTCTGGTACAGGGACAAGATTTTTGCACCTGAAAGCGTACGAGTCCCTATATTAGAACTCTGTCACGATCACGCACTAGCTGGACATTTTGGCATAACTAAAACCACCGATTTGGTACAACGTACCTTCTGGTGGCCTCAGGTAGGCAGAGACTGCAAGAAGTTTGTGGAATCCTGTGTCACTTGCATTAGGAACAAGAGCAGTAGAGCCAAGGCCTGGGGATTATTGAGACCACTGCCTGTTCCGGATAGACCCTGGAAGATGTTATCCATAGACTTCATTGTAGAGTTACCCCTGGCAGAGGACCATACCACCATCTTTGTGGTGGTAGACCGGTTGTCAAAAATGGCACACTTTATCCCTATGAAAGGCACTCCCTCTGCTTCTGAGACTGCACAGGTATTCATCAGAGAAATTATCAGACTCCATGGAGTACCGGCCAACATTGTCTCAGATCGGGGGGTACAATTTACTTCCCGATTCTGGAGGTCCTTATGCAAAGCTTTGAAGATCGAGCTAGCTTTCTCTTCCGCCTATCACCCCCAGACAAATGGGCAAACAGAGAGGACCAACCAAACCCTCGAACAATCACTCCGCTGCTTTTCTTCATTTACTCAAGATGACTGGATCTCTTTGCTTCCGCTGGCTGAATTTGCCTACAACAATTCTACACACTCTGCTACAAAACAAACCCCATATTTTGCCAATTATGGCTTCCATCCATCATTCCTGCCCAGCTCCATCCCAGAATGTCCTGTTCCAGCAGTTCATGAAACAATTAATTTTTTTTCTCTCAACAATCAGCTCTTGCAAGAAACTATGGCCAGGACACAGGAACACAATAAAAAAGTTTTTGATAAAAAGAAATGTGGAGAACTGTTACTGGCACCCGGTAATCTAGTTTGGTTGTCTACACTGAACCTGAAGATGGCATGCCCTTCGAAAAAGCTGGGTCCTAAATTCATAGGCCCATTTCCTGTGAAGAGGAAAATCAATGAAGTGGCTTACGAGTTGGAACTTCCTGAGTCACTTAAAATTCATCCTGTTTTCCACGTAACACTATTAAAACACTCTGTTGCTAATCCCTTTCCTGGCCGAAGCTCTGACCCTCCTGATCCTGTATTAGTAGATGGGGAAGAGGAGTTTGAGGTAGAAGCAATAGTGGATTGCAGGAGGAGAAACAATCAAACTCAATTCCTGATCAAATGGAAGGGCTATGGGCCCGAGGAGAATTCATGGGAACCTGAAGAAAACATCCACGCTGAGAGTCTGGTTCAATCCTTCAAAAGGTCCCATCCTGAAAAATTGGCTCGGATGGGCATCCGGAGGCTGCCCCTTGGGGGAGGGGGCAATGTCATGAAGATCCTGCCAGTAAAAGGCAGATTAGACCCATCGGTGCACGATTGCGGGCGTCTGTGCGCACGCGCACATGCACTCGTTAGTGTCTGGTGGGTTATTTAAACCTGTCTGCCACTTGCATCATTGCTGTTTGCTCTGCAGCTCTGTGTGTGTGTTCCCTGAAAACCTGATATCTGCTCCTGTTTTGACCCGGCTTGCTTTGAGACTATTCCTGTTATCTGCCTGTACCTGATCCCTGGCTTGTTTGACGATCCCTCTGCCTGCTCCTTTTGTACCTCTGCTGCCATCCTGCTTACTGACCCGGCCTGCCTGATGATCCTGGACTCCCATCCAGTCTGCTGAGCCTGTCTGCTGAGCCATCCAGGCTGTTCACCTGTCTGCTGATCATCCAGTCTGCTGAGCCTGTCTGCTGAGCCATCCAGGCTGTTCACCTGTCTGCTGATCATCCAGTCTGCTGGGCCTGTCTGCTGAGCCATCCAGGCTGCTCACCTGTCTGCCTGATCCATCCAGTCTGCTGTCCTGTCTGCTGAGTTGTCCAGTCTGCAGTTCCTGTCTACTGATCCATCCCGTCAGCTGTGCCGGCCATCTGATCCTTTTGCTGTTGATCCTGCCAGGCACTCATACCACTCCGCACTCCTGCACCCCTGTCACCACTATCAGGGGCTCTCGAGTCGGAGGCGTAGGAGAGGCCATTCTCTGCAATTCGGGCTCACCCTTTAGGTATGTAACAAGTACACTGCAAGTATAAAGGAACATTTGCATGTGGCTCTTGTCGTTACTGTGGATATATGCTTACACAAAAGAACCCCACTCTCCCGAATGGGAAAAAATTCTATCCAAAACATTTTGCTAACTGAAGAACCACTGGAGTAGTCTATCTGCTCCAGTGTAACTGCAGTTGCTTTTATATAGGAAAAACAAAATTAGAATTTTGGAAAAGAGCCTACAGACATATTGTGTCTATGCAAACATCTTATCCTGATCTCCCTCCATGTCTCCTTAGTACATGGGGGCAAGTTCCCTAGGATTAAGTTCCTAATTTTAGATCGGGTACACCCAAGCCCCAGAGGGGGCAACTGGAACAAAACTCTACTCCAGAGAGAACTAAAATGTATTTATCTATTAAAGGCCACCTCGCCCCCAGGCCTGAATGAGGCTGTTTGTTTTAAACCTTTCCTCGAGGGCTTCAGCTCCGGTGGAATGGAGAAATAAGCTATGGACATATCAAACTGTTAGGCTCTCTCTATACCCATTTAAAAAGAAAAAGAGTGCTACTTGTCCTCTGCTGCATCTACCCCCCTCTCCATTTACATGTAAACACCACGATAAAATAATATATATTTGTCATATATGTTGTAAACTCTTGATACGTCTGGTTTATTACACACATGACCCCAGCAGCACAAGCTATTTAAAATTCACTAGGGGCAGATTAAATAACTATATAATGCTTATGTTTACTAACTGGTGTAAGACTTTTATAGTACACTTAAGAGATTTTTCCTTTCTCTATATTTTTTTCCCAATCCAGATAATTAGTAACTAAGCATATGCCTAAGTGACCTTGTAAGATATGAATTGTAAAAAAAGATATGGGGACATGTTTGTACTTATGCAGACAACTCAATAGTACTATTACAGTAATAATTCCTGCTTTCCAAATTACCTATTAATGTCTATTAATGTGTTTTGATATAGTCAACAAACGTAGATACTGATTTGTCTGTCTCTTATTGATATCAAATATATACAATGTCAATTAAGAATCAACACTTGTTTTGTACCTACTCAAACCATCGAGTCTATGTATGTTATTTATTGACACTAATGCCGCGTACACACGAGCGGACTTTACGGCGGACTTTGCCCGGCGGATTTTTCGACGTACTTTCTGAATGAACGGACTTGCCTACACACAATCCACCAAAGTCCGTCGAATTCGTACGTGATGACGTACGACCGGACTAAAACAAGGAAGTTCATAGCCAGTAGCCAATAGCTGCCCTAGCGTGGCTTTTTGTCCGTCGAACTAGCATACAGACGGCGGACTTTGACCGGACTCGATTTCAACGGATAAATTTTAAACAAGTTTCAAATCTAAGTCCGTCCAACTTTTGAGCAAACAAAGTCCGCTGGAGCCCACACACATCGAATTGTCCGACGAAATCCAGTCCGCCGGGCAAAGTCCGCCGTAAAGTCCGCTCGTGTGTACGCGGCATAATATATGATTATGTTCATTAATATGGTTTGTTGCGGACAACAAATTAATTAATTAAGTAATTACTGATCTGCCTGTTCGTAATGAATATTAAGTAGTTGAATGTAAAATATTATAGATGCTGCTGATAAGAAAAATGTAATGTACTTACAACAATTCTGTCACATATGTTACCCCATAGTCCTTGATTTGCATTATGAACGAGTTTTTGCCTATCTTAAATTAACCACCTACGTAAGGCACACGTGAGTATATAATCACATCTAACCATGTGCTTTTGTAACCATCTTTGCTGTTCCTTATTTATCTTTTAACATACATTATATATAGTGCAGCTCTTTTCTGTTAAGTGTTGCAATTCTTATTTCCATAACAGTTTTAATAAGTCTTTAAAACGTAAACATCTCCCCTCTTTCGCTCTTCACTGGCCCTTCCCGGGGTGCGTCTGACCCTAGCGGTTGCCCGGCACGGAAAGCCGCCCAGGGTATCCACCTGGGCGGCGTTACAGGAGGTTGTCAGGGCGACGCAACATCTACGCCCACCACCTCCATATTGCCACTCCGGCGGACATGCGTAGTCCGCCGGTGAGGCATTCCGTGTCGGTGGGACGGGTGTGCGCGACGCCGCTCCAACGTAACTGCACTTGCGCATGCGCTGTAGGGGCGGCGCCACGCATTTTCGTCTCAGGGGGCGGTACTGAGGTCTCCCAGCTGACGAGCTCTACAACTCAGCTGAGCGTGATGATTGCGCCAGCTGATTGGGACTCGCCTTATATATAGGCCAGCTCCACTCATTCCCAGCTCAGGCGTCTTACCTGCCGGATGCTGGGATGCGTGGCTGGCTCACTACAAACACTTCCTAATCAAGGTATTGACTTATTTCCCCGGTTACTCAAACTTTGGACCTGGCTACTTATTCTTTAATTCCACTTTCATCTGTATAAATACTCCCTTATTTGTTATTATTCTTTTGCTGCTCCTGAAACCTAAACACTACCTGTGCTTGGAACTAGGATCTGCATACACTGCCAGTCTAGCACCAGGACTATCCTTGCAGGATGTTTAGAAATTTTCACTCATTTTCTCTTCATTTACTCAAGTTTTTACATGGTGGCAAGACACTGTAAGCATCACTATGTCAAAATAGTCAATATTAGCAAACATGAATGGAGATTTTACCATCAGATATATACAACTCCTATAAACTCTATACATGTTTATATGGACTATACTCCCTTTTACAATGACATCACAATAGTGTTTAAAATTTCAAATAAGTTTACTCTATAACGAATATGTCATAGAATCCCCAGTATGATCAGCAATATATATTGTGTATAGTAACCATCTCTACTATTTTGTCCATGAATTACTCTTAATGTCAATACCAAATAGGGATTTATTATTTATTGAATTTGTTTGGATTTTTGTTTCACTTTTAGGGTTTCCTCTTTTTGCCCCAGTATACCGCTTTGGCCTGCACGCATCTGGGAAGGGCAAGGGTAGGTGAAACTACATACCTTCCTGTGGGGAATCACTGTTAAATAATACCTAGTGAAAATTACAGTATCTAAGGAACAGCATTTGCACCTACAAAAAATACTCACTTGCCACCCCATTTTCAAGCATTCCTCGCTTTTCCATGTGGTTTTTTAATATTTTTCTCAAAGAGACCAACGAAACATACCAGGTAGGTGATCAATTGATCATTTAACCTAAAAATGGATACTTGCTTATAGATTTATATGGCAACTTATCTATCACATTTCTTCAATTAATTTAGATGAATCCCTCTTTTCTGTTATCCCCCTGAAGAAGGACTGAAACAGTATGTACCCCGAAACGTGTTGGGCTTAAAAAGAGTTCCACTACACAACGTTATTGTCTAGTAACTTATTCGAAATATGTTAATCATTTAATATGTTCTCGTTGTTCACAATGTCCACAATGTTTTTAATATATGAGAATCTTTGAATAAATAAAAATACTTTTTTAAGTTCAGAGCATTTTATTGTTGTATTAACATGACATACATGAGAAAGCATCAAATTCCAGCAATTAAGGAAACATAACTTATAATGTGTTACAAGTATACGTAGAAATAATGCAAATTAGTACCAGATGAAGGAAACCGAACTATCTGTACAAGAAAAATTTTAAGTTGTGATATGCTCTTAAGTTGTAAAAGATTATTAATGTAACATCACCGAGAGATTTTAGATCCGAGCATTACAGGTCCTAGGTTATATAAGATGAAGCCCAGACACCTGTGTCTCAGGAGTACCAGATGAGGAAAAATTAAAGTGTATAATTCTTTCATACAAAATCCTCAGGAGTCTCAGGGTGCCCTAGCACACCCCCCCGTGGGATCTTCCTGTGGGTGTGGTCGGGTACTGTCCCGTGTTATCCAGCTCCCCAGGAGCGTTGTAAATTGTCTGGGAGGTTAACAGAACCAAACTCCCCATTTCAGTTAGATGCTGAAATGCCCATTCGTCCCCCTGAGAGGGGGGGGTGAATCCTCCAAACACCCTGAGCATCCAAGCCCCGAGAACTCCGCTAAGAGAGCAGAGGGATCATATTATACCTGAGAAATAACGAGGTCTAAGCATACTTAAAAAGGGTAAACAGAAAAGGAGTGAAAAGAGGAAGAAGAGGGGGTAGAGAAGGTGGAGAGAGAGGTTTATTTAATAACAGAGGCTAAACTTGCGTCAGGTTCCAAACCCGGTATAAGGGATATGTTGCAAAAATTGGCCCAAGGTTCCCAGGTGGTATTTAATTTCTCGACTTTGTCATTTACTTTCGCGACTTTTTGTTCCTGGGACATGATCCATGATATTTTTCTCTTGCAAGCCTGGAAGGACACCGTGGGCTTCTTCCAGGCTTTTGCTATAGTGAGTTTCGCACCCAGTAAAATAAAGTACGATAATGTCCGCAAGTGTTTAGGCGCGTTGGGTATGTCATGGTTGACTAAGGCTATATGTGGATTAGGGGCAGCCGGGACCTCAATGAGTTTGCTTATTGTGCGAAATATGTGCTTCCAAAAGGTTCTGATACGGGGACAAGTCCACCAAATGTGAAGCATGGTGCCCTCTAGATTGCAACCACGGAAGCAAAGAGGAGAGGTACCGGATATATTGTTGCTAATTTGGATGGGACTTAATACCATCTGGACAGGACCTTTAGACTGGCTTCTATGAGGGAAATGTTACAAATACCTTTGTATGAGCGCGTCCAGGATCTGAACCAGTCTGCCGTCTGCCAAACTTCGCCTGTATCCTCCTCCCAGGTCTTTGCATAAGATGGTTTGTTCAGGTTTGTCTGTAGAGCAGTGTAAATTACGGAGACTCCTCCCTTTTGATCCATTAGATTCGAGCACCAATGCTCAAAAGGGGTTATTAAGGGGGGGTTCCGGTTTGTTGGCCCAGATAGATTGTAAGAAGTGTGAGATTTGTGTAAAACGGAACAGTTCCGTGTCCGGCATTTCTAGTTTATGTTTGCAGTATGCTATAGTAAGGGGGCCAGCAGGGGTTAGGAAATGTCCAATCCGGTAAAGGCCCTTATCGGTCCACCATCGGAATGCTCTGATATTTGTTCCCGGTGTAAATTTCGTGTTATGGAAAAGATGGGCTAGCGGTTTGAGCTATGATGTAAGAGAGGGATGTTGTAGAAGTTTGGTGCATGTTGCTATGGAGTGAGAGAGAGTGGGGGCCAATATAGCTGGTCTGGCGGTAGGGTCACAATATAGGAGGAAGTCAATGGTGTTGAGGGGTGTAGCTCTTTCCATTGAAAGCCACTCGGGTTTCGGTCCTTTAGAGAAAACTATAGAGATTTGCGACAATTGCGCCGCTTGGAAGCCTAAGCCTCCTTGTATCTTAAGTCGATACAGTATCTTGGAGGGACATCTATAAACCTTTTTACCCCAGATAAAGCGAGTAATCTCTGATTGAAACTTTCGTATGACATTCCTCGGAAGCGGGATTGGTAGAGAGCGAAATAGATATAAGATGCGGGGAAGGAGGGTCATTTTCACTGCGTGAATTCTCCCCAGCCAGGACAGACCACACCTTGACCACTTTTGTAAATCCCCTCTACACCTAGTAAATATGGCGGGGTAGTTGACTTTAAAGAGGTCATTAACATCTGGGGTTAAATTAATCCCCAGGTAAGGGATGGTTTTGGGCGCCCAGGAGAATTCAAAGTTAGCAGTTAGTTGTGTCTTTATGTCGGGGCTAACAGTTATGTTTTATAGCTATGGATTTAGACATTAACTTTTAATCCGGATATTTTGCTAAATGAATTCAGGACCTTATAAATGTTCGGGGTAGTTATTAAACGGGAGGTAATATATAGCAGGAGATCATCCGCATAAAGTGCGCATTTATGTTCCTGTTCCCCGCAGGTCACCCCCTTAATATCAGGGTTCGATCTAATCGCTATGGCCAGTGATTCAATGGCCACAGCAAAGAGAAGGGGTGATAGGTGGCAGCCCTGCCTAGTGCCTCGTCCTATTGATAAGGAGGAAGAATATTTTCCCATCAATCGAATTTGGGCAGAGGGGTTAGAATACATGGAGTTAATAATATTTAGGAAGTGGGGGCCAAAGTTCCAGCGTCTAAGGGTTTCAGAAAGGTATTCCCAATCGATGGAATCGAAGGCTTTGTGGAGGTCGATAGAGAGAATAAAACCTGTTTGTGGGGGGTTTCCATCCCAACTGGATTTAAGCAGGGAGATTACGTCTATTGTCCTTCTGATCTGGTCTGGGCCTTGTCTTCCAGGTATGAACCCCACCTGATCGTTCTTTATATATACCGGGATAAAACTGGCAAGTCTATTGCCTAAGATCTTGGTCATAATTTTTATTTCGTTGTTGATTAAGGAGATCGGCCTGTAGTTACCTACTTCGCTCGGATCCTTCCCTGGCTTGGGGATCACAGAAATGTATGCAGCATTTAGATCAGGACCCAGAGGGTGACCTTCCCTAAGGAAGTTAAAAAGCTTTGCGAGATGAGGGGCTAAGGTTTCCCCAAATTTCTTATAATACCCAGTGGAAAACCCATCTGGTCCAGGGGAGGAGCCGATCTTCAAGAAATTAATGGTGTCTAGGACCTCTGTGACCAAGAAAGGGCTTTCAAGTAAGTTCCAAAGGCAGGGAGTTAAAGAAGTCATCCCGTGAGAGGTCTGGACGCTGATTTTGGGATCTGTAGAGTTCCGCATAGAACCGATGGAAGGTTTCCATGATCTTGGTGGGGTTCTGGGACAGGTCACCTGAGTTCAATTTGATTTTAGGGAAAGTCAATAGGCGGGGCTTAGGAGTGAGTTTTACCTCCAGTTTCGCGCCTATCTTATCCTTCTGTGAATAGAAACGCGCCCCAGTCCACCTGAGGTGTCTTTCTGCTGTGGTTGTTAGGTTGAGGTTAAGAAGGGCCCAGGCTCTATCCAACTGGGATAAAGATTCCGCAGTAGGATTACGCTTATGTGCTTTTGCTAGTTCACGAAAATTCGCGGTCAGTTTGATCACATCACTTTTGTGTTCTGCTTTCAGTGAGGCTGTTAGTTGCATTATTTTCCCCCTGGTTACCTCTTTATGAGCAGCCCAGATTGTGGCCAGAGAGATACCTGCTGTAGCGTTTATTGTGAAATATTCTTTAATAGATTTCCCTATTATGGTGGCCTGTATTGGGTCGTTAAGAATGGATTCCTGCAAGCGCCAGCGGTTGCGTTCTCTGTGGCCTGATGATCTGTGGGTGGACAGAGTAACCATTGAATGGTCTGACAGTGGGGAATCTACAATTCGGGATTTGACAATCCCAGGGATCATAGAGGTTTGTATGAAGATGTGGTCTATCCTGGCATAAGAATTATGGGGAGCAGAATAATGAGAATAATCCTTAGTACGAGGATTAGTTTCTCTCCAGGCGTCTACCAATCCTGCTTCGCGTAGTAACTGGGCCACTTTAACGCTCTGTTTAGTGGGGTGTTTAAGTTTCTTTAAACCCTCTCCTGATTTATCCATTGAGGAGTCAAATGTTAAATTTGAATCCCCCGCCCAAGATAGTAGTTCCCTTGAAGTGAGGGTGCAGTTTGTGTAGCATGGAATCAAAAAATGCCCGTTGGCCTTTAATAGGGGCGTAATATGAGACGAACTTGTATAATGAGCCATCTATGGTCCCTGAAATTAGCAAATACCGTCCCATGGGGTCTACAATCATGTTAGTTTGAGAGAGATTAATGTGCTTCGCGAAACATATGGCCACCCCTTTTGTCTTATTGGGAGCTGATGCAATAAAGAATTGGGGGAAGTTGCGATGGAGAAATGTAGGTTTATATGAGACGGGGAAGTGAGTTTCCTGTAGAAAAAGAATATCCGTGTGCATGGATTGGTATACTTGGAATAAGTTCCTCCTCTTAACAGGGGAGTTCAACCCTTGAGTGTTGTGGGAGGTAAAATTAAGTGTTGGGCGAGCCTTGTGGTTATCGGCCATGACTTGTGTGTTGTGGGGGTGCGTTTATGTAAAAGGCCATACCTGAATTAATAGGATAGATCATCACGATGTTCGCTTGAAGGAGTCCTGATTGGGATGAAAGACCTGGGATGAGAAGCCACGGACGAGCGCAGAACCTGGAGACTCTCGAGGTTGGGACAAGAGGAGGAGAGAGTAAAGGGGAGAAAGAAAGAAAAATAGAGATTAGACCTGTTACAAAATACTTATACACAAATCTGTCGTACACATTACTAGAGCAGTTACTATATATACAGGGGTTCCCGAACCCCTTTCCCTCCCCCAGGTAGGGTGAACCGCCCATACCTTACTCGTCACTTACGAGGGCCGGTTGCCAACTGATTGGCAACCGGGCAAGAAACCAACTACACTCTAGTGCACTTGGGTTCAAATAGAGGTGCATTAAGTCCACCACGGCCCCGCCACCTCTAAATCTGTACTTCTAAGAAGATGTGAACTTTCAATTTTTACTTACATAAACTAAATTGAACCAGGAAGATAATAATAAAAAAAAGAACTTAAAGGAAAAACCTAAATGAACATTATGGAGGATAATAAATTGGAGCAACCCTAATCTCTAATGGATGGGTGTAAGATACGGTTATACTGTCTTAACCGGACTTCAGGGCTCCAGCGAGCCGTCAGGGATAAGTAAATGTTAGGGACTGTCATAGGGATCAGGCCCATAAAGGAGAACAAAAATGGTGTAAAAATTAGAAATTAATCTAACATATGAACTACTGTGGAGTCTGCTGGCTAATAGAGGGTCATCAAGACCACGTACCCCCACAAACCCGTCAGACCCAAACAGTAGTCAGGAATGGATATTTATATAAAATATCTGATGGGAAGATAAGAGACCTCCTCCCGGCTCAGCCACCATTTCATGGATTCACAGAAGCCACTATTGCTGGGTCTGTGAACCCCGAGACGGTAGTAGTAATGTAAACCACTGCAGAGAAATAGAACACATTAAATATAAGGCATCATGGTAGCAGACTTAGCTATGAGGATGAGGGAATGTCCCGTAAGGGATATCGGTATCCCGATAAGGCCATCAGGGATCACCGAGACAGGATCTGTGTCCAGCTAGCGAATAGTCCGTCATGGTGGAAGGTTCTCTTTGGAGCGTTTGGAGCTCTGCTTAAGCCAGTTGTGTTGCAGTGGGCTTGCTGGTGGGGGCCTTTTTGTAGATGATGAGGTGCTCCTGCTGTTCTGAAAAGAGGCTGGGTCTTGAGGAATCAGTCCCAATTGTAGAAGCAGACGTTTCCCTTCAGCAAATGAGGAAAAGCCATAGTTCTTATTCCTGTACGAGAAATTTAGTCGAAGTGGAAAAGACCATCGATAAGCGATTTCTTTGTCTAGCAGTGGTTGAAGTAAAGGTTCGAGAGAGCGTCTTTTTTGCACGGTGTATGGTGACAGGTCCGCGAAAATTTGGATCCTGTGCCCCATCAGAGATAGATTTTCATGGCCCCTAGATCTTCTCATTACCTCCTCTTTGATGGAATAAAAATGGGTTTTCACAATGATGTCTCTAGGGAGCCCATCTGAGCGGGGGGGTTGGAGGGCTCTGTGTGCTCTGTCTAGCTCAAGTTGTTTCTCCGTGATGTCTCTTATAAGATTCCTTAATAGGGTCTTTACTGCACCATGCACATTTTTCTCTGATTCAGGGAGATCTCGCACCCTGAAATGATAGCGTCTCGACCTGTTCTCGAGGTCATCTATTTTGGCAAATGCTCATTCCAGCTGGTCTTGCATATCTTGTAATCGTGCCGTATTTTGATTAATCCGGGAAACTGCCTGATCTGCCTTTTTTCAAATGTGTCCATCCTCATCCCTATTTGCTGCAGGTCAGCATGGATGGATGAGGTAATGTGAGCTGCATTTTGGGCCAGGCTTTTTGAAAGGAGCTGAGAGAACGCCTCCATCATGGATGGGAAGTCTGATGGCACAGGGATTTCATGCTGGGTCTCTGTGACTGACAGGAGCATGCCTGTATGAGGATCCAGCATTGGTGTAGAGGGAAGGTCCAATCCCATCCTGCTCAGGAGGGATTCAGTGGAGGCTGGGGATGTAGCCAGGGGCAGGGGTGGATAGTCCTCACCTGGGGATTGTGGCGGTAGAGGAGGCTGAGAGTCTTGTTCCCCCCTTGAGAGTTCCATCTCCTCCTGTGTGTGAGGGCCTCGTGGAGCCGCCGCCATCTTGGCGTAGCTGAGCAGAGGGCCCGTCACGGTCATCTGGCTCAGCAGATTCCGGTGGACAGTCGCCGTTTTTGGGGATCTGTTCTAGGGGTTCTCCCCCCATTCGTTTTGGCCGGTTAGAGGCTCCGTGGGTTGCTCCTGCTGCTCCGGTGGCTAATGTTGGGCCGTGGTGGAGCGGAGCATTAACAGCCAGCGGCCATCTTGGATGACTCCGCGCATGCGCCCTCTAAAAATACTTTTTTATTCTTCATACGAGTTTGCACTTATCCACTTTATATAACTTTTGTGCAAGTGCCGGTAAAATTCATTTAGGGGAACCCTCTCTTTTTGTATGTCCTCAGACATTATAGTCAACAATGACACCATCCTAGCATGATTGCGGTGGCTGCCGTGACTGGGGGACCAGAATGGCTGCATAGCCAGGTGTCTTCCCTTATCGATGATCAGGCATCGGGTTCGTCAGTGGGAGGTGAGGTGACCCCATGCACTCGGAGGTCTAGGCCTCTGGAGCATTTTCCGCCTGAGCCCTTCCCTAGAGCTGCATGCCACACTAGGAGCCCCCCACCCCAGGACCCGTCGGGCCCCCCGGCCAAGCTTCCGCCACTGCGGGGCCCAGTCGGAATCATCTACTCCAGCGGAGCTCGGTGGGCGGGGCGCCATGTTGCCTCGTCCCCGCCCACACGTCACAGGGTACAGGAGCTCGCGGTCTCTTATGTGGGAGGAGACTCGTCAGGAGAGAAGTTCAGCAGCGGCCCCCGGGATGTCACCAGACGCAGTCGGCGGCTCCAGAACGGAGGGGAGTACTGTGACCAGGTCGGATGGGATGCAGAGCGGAGGCAGACGAGGGGGAAGGCCTTGCCCAGGCTTCACAAAACTGGACACGCGCAGTAGCACAGCAGCAAGCAGGTCCCGTGCTGGATCCACGGCCTCCAGGGATCTGCGCCAGGGATCCACGGCCTCCAGGCCCTCCTCGTCTGGGGGGCTGTAGAGTGCTTTGCTGCAGGCTCCTGAAGTATGGTCCGAAGGGGAGCTGTCTGGTTCAGAGGAAGAGGAGTCGCAGAGGCTCAGGGCACCGATGGAGATGGGAGCGGCGGCTGAAGGTGTCATTCCTGGTCAGCCCGGTAAGTTACCTATTTAACATACTTCTTTAACCCCTTCCCACCGACCGTATGCAGATGTGCGTACTCGGCTTTTGGGGGTTATACCGGGATGATGCCCGCAGCTGCAGGCATCATCCCTGTACCGTTGTTTCGAGCGGGCGATCGGCTATCCGTATATAACAACCGATGCGGCTAAAAGCCGCTCGGCTGTTATACCGGAGGAGCGGGAGGGGACGCCCCCCCTCCCGGCACCTCCCGCCGCTCTTACCAGGCCTCCTCCGGTATCCAATCGGCTGCCTCTGGCGGCGGGCTGGAACAAAGCCATAAATGGCTTCGTTCCAGCCTTCTAATTTTAAACGCGGAAGCGACGTCATGACGTCACTTCCCGTTTACTCGGCTGCCAATGGCGCCGAATTTAAAAAAATACACATTATTCAGAATCGCCGTTTTCCGCGATCTGAATACTTTGAAGTGCAGAGGAGGGATCCCTGCATAAAGAGTACCTGTCACCACCTATTACTGTCACAAGGGATGTTTACATTCCTTGTGACAGCAATAAAAGTAAAAAAAAGCACATTTTTTTTTAAACACAATTTATAAGTATAAAAATAAATAAAATAAATAAAAAATAAAAAATTTTTAAAGCACCCCCGTCCCCGCGAGCTCGCGCAACGAAGAAAACGCATACGGAAGTCACGCCCCCATATGTAAACGGTGTTCAAATCACACATGTGAGGTATCGCCGCGATCGTCAGAGCGAGAGCAATAATTCTAGCCCTCCTCTGTAACTCTAACCTGGTAACCGTAAAAAAAAATTAAAGCGTCGCCTATGGAAATTCATAGCTACCATAGTTTGTCGCCATTCCACGAGTGCGTGCAATTATAAAGCGTGACATGTTTGGTATCTATTTACTCGGCCTAACATCATCTTTCATATTATACAAAAAAATTGGGGTAACTTTACTGTTTGAATTTTTTAAAATTCATGAAAGTGTCCCTTTTCCAAAAATTTGCGTTTAAAACACTGCTGCACAAATACCGTGTGATATAAAATATTGCAACAATCTCCATTTTATTCTCTAGATTCTCTGCTAAAAAATATATATATGTATATAATGTTTGGGGGTTCTAAGCAATTGTCTAGCAAAAAATATGGATTTTAACTTGTAAACACCAAATTTCAAAAATAGGCTTAGTCTTGAAAGGGTTAACTGCTGCACTTTGTGGTTTGTTAAATTGAAAGACAAGTCTCCTCTAGATGGGACTTTCAGATGGGACAGATAGCAGGTAAGGCATCACACGAGTATGAAAAAGTATACATTTTTAATAGTTTAAATTAAAAAAGTAGACACATGAATGTACAAAACATAGGGTGAATCTGGATGCTAGTATATACAAAACACAGTTAGATAACACAATCAGTAACCACACTTGATCTGTTAAAATGCAGGTAGATACAACAGAAGTACCCGACACGTTTCAAGACTGTAATGATTACTCTCTCTTCTTCAGGGATGTATGCAGTTACAGCAGGACGTGTTCAACGTCTGCAATTGATAGAAAAGTATAAGTAAATATACAGTGGATACAATACAATATCATAGCAAAAGTACATATTATCACACCATTTCTTATTCAATATCATAGTTTATGAACACACTGACCGTGCAAACTGTGTAAGTGTTTAAAATATCTTGCATCCAAATGAGGAAAGTTATTAAAACATGTTGTGGCTGTTAACCCGTTCACGTCCGGTTCGGCAAAATGAGAACACAGTCCAGTGTGCATGTGGGCCCAAGAAAGGGGAATTGGTCCCTCACAGAGGATGCCCTGGCATGGCCCTCTGAGAGGTTGCCCTCTATGTATTCCCAAGCGAATGTGGTTGCTAGAAGCAAACAAGGAAAATAATTATTCATCTGATATATGAACCAGACTTATATATAACAAAGGAAAACTCAAAAGAATAAATCTTATATAAGGGCATAGTAAACAAAAATATGTATAAATGTATTGGATATAGCAACAAAATGATATGTGACATAAATATGGCACTATGTAGGTATATCTGTATATAAATAATAAAATAAAGTAAACTACAATAAAGTAAGATGAAAATTTGTGCATGTACCTGACTAGCCAAAGACCCAATACTGAGGCAAGGAGGAGGAGGACCTACTTATGCTGCATAGACGACAATGTACACAATGTACACCAAGGAACTTGAAAAAGCCAGCCGATGGCTGAACGAACGGCCTGCAATCTAATATGGAAACAGGAGAGATCCGGGTAAGGATGCTGAATAGAACTAAATGACGCAATAAAAGTCCAAAAGAGTATTTGATTGTAATATTCAAACACTGGAGTTTAAAGTCCAGTGAGAAATAACAGAGTAAGAATTAGATCAAGGCAGAAGCTAGTTTACCTGGTGTGTGGCTTGATAGAAGCTGAAAAGGCCCTCAGTCACTCCGCCAGAGCAGCATGAGGGACTGGCTGGGATACACACAGCTTTTATGTGTGTGCTTGATTGCCAAAGGGCTAATCAAGCACACACACAAATAGAGGGGCGGGGCTTATCAGGCGTCCCCGAGACGACGGCGCATGAACGGCACCTCCAAGCACGCTAGCCAGTGGAGATGGAGAAAGTCCAGGCATAGACGACAAACGTCGCCACCGGACATCCGGGAAGTCGGCTAACAGAGCCAGACAGAGTGTACAGGCTGCGCCGTCCTGCGTCACCCTCCCGCGGCGCATAAACAGGGGTCACGTGGCTCCATGGTAAACAGAGGCCGTCCATGTCAGAAGGACGTGAGCGGCCCCCGTGCACAGAGTGAGGGAACCAAATGGGCGTGCACAAGGACCAGAGGACAGCCTACCACCCAGGAGGTGGACGGGACAGCCAGAGGGGGACACATATTATAGGTGGACATCTGGAACAGGACAGAAGCACAGGGGATTAAAAAGAAAAAAACATATAAATACATGTGTTATTGTTTATAATGACCCAAAGGGACAGGTCAAACAAATCGTTATAGAGGTGAGAATAACTATAACTGGAAGAAATGAATTATGATATAGATAAGCAAAAAAATAATAAACAAAAAATAGTAACAAAAATAACATACTACAAAAATATTATAGACATGACATATTAGTAACCAGATATAATAGTTTACCATAGAAAACCAAAGAGCTCTGAGGGAAGAAGCAGAGAAGCAAAGAACAGTAGTCAATTACATATAAGACCCATAGCCAGAATGTGATGTAGACAAAGATAGGGCCCCCTGCAATACTTCTATTTGTTTATTTAGGTGGGATCAGACGGTTCCCATTCGGACCCCCCCCCCCAAGTGGTTGGGTGGCATTTAGACAAAAATCCACTTTTGTTCACGTTGGAGCAGAGTCCTATTCCAATCTCCTCCCCACATTCCAGGGTGGATGCGATTGAGGATAAGGAAAGAGACTCTAGGAAAGGCTCCATCATGAACATTAGTGACATGTCTGCCAAGTGCCAAACTGGGGTTGCATGTCCTCATGGATGCAAGATGGCGGTAGGCTCTACGTCAAAATTCTTGGGCAGCCTTTAAAATTATGCGCACTCGCAAAGAAGAAGATAGACCACCCCAGATGTCCTGCAATTTGCAAACTGTTGTGGTAGATATCGTTCTCCGTTTGGGAGTGTTATGTTCTTTGAGGTGTTAATAAAACGACAATAATTACACCCCCCACAAATGAAAGTGCCTAAACGTTTATGCCCTGTACACATGATCGGACATTGATCGGACATTCCGACAACAAAATCCATCAGATTTTTTCCGACGGATGTTGGCTCAAACTTGTCTTGCATACACATGGTCTCACAAAGTTGTCGGAATTTCCGAACGTCAAGAACGCGGTGACGTACAACACGTATGACGGGACTATAAAAGGTCAGTTCAATACCAAGCGCGCCATCCTTTAGGCTCCTTTTGCTAATCTCGTGTTAGTAAAAGTTTGGTGAGGGACGATTCGCAATTTTTCAGACTCGTGGTTTTCAGAGCATTTTTCTGCTGTTCAGTTTGTGCTTGTGGGTTTGTATCTAGTCTTCAGTGCGTGTAGTGAGTTCGTATTGATTTATCATTGTGTTCTTGTCCGCTTGTTGCTGATTTTCAGGTTGCTCTTCACAGGCCTTGCTGTTCTTCAGTGCGTTCTGTTACTTCGTTCTGACCAGCCAACCATTTTGAAGACATGTTGCGTGTACGTACTCATCGTAGAGTTCATGCTGTGCGGGGGCTTGATGTTGGGGTTCTTACTTTGACACAAGCCCAGTACATAAACAGGGTGGGGAGGAGTTCATGGACCAAGAATTGGTTGCTCCAGCGTGACCAATTCTGTCACATGCCTTTGCTCCATGAGATTCGTGAGAATAATCCTGACAATTTTAGGAACTTTCTCAGGATGACGGACCCCGTTTTTCACAGTTTGTTGGCTTTGCTGACCCCTTATATCAGCAGGCAGGATACCTGCATGCGACAAGCCATCACTCCGGCGCAGAGGCTAGTCACCACTAGGGATGAGCTGAACACACCCCTGTTCGGTTCGCACCAGAACATGCGAACAGGCAAAAAATTAGTTCGAACACGCGAACACCGTTAAAGTCTATGGGACTCGAACATGAATAATCAAAAGTGCTAATTTTAAAGGATTATATGCAAGTTATTGTCATAAAAAGTGTTTGGGGACCTGGGTCCTGCCCCAGGGGACATGGATCAATGCAAAAAAAGTTTTAAAAACGGCCGTTTTTTTCGGGAGCAGTGATTTTAACCACTTGACCACTGGGCACCTAAACCCCCTTAATAACCAGACCAATATTCAGCTTTTGGTGCTCTCACATTTTGAATGACAATTACTCAGTCATGCAACACTCTATCTATATGAAATTTTTGTCCTTTTTTTCACACAAATAGAGCTTTCTTTTGGTAGTATTTAATCACCACTGGGTTCTTTATTTTTTGCGCTATAAAAGAAAAAAGACAGAAAAATCTGTAAAAAAAAATGCATTTTTCTTTGTTTCTGTTATAAAATTTTGCAAATTAGTAATTTTTCTTCATATATTTTGGCCAAAATTTATATCGCTACATATCTTTGGTAAAAATAACCCAAATCGGTGGATATTATTTGGTCTTTGTGAAAGTTATAGAGTCCACAAGCTATGGTGCCAATATCTGAAAATTGGTCACACCTGAAGTACTGACGGCCTATCTAATTTTTTGAGACGCTAACATGCCAGAAAAGTACAAATACCCCCCAAATGACCCCTTTTTGGAAAGAAGACATTCCAAGGTATTTAAAAAGATGCACGGTGGGTTTTTTGAATTCGTCATTTTTTCCCACAATTCTTTGCAAAATAAAAGTTTTTTTTTTTTCACAAAATTGGCATATTAGCAGGTTATTTCTCACACAACGCATATGCATACCACAAATTACACCCCAAAACACATTCTGCTATTACTCCCAAGTACGGCGATACCACATGTGTGAGACTTTTACACAGCGTGGCCACATACAGAGGCCCAACATGCACGGAGCACCTTCAGGCGTTCTGGAGCACCCAGGCCAATTCTGACATTTCTCTCCTACATGTAAAAATTATCATTTATTTGCTAGAAAATTACATAAAAAAACATATATAATGTTTTGGGTTTCTAGCAAAGACCCTAGAGAATACAATGGCGGTCATTGCAACTTTCTCCCTTGCACGGTATTTGCGCAGCAATTTTTCGAATGCATTTTTTTTTTTTAAAACTGTTTTGTGCTTTAAAAAAAAACAAAACAGTAAAGTTAGCCCAATGTTTTTGCATAATGTGAAAGATGAAGTTACGCCGAGTAAATAGATACCCAACATGTCACCTTTCAAAATTGCACACGCTTGTGGAATGGCGCCAAACTTCGCTGCTTAAAAACCCCCATAGGCAACGCTTTAAAATTTTTAACTGGTTACATGTTTTGAGTTACAGAGGAGGTCTAGGGCCGAAATTATTGTGCTCACTCTACCGATCGCAGCGATACCTCACATGTGTGGTTTGAACACCGTTTTCATATGTGGGCTGGACTTACGTATGCGTTCACTTCTGCATGCGAGCACACGGGGACAGGGGCGCTTTAAAATTTTATTTTTTTTTAATTGTTCATTTTACTTTACTTATTTTAGTTTGATGCTTTTTTGCCCCCAAAAATTTTTTTTGATCACTTTTATTCCTATTACAAAGAATGTAAACATCCCTTGTAATAGGAATATGACATGACAGGTCCTCTTTACAGTGAGATATGGGGTCAATAAGACCCCACATCTCACCTCTAGGCTGGGAAGCCTGAAATAAAAAAAAAAAAAAAACGAACCTGGCTTCGATCGTAGCGGTGAATCGGTAGAAGCACCGGAGAGCGGCGGGAGGGGGGGGACGTCCCCTCTCGCCTCCCGTAAGAATGATCAAGCAGTGGAACAGCTGCTATGATCATTCCTATGGTGTAGGGAATCGCTGGCTGAAAAAGCTGATATTTGAATGATGCCTGTAGCTGCAGGCATCATTTAGATATCCCCGCACAAATTCAAGGACGCCGTATGACGGCCGGCGGGCGGGAAGTGGTTAAAACGCTTTTTTTTAACATAAAGTTGTCCATTTATACTTTCATATTATATTTCCATTATATTTAACACATAACATGTACATACCAAAAATGACACCCCAAAATAGATTCTCCTACTCCTCCTGAGTACGGCGATACCACATGTGTGAGACTTCCACAGCCTGGTCACATACAGAGGCCGAGTACAGCCAAGTATGGCTGAGCATGGCAGAGTATGGCTGAGCATGGCCGAGTATGGCTGGGTATTGCAGGGTATCGCCGAGTATGGCTGGGTATGGCTGGGTATGGCAGAGTATGGCTGGGTATCACCAAGTATTGCAGAGTATGGCTGGGTATTGCAGAGTATGGCAGAGTATTGCGGGTATTGCAGAGTATGGCAGGGTATTGCAGGGTATCGCCGAGTATGACTGGGTATGGCTGGGTATGGCAGAGTATTGCAGGGTATTGCAGAGTATGACTAGGTATGGCAGAGTATGACTGGGTATGGCTGGGTATGGCAGAGTATGACTGGGTATGGCAGAGTATGGCTGGGTATTGCAGGGTATTGCAGAGTATTGTGGGGTATTGCAGAGTATTACAGAGTATTTCGGGCTAATGCGGAGTATTGCGGGCTATTGCGGAGTATTGCAGAGTATTGCGGGGTATTGCAGAGTATTGCGGGGTATTGCAGAGTATTGTGGGCTATTGGAGAGTATTGCAAAGTATTGCGGGGTATTGCAGAGTATTGCAGGGCATTGCAGAGCATTGAGGGATGGCTGAGCATGGATGAATGGATGGCTGGATGTGACAGAGCAGCGCTGTGGGCACTACAGATGCAGCCCACAGCGCTGCTGCCATCCGATCCCTCCCCCTCTCCTCTCACAGTGTACTGATCGGTACGCAGAGGGGAGGAGAGGAACCGGCGTCATGAGATGACGCCAGTTTGTTTACATGTGATCGCTCCGTCATTTGACAGAGCGACCACATGGTAAACGGCCGCGACCAGTGGGCATTTACCGGGATCCGTGATGTGCCGGGTCCTCTGGACCCAGCGGTCACAGATGTTCTTGGGTGCGCACCCCAGGGGGCGCGCGAGAGTGGAATTCTGGGAGGACGTCACTGTACGCCCTCCCAGAGTTAAAAAACCGCCCTGTAGCCGTCATTTGGCTATGGGCCAGTTATTAAGTGGTTAATAATGCTTAAAGTGAAACAATAAAAGTGTAATATTCCTTTTAATTTCATACCTGGGGGGTGTCTATAGTATGCCTGTAAAGGGGCGCATGCTTCCCGTGTTTAGAACAGTCTGACAGCAAAAGGACATTTCAAAGGAAAAAAAGTAATTTAAAAGTACTCGCGGCTATATGAATTGTCGGTCTGACAATACACATATAAGTTCATTGATAAAAACGGCATGGGATTTCCCCACAGGGGAATTTTTTTATTCTTGTTTCCTTCCAACCCACAGAAATGGCAGAATGTGGCCTCCCACTTTGCCCAGCGGTGGGACTTTCCCAACTGCGTAGGGGCAATTGATGGGAAACACGTCCACATAGTCCCACCCCCAAACTCGGGGTCACACCATTATAATTACAAGGGGTTCAATAGTATTGTGATGTTGGCGGTGGTGTTGGCTACTTACGAGTTCCTGTATGTGAACGTGGGGAAGAATGGCCGGATGTCGGAGTCATCGCCCAGACCGAGTTCTACAGGCGTCTCCAGAATGACAGCTTGGGCTTGCCACCTCCAGAAGACAATGCGGAAGGACTCCCATTCGTCTTCGTTGTGGATGAAGCGTTTGCGCTGGGGGACCATCTTATGCAGCCATTCCTTATGAGAACCCTCACCCCGGACCAGAGGGTTTTTAATTACCGGCTGGCCAGAGCCAGAAGAGTGGTGGAGAATATGTTTGGAATAATGGCCAGCCGGTTCCGCCTATTTCTTGCACCCATACACAAGGCGGAATATAAACTCAATCACATCATCCTGTGTTGCTGTGTTCTCCACAACTTTTTAAGGAGAAATTCTTTAAACTATGCTGCCTCAGTTGAGCCTGAGGCCGGAATTCATATTAATGAACCAACCCTGATGGCGCTTGAAACTGGCCATCCTGGCTTGCCCCCCCAGAGTGCCCGGGAGGTAATTATAAGATACATGGAATACTTTGCGGGTAGGGGGGCCATTGATATGCCAGACAATGTCTGAGACATTTTTATAATAAAAATATATTTGAAATGGAAAAAATATTTCCTTTGATTTACTGCTTGGCTTTCTTTTAGCTGTCTCCTTGGTTATCTTTTATTAATGTTCTTTTTTGGCCTTTTTCTTCAACAGTGCAAATGAAATTTCGTTGACACATGAGGTGAGAAGCTCTTCTTCGGCTAACTATTATTATTATGTTGTGGGTCTGCTACACACACACCGTGTTTTTTTTGTTAATGTATATAATGCATTACTGACAAAAATATTAATAATTTTCAACACCATGACCGAAATTTGGGGAGTCATGAAAATGGTGTGATTGTGTAAAATTAGAAAGCACTGTTGGTTCTTATTTACTAAAGGAAACTACACTTTGCACTACAAGTGCACTTGATACTGCACTGAAACTGCACTTGTAGTGCAAAGTGGCTTTGCCTTTAGTAAATAACCCCCATTGTCACTGAAAACAACAACTTTACTCCAAAAAATGCTTTTGAGCATTGAAAGAAGAAGCCACACATTGTTGATTATCAATCTTTTTAATCAAAGCGCAATCACATGTGCGTTTCTAAAAGGGTTTGTTGTATAACATTTTTTTAGGTCACATTAAGTAGAAATTGCCTTTTAAGGTTAAACAGGCATGTCTAAAAACATAAAACAATACACAACTCTGGAACTTACAAAGTTCAACTTTTATAAAGTGAAGGCAATATCAGACATGAGTATGTACAAACTGTGTTTGATAATGTGTTCAGCAGATTGGGTGATGTCACCCCTGTAAAAGCCAAATTTAGAAGATGCACACAAATTCCCTAATGTCAACATGTGCTAGCTGCCACCATGGGGGATCAATGGCCGTGTTTTGTGGGTGCAACCCCTTCCTCTCAGCTACTTTATTGTTGAGGAAGGGGTTGCACCCACAAAACCCGTACATTGATCTCCCGTGATGGCAGATAGCACATGTGACAAACTGTGTGCATCTTCTAAATTTGGCCTTTAACATACGTAAAAAAAATTTGTTACAAAAAAGAGAAGAAATTTAGGGATTTCTGGGTGTTTTAGATTCTCCCTAAAACATCAATAATGTTTTTCATTTTGTTTTGAACATCATTGATGTTTTGCTTTATGTTTTCTAAATCTTGATTACACCCCATTATCTCCCCGATGAGGATCTGGGCACTTTCACTGGTGAAATGACATTCCTCTTCCACAACATCCCGATCACCTACAAAAAAAACAAACAAAACACACCATGTATGTAAATATGCAGGCATCCATGTCTTACCTGAGGCTGTGGTCGCAGACACCTGTTGTGGTGACAATTTCTACAACGTCTCCCTCCTCCTCTGGTTGGGTTTGGGGGATTTCCCCTTCTTCCTGAGGTGGGGGGTCCGTGGTCTCCCCTGATGAGTGGTGTCCTCCGAGTCTTTTCTCCCCTATGTGAACAAAAATAGGTATACTTAACACACAAATATTTGATGGCAGAAATAGGAATATGAAACATTGCTTGGAAGTGTTGTACAATTGTCTGTTTTGTCAGAGTTCCAAGCTGAAGACATTTTTTTGTCCTTTATAAAGCTTGCATACTTACCTGTTTTGTGCAAGCTTCACAGATGGAGACACCCCTATATTATTCACTGGAGCACCTGTGTGGGTCCCCTACTAATAAAAAGGGTGTTCTTTTGTCCCACACTAGTGCTCCAGCGTCCAGAAGTGTAAACAGCTGCTGAGTGTCCTCTCCTTACACAGAATCTAGTTAGCATTTCATTCTAGTTACAAACCCATCTAGACAACAAACTTTTATTAATAGAAGTAGGCCAGAAAAAACGTATAAAACCGCATCTGCCCAAAACATTGTATTTTAGTGGCCGAACTAACGTTTCCTACGAACGATTAATGTGCCCATGAACATGAAAGTTGCCATTTTAAAATGTACAACAGTAAAGAAAAGCACATGGAGCAGCACAAACATCATAAAAAGAAAGAATAGGAACACAGGACAACTACTTATTTTTTTGCAGCACTCTCCTGATCCTTCTATAGTGATCGTGCTCCCTTAATTTGAGGTCCGACCACCGTTTCCTGAGTTGATCCTTGAAACGTCATACCCCAAAATTCTTCTGCGGACTCTTCACAACTTTAGCCATGATCTTGGACTGTCTCACATTTGAGTTTGGGTAAGGTCCATACTTCCCAACATAGTCGGTCCTTTTCGATATGTCCACCATCTCCACAAAGGCCATATTTGATGCCTTAAATCTTCTCCTCCGGGATCCAGACGTTTCTGGCTCTGGGCTTTCCTCCTCCTCCTCATTGCTGGCATTATCATGCACCTGTTGTCTCTCTAGAAAGAACGTCAGGGGCGAGCGGAATTTCACACATGCGCAGTGTATATAAAGCGTAACACGTGTGCGTCGTACGTACGATCTGTGAGCGGAGGAAGGAGTATTGGAAGCGCCGATCGTGATAACGAAGGTACAATTTGAACTTGGGCCTATACTGCTTATAGATTGAGGCCTATATTGGGACAAGATTAGGAGAGTTTAGCCTGACATTAGGGTTTGTCTTGTGTTGTGTCTTGCAGAGAAAATGGATCTAGTCAATGATCATGACTTTATGCCAATATTCATTGATATGTTCAGGGAGCTGCCCTGTCTGTGGCAGGTAAACCACCCCTATTATAACAATAAAACAAAGAGGAAGGCAGCGTTGGATCAATTGGTGGAATTTGTGAAGCCAGTGATCCCCATGGCAGACATCCCCTATTTGAAGGCCCTAATTGGTGGCCTGAGGAGCACTTTTCTTAGGGAGCGCAAGAAGGTCCAGGATTCCCAGAGATCAGCAGCTGCAGCAGATGATGTCCCCAGGCTGTGGTACTATGACAGACATGCATTTTCTGGCAGACCAGAGAGAACCCAGGCCAGCACTCTCCAGTCTTCCTTCCATGCTTCCTTCCACCTCAGCTGAGGCTTCAGACACCCAACCTGGGCCTTCCAGGCAGCAACATGTGGAGGGGCCCAGCTTGAGCCAGGTATAGCATTCTTCTAAATATTTCTGGTTGTCAAATTAATGATGTTAAATATATGTTACTTTTGAAAACTAATTTCTGATTTCACAAAGTGTTTTACATATCAATAGACAGTAGTGGCCACACATGATTGTGACAAGAATGAAAATGCTTGGGTCAGAGTGATAGTCTTTTCTATTTATTAACATTCAATTTGCAACAGTCATGAGATGAAAATTGTATGTGATTGATGAACAAAAAGCTAAAACGATGTCCCTTTTTCATACACAAGAAAGTCTCAGCCAGGAGGTGGTGGGGGTAAGTGGCAGCCAGGAGGTGGCTGGGCCCAGTAGCATGCCTGATACCCAGGTCTCTCCCCTCCGCCTTGCACAAAAAAGTGACAGGAAGAGGAGTAACGTGAAGGAGGCAGCAATTGGACTATTTATGAAGGCTACTGTGGCCCTCAGAACCCCCCACAGTGTTCAAGAGGACTTTGCCTATATTACAGCATGCAAAATGCTGGAAATGAAGGAGGGCCAATGCCTAATATGTGAGTATCTCATCTTCCAAGCCCTAAATAAGGGGTTGAGGGGCCATCTCACAAGCCAAAGCCATATTTGTGAGTTCAACCATGGTCCTCCTCCTCCACCTCCTGCCACACCTCCAACACCAGAGCCACAGCCTGGAAGGAAGTCTCTAAGGAAGACCAGAGAGTGATGGCCCTGGGTTCAGTCTGGTCTGGCAAAAGACGCAGGCTCTTGTATGACCACAGCCTGGGGACAGAAATGTCATCTGCTGCTGTTCCTGATCTCTTGTAGTCCTGGACCGGATTGTGCTCACTATTATAAGGACTCCTCAGGCCACCAATTTTGACTGTAAAATTATTGATGTGTGCCCAGGGGTACAAAGGCTTTGCAAATTTCACCAGTTTATCCAGTGTTGCCTTCCTCCTTATTTTGTTATGACCCAGAATAAATAGCTATTTATTTTTCAGAAATACTTGCCTGTGTTTTCCTTCAAAAAGGACAGTTTGTGAGGAGGCAGGTACATTTCCAAAATACAATGTGAAATTAACAAGGGACACCAACACCAACCAATCTCCTTGAGATTCTAAAATACAATATAATAATGGTGTTGTGGTAACTTGACACACAAAACCCACAAAAATTATGGAGATCACCAAAAAAAACAAAAAAACAAAAACACAAAAACAGGAGATCTTGATTAAAAAAACAAACACCAAATTATCAAAAATATAAAAACATAAAACCCCAAAAAATGTTGTTAAATCCGACGAATACAAATATTATATTCATGAAATCACGACAAATAATAAAGAAAGAAGTTTGTGAGAAGTCGGTGTGAATATGAGCAGCAAAACAACTTAATTCTTCTAGCATTATAAAGAAGAAGAGAGTGCGCTGCATTAAACAATTTAAAACATTGCAGCGTGACGAAAGTGCTATATCCATTATGAACGCTAATTTTACCAGACAGAGCAGTTACGCCTTGGAATTTATTCTGAGCATGCGTGGCACTTTGTGCGTCGAAATATGTCCACACGCGTTTGGAATTTACGCAAATGGATTTTGTTGTCGGAAAATTTTATAGCCTGCTCTCAAACTTTGTGTGTCGGAAATTCCGATAGAAAAAGTCCGATGGAGCCCACACATGGTCGGAATTTCCGACTACAAGATACGATCGCACATATTCCGTCGGAAAGTCCAACTGTGTGTACAGGGCATTACAGGGATCCTTACGACCACCTGGCCCTCTGGCAATCAAGCACACACATAAAAGCTGTGTGAATCCCAGCCAGTCCTTCATACTGCTCTGGCGGAGTGACTGAGGGCCTTTTCAGCTTCTATCAAACCATACACCAGGTAAACTAGCTTCTGCCTTGATCCAATTCTTACTCTGTTATTTCTCACTGGACATTAAATTCCAGTGTTTGAATATTACAATCAAATATTCTTTTGGACTTTTATCGCGTCATATAGTTCTATACTGCATTCTTACCTGGATCTCTCCTGTTTCTATATTAGATTGCAGGCCGTTTGTTCGGCCATCTGCTGGCTTTTTCAAGTTCCTTGGTGTACATTGTGGTTTATGCAGCATAAGTAGGTCCTCCTCCTCCTTGCCTCAGTATTGGGTCTTTGGCTGGTCAGGTACACGCACAAATTTTCATCTTACTTTATTGTAGTTTACTTTATTATGTATATACAGATATACCTATATAGTGCCATACATATGTCACATATCCTTTTGTTGCTATAACCAATACATTTATTATAGTATATAGTATACATATTTTTGTTAACTACGGCCTTATACAAGGTTTACTCTTTTGAGTTTTGAGGGCAACCCCTCAAAGGGCCATGCCAGGGCGTCCTCTCTGAGGGACCAATTCCCCTTTCTTGGGCCCACATGCACCAGACATGAACAGGATACCAGCCAAAGCATGTTTTAATAACCTTCCTCATTTGGATGCAAGATATTTTAAACAGTTACACAGTTTACACGGTCAGTGTGTTCATAAACTATGATATTGAATGAGAAATGGTGTGATAATATGAACGTTTGCTATGATGTTGTATTATATCCACTGTATATTTACTTACACTTTTCTATCAATTGCAGACATTTAACACGTCCTGCTGTACCGCATACACCCCTGAAGAAGAGGGAGTAATCATTACAGTCTTGAAACGCGTCAGTGACTTCTGTTGTATCTACCTGCATTTCAACAGATGAAGTGTGGTTACTGATTGTGTTATCTAACTGTGTTTTGTATATACTAGCATCCAGATTCACCCTATGTTTTGTACATTCATGTGTCTACTTTTTTAATTTAAACTATTAAAAATGTATACTTTTGCATACTCGTGTGATACCTTACCTGCTATCTGTCCCGTCTGAAAGTCCCATCTAGAGGAATTCCTGGAAAACTGCCGGGGCGTTACAAAGGCCAAGAGGCTTTACAAGGTACTCATAATGGCCTCTTCTGGTATTAAACGCAGTTTTCCACTCATCGCCCTCCTTAATCCTCACAAGATTGTAAGCCCCTCTCAGATCAAGCTTAGTAAAAACTGTTGCTCCCTTAAGGCGGTCAAATAACTCTGTAATCAACGGGATCGGGTAGGCATTCTTAATCGTAAAACGATTGAGACCCCTATAATCAATGCAAGGTCTCAGTTCACCACTCTTCATCTTCACAAAGAAGAAACCAGCACCAGCAGGAGACGAGAATTTGTGGATGAAACCTCGAGAAAGTGCATCTGCAGCATACTGGCCTTCGCCTACTGTCAGAAAACATGAACCAGACTGAGACAGAAGTACAATTAAATCACACTTATTTATTAATAAAAAAAAGGTAGAGTAAGCATAGTCAAAGCATAGCCAGAGTCCAGTAACCGGATCGGGTAGTCAGCCAACCAAGAGTCAAGTAAGTAGATCGGGTAATCAGCCAGGCCAGAAGTCAGGGATCCAAGTGGAACAGCAAGTAGGATAAGGAGCCAGAAGGGATGTCAGCAAGCCAGTCTTTAAACAGGAACGCAGGAGATGGTTTCTTGTGATGTGACCAAGGCGAAGGCAGGAAAGAAGTGAGCTGGACGTCTTTAAGTAGGCAGGACTGACGAGCAGATCTACAACAAGCTGGTTAACTGTGGAGAGAGAGAGAAGAGAGCTGGCAATTAGGGATGAGCTTCGAGTTCGAGTCGAACTCATGTTCGACTCGAACATTGGCTGTTCGCAAGTTCGCCGAACAGCGAACAATTTGGGGTGTTCGCGGCAAATTCGAATGCCGCGGAACACCCTTTAAAAGTCTATGGGAGAAATCAAAAGTGCTAATTTTAAAGGCTTATATGCAAGTTATTGTCATAAAAAGTGTTTGGGGACCTGGGTCCTGCCCCAGGGGACATGGATCAATGCAAAAAATAGTTTTAAAAACTGCTGTTTTTTCAGGAGCAGTGATTTTAATAATGCTTAAAGTCAAACAATAAAAGTGTAATATCCCTTTAAATTTCGGAGCTGAAGGGTGTCTATAGTATGCCTGTAAAGGGGCGCATGTTTCCTGTGTTTAGAACAGTCTGACAGCAAAATGACATTTCGAAGGAAAAAACCCATTTAAAACTACTCGCGGCTATTGCATTGCCGACAATACACATAGAAGTTCATTGATAAAAACGGCATGGGAATTCCCCCCTAGGGGAACCCCGAACCAAAATTTAAAAAAAAAAATGACGTGGGGGTCCCCCTAAATTCCATACCAGGCCCTTCAGGTCTGGTATGAATATTAAGGGGAACCCCGGCCAAATTTTTTTAAAAAAATGACGTGGGGTTCCCCCTAAATTCCATACCAGACCCTTCAGGTCTGGTATGGATTTTAAGGGGAACCCCGTGCCAAAAAAAAAAAACGGCATGGGGTCCCCCCAAAAATCCATACCAGACCCTTATCCGAGCACGCAACCTGGCAGGCCGCAGGAAAAGAGGGGGGACGAGAGTGCGCCCCCCCTCCTGAACCGTACCAGGCCACATGGTAGCCCCCCAAAACACCTTGTCCCCATGTTGATGAGGACTCATCCCCACAACCCTGGCTGGTGGTTGTGGGGGTCTGCGGGGCGGGGGGCTTATGGGAATCTGGAAGCCCCCTTTAACAAGGGGACCCCCAGATCCCGGCTCCCCCCTGTGTGAAATGGTAAGGGGGTACTTACCCCTACCATTTCACTAAAAAACTGTCAAAAATGTTAAAAATGACAAAAGACAGTTTTTGACAATTCCTTTATTTAAATGCTTCTTCTTTCTTCTATCTTCCTTCATCTTCTTCTGGTTCTTCCTCCGGCGTTCTCGTCCAGCATCTCCTCCGCGGCATCTTCTATCTTCTTCTCCTCGGGCCGCTCCGCACCCATGGCATGGAGGGAGGCTCCCGCTCTTCATCTTCTTCATCTTCTTCATCTTCTTCTCTTCTTCATCTTCTTCTCTTCTTCATTTTCTTCTCCGGGCCGCTCCGCATCCATGCTGGCATGGAGGGAGGCTCCCGCTGTGTGACGGCATCTCCTCGTCTGATGGTTCTTAAATAATGGGGGCGGGGCCCCGCCCCTCGTTATGAGATAGGTCTTAAGTTGTTCAGGTTGGTGGGGTCCAGTGAGGGCTTTTTAAGTATGGGAGTGATCTGCGCTGCACACGTTTTAGAGAGGAGGGGAGGATGCCACTAGAAAAGGGAGAGATTGAAGATGTGAGTGAGGGGGCATAGGATAGAAGAAGAGGGTGACCGTAGTAGTTGTGAGGGAACAGGATCCAAGGGACAATTGGTTTGGTGGGCATCTGAGAAAAGTTTTGTAACCTCTTCAGTAGTAGCCAATTCAAAAGAAGAGAGTGTTGAATGTGAAAGGTATGTTGGGTAGGGAAGATGTACGCACAGTGGAGGTGTGCTCACAAATTGCATCAATCTGGTCTTTGAAGTGATTGACAATCTCTTGGGCAGTGAGTGAGTTAGTGGGTAGAGGGGGTGGGGGACGAAGCAGAGAGTTAAAAGTTGAGAAGAGCCAATGGGGACTGGATGACAAGAGAGACAAAGTAGGCTGGTTTTGCAGCATGATGGCAGGAATTGTATTTTAGAAGGGCAGATTTATATAGGGTGAAGTCTTCCAGGCATTTGGTTTTATGCCACAGTCGTTCAAGAGCACGGCAATGTCTCTTGAGATTTCTAGTGTTGTCAGTTTGCCAATGCCACGGTTGTAACAATCGGGGCCTGATTCTGCGTGTGGTTAGTGGAGCAAGTGCATCTAGTGTTGATGAGAGTGAACTGTTGTAGACAGAGGTGGCCAGGTCAGGACAGGGGAGAGATTATGTCATATAGGTGGTCAGTAGCAGAATAGAGAAGAGAAGGGTTAAAGTGGCAAAGGTTCCTACAAGTAATTGTTTGCTGCTTGGAGGGATGGGTGTTTGGAGGCAAGGATACAGTGAAACTGATGAGGTTGTGAGCAGAGAGGAAAGGGGGTGTTGGTGAGGTTGCCAGGATTGCACAGATGGGAGCATACAAGGTCAAGGGTATTACCATTGAAGTGAGTGGAAGTATGTGTCCATTGGGTTAGGTCAAAAGATGAGGTTAAGTTGAGAACGTTAAGCTGTAGTTTGGCTGTTGACTTTGACAGGAATGTTGAAGTCACCAAGAATGATAGTGGGTATTTCAGAGGAGAGAGAGTAGGGTAGTCAGGCAGCAAAGTCATTAAGAAAGCACAATACCGGTCCAGGAGGCTGATAAATTGCTGCAATCCTCAGAGAAATAGGAGAAAACAGATGAATACAGTGCATCTCAACAGAAGAGAGGGATAGAGAGGGAGGGATAGGAAGGACTTGGAAGGTGCTTTGTGGGGATAGGAATTCAACCCCACCTCCTTTCTGTCCGTTGGGTCTGGGGGAGTGAGTCCAATTGAGGCCACCATGGGAAAGAGCAGCAGGAGAAGCTGAATCAAAATTTTGAAGTCAGGTTTCGGTTATGGCGAGTATGTTAAAGCCATGAGAGATGAAGAGGTCATGTACAGATGTTAGCTTGTTACAGATGGAGCAGGCGCTCCAAAGGGCGCATGAGATTGTGGTGTGCTGCTTTGAGGAAGCAGGGGGATAGAAATTAAATTGAGTGGATTGCGGTGGTTGTCAGAGGAGGAGGGATATTGATGTGGCTTTCAGTTGGAAAATGATGGACCAGGATTAGGAGAAATGTTACCTGAGACTAGGAAAAGGAGGACGGTGAGCAAGGCAAGATGGGAGTGGGATGTGCAGGAGCTCACATGTCTAATGGCCTTGGAGTTTATGTCAGCATGTGAGTGCAGCAAATGCAGAAAATGATGGGTGCAGTAGTAGGGAAAGTGTAGAAGTGAGGGTGATATGTGCATGCTACAGGGTAGGGAGGAGGGGTAGAGTAAGGATAATTTGAGGATAGAAGACACCGATGTGAGAAGGAAGAGAATAAGGGGCATGTTAGTGGATGGAGAGTGGGAATCTGACTTCATATACAGTATCTCACAAAAGTGAGTACTCCCCTCACATTTTTGTAAATATTTTATTATATCTTTTCATGTGACAACACTGAAGAAATGACACTTTGCTACAATGTAAAGAAGTGAGTGTACAGCTTGCATAACAGTATACATTTTCTGTCCCCTCAAAATAACTCAACACACAGCCGCTAATGTCTGACTGATGAGACCAAGATAAACTTATTTGGTTCAGATGGTGTCAAGTGTGTGTGGCAGCAACCAGGTGAGGAGTACAAAGACAAGTGTGTCTTGCCTACAGTCAAGCATGGTGATGGGAGTGTCATGGCTGAGGCTGCATGAGTGCTGCCAGCACTGGGGAGCTACAGTTCATTGAGGAAACCATGAATGCCAGCATGTACTGTGACATACTGGAGCAGAGCATGATCCCCTCCCTTCAGAGACTGGGCCACAGGGCAGTATTTCAACATGACAACGATATCAAGCACACTTCCAAGATGACCACTGCCTTGCTAAAGAAGCTGAGGGTAAAGGATGGACTGGCCAAGCATGTCTCCAGGCCTAAACTCTATTGAGCATCTGTGGGGCATCCTCAAATGGAAGGTGGAGGGGTGCAAGGTCTCTAACATCCAGCAGCTCCGTGATGTCATCATGGAGGAGTGGAAGACTACAACAGTGGCAACCTGTGAGTTCTGGTGAACTCCATGCTCAAGAGGGTTAAGACAGTGCTGGAAAATAATGGTGGCCACACAAAATGCCAGTGGTTTAGACATGAATGGCTGTGTGTTGAGTTATTTTGAGGGGACAGCAAATTTACACTGTTATACAAGCTGCATACTCACTACTTTACATTGTAGCAAAGTGTAATTTCTTTTGTGTTGTCACATGAAAAGATATAATAAAATATTTACAAAAATGTGAGGGGTGTACTCACTTTTGTGAGATACTGTATAATAAATGTCAAATACTGGTTTGCTTGTCGTCTTTCAGAGTGGAGCAGAGTTCTTGTTGTATCTTCATCCAGCTTTAGTTATCCTGCTTTCGTTAAACTGCGGAGGTGAAACTGTGCATCACTCGTGACAGAGCCACTCAGGAAAGAGCCATGTTGTCTGCGCCTTGCCCCTGTTTTCACCACCCCATAGACTGCAAAAATGATACAGCAATGTCAGATAATTCAGCAGAGTAGAGTGTACAGATAGATAGAAGACATTTACCAAAAATGATACAGCAATGTCAGATATTTCAGCAAAGTAGAGAGTACAGATGGATAGAAGACATTTACCTGTAAAAAAGCAGAGAAGACATGATCAGAATTGATAACTGCTGTGGTGAAACTGCGTATCACTCGTGCCAGAGTCACTCAGGAAAGAGCCATGTTGTCTGCATCTTGCCCTTGTCTGCGCAACCCCATAGGCTGCTTTAAATTTATAGGTAGAATAAGCAGGCATGCATTTCTCAACTGATGCTGCCTCTGTATCGAACCACTCGATTCCGCTACAGCTGCGTGCCACTCCACTTGCCATTGAGGCTTTTGACAGGAGACCTCTACAGCCTGCCCATGTGACTCATGAGACTGTTCCGTTGTCCATGGCCGTAGGGGCTCTTCACCATAAGATAATCAAATTCCAATTTATTTCCTCACCTAAGTTTCCGCTGGTTATTGGTTATCCTTGGTTACAGAGGCACAACCCCTCTTTTGATTGGCTCTGTGCTGAGGTTCTCTCCTGGTCTCCACAATGCAGTAAGATATGCTTCCAGAAGGTAGCCAAGGTCCTGTGCACCCCTTCACTCTCCTCCCTGCCGGAGGAGTACCGCGGTAGGCTGGTAGTTTGCCTCCACATCAGTCATATGATTGTGCAATTGACCTTCAACCTGGTGCCATACCCCCTTGTGGCAGGGTTTACCCTTTGTCGGTCTTGGAGGATAAGGCCATGGAGGAGTACAGTATGTTGCAGACACACTTTCAAGGTTTCATCTGCTATTCCTCGTCTCCTGCTGCTGCTGCTGGTTTCTTCTTTATGAAGAATAAGAGTGGTGAACTGAGACCTTGTATTGATTATAGGGGTCTCAATCATTTCACGATTTAAGAATGCCTATCTGATTACATAGTTATTTGACCTCCTCAAGGGGGCAATGGTTTTTACACAGCTTGATTTGAGAGGGGCATACAATCTTGTGAGGATTAAGGAGAGCGACGAGTGGAAAACTGCATTTAAGTACCTCATAATGCCATTTGGCCTTTGTAACGCTCCGGCAGTTTTCCGGGAATTTATTAACGATGTCCTCTGAGATTTGTTGCAGTTATGTGTGGTGGTTCATCTCAACAATATCCTCATATTTTCCAAGTCCCTGGAGAGCCACCACACAGATGTCTGTCGGGTGCTTCAAAAACAAAGAGAGAACAATCTATTGTAGATTGGAGAAGTACGAATTCCATCGTGAACAGGTTAAATTCCTGGGTTATGTCATTTCCACTGCTGGTTTTTCGATGGACCCAGAGAAACTTTCACGAGTCCTACTGTCACGTACCTGGTAGGTAGAGCCCGAAATGCAGGGAACGGCCTCTCGTATACCTCCGACTCGGGAACCCCTGGTAGTGATGACAGGGGTTCAAGAGTGCGAAGGGGCACAAGTGCCTGACTGGAAGGCTGGAGCAGAGAGCTGAATCAGGTAGTCAGCTGGGAGGTGTCCTGTAGTCTGGCAGCAGGATGTAGACAGCAGGGAGGTGTCTTGTAGTCCGGCAGCAGGATGTAGACAGCAGGGAGGTGTCTTGTAGTCCAGCAGCAGGATGTAGACAGCAGGGAGGTGTCCTGTAGTCCAGCGACAGTATGTAGACAACAGGGAGGTGTCTTGTAGTCCAGCAGCAGGATGTAGACAGCTAGGGGGTGTCTTGTAATCCAGCAGCAGAATGTAGACAGCAGGGTACAGGCAAGCCGGGTCAAACACAGGCGGGCAGATCAGGTACAGAAGGTAAATCCAGGAGAGTAGTCAAAGTCCAAAAGCTGAGATCAGGGCAGGCAGAAAACAGAGTAGTCAAAGTCCAAAAGCCGGGATCAGGGCGGGCAGCAAACAGAGTAGTCAGGAACAGTCCAACAGGTATCAGGCAGCAAATGCAAAGTAACAGGGCACTAGGGGTTTTCAGGAACGCTGTAGACCGGACAGCAAGGCAGCAGTGGAACAGTCCCCTTTAAATAGCCTCTTTGGCGCCAAGTGCTGTCACAGGGGGAGCGCGCGCGCACCCGCGCGCACCGCTATTGGCGCTATTGCGCATGTGCGTATGCCCGTGCACGCTATTGGCGCTATTGCACGTGCACGAGCGCCGGATGGCGCTTCTATGCACAGGCATTCCTTTAAACTTTAGTTTGCTGGGATATTTGCAAGAGGGCTTTTCCTGACATTGCCCCCCTCCAATGGGCAGCCTCCGGATGCCCAACTGGGCCATTTTACTGGGGTGAGCTCTCTTAAAGGCTAGAATTAATCTTTTGGCGTGGATGTTAGTTTCTGGTTCCCAGGAGTTATCCTCAGGACCGTACCCTTTCCATTTGACCAGATATTGAATCTGGTTGCGTCTTTTCCGGCAATTTAGAATTGATTCCACTTCAAATTCCTGCTCACCGTCAATGAGTACAGGTTCAGGAGGACCAGTGTTTCGGTGAAGGAAAGGATCCGGAACTGAAGGTTTAAGAAGGGCCACATGGAAGACTGGATGAATATGAAATGATTCCAGTAATTTTAATTCGAGTTTGATTATGTGGGCAGGTCTCTATTTGAGACCATCTCTGGATTGGCAATCAAAACCTAAAGTCCCTATATATACCCATGATCAAACTTTAATCATTCAGCTATGAATAAGCGCCATGATGGGGCGTGAAACATGTTAGCTATCTTTCCTGTTCCTCCCTGTACATAAGGTGACTGCATTTGGATTTTATTTCTTCATATCAATAAAGATGTCTTCTATGGTGTGCGGCCGTCCAGGATATTTTTCTCTTTCCTCAAGCTTGTGCAGAGCCAGCACCTGTGAGTTCCATTAGGGCGGGTGTCTTACATAGTTACATATAGTTACATAGTAGGTGAGGTTGAAAAAAGACACAAGTCCATCAAGTCCAACCTATGTGTGTGATTATGTGTCAGTATTACATTACATATCCCTGTATATTGCGGTCATTCAGGTGATTATCTAATAGTTTCTTGAAGCTATCAATGCTCCCCGCTGAGACCACCGCCTGTGGAAGGGAATTCCACATTGAAACGGATTTGAGAGATTGGTGCGGCAATCTTTTGTTTATAATTTTAATTCGTAGGCCACATCGTTGATCTTCCTTATCACTGGGAAGGGACCCACAAACTTAGGGCCCAATTTCCTGGAAGGGCATGCCAACTTCAGATTCAGGGTAGACAGCCAGACATGATCCCCTATCTTCAGATTAAGCTCCCCTCTCCTCTTCTTATCAAAAGTCGCCTTGTTCCGTTCCTGGGTCTTTGACATGGTCTCTTGGAGTAGCCTGTTATTAGTACTGAAAAAATTCAAGGTTTCCTGGACAGCTGGCACCGAACACTCCGGGACATTGTTGGATAAAAACAAAGAATGAAAACCATAATTCGCAAAAAATGGAGACTGATTAATTGCAGAGTGAACAGAGTTATTGTAGGCAAATTCAGCCAGAGGTAATAGAGGAACCCAGTCATCTTGGGAAAAACAGGAATAGCACCGTAAGTATTGCTCCAAGGTCTGATTAGTTCGTTCAGTCTGACCATTAGTCTGAGGATGGTAAGCAGAAGAGAAGGAGATGTCAATTTCCAGGGATCCACATAGAGCTCTCCAGAACTTGGGAGGTAAATTGTACTCCTCGATCAGACACAATGTTTGCTGGTATGCCATGGAGCCTTACAATTTCTTTAACCACTTCAGCCCCGGAAGGATTTACCCCCTTCCTGACCAGAGCACTTTTTACAATTTGGCACTGCGTCACTTTAACTGCTATTTGCGCAGTCATGCAATACTGTACCCAAACGAAATTTGCGTCCTTTACTTCCCACAAATAGAGCTTTCTTTTGATGGTATTTGATCACCTCTGCCGTTTTCATTTTTTGCGCTATACACGGAAAAAGACCGATAATTTTGAAATAAAATGATATTTTCTACTTTTTGTTCTAAAAAAAAAATCCAATAAACTCAATTTTAGTCATACATTTAGGCCAAAATGTATTCGGCCACACGTCTTTGGTAAAAAAAAATGTCAATAAGTGTATATTTATTGGTTTGCGCAAAAGTTATAGCGCCTAGAAACTAGGGGACATTTTCTGGAATTTACACAGCCTATGTCGTTTCTTGAGGTGCTAAAATGGCAGGGCAGTACAAAACTCCCACAAATGACCCCATTTTGGAAAGTAGACGCCCCAAGGAAATTGCTGAGAGGCATGTTGAGCCCATTGAATATTCATTTTTTTGTCCCAAGTGATTGAATAATGACAAAAAAAAAAAAAATTACAAAAAGTTGTCACTAAATGATATATTGCTCACACAGGCCATGAGCATATGTGGAATTGCACCCCAAAATACATTTAGCTGCTTCTCCTGAGTATGGGGATACCACATGTGTGGGACTTTTTGGGAGCCTAGCCACGTACGGGGCCCGAAAACCAATCACTGCCTTCAGGATTTCTAAGGGTGTAAATTTTTGATTTTACTCCTCACTACCTATCACAGTTTTGAAGGCCATAAAATGCCCAGATGGCATAAAACCCCCCCAAATGACCGCATTTTGGAAAGTAGACACCCCAAGTTATTTGCTTTGAGGCATGTTGAGTCCATGGAATATTTTATATTTTGACACAAGTTGCGGGAAAGTGACAATTTTTTTTTTATTTATTTTTTTTTGCACAAAGTTGTCACTAAATGATATATTGCTCACACAGGCCATGGGCATATGTGGAATTGCACCCCAAAATACATTTAGCTGCTTCTCCTGAGTATGGGGATACCACATGTGTGGGACTTTTTAGGAGCCTAGCCGCATACGGGGCCCCGAAAACCAATCACCGCCTTCAGGATTTCTAAGGGCGTAAATTTTTATTTCACTCTTTACTGCCTATCACAGTTTCGGAGGCCATGGAATGCCCAGGTGGAAGAAACCCCCCCAAATGACCCCATTTTGGAAAGTAGACACCCCAAGCTATTTGCTGAGAGGCATGGTGAGTATTTTGCAGCTCTCATTTGTTTTTGAAAATGAAGAAAGACAAGAATTTTTTTTTTCTTTTTTCAATTTTCAAAACTTTGTGACAAAAAGTGAGGTCTGCAAAATACTCACTATACCGCTCAGCAAATAGCTTGGGGTGTCTACTTTCCAAAATAGAAGAAAAAAATATATTACAGCGCACACATGCAAAAAAGACATTTACCTCAAGCAAGGCTAGTTTAAAACACCTAAGCATTTCTAGAAAAACATTTTCAAAAAATATGGGGATTTGGTCACACCATATTGCTATATGGTGCTAAACCCACTTACTGCGACAAAGTACCCCATAATCAGTGGGTCCTACACTATCCATGGAGTGGGAGAACCTGCATCTCTGAACCATGAGAGCATTGCACTCTTCTAAATGGGAGAATCATAAGGTCTCCACCCATGACACAAGTGGACACTAATTAAAAGGTACTAATGTTATGTAGTGAGGTGCTCCGCACCCAAAAGGATTTGGTCAGAATCCATACAATACACAAACAAGATATTTGGGGGCACACTCTAAAAAAATTTTTAGAGTGTGCCCCCCAAATATGCACACTCTAAAAAATTTTTTAGAGTGTGCCCCCCAAATATCTTGTTTGTGTATTGTATGGATTCTGACCAAATCCTTTTGGGTGCGGAGCACCTCACTACATAACATTAGTACCTTTAATTAGTGTCCACTTGTGTCATGGGTGGAGACCTTATGATTCTCCCATTTAGAAGAGTGCAATGCTCTCATGGTTCAGAGATGCAGGTTCTCCCACTCCATGGATAGTGTAGGACCCACTGATTATGGGGTACTTTGTCGCAGTAAGTGGGCTTAGCACCATATAGCAATATGGTGTGACCAAATCCCCATATTTTTTGAAAATGTTTTTCTAGAAATGCTTAGGTGTTTTAAACTAGCCTTGCTTGAGGTAAATGTCTTTTTTGCATGTGTGCGCTGTAATATATTTTCTTCTACTGTATGGTCTTATGGCTGCACCATCTTTAATGCATTTTTTAGAGTGTGCCCCCCAAATATCTTGTTTGTTTTTACTTTCCAAAATAGGGTCATTTGGGGGTTTTTTTTGCCACCTGGGCATTCCATGGCCTCCGAAACTGTGATAGGCAGTGAAGAGTGAAATCAAAAATGTACGCCCTTAGAAAGCCTGAAGGCGGTGCTTGGTTTTCGGGGTCCTGTGCGCGGCTAGGCTCCCAAAAAGTCCCACACATGTGGTATCCCCATACTCAGGAGAAGCAACAGAATGTATTTTGGGGTGTAATCTCACATATTCCCATGGCATGTTTGAGCAATATATCATTTAGTGACAACTTTGTGCAAAAAAATTTGTCTCTTTCCCGCAACTTGTGTCACAATATAAAATATTCCATGGACTCGACATGCCTCTCAGCAAATAGCTTGGGGTGTATACTTTCCAAATTGGGGTCATTTGGAGGGGGTTTTGAACTGTCCTGGCATTTTATGCACAACATTTAGAAGTTTATGTCACACATCACCCACTCTTCTAACCACTTGAAGACAAAGCCCTTTCTGACACTTTTTGATTACATGAAAAAATTATTTTTTTTGCAAGAAAATTACTTTGAACCCCCAAACATTATATATATTTTTTAAAGCAAATGCCCTACAGATTAAACTGGTGGGTGTTTCATTTTTTTTTCTTCACACAGCGCAGCGATTTTTCAAATGCATTTTTTGGGGAAAAAAAACACACTTTAAATTTTAATGCACTAAAACACACTATATTGACCAAATGTTTGATGAAATAAAAAAGATGATCTTAGGCCGAGTACATGGATACCAAACATGACATGTTTTAAAATTGTGCACAAACGTGCAGTGGCAACAAAATTAATACATTTTTAAAAGCCTTTAAAAGCCTTTACAGGTTACCACTTTAGATTTACAGAGGAGGTCTACTGCTAAAATTACTGCCCTCGATCTGACCTTCGCGGTGATACCTCACATGCATGGTGCAATTGCTGTTTACATTTGACGCCAGACCGACGCTTTCGTTCGCCTTAGCGCGAGAGCATGGGGGACAGGGGTGCTTTTATTTTTTTATTTTTTTTTTATTTATTATTTTTTTGCTTTTTTATCTTATTTTTAAACTATTCCTTTCATTTTTTTTTTTTTTAAATCATTTTTATTGTTATCTCAGGGAATGTAAATATCCCCTATGATAGCAATAGGTAGTGACAGGTACTCTTTTTTGAAAAAATTGGTGTCTATTAGACCCTAGATTTCTCCTCTGCCCTCAAAGGCTCTGACCACACCAAGATCGGTGTGATAAAATGCTTCCCCAATTTCCCAATGGCGCTGTTTACATCCGGCGAAATCTAAGTCATAAAATGCTCGTAGCTTCCGGTTTCTTAGGCCATAGAGATGTTTGGAGCCACTCTGGTCTCTGATCAGCTCTATGGTCAGCTGACTGAATCACCAGCTGCATTCTCAGGTTCCCTGTTGAGACAGGAGTGCCAGAGAAAAACACGGAAGACGGTGGGGGGGCATTCCCTCCCACTGCTTGTAAAAGCAGTCTAGAGGCTAATTAGCTGCTAGGATTGCTTTTACATGAAAGCCGACCGCTGGCTGAAAAGAATGATACCAAGATGATACCTAAACCTGCAGGCATCATTCTGGTATAACCACTCAAAGTCGTGAATGGCGTACCTGAAGACAAAAAAAATGGTTAACAATAAAGCACAGTAAATGGTAAAGTATAAAAAATTGCATACCTGAAAAGCAAACATGATAAAACATAATAACAATAAAACATTGCAGAATAGAATTCAGTAAAACAGAGCAGAACAATAGAGAGAGAATAGAGAGAGAGAACAATAAAACGACAACTATTTTTTTTTATTTTATGTTATATTTTACTCATACTCAACTAGTGAATGGTAGCGTTCAAAACATTCACCAATGCAAAGACCAGGATTGTCAGCACAGGAGGGACAATAATAGCGGGTGTCAAGCCTATATCCGCGCTTGCTGCAGACACGACATCTTTTTTGGGGGGGTTCGTTGGGTAGGGGTACTCGGGAGGACATAAAGAAAATGCCTCTCATGCAGCCAACTGCATTTGGTTGGGGATGTGAATGGGGGAAGTACGGGTGCTGCAGAAGCGGTGGGTTCCCAATTAGGATTGGCGAAAGCAGCAGGAAGGGCATTATGGGCACGACGGGCCTGTGCTTGTCTTTTTGGTGGCAGCGGGACACTACTTGTGCTTGCCACCTCACCAGCTTGAACTGCACTTATGGGACTCGCCACGTCACCAAGTTTTACTGCAGTGCTGGTTTGACCAAGACCGGGGTGTACTAGGCCACTGGTGCTTGCCAGTTCACCAAAACGCTACCAAAAAAACTCTTAGCGATCGCAGGGATCAGGCCTGACTCTGCGAATGCTGCAGTTGTGCGTTTAGTGTTTTGTAAGTGTCAGTGATCGATCGATACTGCACTTGGGTGGGCTGGGCTGGGCGGAGGGGCAAAACGCAGGTGCTAGCAGGTATCTGGGCTGATCCCGCTAACACTGCGTTTTTGGGAACCCTAAACTGCTGGGGACGCTAGTATAGATCTGATCGGATCAGATATTGATCCATTCAGATACTATACCACTAAGGGAGGTGTATGCTGCGTGCGTGGGTGTTAGCACTACTGGCGCTAACCTGACGCTGCCAGGGGCTGGTGCTTGCCAGTTCACCAAAACGCTACCAAAAAAACGGTTAGCGATCGCAGGGATCAGGCCTGACTCTGCGAACGCTGCAGTTATGCGTTTAGTGTTTTGTAAGTGACAGTGATCGATCGATACTGCACTTGGGTGGGCTGGGCTGGGCGGAGGGGAAAAACGCAGGTGCTAGCAGGTATCTGTGCTGATCCTGCTAACACTGCATTTTTGGAAATCCTAAACTGCTGAGGACGCTAGTATAGATCTGATCGGATCAGATATTGATGCGTTCAGATACTATACCACTAAGGGAGGCGTATGCTGCATGCGTGGGTGTTAGCGGTACTGGCGCTAATCTGACGCTGCCAGGGGTGACGCATATCACCGCCGGGCGATCAGGGGGCTAAATCTTTATTCTGTATTAAACGGCGGGTGCCCTGACACTATAAAAAATAAACGAACTAACCAGTGTCACCCGTAACGGTTATACGGTGATCAGTGGTGAAAGGGTTAACTAGGGGGCAATCAAGGGGTTAAAACATTTAATAGGTAGTATATGGGGGTCCCTGTCGCTATAAAACGCTGACGGCGAACCTAAATATTTACGTCCCTAACTAGCGTCACCAGCGACACTAATACAGCGATCAGAAAAATGATCGCTTAGCGACACTGGTGACAGGGGGGTGATCAAGGGGTTAAAACTTTGTTAGGGGGGTATCCTAGACCTACAGGGGGCTAACACTAACTGTCCTACCACTTCTAACTGTCACAAACTGACACCATGCAGTAATCAGAAAAAAAAAAAACTGCTTGGTGTCAGTGTGACAGGGAGCGGGGATTGGGGGGTGATCGGGGGGTGATGGGGGGTGATGGGGGTGTAAAGTGTGCCTGGCATGTTCTACTGTGTTGTGTTGTGTTTGTGCACTTACATTTCAGTCTTCTCTCCTCGGCGCCGGAACAGAAACTGCCGAGCTGAGGAGAGATGACATCACATCTTCTGCCTCTGTGTACTACACAGAGGCAGGGGATGATTGTCATTGGCTGGGAGCGATCGCGAGGGGGGGCATGATCGGATGGCCTCCCCCTCATCTCTGAACGCTTCCAGTCACAAGCCGACCGCCGCTGGCACCGGGGGGGCCCGCGGGAAGGCAATCACGTACCAGGTACGTGATTTTGCCTGCCCGTGCCATTCTGTTGATGTACATCGTCGTTAGGCGGTCAGCAAGTGGTTAATAAAGACTCTCGCAGTCTCTGAAGCAGAGGGGGTACCTTTCATGGGTAAGAAGTGGCTCATTTTGTAAAGTCTGTCGACCACTACGAAGATAGTGGTGTAGCCCTCAGATGGTGGTAATTCGACGATAAAATCCATGGAGATCATCCTCCATGGTCTTTCTGGAACAGGAAGAGGTCTTAGCAACCCCCACGTCCTGGTCTTGCTGCCTTTGTTTTGGATGCAGGTAGTGAATGATTCCACATAGAGTTTACAATCCTCCCCTAGCTGAGGCCACCAAAATGTGCGTTGGAGCAGTTCGGAGGTCTTGTGTATCCCGAAGTGGCCAGCTAATTTGTGATCATGGCAAGACTTGAGAACAGCAACCCGTGTTTGTTGGGGTACAAAGATTTTATCCTTGTACCATAGTAATTCATCTCTGGACTGTAGGGTGACATCTGCTGGAAGGGGGGTTGCTGAAGATGCCTGTCTAATTTGAGACAGTAAGTCTCCTTGAAGCATCAGAAAATTCCCAGGAGCAAGGATGGTGTCTGGGGAAGAAGGAACTTCAGGTTCACTGAACATCCGGGACAGAGCATCAGGTTTGGTATTTTTTGATCCTGGTCTGTAAGTGATGTGGAAAGTGAACCTGGTAAAGAAAAGTGCCCATCTGGCCTGGCGTGGTTTCAACCTTTTGGCAACCTTCAGGTACTCCAGGTTCATATGATCGGTGTACACCAGAATAGGATGAGCCGCTCCCTCCAAGAGGTAGCGCCATTCCTCAAGTGCGGCTTTGATTGCTAGTAGCTCCCTGTCCCCAACATCGTAATTTCTTTCGGGTTCTGTTAACCTGCGGGAGAAGAATGCCACTGGGTGCAATAAGACCTTGGAGCCCTGTCTTTGCGAGAGTACTGCTCCCACCGCTATCTCGGAGGCATCTACTTCCAATATGTAGGGTAAGGCCGGATCGGGGTGCTTCAGGACAGAGGCTGACACGAATTGGTCTTTCAGGGAAGTAAAAGTAGCTTGAGCCTCAGGAGACCATTGGAACCGGATGCCTTGTGATGGGAGTGATGATGGAAGAGTATCCCTTGATGAATTTACGGTAAAAATTTGCAAATCCCACAAAGCGCTGTATTCCCTTTTTGTCTGTCGGAGCTGGCCATTCCAAGATGGCAGAGACCTTCTGCGGATCCATCTTAATACCATCTATGGAAATAATCAGACCCAGAAACTGAATGCTTTGGCGTTCAAATTCGCACTTTTCGGGTTTGGCGTACAGGCCATGTTGGCGGAGCCGAGCTAGAACTTTGACATGCTCTTGGTGGATAGGCAAAGAAGAGGAAAAGATCAGGATATTGTCAAGATATACTATGACGAACAGATCAAGAAAGTCTGAAAATGTCATTCACGAAGTGCTGGAAAGTGGCGGGAGCATTGCATAACCCAAAAGGCATCACCAGGTATTCAAAGTGTCCAAAACGGGTGCGGAAGGCAGTCTTCCATTCGTCCCCGCTTCGGATCCGGACTAAGTTGTATGCTCCCCGAAGATAAAGTTTGGTGAATACGGCTGCACTTCCCAACCTCTGGAATAGTTTGGGTACCAAGGGTAAAGGGTACCGATTCTTGATTGTAATCTTATTAAGATCCCGGTAGTCTACGCAGGGGCGTAGGGAATGGTCCTTTTTCTCCACAAAGAAGATTCCTGCTCCAGCTGGTGAAGTGGAAGGCCATATGAACCCCTTTTCCAGATTCTCATCGATGTATTTTTTAAGCGTACCAAGCTCCATCTCGGTTAAGGGAAAGATTCGCCCAAAGGGGACCTCTGCCCCGGGAAGAAGTTCGATTGGGCAGTCATAGGGTCTGTGTGGGGGAAGTGTTTCTGCCCCTTTCCGACTGAACACATCCAGGAAGTCATGGTACGCTTCTGGAACGGTTTGGCAGTTTTCAACATCGGTTTCAAGACAAAGCAGGGGAGATGGAACGGTAGTAAATCCTTGTAGACAATGTTGACGGCAGTAAGGAGAGGAAAAGCTGATGTTTCCAGTAGACCAGGCAATCTGTGGGTTGTGAGCTTTGAGCTAGGGCATACCCAGTATGATGGGAAACAGGGGTGACTCAATGATGTCAAGGCGGAGTACTTCCCGGTGGTTGCCGGAAATGATGGTATCTAGAGGAACTGTCTCTTGTGTTACGTGCCCAGATTTAATAGCCAATCCGTCGGCCAGGTGTACAGACAGTCCCTGTGCTCTGGGTCGTAGAGAGATCTGGAACTTGTGAGCAAAGGATAAGTCCATAAATCCGCTACAGGCTCCGGAATCAATTATAGCGGTTGCCCGGATGTTCCCTCCTGGAAGCTGCAGAGAGATGGGAACAGCCAGGTGGGTGGCATTGTTAAACATAGCAGATAAGGAAGTTGAAGAGAGAGTAGTATGCTTACAGGTCTTTGCCGGACAAGTCCTCACATAATGTCCAGATTCCCCGCAATACAGGCAGAGGTTGTTAGCCCGCTGGCACTGTCTTTCTTCAGGAGTGAGAGAAGGACGGATCAGGCCGAGCTGCATTGGTTCAGAGGTATCGGTAGAGGAGTGTGCAGGAGGGTTAGGTACATGTGGTAACATCCACACTGGGCGAGAGGGACCAGTTGCGCGTTCAGCCCTGCGTTCTCTTAAACCTCTATCAATTTGAATTGACAGGTTGATAAGGTCTTCAAGTGTGGCAGGAATGCCTACCCGAGCTAACTCCTCTTTTAATGGTTCAGAAAGTTCCATGCGAAACTGGTAGCGTAGGGCGGCGTCGTTTCAGTTTGTGTCAGAACTCCAACGTCGGAATTCAGATGCATAGTCCTCCGCCGCCCTACGGCCCTGCTGAAGTGAGAACAGTGCTGCTTCAGCGGTGGGTGCCTGTTGTGGATCTTCATATAAGAGCACCATGGCTTGGAAGAAGGTTCCCAGGTGGTCGAGGCAATTGTTCTTCTGCTCCAGAAGTCGATGGGCCCATGCCTGAGGTTCGCCTAGTAGGAGGGAGATGACAAACCCTACTTTAGTGGTTTCTAAAGAAAAAGTCCTGGGTTGTAATGCAAAGAAGAGTTCACAGGCATTACGGAATGTTCTAAACTTGCTGCGGTCCCCAGCAGGTAGGTACTTTGGGTTCAGGCGGCAGCATGACCACGGAGGGAGCAGCAGGTGGACCCAGTGCTGGGTTAGTGATCATTTAAGCCCTAAAAGAATGGAGACATCTCCTCGAATGTACCACTGTGCCATTTCTCATTCTTACTGACCATAAAAATCTCACATTCTTGTCTGAGGCTAAATGCCTCTCTCCCAGAAGGGCGCGATGGGCTCTTTTCTTGTCAAGTTTCAATTACATTCTCTCATTCTTACCCGGTACTAAGAATGTAAGGGCTAACGCCTTGTTGGAACAATTTTCCTCCGCTACCAAGATAGAGTCGGTTGCGGTTCCTGTGATTTCTCCTGATCGTATTCTGGCTACGGTTTGCACCAGTCTCACTTCTCCTTTGGGTGACAAAATTCTTGCCGCTCAGGTCCATGCTCCTCCTGAGAAACCTTGTAACCGCTGCTTTGTCCCAGAGAGTCTCCGTACTGCAGTGCTCCAGACTTACCATTCTCCCAAGGCTGCTGGCCACCCTGGGAAGAATAAACTCTTTTGGGCCATTTCCCAACAATTCTGGTGGCCTAGTCTAAGTGCTGATGTAACCTCCTTCATAGCTGCCTGCTCTGTGTTTGCTCAGAGTAAGACACCATGACACCTTCCAGTGGGCCTCCTACAACCCATAACCAATGGAGAGCGGCCCTGGACCCACCTGTCTATGGATTTCATTGTGGAGTTACCCAACTCTCAGGGCAAAACAGTTATACTTATGGTGGTTGACTGGTTCTCCAAAATGTCATTGTATTCCACTTAAGAAGTTTCCCACTTCTAAGGAACTGGCTTCCATTTTTGCTCGGGAGAGCTTTCGCTTACATGGGCTACCCAATGTGATTGTCTCGGACAGGGGTAGTCAGTTTGTGTCTCGGTTCTGGCGAGCCTTTTGTACACAGTTGGGAATTCAGCTTGCTTTCTCCTCTGCATATCACCTGCAGTCTAATGGGGCCGCAGAACAAGCCCATCAGTCCTTGGAGCAGTTCGTACGTTGATATATTTCTGATCATAACAACTGGTCAGACCTCTTACTGTGGGCGGAGGTTGTTCACAATAGTGCCTTGAATTCTGCTTTCCGATTGTCCCCGTTTATGGCGAACTATGGTTTCCAACCTTCCTTGTTGCCTGACTCATTTGTTCCGCAGAGTATTCCTGCGTTAGAGGAGCATCTCCATGGTCTTCGTTCCACTTGGGGCTTTGCGACATGCTAATGATAGGTACAGACTCCATGCTGACCGAAGACAACTGCCTGCGCCTTCCTACCAGGCTGGGGACAGGGTCTGCCTGTCATTTCGCGACCTCCGTGTTCCCTCTCTGGAGTTTGCACCTCGGTTTATTGGGCCTTTTCTTATTCTCGGCAGGATTAACCCAGTGGCTTACGCGTTACACCTTCCTTCTAATATGCGTATTTCAAATGTATTTCATGTCTCCTTATTAAAACCTTTGGTCTGCAACCGCTTTACCACCTTTGTGCCACGTCCTCACCCCGTACAGGTTAAGAACCATGGAGGAGTATGAAGTACAGTCCATTGTTGACTCCCATAAGTTCTGTGGACGCATACAGTACCTGGTGCATTGGAAAGGGTACGGTTCGGAGGAACGCTCTTGGGTCTCATGCTCAGACGTACATGTTCCTGTCCTTCTCTGTGATTTACATATACGTTTTCCCCTCCAGCCTGGCGGTCCTTCGAGGGGAAGGGGTCGTTGAGAAGGGAGTACTGTCAGGGCTGAGCTCAGCCCTTCCTTCTCTGAGCTGGTTGATGATATCCTGCTCATCAGTCCTGCTTACTTAAGCCGTCCAGCCCAGATGATCTCTGCCTTTGCCTTGGTCAACATCACAGTAACTTTCTCCTGCGCTCCTGTTTCCTGACTTGCTTGGCTGACATTCCTTCTGGCTCCAGATCCTGCTTGCTTTTCCACTACACTGGTTTCTGGTTTCCTGACTTTCTGGCCTGTCTATCCGTTCCAGTTACCGAACTTTGGCTATGTTTTGACGTTTGTTTTTAATGTTATGTTTGTTCTATTTACTTTTATTATTAAACAAGTGTGATTTAACTGTACTTCTGTCTGGGTCCGATTCATGGCTTCTGACAGTTCATAGTTTGTGTCTGTAAACTTGTTAGCTATGAACAAAGGCAAACACACACTCCGAGTAATGATAAAAATCAGTTAATGTGGGTTAAGAAACAGGGCATCCAGAAAGTATTCACAGTGCTTCACTTTGTTACAGTCTCATTCCAAAATTGATTAAACTCATTATTTTCCTAAAAATTCTACAAACAATACCCCATAATGACAACGCAAAAGAAGTTTGTTTGAAATTTTTGCAAATTAAAGCGGAGTTCCACCCAAAAGTTGAACTTCCACTCATCTGATTCCTCCCCCCCTCCGGTGCCACAATTGGCACCTTTCGGAGGGAAGCGGGGACAGGATACCTGTCTGACAGGTATCCTTTCCCACTTCCTGGGAGCCTCAGCCACAGCTATTGATGTCATGGCTGGGGCTCCTTCCGCCTTCCCCTGTTGCCGGGCCAGTAGGAGAGAGGAACGGGCCTCGCACATGTGCAGTAGGGTCCTCGGAGTAAAGCCGAAAGGCTACACTGCCGTGTACCCTTACCCGCAATGGTGGAGGCAGCACTCAACAGCTGATGGAAACAGCTGTGGTGCCAACATTGCTGGACTCCAGGACAGGTAAGTGTCCTATTAATAAAATCCAGCAGCTGCAGTATGTGTAGCTGCTGTTTTTAATTTTTTTTTTTTTTTTTTGGGCGGACCTCTGCTTTAATTCAAAAATCACATATTCATAAGTATTTACAGCCTTTGCCATGGCACTGAATATTGGGCTCAGGTGCATCCTGTTTCCATTGATTATCCTTGAGATTTGTCCAACTTGATTCTACAACTTGATTGGAGTCCACCTGTGGTAAAATTTGTTGATTGGACATGATTTGGAAAGGAAAGCAACGGGCCTATATAAGGTTCCACAGTTAACAGTGCATTGCAGAGCACAAACCAAGCCATGAAGTCCAAGGAATTGTCTGTAGACCTCTGAGACAAGATTGTATCGAGGTACAGGTCCGGGAGCAAGGGTACAGAAAAATTTCCCAATGAGCACAGTGGCCTCAATCATCCGTTAATGGAAGAAGTTTGGAACCACTAGGACTCTACCACTAGGGCTGCCCGGCCAAACTAAGTGTTCGGGGGAGAAGGGCCTTAGTCAGGGAGGTGACCAAGAACCCGATGGTCCCGCTGACAGAGCTCCAGCTTTTCTCTGTGGAGAGAGGAGAACCTTTCAGAAGAACAACCATCTCTGCATCACTCCACCAATTAGGCCTGTATGGTAGAGTGGCCAGACAGAAGCCACTCCTCAGTAAACAGCATATCACAGCCCACCTGGACACCTGAATGACTCTGAAACTACGAGAAACAAAATTCTGTGGTCTGATGAAACAAAGATTTGAACTCTGGCCTGAATGGTAAGTGTCATGTTTGGAGGAAACAAGGCAACGCTCATCACCTGGCCAATACCATCCCTACAGTGAAGCATGATGGTGGCAGCATCATGCTGTTGGGATGTTTTTCAGCGGCAGGAACTGGGAGACAAGTCAGGATCAAAAGAAAGATGAATGTAGCAATGTACAGAGACACCCTTGATGAAAACCTGCTCCAGAGCGCTCTGGATCTCAGACCTGGACCTTTGCCAAGGTTCATCTTCCAACAGGACAACGACCCTAAGCACACAGCCAATATAACAAAGGAGTGGCTATGGGACAACTCTGTGAATGTCCTTAAGTGGCCCAGCCAAAGCCCTGACTTAAACCTACACATACATATTAAGGCGTTTTTTTACTACGATCTTGTAAGTGCAATCTTAATTTGAGTGTATTAAACAGCGGGCGGTCTTTTTGACCCCATGTCTCACATTAAAGAGGTCCTGTCATGCTTTTTTTTCTATTAAAAAGGATGTTTACATTCCTTGTAATAGGAACAAAAGTGACCCAAACAAAAAAATTTAAATGGACAGTGTAAAAATAAGTAAAGTAAAATATAAGAAAAAAAAAAATTCAAAGTGCCCTGTCCTGCCAAACTCACGTGCTGAAGTGAACGTATACGTAAGTCGCGCCCGCATATGCAAACGGCATTCAAACCACACATGTGAGGTATCACCGTGTTCATTAGAGAGAGCAATAATTCTAGCAAAAGACTTCCTCTGTAACTCAAAACTGGTGACCTGTAGAATTTTTTAAACGTCATCTATAGAGATTTTTAAGGATCAAAGTTTGTCACCATTCCACGAGCGGGCGCAATTTTGAAGCATGACATGTTAGGTATCAATTTACTTGGCATAACATTACCTTTCACAATATAAAAAAAAAAAATTGGGCTAACTTTACTCTTTTCTTTATTTTTTTATTCAAAAAAGTGTGTTTTGTTCCAAAAAAATTGCGTTTGTAAGACCACAAATATGGTGTGTAAGGATGAGCTTCGGATGAGCTTCGGATGAGCTTCGTGTTCGAGTAAAGGTTTAGTACACGCCCCACACTATATAAGGCCACCTGCACGGCGGCCCTGTGTAGTGTGTTCATAGATAGAGAGAGAGAGAGAGAGAGAGATACAGACAGTGTCATTTGATTTCAGTTAGATAGATTAGGCAGGACAGTCTGTCAGTTAGCTGCACTTACAGTGTATTGTATATATATATATATATATATATATATATATATATATATACATATATACACACACACACACATCCCAGGTGTTGTATATATATATACACTGTATTCAGTTTAGCTAGATCCGTGCCTGTTATCTTGCTACTGACAGGCAGGCTTGTGTTACAGTATTTACAGCTACCTGAAGAAAATTGCTGGTGTTCTTTTGATCCCATTAGTACCACAGTCAGGCAGCTAGACTATTTACAGTTAGTGTAGTGCGTCCTCCTCACAGTGTTCAGCTGAAGCTACAAGTTAGTTTAGTGTGACCTCTGCACAGTGTTCAGCTAAAGCTACAAGTTAGTGTAGTGCATAGTGTTCAGCTAAAGCTACAAGTTAGTGTAGTGCGTCCTGCTCACAGTGTTCAGCTAAAGCTACAAGTTAGTGTGGTGTGACCTCTGCACAGTGTTCAGCTAAAGCTACAAGTTAGTGTAGTGCGTCCTCCTCACAGTGTTCAGCTAAAGCTACAAGTTAGTGTAGTGCATAGTGTTCAGCTAAAGCTACAAGTTAGTGTAGTGCGACCTCTGCACAGTGTTCAGCTAAAGCTACCTGTAGAAGGTTGGTGGTGTTTTCCTGATCCTATCACTACCGCAGGCAGCTAAATTATTTACACTTTAGTGTAGTTCAAGCTCTGCACAGTGTTCAGCTAAAGCTACCTGTAGAAGGTTGGTGGTGTTTTCCTGATCCTATCACTACCGCAGGCAGCTAAATAAGCTACAAGTAAGTGTAGTGCGACCTCTGCACAGTGTTCAGCAGCTAAAGCTACCTGTAGAAGGTTGGTGGTGTTCTCATACTACTGGCAGGCAGTTGATTTTGCTAGCTGCAGTATCAATATATATATATATATATATATATATATATATATATATATATATATATATATATATATATATATATATATATATATATATATATATATATATATATATATATATATATATATCCCAGCTTAGTGCAGCTACAGGCCATTAGTATGTCTGGAAGGCCAACAAGGAGAGGCAGACAGTCACAAGCCAATAAAAGATGGCAAGCAGGCTCTGTGTCTAGAGGCAACAGTGCTGGTTGTGGAGACAGTGCATCCTCATCAGCACGTGGCCGTGGGACACGCTTGGCCTTTTTTTCGGCAACTGGCCGTGTTGAGCTGCAACAGACTTGGTTGAGTGGATGACCAAGCCGTCCTCATCCTCCTCATCCTCTCTCACCCATGCTCGGGGTACTTTGTCTGGCAAAGCAGCTGCCAACGCGGCCTCTTCCCTCGGCTCAATGGCATCAGTGACTCCTTCCCTAGCCCCACCATGTCCTCCTGAGGAGTCCCTCGAACTGTTTGACCACAGTGTTGGGTACATGCTCCAGGAGGATGCCCAGCGTTTAGAAGGCTCCGTTGATGATACTGAGCTAGATGAAGGCAGTAACGTGAGCACGGACAGAGGGGGTGCCCAAGAAGGACAGCAATCTGGCAATCATGCTCCCCCTGCTGCAGCATACTGCCAGGTTTGCTCCAGTGATGAGGGAGGGGATGATGAGATCACAGACTCAACGTGGGTGCCTGATAGGAGAGAGGAGGAGGTGGAGGAGGCACATCACCAACGAGGCAGGATGCCATCCAGGGGCCAGCCTAAGGGCAGGGCACTGACTGTATCACACCGCAAAGCTCCGCCTGTGCAGGGCGCTGCTGTCTCTGCGCGTTATTCCAAAAGTTCTTTGGTGTGGGCCTTTGAGACGAGTGCATCAGATCGCACCGCTGCTATTTGCAACATATGTCTCAAGCATATCTCGCGTGGCCAAAACATCTCCCGCACCACATGCTTGACCAGACATATGTTGACCTGCCATGCAGTTCGTTGGCAAGCGTATCTAAAAGACCCACACCAAAGAACATAGAGGACCTCTCCTTTCTCCTCATCAGCTGAGGTCTCCAACCCCACTATACCTTCAGTCCTCTCTGAGACCTGCACTGAGAGGAATAAAGGGGGAGAATTAGGTGTGTCACAGCCAAGTACTTGTGGGCAATCTGCTTTCGGTACACCGACGTCAGATTGTACCAGGCAAGTTTCCCTGCCCCAGCTGCTGCACCGCCGAAAGAAGTTCGCTCCCAGCCATCCACATGCCCAGCGGTTGAATGCTAGCTTGGCTAAATTGCTAGCACTTCAACTGCTACCTTTTCAGTTGGTAGACTCTGCCCCCTTCCGTGAGTTTGTGGAATGTGCGGTTCCTCAGTGGCAGGTACCCAAACACCACTTTTTCTCATGGAAGGCGATTCCGGCTCTCTACCGGCATGTGGAAGGCAAGGTCCATGCCTCGCTGGACAAGGCGGTCAGCGGTAAGGTGCATATTACCGCTGACTTATGGTCCAGCAGGCATGGACAGGGACATTAACTATCTTTCACCGCGCACTGGGTGACTCTTCTGGCAGCTGGGAAGGATGCAGGACAAGGTGCAGTAGTGTTGGAGCTTGTTCTGCCACCACGCCTCCAAAATACTACTAGTGGTGATTCTGCCACACCTCTCTCCTCCACCCCTCCTCTTCTTCCTCCATGGCCTCTTCCTGTGCTGATTTGACTTCGGAACCAGCGGTGCTCCGTAGGCGTTCAAGGGGCTACGCAAGCACGCAGGCCAAAGGATGCCATGCGGTGCTTGAGCTGGTGTGCTTGGGGGACAGGAGCCACACTGGGGCAGAGATTCTGTCAGCCCTGCAGGGGCAGGTTCAGAGGTGGTTGACGCCATGCCAGCTTAAGGCAGGCATGGTGGTTTGCGACAATGGCACCAACCTCCTCTCCGCCCTCCGACAGGGACAACTGACCTATGTGCCCTGTTTAGCCCACGTCCTTAACTTGGTGGTGCAGCGGTTCTTGGGCAGGTACCCGGCTTACAGGATGTCCTGAGGCAGGCCAGGAAAGTCTGTGTGCATTTCGCAGGTCATATAATGCCAGTGCTCGGCTGGCTGACCTCCAAAAAGGAATTTAACCTGCCCAAGAAACACCTAATCTGTGACATGCCCACCAGGTGGAACTCAACGTTGGCCATGCACATGCAGCAGAGGGCCATCAATGAGTACCTGTGCGACTATGGCACCAGGACAGGGTCAGGGGAGCTTGTTTTTTTCCCCACGCCAGTGGGCCATGATCAGAGATGCATGCACTGTCCTGTCACCATTTGAGGAGGCCACTAGGATGGTGAGCAGTGACAGTGCATGCATCAGTGACACTGTCCCCCTTATCCACCTGTTGGAGCACACGCTGCGTGGAATAATGGACAGGGCACTTGAGGCAGAAGAGAGGCAGGAAGAGGAGGACTTCCTTAGCTCTCAAGGCCCCCTTTATCCAGACAGTGTTCCTGCGTGCCCGCCGATCACACAGGAAGAGGAGGAGGAGGAAGAGGAGGATTGTGTCAGCATGGAGGTGGAGCCTGGTACTCAGCATCAGCAGCAGTCTTTAAGGGATCATTTACAGTTCCAAAAAACCCATGGACTTGTACATGGCTGGGAGGAGGTGGCTGCGGATGTCATCATCCTTAGTGACCCAGAGGACTCCGGACCGAATGCCTCAGCAAACCTACGCTGCATGGCCTCCCTGATCCTGCAAAGCCTGTGGAAGGATCCTCGTATCTGTGTTATCAAGGAGAGGGATCAATACTGGCTGGCAACCCTCCTTGATCCACGTTACAAGGGTAAGGTTGCGGACCTTATCTTGCCATCGCAGAAGGAGCAGAGGATGAAACATCTTCGGGAGGCCTTGCAGAAAGGTCTGTGCAACGCGTTCCCAGAGACTGGGAGGTTACAAAACTCCTGTTCCTGGACAACGTGTTGCTGAGGCTTCGGTCAGTCAAAGAAGGAGCGGTGGAGAAGGTGGCCGTCTGACCGATGCGTTCAGACAATTTTTTAGTCCGAAGCCCCAAGGTATGATCAGTTCCAGCAACCATCGCCAGCATCTGTTTTACATGGTGCAGGAATACCTAGGGGCAAGATCTGACTTGGACACCTTTCCCACCGAAAATCCTCTGGGTTACTGGGTCTTGAGGATGGATCACTGGCCAGAGCTTGCACAGTATGCAATTGAGCTACTGGCCTGTCCTGCATCCAGTGTTCTTTCGGAATGCACATTCAGTGCTGCTGGCGGTTTTGTAACCGTTCACAGGGTGCGCCTGTCCACCGACTTGGTCGATCGACTGACCTTCATAAGAATGAATCAGTCTTGGATGATCACCAGCTACCAAGCACCTGATGCTGATGTAACCGAATAATTTTTTTTGAAATGTCAGATCCCTTCAAGACTGCCTATGCTGAGTGACTATCCTCTTCCTCCTCAATGATCATGCTGATAGCTTGCAAGAACATTTTTGGTTCTGGGTGCCCAATTTTTTAGCCCCTGTTTAACAGGGGCGTGTAATTGCAATTTTTGATGCAATACTTTGCAGCAGAGCATGTTCCTGCACTCCAACTAGAGTATCTGTGAGGGGTTGCAGTGTTGTGGCACCAGTGCCTAAAGCTCAATTTTTCTGCCCCTGTTCAACAGGGACGTGTAATTACAATTCTTGATCTAATATTTCACAGCAGGGCCCGTTTCTGCACCCACCAAGAGTAATGGGGCGTACACACGGTCGGACTTTGTTCGGACATTCCGACAACAAAATCCTAGGATTTTTTCCGACGGATGTTGGCTCAAACTTGTCTTGCATACACACGGTCACACAAAGTTGTCGGAAAATCCGATCGTTCTGAACGCGGTGACGTAAAACACGTACGTCGGGACTATAAACGGGGCAGTGGCCAATAGCTTTCATCTCTTTATTTATTCTGAGCATGCGTGGTACTTTGTCCGTCGGATTTGTGTACACACGATCGGAATTTCCGACAACGGATTTTGTTGTCGGAAAATTTTATAGCCTGCTCGCAAACTTTGTGTGTCGGAAAATCCAATGGAAAAATGTGTGATGGAGCCCACACACGGTCGGAATTTCCGACAACAAGGTCCTATCACACATTCTCCGTCGGAAAATCCGACCGTGTGTACAGGACATAAGAGTTAATATGGGAAAAACGTGTCTCCTTTCCACTGATGCTTTATCACCAATCCTTGATTCACTAAAAACCCCAAATTGTCAAAAAAATTTGTCATTGGGACAGAAAGTGCAAGCCAGCAGTGCTGATCAACCATTGTGTGTTAGCCTCTGTGTGTACTTGCTGTGTTTTCTACATCTGATTCCTGTTACCGACTTTGGCCTGTTCTTAACTATTCCTGTCTGCTCGTGACCCTGACCTTTGGCGTGTTCCCGACCATCCCTGTTTGCCTGTGACCCTGAACCTTGGCGTGTACTCTGTTGTCCTTGTCTGCTTGTGGCCCCAACCTTGGCTTGTCCCTTACTTTCCTTGTTGTTCCAGCCTGCTGCCTCCTTCCTTCTCCTGTAGTCTACCGTGAGCGTGATCTGTGAGATCCTGGGGGCCGCGACCTGGAGCCAGACTGCAGCGCAGTCCATCCTTACCATTAAAGGCTCTGGTGAACACCTGCTGGCTCTTAGACTCCGCGCCCTGGGGAATCTATGTTCTAGCTCCCAGTGGGATCTGTGTCAGTGATCCAGTAGACCTGCTTCCTGAAACCTCCCAGGGTTCAATCCGCAGCAGTCAGCCGTAGGGTCCACTACCTTGCGGTGCACTCCTGATCCCAACGGCGTGCATCTGTCACCCAGCCTCTAGGCGACCTGACACTTTTTTTTGCATTGATACATGTCCCCTGGGGCAGGACCCGGGTCCCCAAACCCTTTTTAGGACAATACCATGCAAATTAGCCTTTAAAATTACCACTTTTGATTTAGAACGTTCGAATCCCATAGATTTCAATGGGGTTCTAACGTTCGTGCAAATTTTCGGTCCGTTCGCAGGTTCTGGTGCGAACCGAACCGGGAGTGTTCGGCTCATCCCTACTCCTGAGCAGTGTTATGATTAATCAGGATTTCACTACAGGTCAAACTTGTGGTCACCAAGCTTCACACAGTAGCATAAACACAGGACACCTCAATAGCAGGAGCTAATTACAATTAACAATATAAACAGTGATCTCCCCCCCACCTCAGCCTAGTAGGCAACAAACTATAGTAGGAGTAGACTGTCCGGCTCCTACCTAGTTTTGGAGGCCAATGTGATCAGATCTCTCAACTAACATGTTGAGTTCAGAATCAAACAAACCAAGAATAGTCTTTACATATATCCTGGGAGATATTGAGGATAAATATTACTGTCCCATTTTAAGCAATCCAAGACATACCCTCCCAGTCACCATTTCCAATATGGCAAACACAGGGTTCCCAGAGTCTGTGTGTCCTGGGGGACAAGGACCCGAATCCAAAGTAACACCACCTCAAGGGTCCCTTTTAACCTTTTAACTTTTTAAACAACAGATCTCAAAAAGAGTCTCGGTCCTTTAGTAGTTAATCTGGTAAGCAAGCCCTTTCAGCTTCTGGTGGTGGTGTTAAGTCACAGGATCACTCTTCAAAGCATTGGATAGTGGTAAAGATTTATTGGTATCACTGGATTATTTTTACCACTGGATTACTTTATTTAATTTATGGATTTGTGTTATATGCTCTTTTTTTTGTTTGTATATATTAGTGCAACTTTACAGAGCTTCATTCCAAAAATAGGTATGCCAAGCTTGTAGCATCATACTCAAAAAGACTTTAGACTGTAATGCCACGTACACACAATCAGAATTTTGGTCGGAAAAAGCTATGATGGTTTTTCCGACGGGATTACGCTCAAGCTTGCATACACACGGTCACACCAAATTCCAACCGTGAAGAACGTGGTGACGTACAACACTTATGGCGGCACTATAAAAAGGAAGTTCAATAGCCACTGCGCCACCCTTTGGGCTCCTTCTGCTAATCTCATGTTTAGTAGAAGTTTGGTGAGAGACATTTCGCGCTTTTCAGCCTCGTGCTTTTCAGTCTGTTCCTGCTCTTCAGTTTGTGCTTGTGGGTTTGTTTCTGGTTTTCAGTGCGTGTAGTCAGTTCGTATTTGTTTTTCAGTGCATTCTTTTTTGCTCGTTTCTGATTTTCAGCTCGCTCTTCACAGGCCTTGCTGTTCTTCAGTGCCTTCTGTTAGATCGTTCTGACCAGCCGACCGTTTTGAAGCCATGTTGCGGGTACGTGCTCATCGTAGAGTTCGTGCTATGTAGGGGCTTGGTGTTGGGGTTCTTGCTTTGACCCAAGCCCAGTCCATAAACAGGGTGGGGAGGAGTTCATGGACCAAGAATTGGTTACTCCAGCGTGACCAATTCTCTCATATGCCATTGCTGCGTGAGATCCAGGAGAATAACCCTGATGATTTCAGGAATTTACTCTAGATGATGGACCCAGTTTTTCACCATTTGTTGGCTTTGCTGTCTCCTTATATTAGCAGGCAGGACACCTGCATGAGGCAAGCCATCACCCCGGAGCATAGGCTCGTCGCCACGTTGCGGTACTTGGCGACAGGGAGAAGTCTACATGCTTATGCATGCGTTTGCAAATGCGTGCGGACTGAACCCCTGTTTTTAACGCGTACTGTTAGACAGGTCAATTGGTTGTCTGCGAGCTGGTGGCAAGTAGGCTTGGATTTTTTTCCTGGGCATTCCCCAGGTTTTGTTGTTATCAGAAGTCTACAGGACCTCGTATTATAAATATGCAGGCATACATCTATTACCTGAATCTGTGGTGTCAGACACTCACCTGTTCTAACAATTTCAACCACCTCTCCTTCCTCCACATCCTGAGGTTGTGGTGTCCTCTGTTCCTTCTTCAGGAGGTGGGGGGTTCCTGGTGTCCTCAGATGTCCCGAGTCTTTTCTCCCTTATGAGAATGAAACAAAAGGTATACTTAGCACACAGATATTTGTTGCCAGAAATATGAATGTGAAACATTGCTTTGAAGTGGGGTACAATTGTCTGTTTGGGCAGAGTTCCAAGTTGAAGACATGATTTATTCCCTTAACAAAGCTGGAATACTTACCTTTTTTGGACAACTTTCACACATGTAGACACCCCTAGAATCCACTAGAGCACCTGTGTGGGACACCCTAAAAAGTTGGTTCTGGTGTCCCACACTAGTGCTCCTAGAGTGCTCCTAGATAGTCCAGATGTGTAAACAGCTGCTGAGTGTCCTCTCCTTACACTGAATCAAGTTTGCAATCCATTCTATTTACAAACACGTCTAGACAACAATGTCCTAAACTTCTTTTAATACAAAGCATGACCAAATGTAGTTTACCCTGTATCTGCTAAAAACATCATATTTAGTTGGCAAACGTACGATGTGTACTGCGACCGATTACTGTGCCCACGAACATGAAAGTAGCCATTTTTAACTGTACAACAGTAAAGAAAAGCACATGAAGCAGCATGCAAGTAATAATAATAATAATAATAATAATAATAATGACACACGACAACTACTTACTTTTTAGAAGCACTCTCTTGATTCTTCTGTACTGATCCTGCTCCCTCAATTTCAGGTCTGACCAGCGTTTCCTCAATTGCTCCTTGGATCGTCGTACCCCAAAATTCCTGTGCAGACTCTTCACAACTTTAGTCATGATCTTGGCCTTTCTCACATTTGGGTTTAGGTAAGGTCCATACTTCCCATCATAGTCGGCCCTCTTCAAGATGTCCACCATCTCTACAAAGGACATAATTGAGGCCTTATATCTTCTCCTCCGGGATCCTATCGTTTCTGGCTCTGGGCTTTCCTCCTCGTTATTGCATGTGTAGTACCTACGTTCTGTGTGTGTAGAAAGGAGGACCGGAAGCGCCGAACGTTCTAACGAAGGTAACATTTTAACTTGGGACATCAGTGGCCTATACTGATTCAAGATTGAGGCCTATATTGGGATAAGATTAGGAGAGTTTAGCCTGATATTAGTGTTTTTGTCTAATGTCACGGAACGTCCCTCACTTCGCTTGAGTGCTTCCGTTAGTATACCACTTCCTAAGTTCTGGAACATGAGTCCAATGGATCCGGCTATAGGAACCCCCAAGAACTAGACAACACCAGTCTTGGAGTACATCAGGACTAACCTCTCTGAGCACAAAACAAGGCGACACTTGCTTGTTGCTAACATGAACTCTCTTTATTCAGAACCAGAATACAGTCTTATATACAGGAGAAGATGAGGTTCCACCCTCCTGCTCATTTTACTCTAACAATACAAACGTAACCTAATTAACCTAATTAACATGAGCCAATTAACTAATCCTTTATACAGCCTAGGTGACTGAGACATGACCTATTGCCCAGACTGAGTTAATTATCACAAGACATTTTCTCACAATAGCAGCAGCTCCAATAGGAGTCGTCCCGTCTCCTACATTGTATAGAGGACAATGTGATCAGCTCATTCAATTAACATAAACACAGGTGAGTGGAGTTGATGACACCAGCATCTCCTCACAGTATGTGTCCCAACAGTATGAATTAGTCTTACCAGCAGGGGGCTGCTGGAGGAATCCCCCCTCCCTCTTCAGGGGCACAAATCCCAAATGACCACAGCCAGGAGTCCCCAACAGAATCAAACAACATACAATATATACATATATACATGACTTAGTCCGATTAGTACAGTTCAGACTGGATTTCTAATTCACCTTACAAAGAGTAGTGTTCCATTGAAAATCCAGGGCCCATAATCAAAAGGCAAGAGGCTTGCATTCAGTCCTCTCCAACAGCCTCTGTCCCGGCTAGGTCTGTCACAAGTGGCCTATACTGATTCGAGATTGAGGCCTATATTGGGATAAGATTAGGAGAGTTTAGCCTGATATTAGTGTTTTTGTCTTGTGTTTTGTCTTTCAGCAAATATGAAAGACTCTGAATTTATGGGCCAGTTCATCGACAAATACAGGGATATGCGAAATTTGTGGGAGGTTAAAAACACCCTATATCACAATAAACCAGCTAGGAAGTCATCGCTGGAGAAACTGCTGCAATTTGTGAAGACGCAGGTCCCCGACGCAGACATCGAGTTTGTGGAGAAGAAAATTGGTGGCTTGAGAAGCACGTATAGGAAGGAATAAACAAGAAAAAATCTCGCTAAATAAAGTCCACAGTGAATTAAATGAAATACATAAATTATATGAAGAAAGTTCCATTATGTATGAACACTGCACACAATGATTCTCGGATCGATTGAATTCAACATATATCGAACACCATGTGAAATGAAGGCTTACCAGATAGCAAGCCAAAACGTGCAGATGGCCGTAACCCCAGCCTGGGTGGTGAATCTTTAAACCAGGAAAAATTAAATCCTCCCACAGAAGGTATTATGCGATCCGTGAATAATGATATAAATCAAAAAATAAAAAAATATATAACATAGCGTGATACTGTAAAAATTGTGGATAGTGTACACATAGGTACAGATGCTCTGGAGCAAGAAGGGACAAACTGTCACCAATGTGAAAAGACCAAACTTGAGTGACCCAACACCACATAGAATGCCTCCTTACCAGACACTAAAAAAGACAGGCAGATATTCCCCTCAGGAAGGCCAGAAGTCAGCTGGGCTCAAAACATAAACCCGGATGTCGAACGCTAGTAACACTCGCAGCGTGGACCGAGCGGATCATCCGACTATGGATATCGATAGTATATACCCAAGGGAAAGATATAGCACACTATAGTGTAAGACCATCAATATTGATTTATTAAAAAATAGAGATGCACTTACAAAAACGATAAAATTTCAGACATAAAACATAAGCCGGCCGGCCAGATTCCAAAGCTCCCGCCCTCCTCGATGAGACAAGGGTGGTGACATCAGCACCTACCTCCTCAGATGCATTTCATCATAACTAACATTCTCAATGGTGTTTTCCAGCGTTTTTGAGCTTTGGCGTTTTTTTATTAGCCAATAAGAAAAATGATCATCTGTTTCATCATTTGTTGCTATGTTGTCATCTGCTTCCTGCTCCAAAAATGCCCAAATCTGCCCGATTCGAGCGACAAAAAAGGGTCCAGAACTTGTTTGAGCTTCAGGCGTAGGGCTTCAGGCGACTTGGAGTGGAGATGTGAACCATCTCCATAGAGAATAATGGATTTTTTCCCCTCCAGCGTTTTGTAGCTTCAGGCTTCAAGCTACAAAACGCTCAGGTGTGAATGGGGCCTTACAAAGTATTGAGCAAAGGCTGTAAATACTTATGTACAGTACATGTGATTTCTTTTTATTTCTAATAAATTTGCAAAGATTTCAGACACGTTGTCATTATGGGGTATTGCGGAAACTAATGAATTTAATCAATTCTGGAATAAGGCTGTAACATAACAAAATGTGGAAAAAGTGAAGCACTGTGAATACTTTCCGGATGCACTGTAGTTTAAAGGTGGCCATATACACTGATCATATCATAATATGATCGATCAAAATCCGATCATATTCATGAAAAAAGAAACCTGACGGATGCAGCTGCTGCTGATGACCTGAGAATCCTGCGAACCTCCCCCGGCATGAGAGAGTGAGGAATGGACATCCTCTCCGCTCCTGTCTTCTCTCCCCTCCTTAGCTGCCTGGTGATTGGATGAGTGACTGAATGCAGGACGCAACGGAGCGCTCCCAGATTATCTGCAGGAATGCCAGCAAGAACGTGTGGCGATGGTGAGAGCATCCTGCGTCCTGGCTGAGAGGACAGGAGGCTGACTGGAGACGTGCTGCTGCTAAAGTGGACAGCGGGTCGGACTGAAGGACAGGAGAGGACTGCGGCACCCCCCCTCTCCCCCTAACCTGGTACTCCCTTCAGAAACCTCCAGGAGTGAGCCAACTGAGGGATGAATGATCTGCTTTGTATTTGCTCATAATATATCTGTGCTGCAGTACTACTATATGGATTAAAAATAAGATATAGAGAGATTCTCCCGCTGGTACAAGGACTAAAACTGTGAAAGGGATTAAATTCCTTAAAATCGGTTCCCGGGTCTTATGTTAGACTGGACTGTGTTCACATGGGTGTTATGTACAACAGTAAAAGTATGGGAAACAAATAAGTAAGGCAATCCAGTTGAATAAAGGAGGATCTTTGATAATTAGTGGAAGCGGAGACTAACTGGAAAGGTCTGGTGATAAGAGAGTTCCGGGAGAGCAGGGATGGTGGGACCCTCCCCTCACCAGCATACACGAGTTTTACAGCCCACTCTTACACCTGTCTCTAACAAAGGAAAAGTGTCCGAATGTAATATATTTGAGAACTGTAAGATAATAAGCATTGTTCATTTAATAGCAGTGAATTTTTGGATTACCGTTAAGAACACCCTGTATCAACCAGTACCAACCAGTGTGACAGCGGGAAGGGGGACTAGGTCACACACTCATTAAGCAGTCATCAGTCTCCACTCCCCACCTTACCAGACCCAATTGTGGCCAGCAGCTGTTTTTTTTTTTTCAAAAATTACTGGGAAACTGTCGGGAGAGCAGGGATGGTGGGAGCCTATGAGTTTCATAGCCCACTCCTACATCTCTCTCTAACAAAGGAAAAGTGTCTGAATTCAATAAATTAGAACAGTAAGATAATAAGCACTGTTCATCTCATAGCAGTGAATCATTGAATTACCGTTAAGAACACCTGTATCAATCAGAAACAACCAGTGTGACAGTGGGAAGGTGGATAAGGTTAGATATTAACTAATGATAAAGTAAAGCAGTGCAGCGCTAAACCCAAAAGTCCAAAAACAGTCCCTTTTAAAGTAGAAACAATTGTAGATAGGAAAAAAGGATTCTCCTCTGTGATGATATAGGTGCTCAAGATATTCCATGCAGTGCTACATATCCGTGATACCACCACCGGCCAACCAAACCGCTCACCTCAGCAAATGGACCCCTGAGCTAACAGGTGGGTCAAAACAGCATTTACCACACTTGGTGGAGGGGGATGAAGACTTGTCTGGGAAGATGGTCCCACGGTAATGGAGATGGCACTCAAAATTGCAGGTCATATCACATGTAATAAAAATGAAAGTAGATAGTGCACACTGCGTGGCTAAAACAAATGTCATTTATTTAAAAATAAGGTACTCACAAGCACAGCACTATGCCCTAGTGCTGGGATACAGTTAAAATGTCATTAACCACTTGAGCCCCGGACCATTATGCTGCCTAAGGACCAGAGGTCTTTTTCCAATTTGGCACTGCGTCGCTTTAACTGCTAATTGCGCGGTCATGCAATGCTGTACCCAAACGAAATTTGCGTCCTTTTCTTCCCACAAATAGAGCTTTCTTTTGATGGTATTTGATCACCTCTGCGGTTTTTATTTTTTGCGCTATAAACGGAAAAAGACCGAAAATTTTGAAAAAAAAATGATATTTTCTACTTTTTGTTATAAAAAAAATCCAATAAACTAAATTTTAGTCATACATTTAGGCCAAAATGTATTCGGCCACATGTCTTTGGTAAAAAAAAATGTCAATAAGCGTATATTTATTGGTTTGCGCAAAAGTTATAGCGTCTACAAACTAGGGTACATTTTCTGTCATTTACACAGCTTTTAGTTTATGACTGCCTATGTCATTTCTTGAGGTGCTAAAATGGCAGGGCAGTAAAAAACCCCCCCAAATGACCCCATTTTGGAAAGTAGACACCCCAAGGAAATTGCTGAGAGGCATGTTGAACCCATTGAATATTTATTTTTTTTGTCCCAAGTGATTGAAAAATGACAAAAAAAAAAAAAATATTTACAAAAAGTTGTCACTAAATGATATATTGCTCACACAGGCCATGGGCCTATGTGGAATTGCACCCCAAAATACATTCAGCTGCTTCTCCTGAGTATGGGGATACCACATGTGTGGGACTTTTTGGGAGCCTAGCCGCGTACGGGGCCCCGAAAACCAATCACTGCCTTCAGGATTTCTAAGAGTGTAAATTTATGATTTCACTCTTCTCTGCCTATCACAGTTTCGGAGGCCATGGAATGCCCAGGTGGCACAAAACCCCCCAAAATGACCCCATTTTGGAAAGTAGACACCCCAAGCTATTTGCTGAGAGGCATATTGAGTCCATGGAATATTTTATATTTTGACACAAGTTGCGGGAACGTGACACTTTTTTTTTTTTTTTTTTTTTTTTTCCATAAAGTTGTCACTAAATGATATATTGCTCACACAGGCCATGGGCATATGTGGAATTGCACCCCAAAATACATTTATCTGCTTCTCCTGAGTATGGGGATACCACGTGTGGGACTTTTTGGGAGCCTAGCCGCGTACGGGACCCCGAAAACCAATCACTGCCTTCAGGATTTCTAAGGGTGAAAATTTTTGATTTCACTCTTTACTGCCTATCACAGGTTCGGAGGCCATGGAATGCCCAGGTGGCACAACCCCCCCCCCCCCCAAATGACCCCATTTTAGAAAGTAGACACCCCAAGCTATTTGCTGAGAGGCATGGTGAGTATTTTGCAGCTCTCATTTGTTTTTGAAAATGAAGAAAGACAAGAAAAAACATTTTTTTTTTTCTTTTTTCAATTTTCAAAACTTTGTGACAAAAAGTGAGGTCTGCAAAATACTCACTATACCTCTCAGCAAATAGCTATGGGGTGTCTACTTTCCAAAATGGGGTCATTTGGGGGGGTTTTGTGCCACCTGGGCATTCCATGGCCTCCGAAACTGTGATAGGCAGTGAAGAGTGAAATCAAAAATTCACTCCCTTAGAAAGCCTGAAGGCGGTGCTTGGTTTTCGGGGTCCCGTACGCGGCTAGGCTCCCAAAAAGTCTCACATGTGGTATCCCCGTACTCAGGAGAAGCAGCAGAATGTATTTTGGGGTGTAATTTCACATATTTCCATGGCATGTTTGAGCAATATATCATTTAGTGACAACTTTGTGCAAAAAAAAAAAAAAAAAAAAAAAAATTTGTCTCTTTCCCGCAACTTGTGTCGCAATATAAAATATTCCATGGACTCGACATGACTCTCAGCAAATAGCTTGGGGTGTCTACTTTCCAAAATGGGGTCATTTAGGGGGGTTTTGAACTGTCCTGGCATTTTATGCACAACATTTAGAAGCTTATGTCACACATCACCCACTCTTCTAACCACTTGAAGACAAAGCCCTTTCTGACACTTATTGTTTACATGAAAAAGTTATTTTTTTTTGCAAAAAAATTACTTTGAACCCCCAAACATTATATATTTTTTTAAAGCAAATGCCCTACAGATTAAAATGGTGGGTGTTTCATTTTTTTTTTTCACACAGTAATTGCGCAGCGATTTTTCAAATGCATTTTTTGGGGAAAAAACACACTTTTTTAAATTTTAATGCACTAAAACACACTATATTGCCCAAATGTTTGATGAAATAAAAAAGATGATCTTAGGCGGAGTACATGGATACCAAACATGACATGCTTTAAAATTGTGCACAAACGTGCAGTGGCAACAAAATAAATACATGTTTAAAAGCCTTTAAAAGCCTTTACAGGTTACCACTTTAGATTTACAGAGGAGGTCTACTGGAAAAATTACTGCACTCGATCTGGCCTTCGCGGTGATACCTCACATGCATGGTGCAATTGCTGTTTACGTTTGACGACAGACCGCCGCTTGCGTTCGCCTTAGCACGAGAGCAGGGGGCGACAGGGGTGCTTTTTTTTTTTTTTTCTTAATTATTTTTTTGCTTTTTTAATCTTACTTTTAAACTGTTCCTTTCATATTTTTTTTTTTTAATCATTTTTATTGTTATCTCGGGGAATGTAAATATCCCCTATGATAGCAATAGGTAGTGACAGGTACTCTTTTTTGAAAAAATTGGGGTCTATTAGACCCTAGATCTCTCCTCTGCCCTCAAAGCATCTGACCACACCAAGATCGGTGTGATAAAATGCTTCCCCAATTTCCCAATGGCGCTATTTACATCCGGCGAAATCTAAGCCATGAAATGCTCGTAGCTTCCGGTTTCTTAGGCCATAGAGATGTTTGGCGCCACTCTGGTCTCTGATCAGCTCTATGGTCAGCAGGCTGAATCACCGGCTGCATTCTCAGGTTCCCTGTTGAGACAGGAGAGCCAGAGAAAAACACGGAAGACGGTGGGGGGGGCATTCCCTCCCACGGCTTGTAAAAGCAGTCTAGAGGCTAATTAGCCGCTAGGATTGCTTTTACATGAAAGCCGACCGCTGGCTGAAAAGAATGATACCAAGATGATACCTAAACCTGCAGGCATCATTCTGGTATAACCACTCAAAGTCGTGCATGGCGTACCTGAAGACAAAAAAATGGTTAACAATGGTTAACAATAAAGCACAGTAAACAGTAAAGTATAAATAATTACATACCTGAAAAACAAACATGATAAAACATAATAACAATAAAACATTGCAGAATAGAATACAGTAAAAAAAAGAGCAGAACAATAGAGAGAGAATAGAGAGAGAGAGAGAACAATAAAACGACAACTATTTTTTTTTATTTTATATATATTTTTTTTTTTACACTTTTTTTTGTAACTGTAACTTTTCTAACTGTAACCGGTTCCAGGTTCGGGTCTCTCAAAATGCGATGGCATCTTGAGAGACCCTGTGAAAGTGTGCCTAGTCTGTGGAATGCTGTACCCTATGCTAATACTCAACTAGTGCATGGTAGCGTTCAAAACATTCACCAATGCAAAAACCAGGATTGTCAGGACAGGAGGGACAATAATAGCGGGTGTCACGCCTATATCCGCGCTTGCTGCAGACACAACATCTTTTTTGGGGGGTTCGCTGGGTAGGGGTACTCGGGAGGACATAAAAATGCCTCTCATGCAGCCGACTGCATTTGGTTGGGGATGTGAATGGGGGGAAGTACGGGCGCTGCAGAAGCGGTGGGTTCCCAATTAGGATTGGCGAATGCAGCAGGAAGGGCATTATGGGCACGACAGGCCTGTGTTTGTCTTCTTGGTGGCAGCGGGACACTACTTGTGCTTGCCACCTCACCAGCTTGAACTGCACTTATGGGACTCGCCACGTCACCAAGTGTTACTGCAGTGCTGGTTTGATTACGACCGGGGTGTACTACGCCGCTGGCGCTTGCCAGTTCACCAAAACGCTACCAAAAAAACTGTTAGCGATCGCAGGGATCAGGCCTGACTCTGCGAACGCTGCAGTTATGCGTTTAGAGTTTTGTAAGTGACAGTGATCGATCGATACTGCACTTGGGTGGGCTGGGCCGGGCCGGGCGGAGGGGCAAAACGCAGGTGCTAGCAGGTATCTGGGCTGATCCCGCTAACACTGCGTTTTTGGGAACCCTAAACTGCTGGGGACGCTAGTATAGATCTGATCGGATCAGATATTGATCCGTTCAGATACTATACCACTAAGGGAGGTGTACGCTGCGTGCGTGGGTGTTAGCGGTACTGGCGCTAACCTGACGCTGCCTGGGGCTGGTGCTTGCCAGTTCACCAAAATGCTACCAAAAAAACTGTTAGCGATCGCAGGGATCAGGCCTGACTCTGCGAACGCTGCAGTTATGCGGTTAGTGTTTTGTAAGTGTCAGTGATCGATCGATACTGCACTTGGGTGGGCTGAGCTGGGCCGAGCGGAGGCGCAAAACGCAGGTGCTAGCAGGTATCTGGGCTGATCCCGCTAACACTGCGTTTTTGGGAACCCTAAACTGCTGGGGACGCTAGTATAGATCTGATCGGATCAGATATTGATGCGTTCAGATACTATACCACTAAGGGAGGCGTATGCTGCGTGCGTGGGTGTTAGCGGTACTGGCGCTAATCTGACGCTGCCTGGGGCGACGCATATCACCGCCGGGCGATTAGGGGGCTAAACCTTTATTCGGTAATAAACGGCGGGTGCCCTGACACTATAAAAAATAAACAAACTAACCAGCATCACCCGTAACGGTTATACGGTGATCAGTGGTGAAAGGGTTAACTAGGGGGCAATCAAGGGGTTAAAACATTTATTAGGTAGTATATGGGGGTCCCTGACGCTATAAAACGCTGACGGCGAACCCAAATATTTACCTCACTAACTAGCGTCACCAGCGACACTAATACAGCGATCAGAAAAATGATCGCTTAGTGACACTGGTGACGGGGGGTGATCAAGGGGTTAAAACTTTATTAGGGGGGGTTAGGGGGGTACCCTAGACCTACAGGGGGGTAACAGTAACTGTCCCAACACTGTAACTGTCACAAACTGACACTATGCAGTAATCAGAAAAAAAAAAAAAAAAACTGCTGGTGTCAGTTTGTGACGGGGGGGGGGGGTGATCGGGGGGGGGGGGGGGGTGTTTTGTGTGCCTGGCATGTTCTACTGTGTGTGTGTGTGTGTTGGTGCAGTCACTCACTTGTCGTCTCTCCTCGGGCCGGAACGGAAACTACCGACCCGAGGGGAGATGACATCATTTCCTTTGCTGCTGTTTAGCATACAGCAGCAAAGGAGTGTTCCCATTGGCCGGCGGCGATCGCGAGGGGGGGGCCACGAACGGATGGCCTCCCCCTCGTCTCCGATCGCCGGGGGACAAAACGGGACCGCCTCGGGCGGCGGGGGGGGGTCCGATCGGACCCCCCACCCGCGGAAGGCAAATCACGTACCCTGTACGTGATTTTGCCTGTCCGTGCCGACGTACATCGGCGTGAGGCGGTCGTCAAGTGGTTAAAGGATAACGTGGGTTAGATGGTGGCTGCAGTGATGTCCAAAAGCTCCCGCACGCGTATCGTCCTCCTCTGGACTTCGTCAGCGGTTAATGGAGATAAAAGACATCACATCTATATATATATAGAGCCCAAATAATCTACTTCCTGTAAGGTAAAAAACACCCCCCTAGGGAACCGTCCAATCGGCTCCGGCTATCCTGGGGTCAAAGGGATTACTTCCTACCCAGCCTACTGACTACTGAATCACTATGGTAACCCAGGCATATGTGTCATGATGCCCGGTCATGTGACATTAAGAAGCAGGAAACACCTATTAACAAGAGGATTGAATTCCAAAGGCCGTCGTGACGTTATTGACGCTGGGACGGCCGGTCATGTGACCCTCTGTTCCTTATTACCAGCTGAAGCTGGAACTCACTCTAAACCTGAGCTCCACCCCCAGTATTCCGAGCCTCCCACTCAGGCCGTCTCTCCGTAAGTGGAACACCCCTATAGGAATGAATTAGGACGGCCGCCGTGACGTCATTGACGCCAGGACGGCCGATCATGTGATCCCACTTACGTGTTAGTGATACCGGCTGGAAACAGAAACAAGCACTCTGGAGGCAGGACGCTCCCATTGATATTAGAACGGCCGTAATAACGTCACCGACGCCGGGACGGCCGGTCATGTGATCCTACTATCGAAGCCGGAACATAAACACATACAGAGCACCGCCCCCAGTAACCAGACCTCCTCCCCAGGCTGTCCCTATGGCGATCAGCAAAATAGGGTTTCAGCCATTGTTCAGCCTGTTTATTATTTTATTATTTTATTATTGAATGTGACACCCCAATGTCTAAAATATTATCTGATCTCATGTAACAAAAGCCCACAGGAACCTTCTCCTAAATACACAAGAACAAATAAGAGGCGCTCATATACCTGATGGTGAAAACCTAAATATGTGTTAACATGTCACCAAATGACTACATTAAAGTGTGTACATATATGGACTGGATAACGTGATAAATCAATACACAAATTAATCCTATGTGACAGTGAATTAAATAGTGCCAAAAAACTTATAATACTTATGCAAATCAGGTAAAAAAATCACCAATTAATGTGACATACCCAATAAAAAAATATTATTAAGTGCAATATAATTTAATAAGAAACATCAGTCCTTAAATCTTTTGTGACAAAAAAATGCGTGATTAAATCTGTGACAAAAAAATCCACATAGATCTTCTGAGGTGCAGTGATCCTGGTAGTGTAAAACTCAAAACGTCCTTCACCTCACCAACGTGAAAACGTGAATCCACTCCCAATGGAATCTCACTCACCAAATATTTTTGCCAGCACTCTCATGCACGGCAAAATACGCTTAAGAATCACACTCCAGAGTGATCGAATATGTAATTAAGCCACCATGGTTGGGATCAATCCACATGTAAAAGAATATGAAGAACTCACATAGCGTAAACCAGCACGGCAAATTTTATTTTAAACCACTACAATCTTCCATAAAAGCACTCACATTTTAAAAGATAAATGACAGCAGTAAAACCAGTGTAGTTCACAGCAGCTTCAAAATTCAGTGGATACACTCAAAACAGCAAATGGTCACGGCGGACCCGAGATGTGCAAATGCCAGGACTCACGGTCCCTCTCACCCCCTTCGTGGAGCGCCGTACAAACAAATCTCTCCTTCCTCGAGTGCGGCTCTCAGCGTAGCTCGTCACACCTTACAGCCACGCCCCCAATGTCACCACTCAAATATCCAATGCTGGGCCCGTGAATGGAATTGCTGTTCACATTACATGCCCTCCGCTAGAGGAAGAAATGGGAAGGGGATTTTAGAAAAAATATTAGTAAAAATGATTATTATTTATAAAATCAGCACATGGAAAAAGTCCCCATATGCTATATAAACGACATCACTGCAGCCACCCCAACAAATCCACCCCAAACCTTCAATTCACAATCCAAATGGAAAACATATTAAAATGATGTATATCTAATATATATCCATTCACAGTCTTAATATACACAACACCCCCATAGCGAATTGTGCACATCTGATGTGTATCTAATTCACAATCTTAATATACACAACACCCACATATAAAATATGAGTATCAGTACTACACTAAAATTCACAACTAACATTCTATAATGAAACGCCATGCAAATAATTGCTCTCTATCTAAATGTGCTACGGTACAGCAAATTACCCCATACAAGTTATTTATCAGAGATGAAACAGTTCAAGTCGAATTCGACATTGAGTCCCGTGGGTACCCCCACTTGGGTCTCATACACCCAAAATGACTCGCGGCGGCTCAATTGTCGAATAAAGTTCCCCCCCCTCCAATGAGGGGTCACTTTTTCAACCCCCCAAAATTTTAATTTAGCAGGGTTTTGAGCATGGAATAGTCGAAAATGCTTGGAAACATTGTGAGTTACCAAACCTTTGATGTTATTCACATGTTCTCCTATTCTAATATGCAGAGGTCTAGATGTTCTGCCTATGTACTGGAGGCCACATTCGCACTCCATCAAGTACACTACCCCTGTGGTAGAACATGTGATGAAGTCTTTGATTTTGTATGATTTCTTGGTTGCTGTGGCGATAAATTCTTTACGTTTTTTAATATTAAATTTGGCCTGTTTACATGGTGGACACTGACAGCTTATATTTTATGTTAGTTGTATTTCTGCGCTGACTGTATTACTTTGATATAGATATTAACTAAGCAGTCACATAACTTCCCCCTCCACACCACCGGATCTGTTTGTGGACAGTAGCTGATCTCTTCAAAAATTATCGGGAAAAGGTCAGGCGATCAGGAATGGTGGGATCCTCCCCTCACTAACATACAAGCTTCTCAGCCCACTCATATATTTGACTCTAACAAAGGAAAAGTGTCTGAAATCACTATATTAGCACTGTAATAAGCATTGCGCTGTTCACCGGATAGTAGTGAATCATTGTATTACCGTCAAGAACACCCTGTACCAACCAGTATAAACCTGTGTGACAGCGGGTAGGTGGATAAGGTTACACTAACCAAGCAGCTACTCACCCCCCCCCACCTCACCGGACCCGTTTGTGGCCAGCAGTGGATTTTTTTTTAAATAAAATTTCTATATCAAACTTATACCCGAAATATAAATAAAGAACAAGATGAGGGGGAAATCCGTAAAGGGGGCAAGTGGGAATCCACCCAGAATGAGTGCAAGCCCTGGCTCTATTAAAAAAATATGGCACAGGATGGGGGGAAAGGGAGCCCGGGGAAAACAACAGGGGCTAAGAGTAAAAACCCCCAGAGGGAGTACAAAAAAAAGGCAGAGAAAACAACCAAAGGGACACCAGATATCTCAGAGAGCATTTGTGAGGACAGAGAGGAAGAACTGGCAACTGAACCTAGACAAAAAAAAACAATTGCCAACCAAAAGGAGAGATGGCGGAGATGTTCACAAAATTAGAAACATCTATCAAGGGGGAATTGGCCACCCTACATGAGGATTTGAACCACATCTTGAGAAGGGTGGAAGGCACGGAAGAGCAATTGGATGTACAAGCAGTAACAATAAAGGATTTGAAAGAGCAGATGGTAAGACTACAAAGAGACCAGAGAGATACAATGTATCGGCTAGAAGACCAGGAAAATCGGAATAGAAGCAAAAATCTTCGAATAAGGGGAGTACCAGATATGCAGGGAGAAGATCTACAGGTAAAAATGGATAAAATATTCGGGGACCTGCTGGGACTAAAAAAGAGACTGAAAAAATAAAGTTTGAAAGGGTGCACCGGGTAAGAAAGCCAGCTAAACTGGCAGCAGAAGTACCAAGAGATATAATAGCAAGATTTCATTATTTCCAAGATAAGGAACAGATCTGAAAGTCTGGAAAACAAACAACCAATTAAATATGAAGAGTCCATCCTGCAGATATTTCTGGACTTATCAGCCGAGACCCTGGCCAGAAGAACACTGAAACCCTTACTGGAGTACCTGAAATTTAATAATATACAATGTTCATGGGGCTTTCCAGCATGCCTAACAGGGAGAAAAGAGGGACGGTCAGCTACCCTGAGATACCCAGAAGCCATTTTTTGTGATAGATTGGACATACCACTTGTCGAAATACCAGGCTGGTGGCAAGCACAAAACAACACTTCGACCATGGAGGAACAGAGATGGCACCCGATTATAAGGAAAAATAAGAAGAACTGAGAAAGAAAGAACTGAGTGCCGAAGGAGGACAGAGAGGGGGGGGGAAGGGGAGGGTAGAATAAGAGTTGGAGAATGAGTGAAATACTGCGGGGACAGGGGGGCGGGGGAAGGGTCATCCCTATTTTTGGGGGGCAGCTGGTCTGACGGAACCCACAGGTAGAGTCTAACCTCCGGGGGGGGAACCAAAGGGCCTAGAAGGAGGAGGAGGGCCTTGTATCCATGGGTCATGGGAAGGCCAATTTCCCCAAAGGAAGGGGGGTGGGGGGGAGGGTAGAAAGGAGAGGAGGAAAAAATTAGGGGTTCTCTCTCAGGGATCTGCTCTGGAAAGGATCAAGATTTAGATGAGGGGCAGGGGGGTCTCTTCCCACTGTGCTCCCGGAAGTGGGAGAGGGGAAGAGATGTCCCAGAGCTCAGTGTGCAGAGATGACCACCCTTAACTTCATGACTTACAATGTCCGTGGTTTAAACGCTCCTGTAAAGAGAAATAATGTAATGAGAGAACTTAAACATAAAGCGGACATAATCCTATTACAAGGGACACATATATCATACGACTCAAATTTAAAAATATTATCAAGAGACTATCCAGTATAGTATTACGGGGACTCTCCAATAAAAAGAGCTAAAGGGATTGCTATAGGATTTGCCAGAGGAGTAAGGTTTGCCCTAGAGGACAAAGTCACAGACCCGGAAGGGAGATATCTGTTTCTGAAGGGTAAAATTAATGAGGAAGAATACTCTCTGGCAAATCTCTATTGCCCCAATAATAATCCAATAAAATATACAATTAACATCATAAAAAAGTTTATGGATTTTAAGAAAGGATATACCATCCTGGGTGGAGATTTTAATTTTTGTATGACCCCAGGCATCGACAGTACGTCAAGTGCACAGAGGACTGGGAATGTTCTGCGGAAGGCTTTAAAAAAGATCTTAAAACAGAACCAGCTGATAGAAGTGTGGCGAACGCAAAATGCAAACTGCCGAGATTATACATTCCACTCCTCAGTGCACGGGCCGTACTCAAGAATAGATTTTTTCTTGGTAGATCTTAGATTGCTCGATATAGTTGTTAAGATAGACATTAAAATTGCCACATTCTCGGATCATGCAGCGGGAATGATGGGAATTAAGCACGAGGAGAAGGCAAATAGAAAAAACCCCTGGAGACTAAATGAAGAGCTATTACAGGATGTAGAGGCAGAAGTGAAGAAGATCAGGCACTCAGACCTGTGAGTCTCACTAGTGTACCAGTAAATTTAGAGACCAAAATGTCAAATCAAAGGGGCCTACACGTTTCTGAGCATGACAGATAGTGAAGAGGAAGTCACTCATCTGTCAGATTCAGGCTCAGAATACGAACCTGTAGACAGCAGTGTCACCCTGACAGATAGCTACCCGGAATTCAGGTGGAAACAGTTGATTTTTATTCGCTGTTTTTCACCAAAGATCTCTATAGATCTATTGTGGACCAAAGCAATTTGTCTGCTGGTCAATTCATCGCCGCTAATCCCCAGCTGACCCTTGCCAGAGATTGGAGACCTATTACGGTTTCCGAATTTAAGACCTTTCTGGGCCTATCCCTCCTCATGGGCATAACCAAAAAGAGTGAGTTGCAGTCATATTGGTTCACTGACCCAATTCACAATACACTCGTGTTCTCTGCCTCCATGGCCAAGACACGATACAAGCAAATCTTGAGGTTCATGCACTTCAGCGACAATGAACTCTGTCATCCTCAGGGTGACCCTGGATTTGATTGGCTCTACAAAATTCGGCCCCTCATAAACCAACTTGAACCAACGTTTTGCAGCCTTGTTTACTCCCGATCAAGTTGTCTGCATTGATGAGTACCTGATTAAGTTTTCTTGCCGCCTGTCTATCAAACAGTATCTTCCCAGCAAGCGTGCCAGATACGGGGTCAAGATGTATAAGCTCTGTGACAGGGCCACAGGCTATACATATAGTTTTATGGTTTACGAGGGAAGAGATAGTCACGTAGAGCCAGAGAACTGCCCAGATTACATAGGGAGCGCTGGTAAGATAGTGTGGGACTTGGTGTCACCTTTATTCAGAAAGGGGTACCACTTGTACGTGGACAATTATTACACGAGCGTGCCACTTTTTAGTAACCTTTTTGATTATGGAATTGGAGCATGTGGCACCGTGCAATCTAATCGCCGGGGCTTCCCCCAACGGCTTGTAGAATCCCGACTTAGAAGGGGGGAGAGAGCCTGCTTGAGGTGTAATAATCTGTTAGCAGTGAAGTGGAGGGATTCACGGAATGTTTTCGTTCTGTCCTCGCTTCACGCAGACGCGGCAGTCAAAATTTCCTACGGCGAATGGTGTTGTGGAGAAATCCCTCTGTGTCCATGAATACAACCTTAACATGGGAGGGGTGGACCTCAACGACCACTTGTTGGCGCCGTACCTAATTGCCCGTAAGGCCAGACGCTGGTACAAAAAAAGTGTCTTTTTATTTATTGCAATTGGCTTTGCTGAACGCTTTTGTGCTATACAAAGCTTCAGGACGGATTGGATCCTTCCTTAAATTCCAGGAAGAGATCGTCAGATCCTTCTTTTTCCAGATGGTGCTCTTGCCCAACTTCCCAATCCAAATGCAGTGAGCCGGCTGCATGAGAGGCATTTTCCTTTTGTCCTCCCTAGTACCCCTACCCAAAGAAACCCCAGAAAAAGATGTTGTGTCTGCAGCAAATGCGGATTTAGGCGTGATGCCTGCTTTTATTGTCCCTCCTGTCCTGACCAACCTGGTCTCTGCATTGGTGAATGTTTCAAACACTACCACACACTAGTGGAGTTTTAGTGTAGGGTACAGCACCACACAGTCCTAGGCACACTAGCACAGGGTCTCGGGGTCTCGAAAGATGTGATTGCTTTTCATGCATGTGAGGTATCACCGCGAAGGTCAGATCGAGGGCAGTAATTTTAGCTGTAGACCTCCTCTGTAGATCTAAAATAGTAACCTGCAAAGGCTTTTAAAGGCTTTTAAAAATGTATGTAGTTTGTCGCTGCTGCACGTTTGTGCGCAATTTTAAAGCAGGTCGTGTTTGGTATCCATGTACTCAGCATAAGATCATCTCATTTGTTTCATCAAACATTTTTGTGCAATATAGTGTGGTTTAGTGCATTAAAATTAAATAAGTGTGTATTTTCCAAAAAAAAAATGCGTTTGAAAAATCGCTGCGCAAATACTGTGTGAAAAAAAAAATTGCAACACCCACCATTTTAATCTGTAGGGCTTTTGCTTTAAATATATAATGCTTGGGGGTTCAAAGTAATTTTCTTGCACAAAAAAAATATTTTTTCATGTAAACAAAAAGTGTCAGAAAGGGCTTTGTCTTCAAGTAGTTAGAAGAGTGGGTGATGTGTGACATAAGCTTCTAAATGTTGTGTATAAAATGCCAGGACAGTTCAAAACCCCCCCCAAATGACCCCTTTTTGGAAAGTAGACACCCCAAGCTATTTGCTCATAGGCATGTTGAGTCCATGGAATATTTTATATTTTGTCACAAGTTCTGGAAAATTACACTTTTTTTTGCACAAAGTTATCACTAAATGATATATTGTTCAAACATGGCACGGTTATATGTGGAATTACACCCCAAAATGCATTCTGCTGCTTCTCCTGAGTACGGGGATACCTCATGTGTGAGCCTTTTTGGGAGCCTAGCTGCGTACAGGACCCTGAAAACAAATCACTGCATTCAGGATTTCGAAGGGTGTCAATTTTTTATTCTACTCCTCACTACCTATCACAGTTTTGAAGGCCATAAAATGCCAAGATAGCACAACCCCCCCCCCCCCCAAATGACCCCATTTTGGAAAAATAGACACCCCAAGCTATTTGATGAGAGGCATGTTGAGTCCATGGAATATTTTACCACAGGTTGCGGGAGAATTAATTTTTATTTTTATAAATTTTTTAAAATTTTTTTTAATTTTTGCACAAATTTGTCACTAAATGATCTATTGCTCAAACATGCCATGGGCACATGTAAAATTACACCCCAAAATGAATTATGCTGCTTCTCCTGAGTACGGGGATACCACATGTGTGAGACTTTTTTGGAGCCTAGCCGTGTACAGGACCCCGAAAACCAAATCGGCGCCTTCAGGCTTTCTAAGGGCGTAAAACGGTGATTTCACTTCCTCACTACCTATCAAAGTTTTGGAGGCAATGAAATGACAAGATAGCACAACCCCCCAACCCCCCCCCCCCCCCCCCAAATGACCCTATTTTGAAAAGAAGACACTTCAAGCTTCATTTTTTTCACAAGTTGCGGGAAAATATAATTTTCCTGCAACTTGTGGCAAAATATAAAATATTCCATGGACTCAACATGTGGCAGGCGCAGCACTATGAAGTGCCTTATGCACTGTGGCATTAGAAGAATTTTAATCTCTGACCTTTTAGTCCAAACAAGACCATCTCTTACTCTATAATTCCTCTAGCACTGTTCTTTGATAGCAGTAGGTTTAAAGAGCACACCAACCCTCTATGATATCATCTTTATTAACTTCAGCTTTTCTTCATATATAACAATGACAATTTAGCAGCAGGCAGTGCATGTACAAACACATGTTGAATAAAGTATAACAAAATGGCGATTCAACTGTTCAATCTTGTCATTTTACATAAAATGGTAGATGTAATTCTCTCTTCAGTATCTGTACTTTCACTTTAAAGTTCCTTAGACACTTTATGATCTCTCTTAAGAAATAGTTTTACTTGTTTGATATTGCAATTTGCAGTTTGCACGCTTGTTTGCTTTTTTAAATGTTTGCTATGCTGTTTGGTGATGTTTGTTTCTTTGTTTGGTTTGGTTTGTTTGAACATTTGTTTGCTTTGTGGAACTATAAGTAAACACATAACTAGTTCAGTATACAGTTCTAATCACATTATATAACAATAGTAACATATATAACTGTATTAAATACCTATTTTGGCCACTTGCTTCCATAAAACTGAACTCTGGCTGGATCTTTATCTGTTCAGCTGCACTCTCTCTGATGTAGTGAGATCTAACAATGTGCTGGGTAATTTCCAGACAAAATAATAGGTGTAAGGCTGGCTGTGATTGGCCAAAACTCTCTCAGTGGGAGAGTGGCTGTGATTGGCCAAAAACTCCATGATGAGTCACAAAGACTTAACTCTATGCTTTCTGGCTTCAATTTTGCTTTTATCTCTCACATGTGAGCATATAAACAGTATTAAGGTTATTAGCAGGTCTAGCTGTATATGTATGTAAGTCACATTAGCAACCTAGGACAGGTCTTAGCTGGCCAGCTACACTCCCACCAAATTACCTATAGTTCTGCGTTCTCTATAGTAGGGTTTGAACATGAATTTAGGGAATTTTCCATCAGATTCTCAACTTCCAAGTGTTTCTTATCACTCTCAAGTAGAACAATTAACTTCTGTATAGGACGTTCCAACTTGAGTGGAATAGTGAGACGTTTTTCCTCTGTCAAGTTTTGAGTCTCCTATTTGTAACAATGCTCTTACTTGTCTGTCTTTATCTTTTTGAACTTCTAGAACTCTGGCCAATTTCCATTGACTTCTAGGTAAATCTTCTTCTTCACTAATACTATGTCACCAACTTGTACATTTCTTCTGGGTGTTTGCCATTTATTTCTTAACGTAAGATTGGCTAAGTACTCTTTCCACCATCTATTCCAAAACTGTTCTGATAGATACTGAATTCTTCGCCATCTTTTTGGCATAAATCCTCTTTGGTGAACTTGCCAGGTGGTGGTTGTATGTAATCAGACTTAGGCTCCTTTCACACTTATACGACTTCAAAGTCGCACGATTTTACCGCGATTTTGCCGCGATTTTACCGCGATTTGCCGCGATTTTACCGCGATTTGGGAGCAGTACTACTTTGCCACGTTTTTGGCATTAACAAATGAAAACATACAGTAGTTGGTATGAATCATAAGGGGGAACTCCACGCCAAGTTTTAAATTAAAAAACTGGCGTGGGTTCCCCCCCAGGGGCATACCAGGCCCTTAGGTCTGGTATGGATTGTAAGGGGAACCCCCTACGCCGAAAAATCGGCGTGGGGGTCCCCCCAAAATCCATACCAGACCCTTATCCGAGCACGCAGCCCGGCCGGTCAGGAATGGGGGTGGGGACGAGCTAGCGCCCCCCCTCCTGGACCGTACCAGGCCGCATGCCCTCAACATGGGGGGTGGGTGCTTTGGGGCATGGAGGGGTGCCCTGCGGCCCCCCCCACCCCAAAGCACCTTGTCCCCATGTTGATGAGGACAAGGGCCTCTTCCCGACAACCCTGGCCGTTGGTTGTCGGGGTCTGCAGGCGGGGGACTTATCGGAATCCGGGAGCCCCCTTTAATAAGGGAGCCCCCAGATCCCGGCCCCCCACCCTATGTGAATGAGTATGGGGTACATGGTACCCCTACCCATTCACCTAGGGAAAAAAGCGTCAATAAAAAACACACTACACAGGTATTTAAAATAATTTATTAGGCAGCTCCGGGATCTTCTTCCGACTTCGGGGGTCCTCTTCCGACTTCGGGGGTCTCTCCGGCGTCTTCTCCCGGTGTCCGCATCTTCTGCCGGCTCCACCGCTATCTTCTGACGCTCTTTTGCCAGCGGTGGTCCGGACCTCTGGATCGTCTTGTTCCCTCTTCTCTTCCAGAGATGTTGACACGACGCTCTCTCCAGCCAGAATGGTCTCTGTGCGCTCCGCAACGGACTTATATAGGCGGTGACCCCGCCCCCTTATGCCGTCACAGTCCCTGGGCATGCTGGGACTGTGACGTTTTAGGAGGCGTGGTCACCGGGTGATGACCATGCCCCCTTATGACGGCACAGTCCCAGCATGCACCGGGACAGTGACCTCATAAGAGGGCGGGGTCACCGCCTATATAAGTCCGTTGCGGAGCGTTCAGAGACCATTCCAGCTGGAGAGAGCGTCGTGTCAACATCTCTGGAAGAAAAGAAGAAGGCAGAAGTCCGGACCACCGCTAGCAATTGAGCTGCAGAAGAAAGCGGAGGAGCCGGCAGAAGATCAGGACACCGGGAGGAGACGGCGGAGAGACCCCCGAAGTCGGAAGAAGATCCCGGAGCTGCCTAATAAATTATTTTAAATACCTGTGTAGTGTGTTTTTTATTGACGCTTTTTTCCCTAGGTGAATGGGTAGGGGTACCATGTACCCCATACTCATTTACATAGGGTGGGGGGACCGGGATCTGGGGGCTCCCTTATTAAAGGGGGCTCCCGGATTCCGATAAGTCCCCCGCCCGCAGACCCCGACAACCAACAGGCAGGGTTGTCGGGAAGAGGCCCTTGTCCTCATCAACATGGGGACAAGGTGCTTTGGGGTGGGGGGGCCGGCTGGGTGCCCCCCATGCCCTAAAGCACCCACCCCCCATGTTGAGGGCATGCGGCCTGGTACGGTCCAGGAGGGGGGGCGCTCGCTCGCCCCCACCCCCATTCCTGACCGGCCGGGCTGCATGCTCGGATAAGGGTCTGATATGGATTTTGGGGGGGACCCCATGCCGATTTTTTGGCATAGGGGGTTCCCCTTAGATCCATACCAGACCTAAGGGCCTGGTATGCCCCTGGGGGGGAACCCACGCCTTTTTTTTATTTAAAACTTGGCGTGGAGTTCCCCCTCTGGATTCATACCAGACAGCTGTCAGCACTGCCTGTCGCTCATTGGGAAAGGAAAAAAAAGTTTTCCTTTCCCGATCAGTGAGCCAGGCTTGTGCTTACAAAGTTGTACTGAAGTCGTGTCTATATTATTCAGGCACGACTTGCATGCTACTTCAGGGTTTAACATTGAGGTCTATGGAGTACAACTCGCATAGAAGTTGGACCAAAGTAGTGCAGGGACTACTTTCAAGTCGGCACGACTTAAAGTCGTGCCAATATGAATGGTAGTCATTGAAAATCATGGAGAATGACTTGTCATACGATTTTGCAGTACAAAATCGTGGGACAAGTCGTATAAGTGTGAAAGGGGCCTTAAGGTGAAGTAAATGGTTGGGAGTTAAAGGTTCCAAACTTGTTGGATCATTGATGTTGTCAACTGTAAGTGGATGACTGTTAACCATAGACATTACTTCATAGAATAGGGTCCTAAGTGAAGCATCATCTATTCTTCCGGAGCTCTTTCTCAACACTGAACTTAACACATTTCTTACAGTTCTGATTTGTCTTTCCCAAACTCCTCCTGTGTGGCTTGCATGCGGAGCATTCATATAAAAATCACATTGATTCTGTGACAAATACTCAGTTACCTTTTCTTTATTGATTCCTTCTTTGCTCCGACAAAATTAGATCCTTGGTCAGATCTAAGCTTTCTGACAGTACCTCTAATGGCTATGAAACATCTCAACGCATTAATGAATGCGTCAGTTGACATATCTTCTAACATTTCCAGATGAATTGCTCTGGAGCTTAGACATGTAAATATTAGTCCATATCTCTTGTACTCCTTGCGGTTTTGCTTGGTGATGAATGGGCCGAAACAATCCATTCCACTATAAAGAAATGGTGGTGATGAGTTTACGCGATCTACCAGTAAATCTGCCATTCTTTATTCTTCGGTAGGTCTACGTGCCTTTCTACAGGTTATGCACTTATATACTTTGCTATAACTTTGCTTCCCTTTACTATCCAGTAACCACCTTCTCTCAAAACAGTTCTGGGTAAAGCTTCTTCCTTAATGTAAGGATTTTTTGTGGTAGTGATCGATAATCTTGTGAAGGTAGAATTTTTGGGTAGAATTGCTGGATGCTTCACTCTGCTGGGTAACGATGCATTTTCCAGTCTCCCTCCCACCTTCAGTATACCATCCTGTAGAACAAGATTAAGCTTGTACAATGGGTGGTTGTTGGGAAGCCTTTTGGGTTCTTGACTAAGTCTCTTTAACTCTTCACTATAGAATCTCTGTTGAATGAGTCTTTTGACTGTTTCTTCGGCTTTCATCCTTTCCGCTACATTCAATGATTTCTTCTTTCTGATTCCCTTTGCCAAACGTTGAATTCGAGCTACTACGTTTATGACTGTATTCCATTTTGAACATCTGGCTAGTCTTTCAAGTATGTCATCTTGACACTTAGCTGCAGTGCTCAATGTTTGTACAATTTTTACTTCTGGATCACCCATAGACAATTCTGTGTGACTTTCACTGGGTATTTCTTTAGAACTTATGTCTGCAAAGTCAGATTCAAGGATCTTGATTACTGCCGCTGAACTTACAGCTGGTAACTCTTGGACAGATATTTGATGACACAATCCTGTCACCTGTCTTGAGTTTGCAATCTGCTGTTTTTCCTCCAACAACGCCCCATCCTAGATCAGTTTGAACAGCGTAGGGTTCACCCTCTCCTCCTGTGATTACCCTTCGTGGGACCAAAGCTTCAGGACAATCATAACCTATCAAAAGTACAACACCAAACTCCTTCAGCGGGGACATTTCATGAGATATGACAGATAAGTGTTCCCATTTATTGGCTGTTTCACAGGTATATATGCGATCTCGATCTAGAGGTATATTGTCTTTCGTATAACCTGGAGGTAGATCCAATGTGAGGTTTGAATGAAGTCCTCTAACTCTCAATCGTTTGACCCTTTGATTGTTCACTAATGTGTCTCTCCCCGTCATTGTGGTGAGTTTGAGCTTCACTGGTTCTGTAGCCACTTGCAAATTTCTTGCAGATTTCTTGATCAATGAAGGTGACATCGCTTTGGGCATCCATTAGTGCATAGGCGTATACCTTCTTATTCTTCCTTTTAGGATTTGAAATGCACACTGGTACAACCAGTGATGTGCCATTGCTTTCCCTCATTCTACAAGAGAATACCAATGCTTTCTTTTCTTCCTCAGCATCTTTCGGTATTGAGGATTTATCCTTCTTTGGACGTTCTTCATGTAGTGGTGTAGGATGGTGTCCTTTCCACACGCTGCATGTGGCCCTTTTCTTACACTCCTTAGTAATATGGCCTTTTCTTGGGCACCCAAAACACAGTTGGTTATCAAGTACAAACTTTTTCTTTTCATTTGGGGATTTCTCCTTCAATTGTTGGCACTTGTGTATAGAGTTGTTCTCTCCACAGAACATACACTTAAAAGGTAGTCTGAGGATTTGTCAGTTCTGTCTCTCTACTGATCCCCGTTGTAACTTTGAACTTGCTCTTGTAGGTATCTAGACCTTTAGCTGTTGTGTTGGTTGCAAAGCTAGTTGCTCTTGCACATCTCATATCTCTTGCAGGCCTTTCTTCTAAGGATTTTAGGGTAGTAAGATGCTGTTACTGGATTACATACTATTCGTGCTTCCATATTAATGAACTCAGAGAACTTTTAAAAACTTGGGAAGTTCTTACTTAGATCTAACTGTTCAGTCACATAACGATTCCATCTAGAAGCCACTTCTTCAGGTAGCTTAGCTAGCATCCTGTGATTTTCTAGATAGTTGTTCAGTACTTCTAGTCCTCGTACATGTGGGATGGCATTGCTGCATGCTTGCAGGAAGTCACCATACTCTTGGAGTTTGAAATGTTCTTTAGGACCTATTTTAGGCCAGTTATTCAATTTCTCCCTAAAGGCTCTTTGTACTAAGAAAGGATGACCATATCTTGCATCTAACTTTTCCCAAGCTTGCTTGTAGGCTTCTTCGTCTGTTCTATAGAAGTTACATTCGAGAACTTTCTTTGCTTCTCCACCAACATATTTCTGAAGGTAAAATAACTTGTCAACTGGCCTGGAGCAAGAATGCTCAATGATCATTTCAAAACTTGCCTTCCACTCTATGAACTTCAGTATGTCTCCTGAAAATACAGTAGGTTCTGGAACAGCAAGTCTTGCTGGGACAATAGTCGCAACATTCTCCTAATCATGGCAGTGACATCTAGGAGCAGAATTATCCTGTTTTATTTTTTCACTTAGTTCTGAATTGGGTGAGCCTTTCTTTTCATTTTTCTGAGCAGGGATGGAAGGGCAATGACTTTTTTCTTCATTACATACTGGTGATTTCCTTCCATTCTCCTGTGCGTATGAAAGGAAGTAGGAGTCTGCATCGTCACTTAGTACAGATTTGGACTTATGATTACTAGTCATGTCCTCTTCATGTACTCTGAGTCTGGCTTCTATAATCTTAACTTCCTTCAGCCTTTCCATTTCTACTATTCGTATGCGCTGCGCCTCGATTGCAGATTCCATCTCAATTTCTGCTTTCTTGACAGCAAGTTGTTCGACTAGTTCCTTTCTTTTTGCTATTAAAGTACTTGAGGACTCTGATATGTTAATGGCACTTCTGCTAGTGGAAGAAGTCCTACTTGTGATTGTGGTTCTTCCTAAAGACCTAGCATAGTCTCTCATAAAAAGCTCGTTCATCCTCTTTCTTGCCTTAACTTCATCATATTTAGCTTCAGATGATAGTTCTCTCATGAGCTTTACTAAATCTTTAATGACTGCAGTACATGTGTCCATGTTCCTTACAATATTTTGGGAAAGTGTTGTAGATGACTGCAGGTTGACATATGCTGCCATAAGCTCTGATTCAGATTCTTCTACCATCTCTTTCATATCACTCAAGTTTCCTTTTATACTTTCTTGCTTTAGCTTTCTATGAACATCTTTAATGTAAGATTTCCACTTATCATACATTCTGGTGAACCTTTTTCCTTTTATTGCTGCTTCTTGCTCCAAATTTTCCAGCATCTTTAGGGTCGGTTTTCTAATACGTTCTGATTGTCTTAGTTCATTTGTTTGGGATATATTTGTTTGGACCATGGCTAATGCTGCATCAGACTCTACCTCAGACAGATTCACTTGCTCTTCACCTTCTATCTCATCTATCTTTGTATCCTCTAACAATGGCATAACAATACTAGACTTAGACATTTTACTTTAAGTGCTTTAACAATCAATACGACTATTATGGAGACTTTCACTTTAAATGCAATAGCAATAGGGACAGGCAGTAAAAATGACTTTCACTTTAAATGCAATAGCAATTAGGTACAAGCAGTAAAATGACTTTCACTTTAAATACTTTAGAGTCCTTGCACTACAAACTGTCCCTTGTTTTTTACACAGTCCTTTTATTTCTGAACACGAAAATGTCTCTTTCTTGTCAAGCCTATGTGCAATGATAGTAATAAAGGAAAGTTCTGACCTTATTCTGTTCAATATGTTTATTGAATTTACAATAAAAGGAAGAATATAACATTATATTGACATGTACATAAGATTCGGAAATTAAGAAACATTGTCATACAATTGAGGATACCATCTTATTTAGATAATACAAGAAAGAGCTTAAATATATGTAAAAGAAGTTGAAAAAGAATCAAGAACAAACACAATCCTAATATTAGAGAGTATAAGACTCTAATGCCCCGTACACACGGTCGGATTTTCCGACAGAAAATGTGTGATAGGACCTTGTTGTCGGAAATTCCCACCGTGTGTAGGCTCCATCACACATTTTCCATCGGATTTTCCGACACACAAAGTTTGAGAGCAGGATATAAAATTTTCCGACAACAAAATCCGTTGTCGGAAATTCCGATCGTGTGTACACAAATCCGACGGACAAAGTGCCACGCATGCTCAGAATAAATAAAGGGATGAAAGCTATTGGCCACTGCCGTGTTTTACGTCACCGCGTTTAGAACGATCGGATTTTCCGACAACTTTGTGTGACCGTGTGTATGCAAGACAAGTTTGAGCCAACATCCGTCGGAAAAAATCCTAGGATTTTGTTGTCGGAATGTCCGAACAAAGTCCGACCGTGTGTACGGGGCATTAGAAGTATAAAAATAAAAATGAAGAAAAAAAATGAATAAAATTCCCTCAGTTATCTGCACATCAGTTGAGTCATGCCTCCAGACCACCTGACCACCTCAAATGGGATCAAACTGCGGACGAATGGGGGCATGATCTTAAGATAATGAATTATCAATTTACAGAATAGAGAGAATGTTTGACGAATCTTAGAGTGATCAAGGTAAATAAACAATAACTCGTGTTTTCTTCACGTATAGAGTAAATATAGTCTATACACAAAAAAAGTGATATAAGAAAAATGAACAATGTATGACTGAAGTATCAATACTAGTAAATGATCTCATGTATGAGGATAATAGGATGGAAAGAAAAGAAAGAAAAGAAAGAAAAGAAAGAAAAGAAAGAAAGAAACTCGTGGTGGCCCCCACCCGGGCAGTGCATATGTCTAATGACATGGAGTGGAAGGAAGAAGAGTAAACTAAGCAAGGTAATAGTAAGGATTGGTCATAGTCAGTTGGTAAGTAATATTTGACCCAAGGTTGCCAAATATTGCAAAATTTATTTATATTATTATTTTCTATAGCCGTCCATTTGGCAAAGATAAGGGCTCTGTTCATCCTATGTTTAGCCTCAGCCACTACCAAAGTTTGGGATTTCCATGCTTTGGCTATAGTTTGGTTAGCTGCAGTGGCAAGGTGAATGAATAATTTGAATTGAGTTTGCGTTAGGTCCGATGGTTTGAGATTCAAAAGAGCCATTGCCGGGTCTGGAAGAATAGAGGTGCCCAGAGCTTTGGAGGCCATCTCAAATATTTTCTTCCAAAATTCTTGGGCTATCGGGCATAGCCACCAGATATGAAAGTGTGTACCAGACGTTGGACTTCCCCGGAAACATGAGTCTGAATAGGATGGAACAAATTTTGCTATTCTGGCCGGTACTAAAGACCATTGTGCCAAAACTTTAAAGTTGGTTTCTAACGCAAAGCAATTCGGGGAAGAAGTTTTAGTAGCTTACCAGATATTAGACTACTCTTCTATGTCAAAAGTGCGATCTATATCTTGCGACCATTTAACAGTTTATGAGGGTAGTGTTTCATTAGAGGTAATGTTAATGTATAGGAGTGAAATCAGGCCTCTAATGTGTGGATCGCTCTTACAAATGCGTTCAAACAGCGACATCTGGTTGAGTGGAGAACCTGTCCTAATGAAGGGTGTATAAAAAAATTTCAATTTGTAGGTATCGAAATAGTTCAGTTCTGGGAAGTCCAAAGGTTTCACATAATTCGGAAAATGTGTATAATGAGTTGTTAGAAACTAAATTATGCAATCTGATTAAGTTAGTAGAAGACCAGGCTGTGAATGACATCGGGAATTTCCAAGTTGGGTAGAAAGCTGTGTTTTTAATGAAGGAAAGGAGGTGGTTATGTGAGGACTGAAGATTGTGCAAACTTTTAAATTTGTCCCAGATAGCCAAGCAATGGTAATTGGTAATAGGATTAGATCTATGTACTCTATCCTTAGGCTGGAGCCATAACATGTTAGCCACAGAGATGGGGTCAATATCAACAGATTCGACAGCAACCCATAGAGAAGTTTCCATATTGGAATGGTATTTAGGCAATTGGGATAGTTGTGCTGAGTAATAGTAGGAAGAAAAATTTGGTAACCCTAATCCGCCCTTCAATTTAGTAAGGAACAATGTAGATTTAGGGATACAGGGTTTATTGGTGCCCCAAATAAATGACATAATTCTGCGCTGTGTAAGACGTAAGAAGTATGAAGGTATTGGAATGGGGAGTACCCTAAATAGGTAAAGGAATTTCGGTAGAATTGACATCCTAATGGCATTAATTAATAAATATATATATATAAATATAAATATATATATATATATATATATATATAAATATATATATATATATAATATATATATATATATATATAAATAAATATATATAAAGAGAGAGAGAGAGAGAGAGAGAGAGAGAGAGAGAGAGAGAGAGAGAGAGAGAGAGAGAGAGAGAGAGAGAGAGAGAGAGAAAAAAAAAAAATATATATATATATATATATATATATATATATATATATATATATATATATATATATATATATTCCTGGAAGAAACAATGAAAGTGGAGTCATAACAATAAGTCAGAGTCCAGGTGAGTAATTGTTAACTGATGTTACCTCTAGCCAAAATTTTAGAAGGCTATTGAGGAAAATGACAAGAAATAGGATGAAATGGTAAAATACACTCAGTCCATAGAATCAGTAGCAATCAATATTGGATTGTCATATCTACCACGTTTGTGAAGATTTTGATGTGATGAAGCAGGCTTTTCAGATGCAGCTGATGACTGTTCTTGCTGTGGCGATCAAGAATGAAATCCTAGATGAAATTTGATCCACAAGGCCCATTTTAAGCAATGCTGTTTGCAATTCCTTAGAAGAGCGACACACATATTTGTGCTGAAGATGAGTGAAGCGTAACGAAAATGGGAATCCCCAACTGTACGTAATTTGATTGCTAATAAGTACTTGCAATTGGGGTTTTAGCGCGCGTTTCTTGGCAACAGTGAGTGGAGAAAGGTCTGCGAAGAGCTGATATTGGTGTCCTTGAAAATTAAGATTGTTATTACCTCTGGCTGCTGAAAGTAATTGCTCTTTAGTGCGGAAGAAGTGAAATTTAGCAATTATGTCTCTGGGAGGACCGTTTGTCTTGCGAGGGGCTAGAGCTCTATGTACTCTGTCCATCTCTAGCCTTTCAACAGGGATGTCAGGTTGCAGTTCCTGGAAGAGAGCTATCATAGTAGCCTGTAAGTCCACAATAGACTCAGGAATCCCCCTGATTCTCAAATTAGAACGACGGTCTCTGTTCTCCTGGTGCTCTGAACGGGACTGTAACAACAAATTCTCATCTTTAAGGTAGGGTTGTCCCGATACCACTTTTTTAGGACCGAGTACAAGTACCGATACTTTTTTTCAAGTACTCGCCGATACCGATACTTTTTTTTTATGTCACGTGACAGTTTTTTTTTTTTTAACAATGCTTTCTTTTTTTTCGGGGGGGGGGGGGGAGGGGTGAACGGTGTCTGTGTGTTTTTTTTTTTTATTATTTACAATTTTTATTTTTTACAATAATAATTTTTTTATTCATTTTTGCAATATGTTTTTTTTTTTTTTTTTAAATCAGCCCTGTTGGGGGGCTTTGGTGAGATATCAGGGGTCTTAACATACCCCTGATATCTCCCCCTTGAGACAGAGAAAGAGACCGAGGATAGAGATTCCCCAGTCCCTTTCTCTGCAGCCTCAGCTGCACTGAGAATGAATGGAGAGAGGACAGCGGCTCCTCTCTATTCATAAACTGACACATTGTAATCACAGGAGATTACAATGTTTCAGTTATGTGAATGGACAGAGTCAGCTGACTCTATCCATACACAAAGGAAGGAGGAGGGGGACGGCGGACCGGAGGGGACAGCGGAGAGGCAGAGGAACGGAGGAACGGAACGGAGGGGGACAGAGAAGGAGAGGGGGACGGAGGAACGGAACGGAGGGGGACAGATAAGGAGAGGGGGACAGAGGAACAGAACGGAGGGGACAGCGGGGAGGCAGAGGAACGGAGGAACGAAACGGAGGGGACAGAGAAGGAGAGGGGGACAGAGGAACGGAACGGAGGGAGACAGAGAAGGAGAGGGGGACAGAGGAACAGAGGGGGCATGGAGGAGGATGCAGTGATAGTCAGCGGTGATCGCGTGGGGAAGTTACAAGCACCGATCACCGCTGTATGTCACTGAAAGCCGCGGGGGGGAATCTTGGAACTCCCCCACACGCCGATCACCGCTGACTGTCATAGTATCGGCGGAAGCATCGGGAGCATTTGCCCGAGTACAAGTACTTGGGCAAATGCTCGGTATCGGTGCCGATACCGATACTAGTATCGGTATCGGGACAACCCTACTTTAAGGTTATCTAGTTCAGAAGTATATTGTCGAGTATGATTTTCAATTTCATCTACCCGCACTTCTAATTGAGCTGTTCTGTCCCAGCTCTCTAATTTCCTTAGCCAGCTTGTCAGTTATGTGGTCAGATGTTTGTTTAGGAGCTTTTTGCAGCATACGTTCAAATTGTTTAAACATAGTTGATTGAACTACTGATTTTGAGCTCCCTGTGTCAGAGTCAGACTCAGCAGCAGATTCCTGTGATTTTAAGCAGTGTGACAGAGGCTTGAGGCTGCGCTGTGTAGTGTGCTGTGAGGGGGCAGCCGACGCCATCTTGGATAACGGCCTGGACGAGCTTTCCTTTTTAGAAACGGCTTTAAAATTGATTTTCTGGCCTTTAAGGACCATGATATCGGTACCGAAGGGTCCTGTGATGTGAGGGACACAATTGTGTGTCGTTCGTTTGACCGCTGAAGCCCGTGGCTCTCCGGTGTGTCCGTCCTCGGAGCAGAGCTCTAAGGAGACATGTCTGTTTCCTCAGTCTCCGCGCATGCGCCTCAGCTCGTTCTGACCTTATTCTGAAGAGCAAGATACTGTGATCTGTAGGTTGCTGACTTGCGATGCTTTGTGCTGACTTGCGATGCTTTGGTTCTAGTGGTGGGAAACTAGCTGGCTGCAGTACGTGACCTCTTCATGCGTAGCGGTGTAGGCTCTCTAGCTCTGGACTTTGGTCTCCCACCATGTGTCTCTTTCTCTCTCTCTAGGGATTGCAGGAGGGTTGGCGCTCTCTGTAACTATCTTGCCTTTGCCGTTCTGCCACTTTAAAAGTCGGCTGCAGATTGACTAAAACACACATTCTATGGCCTCTATGGTAGCTCCGCTGCTCAAATGCGCTCTTTTCTGTGCAAGTTGAGGAGCACTATTGCTTCGCCCTCAAAGGCAACTAATAGTTCCACTGTGAAGTGCCTTATGCGCTGTGGCATTAGAAGAATTTTAATCTCTGACCTTTTAGTCCAAACAAGACTATCTCTTACTCTATAATTCCTCTAGCGTAATTCTATGGAAGCAGTAGGTTTAAAGAGCACACCAAACCTCTATGATATCTTCTTAATTAACTTCAGCTTTTCTTCATATATAACACTGACAATTTAGCAGCAGGCAGTGCATGTACAAACATGTGTTTAATAAACTATAACAAAATGGTGATTCAACTGTTCAATCTTGCCATTTTACATAAAATGGTAGATGTATTTCTCTCTTCAGTATCTGTACTTTCATTTTAAAGTTACTTAGACACTTTATGATCTCTCTGAGAGGTATATCTGAGGCTTAAGAAATAGTTTTACTTGTTTGATATTCCAATTTACACGCTTGTTTGCTTGTTTCAACGTTTTCTATGCTGTTTGGTGATGTTTGTTTGTTTGTTTGTTTGGTTTGGTTTGTTTGAACGTTTTTTTGCTTGGTGGAACTATAAGTGAACACATAACTAGTTCAGTATACAGTTCTAATCACATTATCCCTTTCATGACTAAGCCTAATTTTGAAATTTGGTGTTTACAAGTTAAAATCCATATTTTTTGCTAGAAAATTACTTAGAGCCCCCAAACATTATATATATTTTTTAGCAGAGAATCTAGAGAATAAAATGGCTATTGTTGCAATATTTTATGTCACACGGTATTTGTGCAGCAGTGTTTTAGACGCAACTTTTTGGGAAAAGGGACACTTTCGTGAATTTAAAGAAAAACAAACAGTAAAGTTACCCCAATTTTTCTAAAAGACCCCCGATCCCTCCTTTGCATTTCAAAGTATTCAGATCGCCGAAAACGGGGATTCTGAATACTGTATATTTTTTTAAAACCGGCGCCATTGGCAGCTGAGTAAACGGGAAGTGACGTCATGATGTCGCTTCCGTGTTTACTATTAGGAGGCTGGAACGAAGCCGTTCACGGCTTCGTTCCAGTCCGTCCCCAGCCGCTGTAGGCGGCCGAATGGTCATCGTGCCCCCTGGAACGGGAAGCCCGGTAAGAGCGGCGGGAGGTGGCAGGAGGGGGGACGTCCCCTCCCGCTCCTCCGGTATAACAGCCGAGCGGCTTTTAGCCACATCGCTTGTTATACCAGGAAAGCCGATCGCCGTCTCTAAAAAACAGTACTGGGATGATGCCTGCAGCTGCGGGCATCATCCTGGTATAACACCCCAAAGCCGAGTGCGCACATCTGCGTACGCTCGGCGGGAAGGGGTTATATAACAATAGTAACATATAACTGTATTAAATTCCTATTTTGGCCACTTGCTTCCATAAAACTGAACTCTGGCTGGATCTGTATCTGTTCAGCTGCACTCTCTCTGATGTAGTGAGATATAACAATGTGCTGGGTAATTTCCAGGCAAAATAATAGGTGTAAGGCTGGCTGTGATTGGCCAAAAACTCCATGATGAGTCACAAAGACTTAACTCTATGCTTTTTGGTTTCAATTTTGCTTTTATCTCTCACATGTGAGCATATAAACTGTATTAAGGTTATTAGCAGGTCTAGCTGTATATGCATGTAAGTCACATTAGCAACCTAGGACAGGTCTTAGCTGGCCAGCTACACAAGGTGCCTCTCATCAAATAGCTTGGGGTGTCTACTTTCCAAAATGGGGTAATTTGGGGGGGTTTTGTGCTATCTTGGCATTTATTGGCCTTCAAAACTGTTTGGTAACGAGGAGTTGTCAGGGCTGGGCTCAGCCCTGCCTTCTCTGAGCTGGCCGCTCAGCTGTCGGCTAATTGCCAGCTCCCATCTCTCTCCACAGATACCCAGCTGTTGTTGATTCTGCTGGTCAGTCCTGCCTACTTAAAGCCGTCCAGCTCACTTTATCTCTGCCTTTGCCTTGGTCACATCACAAGAAACCATCTCCTGCATTCCTGTTTAAAGACTGGCTTTGCTGACATCCCTTCTGGCTCCCTATCCTGCTTGCTGTTCCTCTACTTGGATCCCTGACTTCTGGCCTGGCTGATTACTTGATCTGGTTACTGAACTCTGGCTTGGCTTACTACCCAATCCGGTTACTGGACTCTGGCTATGCTTTGACGACGCTTACTCTATTTACCTTTTTATTTTTATTAATAAACAAGTGTGATTTTACTGTACTTCTGCCTCGGTCTGGTTCATGGTTTCTGACAGGAGTTAAATCAAAAATTTACACCCTTATGCCCCGTACACATGAGCGGATTTTCCGTCGGAAAAAAACTTGGATGGTTTTTCCAACGGAATTACGCTCAAGCTTGCCTTGCATACACACGGTCACACAAAAGTTCTCTGAACTTTCGACCGTCAAGAACGCGGTGGCATACAACATTACGACATGCCGAGAAAATGAAGTTCAATGCTTTCGAGCATGTGTCTAATTGTTTCCGAGCATGCGTAGGAATTTTGCGCGTTGGAATTTGTACAAATGATCGCATTTTCGGATAGGAACTTTTCCCGACCGAAAAATTGAGAACATGCTCTCAATATTTTGGTGGCTGGAATTCCGCCAGCTAAAGTCCAATGGAGCATACACATGGTCGCATTTTCCGACCAAAAGCTCTCATCGGTGTTTTGCTAGCCAAATTTCTGATCGTGTGTACGGGGCATCAGAGATCCTAAAGGCGGTGATTGGTTTTTGGGGTCCTGCACGCATCTAGGCTCCCAAAAAGTCTCACACATGAGGTATCCCCATACTCAGGAGAAGCAGCAGAATGTATTTTGGGGTGTAATTCCACATATAACCATGCCATGTGTGAGCAATATAACATTTAGTGACAACTTTGTGTATTTTTTTTTTGTCATTTTTCAATCACTTGTGACAAAAAATAAAATTTTCAATGGGCTCAACATGCCTCTCAGCAATTTCCTTGGGGTGTCTACTTTCCAAAATGGGGTCATTTGGGGGGGGGGGGGGGGGGTTGCACTGCCCTGCCATTTTAGCACCTCAAGAAATGAGATAGGCAGTCATAAACTAAAAGCTGCATAAATTCCAGAAAATGTACCCTAGTTTGTAGAAGCTATAACTTTTGCGCAAACCAATAAATATATGCTTATTGACATTTTTTTACCAAAGACATGTGGCTGAATACATTTTGGCCTAAATATATGACTAAAATTGAGTTTATTAAATTTTTTTTACAACAAAAAGTAGAAAATATCATTTTTTTTCAAAATTTTCGATCTTTTTCCATTTATATCGCAAAAAATAAAAATCGCAGAGGCAATCAAATACCATCAAAAGAAAGCTCTATTTGTGGGAAAAAAGGACGCAAATTTAGTTTGGGTACAACATTGCATGACCGCGCAATTACCAGTTAAAGCATTGAGCTGCCAAATCCTCCGGGGCTGAAGTGGTTAATGAGGAACTTTCGATAAACTTCATAAATATCTGAAATAATGTAAGCAACATATAAAAATGTCGGCTATGTGATTTATCCACTTCATTTAGCAAAATGTGCCCTTTTCCAATGAAAAATGTAAGCTAGAACTGCACTCACCCTGTAATGTCACTGCAGCTATAAAATAGCAGCTAAAACTAAGGGCAGCTGAATCCAGCACCCTTTCCCTTCCTGGTAATTCTGCCGCTTCTCTGCCCTCACCAATGGGAAAACTTGCACATGTGCAGTACAGCCGCTAGTGCGGTGCATGCACAGTATGGAAGCTTGCAGCGCACGCATGCACAGTAGTGGAGCAATGCTGCTCTTGCGTGGTACAGTTGCCGTGCCCTGCATCTCTAACCTCTTCCGACCGTCTTCACTCTTCTTTAGCCGTCCTCCAGCCCTCCCCCAACTGTTCCCCAGCCCTTCCCTCACAGCTAATCTCACGATGAAAAAAAAAAATGGCCAAAGACTCCTGGGATCAGTGAGAAAAATATTCCAGGAGTCAACGCGACTAGAGGGACAACAGGAATAAAAGTTCCTACGTCATTCGCCTAGACGTATGAGTTATAAAAAAAAAGCATTTACACATAGAAAAATGTAAATTTCGTATTCCATTTCTTTTAAAGGAGGTGGAGACCTTTCAAACAGAGCCAATTTGTCAAAGACTGAAGACTGAGACTGAGGACAGGGTTGATGACCACTGAACTAGAAGATAAACTGGAGGAGTTGTAAGAAATTCACTGGTTATTGCAATACGATACCGCACTAAAGGGATATCCCAGGCCGGCCTATTCAACCTTCATATCCAGCAATGTCCAGAACGCAGGCCTGCAATGGTCTTCACTGGCAAATGGAGCTCATTGAATTATATCCAAAATATGGCACAGTGAGGTAATGGCAAGCAGGACAGCTTAAACAGACTAGTGATATTCCTTATAGTAGTTCGGGATATGGATGTCTATGTACAGTGTCTTATGCAATGCAGTAAAGTGTTTCCATGGGCAAGGTGTCTGTACACAGTGCTCAAGCAAGTTAACCAGGTAAGAATTGTGAACGATGGGCATCTGCCCTCCCACCAACTGCAGAACCGCATAGGGAGATCAGGTCGATCTGGACACGTAACCCATCCCCCCTCAGGACATTCCTGGGATGTACCACGAACCGAGACCCATTGAAACAGAAAGGGACTGAACAGTGGAGGACTCAGAAAGGAAAGTAGCCCCAACAGCCCCTACAGGGATACACAGTGAGTAAAGTTTGACAGTTGAAACTTGATGTAAATGCACTGTGTCTCTCTGTCTCATCGCCTGGAAAGGAAGACAATTACACAGTGAGATATTCTCTTACCCCCTTGCAATAAGGGGGGTGGTAAATAGGACTATATGCGAACAGTTTACAGGGGCCTGCCCTGGGCGTTCTGTTTTGCTTTTTCTTACGTTTTCCTATAATGGCGGAGACACAGGCATAGACCTGAATTGTTAAAGAGGCAGTCAAAGGGGTAGGTTATGCAAACCCCGGACCTGACTGGAAGCCTGGTTTTTGACCATTAAGAGACGTGGACTTAAAAGACGTAATAAAAAAACAAAAGAAAATTCTGACAGGTGAACACAATTTGAAACAGTAACAGGTCAATTACCAGATGGTGAGAGAGTCTGGGATAACCAGCTCTGAGACTTGGACATTCACATAAAATGATAACAGTGTACAATTGCATAAATCACACCGGTGATAAGGGAACTCCCAACTGGGCAATTTATTACGAGCTATTGGTTCATCCCCTAACATCAGACCAGGAGAAGAGAAGGATGTAAATGTAAATTAACCTTAAGCCTCAGGTCTTAAAGGGGGACAGGAAAAGCCTAAGTCCAACACTAAAGAGAGCGACAATAATCACATTACAAGACATATAACTACCAGAAGATTCCACTGGTCTCTGAACAGCATGGGAGGTAAGCCAGTGAGGGGAGCGGGAGCTAACCCGCCTAAAGTGACCGCTAGTCCTGGTACCATCAAGAAATATATGACACAAGAAGGAGGAAAAGATAGCCCAGGAAAACAGGGGGCTAAGAATAAAGTAACAGAGGGTTCTACGAAAAATGGGCAGAGCAGGCAATAAGGAGGAATAAACATCTCTATGAATATAAATGAAGTATTGGAGGAAGAATCTGAAGTAGTGCCAAGACAAAAAAAGCAATTACCAACTAAGGGCGAAATAGCAGAGATGTTTGTCAGGCTGGAGCAGTCCATAAAGGGTGAAATGGCAACACTACATGGAGATCTGAACCAGATCTTAAAAAGAGTGCAGGAAACAGAGGAAAAGTTGGACTCTCAAGCAGCTGAAATAAAGGTCCTCAAAGAGCAGATGGACGGGGTCCTGAGAGAACAAAGGCACATGAAATATAAGATGGAAGATCAGGAAAAAAATGTTAGAATTCGAGGCCTACCTGAATTACAAGGCGAAGAAGACCTACAAGAAAAGATTCGGCCCTCTGTTGGGACTCTCAGACAGAAAAAATAAAGCTGGAAAGAGTACATAGGTTTAGAAAACCGGCAGAGACGGCAGGAGAAATCCTGAGAGATGTGATAGTGAGATTTCATAATTACAAAGACAAAGAACAGATTTGGGTGACCCTAAAATCAAATCAGCCAGTTAAATATGAAAAGACTATACTACAGATATTCCCAGACCTGGCTTCAGATACTCTGATAAGGAGAAGACTATTAAAAACTTTATTGGAACAATTGAAATCACGCACGATCCAATATTCCTGGGGGCTTCCCAGCCTGCTTGATAGGGCGAAAGGAAGGGCGATCAGCCACGCTTAGATTTCCAGAAGACATGCCTAAATTTTGCAATAGATTAGACATTCCCTTGTTGGAGATACCAGGCTGGTAGGAAGCGCAGGATAAAACATAAAACAAGGAGGAGCAACAACAACAGAATACGATCCTAAATAAGAAGAAGGCAGCAACAACTAAGAAGTAAACTTAAAAGGATGAGAGGCCTGTGGTAGACGGGACTTGGGGGGGGGGGGACAAAGACATTTGGAGCAGAGCAGACAAGGGGATACCCCCCCATGAGGAGGGTAGCAGCTCGATTTGGGGCCTATAGTTGGAGCACCACCTTAGGGGGAGAGCCGCAGGCAAGAAGTTGTAGGAGGGCCTCGGATCCTTAGGTCATGGGGAGACCGATATCCCCCAAAAGGGGAATGGGGAGGGAGCGGGAGAGGGAGAGGGGGGAAAGGTGTGGGAGAGCCTCTCGAAACCTGATTAAGGCTATCGATGGAAGGGAGGAAACCTCTAATTTCAGTGAATTCCCAAACACAGTTAATATGCAAATCCAAGTTGATCGAGCGGCCAGATCAGAACAAGAAGTCAGGGGTGTGCACTAAGCAAAAATGATAACATTAACTTTGACATATAATGTGCGAGGCCTATAAAAAGATTCAATATATTAAGAGAAATAAAACAACTAAAAGCAGAAGTAGTCTTCTTGCAGGAGACACATTTCTCACACGAAACAAAAAACTAAAATAATATCAAATAATTTCCCGGTATGGTACTACGGCGACTCTACAACTAACAGAGCACAGAGGGTTGCAATAGGATTTGCCAGAGGGGTCAGGTTTTCCCTGGAGGAGAGATTGGGCGATTTCTGTTCCTGAGGGGAAAAATCAGGGAAGTAGAATATACCTTGGCAAATATCTATTGCCCCAATAAAAAATCCAATGAAATATTTAAAAGGAATTATAGAGAGTCTAATGGAGTTTAAGAAAGGTGGTGTGATCATGGCTGGAGACTTCAATGCCTGTATGGAACCCAGGATAGATAACACGTCCCAGGTGCAGCGGACTGGAAATGGTCAGTGGAAGATGTTAAAAAAGAAGTTATATCAAAACCAACTGATGGATGTATGGAGAACACAGCATGCTAAAATAAGAGACTACACATTCTACTCCTCTGTACACGGGATGTACTCAAGAATTGACTACTTCTTGACGGAACATAGGCTGTTAGAACTAGTGAGTAGAACGAATATAGGAATCACAACTTTCTCAGATCATGCCCCGGTGTTAATGAAAATGAAGACGAGGGGCTTTCAAAACAAGACCAACATATAGAGATTAAATGAAGAATTCATCCAAGACAAAACAGCGGAAGACAGGATAAAAAAAGAGCTAGAGCAGTACTTATTTACGATACTGAAGTACAAATAAACGATACTGAAGAAATATCAGAAGCTACTCTGTGGGAGGCCCATAAGGCTTACATAAGAGGCATCTTGATAGTGTCAGAAGCAGAAAGAATAAAGGAGAGGGCAAGGATTAGGGAAGTACTATCTAAAGAAATTTATGACCTAGAACAACAACATAAAAGAAAGGGACAACTCTAAATACTACAGGCGGTCATTCTAAAAAGGGAAGCATTAAAGGATCTAATAGAACAGGACACTGTACGGTCTATAACAGAAGAAAGAAAGAGGTACCAATGGGGCAACAAAAATAGGAAGCACCTGGCCAAAATATTAAAAAAGAAAAAATCAACTATATAGAGAAAATACAGACGAGCAAGGGGGAGATGGTGTACACAACAGCAGAGATAGCAAGAGTATTCCAGAAACATTACGGAAAATTGTACTCGATTAAAAAAAAAAAAAGAGACTCCAGAAAGGGAAAAGGGGAGGTCAGAAAAAATATAAGCATATTTACAAGAAATAGGCCTAAATAAGATTTTGGAAGCAAAACTGAGCGCATTAGAGGACCCAATAACAGAAGAAGAAATCATTAGGACCCTGAAAGCCCAGGACCAGACGGGTTCACAACACTTTATTATAAACAATTTAAGGACATCCTGATCCCTAAAATGTGCTTCTTCATGAATGGGATAGGAACAAACTGGGGGCTGAGGAGGGAGGCCCTGGAGGCCACAATCACCATTAACCCAAAGGCAGGGAAAGACCCCTCAATATGTTCTAGCTATAGACCTATCTCACTGCTGAACGCTGACACGAAAAACATTTGCCAAAATTTTAGTAAATAGCATGAAAATGGTAATGAGGGAATTAGTACACACAGACCAGGTGGGTTTTACCCCAGGAAGAGAAAGTAGAGACTAGGGATGAGCTTCGAGTTCGAGTCGAACTCATGTTCGACTCAAACATCGGCTGTTCGCAAGTTCACCGAACAGCGAACAATTTGGGGTGTTCGTGGTAAAATTCGAATGCCGCGGAACACCCTTTAAAAGTCTATGGGAGAAATCAAAAGTGCTAATTTTAAAGGCTTATATGCAAGTTATTGTCATAAAAAGTGTTTGGGAACCTGGGTCCTGCCCCAGGGGACATGGATCAATGCAAAAAAAAGTTTTAAAAACGTCCGTTTTTTCATGAGCAGTGATTTTAATAATGCTTAAAGTCAAACAATAAAAGTGTAATATCCCTTTAAATTTCGTAGCTGGGGGGTGTCTATAGTATGCCTGTAAAGGGGTGCATGTTTACCGTGTTTAGAACAGTCTGACAGCAAAATGACATTTCATTGATAAAAACGGCATGGGAATTCCTCACAGGGGAACCCCGAACCAAAATGTAAAAAAAAAATGACGTGGGGGGTCCCCCTAAATTCCATACCAGGCCCTTCAGGTCTGGTATGGATATTAAGGGGAACCCCGGCCAAAATTTAAAAAAAAAATGCCGTGGGGGTTCCCCCTAAATTCCATACCAGACCCTTCAGGTCTGGTATGGATATTAAGGGGAACCCCGCGCCAAAATTGAAAAAAAAAACGGCGTGGGGTCCCCCCAAAAATCCATACCAGACCCTTATCCGAGCACGCAACCTGGCAGGCCGCAGGAAAAGAGGGGGGACGAGAGAGCGCCCCCCCTCCTGAACCGTACCAGGCCACATGCCCTCAACATTGGGAGGGTGCTTTGGGGTAGCCCCCACAACACCTTGTCCCCATGTTGATGAGGACAAGGGCCTCATCCCCACAACCCTGGCCAGTGGTTGTGGGGGTCTGCGGGCGGGGGGCTTATTGGAATCTGGAAGCCCCCTTTAACAAAGGGACCCCCAGATCCCTGCCCTCCCCCTGTGTGAAATGGTAAGGGGTACCCCTACCATTTCACTAAAAAACTGTCAAAAAATGTTAAAAATGACAAGAGACAGTTTTTGACAATTCCTTTATTTAAATGCTTCTTCTTTCTTCTATCCTCCTTCATCTTCTTCTGGCTCTTCTGGTTCTTCCTCTGGTGTTCTCTTCCAGCATCTCCTCCGTGGCGCCTTCTTCGCTTCTCCTCGGGCCGCTCCGCATTCATGATGGCATGGAGGGAGGCTCCCGCTCTTCTCTTCATGTTCTTCTCTTCTTCATCTTCTTCTCCGGGCCACTCCGCATCCATGCTGGCATGTTGGGAAGCTCCCGCTGTGTGACGCGTCTCCTCTTCTGACGGTTCTTAAATAACGGGGGCGGGGCCATCCGGTGACCCCACCCCCCTGTGACGCACAGGACATGACGGGACTTCCCTGTGGCATTCCTCGTGACGTCACAGGGAAGTCCCGTCAAGTCACCATGCGTCAGAGGGGGGCGGGGTCACCGGGTGCCCCCCGCCGTTATTTAAGAACCGTCAGAAGAGGAGACGCGTCACACAGCGGGAGCCTCCCACCATGCCAGCATGGATGCGGAGCGGCCCGGAGAAGAAGATGAAGAAGAGAAGAAGATGAAGAAGAAAAGAAGATTAAGAAGAGAAGAAGATGAAGAGAAGAGCGGGAGCCTCCCTCCATGCCATCATGGATGCGGAGCGGCCCGAGGAGAAGAAGGGAAGAAGACGCCGCGGAGGAGATGCTGGACGAGAACACCGGAGGAAGAACCAGAAGAACCAGAAGATCCTGAAGAAGAAGAAGAAGATGAAGGAAGATAGAAGAAAGAAGAAGCATTTAAATAAAAGGAATTGTCAAAAACTGTCTCTTGACATTTTTAACATTTTTGACAGTTTTTTAGTGAAATGGTAGGGGTACTTTTGTACCCCCTTACTATTTCACACAGGGGGTGGCGGTATCTGGGGGTCCCCTTGTTAAAGGGGGTTTCCAGATTCCGATAAGCCCCCCGCCCGCAGACCCCCACAACCACCGGCCAGGGTTGTGGGGATGAGGCCCTTGTCCTCATCAACATGGGAACAAGGTGTTTTGGGGGGCTACCCCAAAGCACCCTCCCAATGTTGAGGGCATGTGACCTGGTACGGTTCAGGGGGGGTGCTCTCTTGTCCCCCCCTCTTTTCCTGCGGCCTGCCAGGTTGCGTGCTCGGATAAAGGTCTGGTATGGATTTTGGGGGGACCCCACGACTTTTTTTTTTAAATTTTGGCGCGGGGTTCCCCTTAAAATCCATACCAGACCTGAAGGGCCTGGTATAGAATTTAGGGGAAACCCCCACACCATTTTTTTTTATTTTGGCCGGGGTTCCCCTTAATATCCATACCAGACCTGAAGGGCCTGGTATGGAATTTAGGGGGACCCCCACATCATTTTTTTTTTACATTTTGGTTTGGGTTCCCCTGTGGGGAATTCCCATGCCGTTTTTATCAATGAACTTCTATGTGTATTGTCGGACCGGCAATGCAATAGCTGCGAGTAGTTTTAAATGACTTTTTTTCCTTTGAAATGTCATTTTGCTGTCAGACTGTTCTAAACACGGCAAACATGCGCCCCTTTACAGGCATACTATAGACATCCCCCAGGTACGAAATTTAAAGGGATATTACACTTTTATTGTTTGACTTTAAGCATTATTAAAATCACTGCTCCCGAAAAAACGGCCGTTTTTAAAACTTTTTTTTGCATTGATCCATGTCCCCTGGGGCAGGACCTGGGTCCCCAAACACTTTTTATGACAATAACTTGCATATAAGCCTTTAAAAATTAGCACTTTTGATTATTCATGTTCGTGTCCCATAGACTTTAACGGTGTTCGCGTGTTCAAACTTTTTTCCTGTTCGCATGTTCTGGTGCAAACCGAACAGGGGGGTGTTCGGCTCATCCCTAGTAGAGACAATGGAATCAGAATGCTTCTAACAGTGCAGAAGATGAAAGAAGGTAAATCCCCAGGATTGCTGCTCTCAATAAACACTGAAAAAGCGTTTGACAAAGTAGACTGGGAGATTTATGCAGAACACATTAGAGGTAATGGGACTGGGCCCATTGATGGCCCAACGGATTAAAGCACTATATAATCAGACTACAGCGAGAGTAAAGGTAAAAGGGACAGTCTCTGAATCCTTTGAGATGTACAACGGGATGAGACAGGGGTGCCCCGTCTCCCATGTTGTTCGTTCTGGCACTGGAACCGCTTTTGGCCGGAATCAGACAGAACCCAGATATTAAGGGGATAAGGATAGGGGACGAGAAACACAAATTGGCGGTGTATGCCGACAACATTCTGTTTTACATAACTAGCCCCAGGATAACCCTGCCCAACTTAACCACATGCCGACCAGCCGCCGCAGTTGTACTGCGGCAGAATGGCACAGCTGGGCGAAACAACGTCATGTAACATCGCTTCGCCCTGTGGCCACTAGGGGGGCGCGTGTCCTCCCCGAGCCATTGCGTGCCCCCGGTAGTCTCGATTACCGCGATCGCTCGGGGCACACGGAGAACCGGGAACTGTGTGTGTAAACACACAGTTTCCGGTTCTCTGAGGGGAGAACTGACAGATCGTCTGTTCATACAGAGTATGAACAGACGATCTGTTAGCTTCCCTGCACAGTCCCCATCCCCCTTCAGTTAGAACACAAACTAGGATACACATTAACCGCTTCACTGCCCCCTAGTGTTAACCCCTTCACTGCCAGTGACATTTTTACAGTAATCAATGCATTTTAAATCGCACTGATTGCTGTATTAATGCCAATGGTCCCAAAAATGTGTCAAAATTGTCCGACGTATCAGCCATAATGTCGCAGTCACAATAAAAATCTCTGATCGCCGCCATTACTAGTGAAAAAAATTATTAATAAAAATGCCATAAAACTATCCCCTATTTTGTAAACGCTATGACTTTTGCGCAAACCAATCAACATATGCTTAGTTCATTTTTTTTTACCAAAAATATGTAGAAGAATACATATCGGCCTAAACTGAGGAAAAAAAATGTTTTTTTTATATATATTTTTTGGGGATATTTATTATAGCAAAAAGTAAAAAAAAATGCATTTTTTTCAAAATTGTCACTGTTTTTGTGTTTATAGCGCAAAAAATAAAAACCGCAGAGGTGATCAAATACCACCAAAAGAAAGCTCTATTTGTAGGAAAAAAAGGACGTCAATTTTGTTTGGAAGCCACGACGCACGACCGCGCAATTGTCAGTTAAAGTGACGCAGTTCTGAATCGCAAAAAGTTCTCTGGTCTTTGACCAGCCAAATGGTCCGGAGCTGGACGGGTTTCCATTTACTTTGGGAAAATCGGATTTGAAGTATCTAGGAGTAAATTTAACACCAACCACCGAGACATTATATCAAACAAACTTTAAATAAAATTACAAGATATCTTTCCTGGACCGGTGATTTTACCAAAGATCATGTATAAGATGCAGATGTTACCAATCCCCCTACCACAATTATATTTTAAAACATTAAAAACGCTACTTTTAAGATTCATTTGGCAAAAAAAGAAGCCTCGCATAAGCCTGACAGTGTTGACTAAAGAGAAGGGGCAAGGAGGACTGGGGGTGCCAGACCTTAAGAACTATTATAATGCTATTTTGTTGTTACGGGTGTTAGAATGGGTAAAAAACAATAAAGAAAAAAGATGGGTTGAAATGGAAAACACGATCAGTAACACTACACTAGGGAAAATAATATGGATGGATACCTGCACATTTATGAGAACTGAGCTTTAATACATACGCTATCACACAGAAAATATTGGTCATATGGGATATGACGCACAAAAGAGAAAAATGTGATTATAATTCACTTTTGATTCCACTGAGAGACACAAACTATTTCCTACCAGGGAAAGGGAGACTGTTTGGCAATTGGATAAAAAAAAAAATGCACAATTAAAGGATATTATGGAGAAAGGTAAAATTTGCACACTACACGATTCAAAATATAAAAAAGATTTGATAATACATGAATGGCGGTACTCCCAGTTGAAACACTTCGTGGCTACCCTCCCACAACCAATTAGATCTGAAGAGAACATGAGGCCCTTAGAGTGGCTATGCATAGCCACAGACACAAGGAAGGGGATCTCAAAGATTTACAAAATATTGCTAGGACTAAAGGAACGGGAACTGCCTGGCACATTGGTATATAACACCTGACAAGGCACACAAAAACCAAAGGGAGGTTTCCCAATTTTGCTGGCGGGGGTGCAAGGCAGTCGGAACCATGGCCCACATATGGTGGACATGGCCCAAAATCAAAAATTACTGGAGAGAGGTGCTACAGATAATAAAGGAAATAACCAGCATAGAAATAACAGATGATCCGTGGGAGTGCATGTTTCACGTGGCTAGTATGCCAATTAAACAATATGCGAGAACTCTGGTCCCTCAGTTATTAAACTCAGCCAAAAGTCTAATCCCCCCGACAGTGACAGGAGCCTGAAAGCCCCACAATACAGAGTTGGTGCAATAAAATAAATTACATATATAACTTGGAATATCTACGGTTTAGTGGTGAGGTCACAATGGCAAGTTTTGAATGCAAATGGAGAGTCTGGTCCGAGTTTAAGCAGACAATTAGATATGCCGAATAAATGGGAGTTTAGCGGGAGAAAGGTTTGGAGATATAGGAGAAGGAGGGAAGAAGGAGGTCAGTATAGAACAGGTTCGAGAGGAGGGGAAGGGAGGGAAGGGAGGGGGGAGAGGAGGGGGGTGGGGGAGGTATTTTTGTTTAATTGTGTATTATATTAAGCACTGGCGAGAACTGTTTCTTGGTTTTTGCAAAATATGATATCAATAAAAGCAATAAAGAAATGGAAAAAATAAAAAAAAATCTAGTTGTTTTTGTCTTTTGAATTTTGTTTTTAGTTCAAATGTTCTTTGAGTTTTCTGCAGAAGCAACATTTTAAGGACATATAAAAAGTGTTTTGCTCTGCACTTCTGGCTCTGTATTATGTGGATAGCTTAGCTATATAGCTATAAGGAGGCTTTACGAAATGAAATTTCTAGCTTATTCAGTCTAAACAAAATTGTTATATGTTGAAATGCCTACAGCTGAACTCTAGGCAAACATAAAACACACAAGTTAAAAGAGCTATGTAATTTATTTATGTATTTATTTTTATGCAGTATAAGCAGGGCCGGTGTAGCCCTGAAAAAAGGTATCCCCTGCTGCAACTGCGCATGCGCAACAAGCCGAGCGCAGGGCTGCTGCTACCGAACACGGCTGAAGAGAATTAACCACTTGCATGATGAGTGATCGGCTTTATCTGTTTGACAGTGGGACATGGGGAGACACAGGCTGGTTGAGAGAAGGGGACAGCAACAAGGTATCAATGAGACGAGAGACAGGCTGGATCTGGATGACACAGGCTGCATGAGGAGACAGGCTGCATGAAGAGGGAGACACAGCCTGCATGAAGAGACAGGCTGCATGAGGAGGGAGACACAGGCTGCATGAGGAGGGGGCCACAGGCTGCATGAGGAGGGGGCCACAGGCTGCATGAGGAGGGGGGCACAGGCTACACGAGGAAGGGGACACAGGCTGCACGAGGAGGGGGGAACAGGCTGCACGAGGAGGGGGGCACAGGCTGCATGAGGAGGGGGGCACAGGCTGCATGAGGAGGGGGACACAGGCTACATGAGGAGGAGGACACAGGCTGCACGAGGAGGGGGACACAGGCTGCATGAGGAGGGGGATACAGCCTGCATGAGGAGTGGGACACAGACTGCAAGAGGGGGACACAGACTGCAAGAGGAGGGGGCACAGGCTGCACGAAGAGGGGTGCACAGGCTGCACTAAGAGGGGGACACAGGCTGCACGAGGAGGACACAGGCTGCACGAGGAGGGGGACACAGGCTGCACGAGGAGGGGGACATAGGCTGCAGGAAGAGGGGGGCACAGGCTGCATGAGGGGGGCACAGGCTGCATGGGGGGGACAGGCTGCACGAAGAGGGGGACACAGGCTGCACGAGGAGGGGGACACAGGCTGCATGAGGAGGAGGACACAGGCTGCATGAGGAGGAGGACACAGGCTGCATGAGGAGGGGGACACAGGCTGCTTGAGGGAGACACAGGCTGGATGACGGGGACACAGGGTACCACAGGCTGGATGACAGGGGGGACACAGGTTAGGTGACAGGGGGGCACACATACCTCCCAACATTTTGAGATGGGAATGAGAGACACCTACTAACAAACGTATGTAGGCATAGGACACGCGCCCTGCCGCACCCCCTTAAAGGAGAATTAACCAAAAAAAAGGTTAATTAAATCCACAAAGACTTTTTTTACCACTACTATTCCTTTATATTGGCTTTTAAAATGTACAAATGCAGCAATTTGGAAATTGGATGAAAGGTTTAGCACTGGGAAACACTTTTTGAAAGATAAAAACTGCATTTTATATACAACTTTATGGATCAGACCAAAATGAGGGACAAATGAGGGGGAAAGAGGGACAGTCCCTCGAAATCAGGGACAGTTGGGAGCTATGGGCACATGCTGGAAGAGGGGGGTACATGGCCTGTAATATTATAAGAAGAGATAATGAAATTTCACAGCCTGCATATTATAAAAGGAGATACCGAATTTCACGACCTGTAATATTATAAGAGGAGATACTGAATTTCACGACCTGTATATTAGAAGAGGAGATACTGAATTTCACAGCCTGCATATTATAAGAGGAGATACTGAATTTCATGGCCTGTAATATTATAAGAAGAGATACTGAATTTCACGGCCTGCATATTATAAAAGAGGAGATACTGAATTTATTTGCCTGTAATATTATAAGATGGAGATACTGAATTTCACGGCCTGCATATTATAAGAGGAGATACTGAATTTCACGGCCTGTGTATTATAAGAGGGATACTGAATTTCACGGCCTGCATATTATAAGGGGGATACTGAATTTCACGGCCTGCATATTATAAGAGGAGATACTGAATTTCACGGCCTGTGTCCCCCTCCTCATGCAGCCTGTTTCCCCCTCCTCATGCAGCCTGTGTCCCCCCTCCTCATGCAGCCTGTGTCCCCCTCCTCACGCAGCCTGTGTCCCCCTCCTAACGCAGCCTGTGTCCCCCTCCTCACGCAGCCTGTGTCCCCCTCCTCACGCAGCCTGTGTCCCCCTCCTTATGCAGCTTGTGTCCTCCTCCTCATGCCGCCTGTGTCCCCCTCCTCTTGCAGCCTGTCTCATACAGATCCAGCCTATCTCTCGTCTCATTGATACCTTGTTGCTGTCCCCTTCTCTCAACCAGCCTGTCTCTCCCCATGTCCTGCTGTCAAAAAGATAAAGCCGATCGGCATGCAAGTGGTTAATTCTCAGCTGTGTTCGGTAGCAGCAGCTCTGCACTAGGCTTGTTGTGCCTCAAACCGGCACAGTTGATACCAACATGCACAGTTGATACCTTTTTTCAAGGGATACTAATTTTACTGCTACACCGGTACTAGGGGTGGGCAGGATGACAATCTGCTAGAAAAGAAAAAATCTATAGACTATTCTGCGCCATCTCACCGGAAGAACAGCTGATGTTAAAATCAGCTGTTCTGCTGTTACGTACGACGCATGTGTTGCGCATGCGCAGTTCAGGCCGAGCACTATCCGATGGGGGGCATTTCTTGACAGAACACCTGACGTCGAAAAGTGCACGCGCATGCAATCTGACATCTACGGTGTCCCTTCCGCTCTTTGCATAGCTTTCAATTGTGCCTGTGAAATGGTATCGCCCCTCAAAAAAACTCTCCTACGATGTGCGCATGCGCTATGGTGACGTCACTCCAGCTGATCGGCAACTCAGCTGGAGTGCCCTTCCGATCTGCACATGTGTGGACACTTTTCGACAGAGGGCACAAATCGATAGAACACCGGATACAACTCTTCCCAGGACAGAATATGCTGCAGAATGTAACACATGCAGAGAGCAGCTTTGTCTCTGCATGTAGATTGTAGCACTACATCTGCTCCCCCGCCTGCACAGTGCACTGTACTAGTCCTTCAGCAACAGTAGAGTGGAGCAGGCGGGGCACGTGATGTTGGAAAGGTATCGGCTATCGGGGTTTTCCTGATTCAGTCTACCCCCCCAGCCTCCTGTTATCTCTCCCTGCTCTAGAGATCTCAGAGTCTATTCCTCCTCTGTATAGTGACCCTCTCCTGTGCCCCCTCCTCTCTACCTGCATGGCCAAACTGAGTGGTGTTCTCTCCTCTGTCTCTGTGCTGCTGAGGCTGCCTCTATTTACTCAGCTAACAGGTAACAGTAACACACTTTCAAGCTTCTTATCACTGTTAATTGCTGTGGAAACAACTGTTATTTCAGGTTCTATTTTTAGTAAGGGCCCATTCACAAGAGGTGCAAACATGCATCTCCCATGCAGGACTGTCATTTATTGGCACAGGGTACATAGGTGTTGTGCGCAACCCCGTGTCAGCACCCCATTCATATCTACTGGGACATCAGCCTGCATGGACACAGCCTCTGTATCCTAATATGAAATTTAGGTGCGGGTTCCAATAGGAATGAATGGGACACTGGCACAGGGATGCACACAATGCCCGTACATCCCCATGCTGATAAAAGAGAACTCTGCACAGGACACTAGACTTGGGCAGAGTGATACTTTTTAGTGATTCAAAGTATTTGTATCAGTTCAGTGAAATTATTTAAATCACCGAATCGACTCATGACTCATTTCCTCCAAGCTAAGATTAAGGATCATGAACTTCAGTCGTGTGATACACTCAGTCAGTACAGTCAGCATATTAGATGTTAAATAACTTTATTGTGCTGCAATAAACATTGATTTTGAAACGTTCAAGGTCCTCTAATCTCTCTTCAACACACAATTCATCAAAATGCTTTCTGACAGTGCAAATTTGTTCTGCTTCAAATCTGGGGGTATCGCATCGCATAGTAGCCCATTATGTGACACTTACCTGCAGGAGAAGCCCACAATGTCCCCGTCTTCCTCGCTAGTAGCGAGCGTCCATTCTTCACCCCTCTTCCTTCCGGGGCCGTGAACTCCGGCTCTGTGACTGGCCGGAATCGCATGACGTCACTCCCACGCATGCGTGCGGGAGCCGCCTTTAATGGCATGACCCGAGCTAGAAACGGCATAGCGTGCCCTTTCTAACTCCGGCGCATGCGCAAAAGAAATAGCCCTACGGCGATTTGCAAATATCTCCTAGACCATGCAGGTCAAGCACCTACAGGTAAGTCTTAATCTAGGCTTACCTGTAGGTTAAAGTGGTTGTAAAGGGTTTAAAACCACTTTAAGTCCTGTTTTTGTTGTTTTTTCATAATATTTTACTCAAAACCACCTCTGTTCCTCTAGGGCCCTGTAGGTCTGCAAGGACCATTTGTGATTATAAATCTCTTCACATGTGCATCTGTAATTGTAATTGGAAAGTTTGCCCTGTCTGTGACATATTTTGTAGATGCAATGTCAGTTAGCACAGCTATGTCACTACCAGTCAAGTGAACATCTGCTCCTGCAAATGGCTCAGTTGTCAGGATAATCTTTTTCAATATTGTCCTCAGTAACACCACCTAACTCCTGGCTTGTACTTGGTTCATTCAGGGGAAAATGGCTAAGTAGCAATTGCTCCTGTACTGGCATGTCAGTAATTGTGGGGTCAAGGCTTTCTGGGCTTGCCTCAGCAACTTTTTCTGCATCATGGTCTGCTGTGGAGCTCTGACCAACATTGGGCACACTAAAAAAATGTGTGATTTTTGGAAGTTTCTCAGTTTTGTAGGTGTCTTCCCTTTTCTTTTTACGCTTGTGATCGCCACTTTGATGATGGTAAGTAGACATTATGGTTGAAACTGAAAAATACAGTACTAGGAAAGACCCTTACTCCTCAATTACATAGTTAACATCAAAACAAAAACACTGCCAATATAATCTACAGGTTCTACAGGTAAATTCAGTACATTATAGTGTAAGTAAAGTCAGCAAAGTTTTTTTCAAGTTTTGCTTAGATTAGGGAAGGATAAGGACTTCAGTTAGGTTTGTATGTCAATCCAGGCTCCATTCAAATAATTTCCTCGCACTTCCTGTCTGTAAATTTTTTTTTCAGCAGGTCAGAAAGTGATGTGAAATCTCTCTAAAGAAGCCTCAGAATTCTGCACCCTTGAACCTGGCATTGCTCCCCCTCTCTTTGTGCCAAAATTATCCTAATGAAAAAATAAAGCAAACATTTTCTTCACAAAAATAGCAAAACAGTGCAAAACAGATGACAGTCTCCCACTCACTTCCTACCTCCTGTCCAGACTCCAGAGCCTCCTCATGTGCCGAAAACGATGTCCCTTCACAGGCGCGCTCGAGCGTTCTGCCCCGCCCACTCTGCTCCTGCCTCCTGCTGTATGCAGCTGTGTGTGATGACTTGCGGGGCCCGGGAGGCTTAACAGTAAACTTACATTCCTCATCCTCACCGGGCCTCAGGGCTGGACTGGGACAAAAATTTGGCCCTGGACTTCATCCAGACCGGCCCACTTTATTTTTGCAAACACACACAAAAACAGTATATAAACTATACGCAATTGTGCAATCAGCAGCTCTCCGCTCTGCCCCCCCCCCCGTGCTCACTGGAGTGCTGAGCTGTGGAGGGGCAGGGAGCGGCTGTCTCAGGCTCTCAGCTCTCAGGAGAGTAACAGAGAAATGTGCAGTATGTACTGAGTGACTCAGTGCATACTGCACATCTCTCTGTTATGCCCCGTACACACGGTCGGATTTTTAGACAGAAAATGTTCGATGGGAGCTTGTTGTCAGAAATTCTGACCGTGTGTAGGTTCCATCGGACATTTTCCATCGGAATTTCCGTCACACAAAATTTGAGATCTCGATCTCAAATTTTCCGACAACAAAATCCGTTGCCGTAAATTCCGATCGTGTGTACACAATTCCAACGCACAAAGTTCCACGCATGCTCGGAATCAAACAGAAGAGCCCCACTGGCTATTGAACTTAATTTTTCTCGGCTCATCGTACATGTTGTACGTCACCGCGTTCTTGACGTTCAGAGTTTCAGACAAGATTTGTTAGACCATGTGTATGCAAGACAAGTTTGAGCCAACATCCGTCTGAAAAAATCTATGGATTTTTTTGTCGGAATGTCTGTATGTGTGTATGCGGCATTACTTTCCTGATCTGTACTGTTGCTTAAAGGAGAAGCCCAGCCTGAGCTTGTTTGGCTGGGCTTCTCTTGTGGATCACAAGAGTGCATTTCATTTTGCTCTCCTGTGACCCGTTTTCAACAGAAAGCGGGCTGAAGTCCGCTCTCTACTGACGTCACAGAAATCAGTCATCACGACAAAGTCTGGACCTGCCAGGTGCCTGGACTGACACCCATCTCAGCCTCTCAGCGAGCTACTGGGAGCCTGAGACAGTCGATCCCTGCCCCTCCACAGCTCAGCACTCCAGTGAGCACAGGGGGGCAGAGCGGAGATCTGCTGATTGACAGACAGCAGCTCTCTGCTCTGGGAGCTAAGAGAACCGAGCTATCGGCGGTATTTGATTGCTCGGTTCTCAGTGCAGAGGCGCTGGGGGACAGATGCAGCATCCATCTAGGTAAGTATAAAACAGCAAAAAACAAACAAACAAAAAAAAAACATACTTCTCTTTTAATGAATTAAAAACTTGGCTGATGGTTGTTGTCAGTTTATATTACACAGAAACTAGCCTTTTACTCCAAGATGAAGGAAGCTCCAGAGAGTGGCAGCAACAGCAATGGTAGCAGTGGCAGCTCCTTCTCCAGCCATACCCCAGCCAATATTAAAGAAGAGGACTGCAGCCTAGAGAAGGAGAGCCCTCCAGAAGTGTCCTGTTTACCTATTTCCAGGGAGTTATCAGCTCAGTGATGGATGAGCACTTCTGCAGAGCTCTCAGCCAACCCAGCAGTTATAACCCCAAGCAGTGCTGCTGCCAAAACTAAAGAATAATCAATAAATTTGATCCCAAATATCGGTTGAATACTAGCAGACACCGACACCTAGGATAAATTAGCAGGCGCTCAAAAATGCTCCAGATGTAACTAGCTATACCACCATAAAAGACAATATCCGGTGGTAAACACGTTCTCTGAAGGAAATCAAAAAGATATGAGTATAAGTGTGAAAAAAATATATAATGTGCAATGATGGTGACACCCTCTATCAAGGACTCAATCACCTATATGTGACACACCTCTAAAAAAATAATATTCAAATTTCAACAATATAAATAATGTGATTATATACCTTGCAGTATACAATAGTGGTGACACCCTCTAATAGTATTGGTGATCTGAGTGTAACAAGCTAAATTAATAGCATACCTCAAAAATCAATGAAAATAAAGACATAATGAAATGTGCTAATACAAAATCAAACGGTGGTGTGATCTAATATCTGCGTGTATCACACCCTTATTCAACCAAGAATTGACTGGATGTAATTGATCAGGGTGTGACTAGTAATATAATGGTGACACCCTCTAGTAGTGGGTCAATTATCTGTGTATGGTACACCACATGAATGGCGGACCACACAAAAATAAACACCTGCAAACAAGAAGAATATTATAATAGAACCTCTTATAATATAAAAATAAAAATAAAAATAGTGGTGGAAAAGCATATATATATATAAGTGACAGCAAAAAATCGTGCAAATAGTTCAATTCATGCTGCAAAGTTCAACAACTCCCAAAAACAGTTCATGAATGGAACCAGCCCTTGATAGAGGCTGTAGGTGATTAAAGCTGGTGACGACAAAATATTCAATCAAATGTCCCACACAAATGATTCCTCAGTGATAGATGTCAAAAAAAAATGATGAGTATCTCCGTGCTCCTTCCACCTCACCACTGTGCTAGTGAATCGCACTCTCCAGACATGCACTCACCAAAATGAAATGCCAGCACTTTCATGCAAGGCAAAACAAGCTTTCTTTACCACACTCCTGGGTAAATATTGCATACGAGGCTCACAAGGATGATGTTCAATGGATCCACATAAAAGAAAATGAATGCTCAAAATAGTGTAATTCCGCGATGAAAATTTATTAAAAATCATGCAAACTTCACACATAGCACTCACATTGTGTAAACCTAAAACAAGCTCCAACCGTGTAATGCACAGCAAACTTCAACTCAGTGGATTCGACAATAACAATGGTCACGGCGGACCCGAGGTGTACAATTGCTGGATGCTCTCTCACCCTTCCCTCGGGAAACCTCCGTCCCTCCGTGCGCTCGTATCCTACTCTCCTGTGTGGCCGACAGCAAGTACGTCACAACTCACAGCCACGCCCCGACATGTCTCGTCATGGAACGACTTATTCATGGGATTGGCCAATCCCATGAATAAGTCGTTCCATGACGAAACATGTCGGGGCGTGGCTGTGAGTTGTGACGTACTTGCTGTCGGCCACACAGGAGAGTAGGATACGAGCGCACGGAGGGACGGAGGTTTCCCGAGGGAGGGGTGAGAGAGCATCCAGCAATTGTACACCTCGGGTCCGCCGTGACCATTGTTATTGTCGAATCCACTGAGTTGAAGTTTGTTGTGCATTACACGGTTGGAGCTTGTTTTAGGTTTACACAATGTGAGTGCTATGTGTGAAGTTTGCATGATTTTTAATAAATTTTCATCGCGGAATTACACTATTTTGAGCATTCATTTTCTTTTATGTGGATCCATTGAACATCATCCTTGTGAGCCTCGTATGCAATATTTACCCAGGAGTGTGGTAAAGAAAGCTTGTTTTGCCTTGCATGAAAGTGCTGGCATTTCATTTTGGTGAGTGCATGTCTGGAGAGTGCGATTCACTAGCACAGTGGTGAGGTGGAAGGAGCACGGAGATACTCATCATTTTTTTTTGACATCTATCACTGAGGAATCATTTGTGTGGGACATTTGATTGAATATTTTGTCGTCACCAGCTTTAATCACCTACAGCCTCTATCAAGGGCTGGTTCCATTCATGAACTGTTTTTGGGAGTTGTTGAACTTTGCAGCATGAATTGAACTATTTGCACGATTTTTTGCTGTCACTTATATATATATATGCTTTTCCACCACTATTTTTATTTTTATTTTTATATTATAAGAGGTTCTATTATAATATTCTTCTTGTTTGCAGGTGTTTATTTTTGTGTGGTCCGCCATTCATGTGGTGTACCATACACAGATAATTGACCCACTACTAGAGGGTGTCACCATTATATTACTAGTCACACCCTGATCAATTACATCCAGTCAATTCTTGGTTGAATAAGGGTGTGATACACGCAGATATTAGATCACACCACCGTTTGATTTTGTATTAGCACATTTCATTATGTCTTTATTTTCATTGATTTTTGAGGTATGCTATTAATTTAGCTTGTTACACTCAGATCACCAATACTATTAGAGGGTGTCACCACTATTGTATACTGCAAGGTATATAATCACATTATTTATATTGTTGAAATTTGAATATTATTTTTTTAGAGGTGTGTCACATATAGGTGATTGAGTCCTTGATAGAGGGTATCACCATCATTGCACATTATATATTTTTTTCACACTTATACTCATATCTTTTTGATTTCCTTCAGAGAACGTGTTTACCACCGGATATTGTCTTTTATGGTGGTATAGCTAGTTACATCTGGAGCATTTTTGAGCGCCTGCTAATTTATCCTAGGTGTCGGTGTCTGCTAGTATTCAACCGATATTTGGGATCAAATTTATTGATTATTCTTTGGTTTTGATTTAAGTGGGCAGCTCCTCATTTCTCATGTACTAGATTATAATAATATTATTTTATTTTTGTTATCACTTTCACTGGTGTTTATTTAAATTCCAATTACTTTAAGGGGACTTTGGCGCGGTGGAGGTGTTCCTCGTGCAGAGGGTGAGAGCACTTAGGACACTTGGTTGTTACTGCTGCCAAAACTGCCAGTACTGCCACTGGTCACTGATGAATGAATGTACTGCCACTGGTCAATGATGAATGTACTGCCACTGGTCACTAATGCATTAATGGCTGACCAGTGGTCAGCCATTAATACATCAGTGACCAGTGACAGTACATTAATTCATTCATCAGTGACCATGACCAACAGTGGCAGTACATTAATTCATTAGTGACCGAGACCAGCAGTTGAGACCAGCAGTGGCAGTACATTCATTCATCAGTGTCCATGATCAGCAGTGGCAGTACATTTATTCATCATCAGTGACCATGACTAGCAGTGGTAGTACATTCATTCAGCATCAGTGATCATGACCAGCAGTGGCAGTACATTAATTCATCATCAGTGATCATGACCAGCAGTGGCAGTACATTCATTCATCAGTGACAGAGACCAGTAAATTCATTCATCAGTGACCGTGACTAGTAAATTCATTCATCAGTGACCGTGACCAGTAAATTCATTCATCAGTGACCGTGACCAGTAGATTCATTCATCAGTGACCGTAACCAGTGGCAGCACATTAATACAGCAGTTACTATGACCAGTACAGCCTGCAGGACATTAATACATAAGGTACTATGACCAGTGCAGGACATTTACCCCCCTCCCCCTGCCATGCTGCATATTAGAAAAATCACAGATAGTCACAGTTCATTATCTTCAGACTGCAGTCAGATGGCTGCATCCTGTATGTCATCACTGCATCAGCTTAATTTAGCTTAGTGCTACAGCTTGCTTACTTGTGAAATGTGAATGCTGTCTCTATCTGAACTTGCAATAAAGTCAATGGTTCACTTGGTTGCTCCTCGGCGACACTGGCTTCTCTTGGTTGCAGGCTGCAGCAGCTCTCGATGCTCCTCCCATGATGATTCCATCGTGCCTGTGAGTGATGTCACGCCGCTGGGATGGGGCTGGCGCTGGTGTTCTGTGCAGGAGCTTGCCGGGCCCCACTCGGCTGTGGGCCCCACTTGGCAGTGGGCCCGACTTGGCAGCGGGCCCCACTCGGCTGCGGGCCCCATAGCGCCCGCGTGGGTCGCTATGGTGGTAGTTCCGCCACTGAAGCATTGTATTTACTATTAAAATATACACCGTGAAAAATCCAGCTAGAGTATGCGTTTCTTATCCAGGAATTTATTAGGTGCATCAAGCTACCTTGCTGATCGCCATAGTTTCAATGTGAACACACTGACCTTGGTGTTAAATGCAAGGTCTTCATAAATACTGTCCAGGCCACTGCTGCATAAATCACCTGCTGATTTGTCCAAAACTTACCTGTAAAAACAAATGCTAGAATGTATATTTCCCTTAAAAATGCCTTCCACCCCCTGACCCTAGTCAAAGGGCAAATTGCAGTCCTTCTGGCAAGATGAAGAGGACTGGAATATCTTTTCATTAGATTTTGGCTGCTCTGAATTCCCCAAGAATTTTCTTGGAAGATATGGCAAGGTAAGTAAAAAATTTTACTGTTTTATTTACATAACTAAACCCAAATATCCTGGCCACACCTGCGCTGACCATTGCAAGCATTATGATGGATGCTCACTCCAGGGATTGTGTAATGTGCGGACAACTACACCTGCAGCATGGGGCATCACTGCAGCTATGTGCAGCAGGGTCTGGGTGGGTTGCCAGGAAAAGGGATATTCTTCTAACTTGCGTTCAGACAGTAAATACTAAATTACTCATCTCTCTTATTCTGATCATTTGGCTGATTCTATTACACAACAACTTCACCTGGTGGATCTGACTTTCTCCCTTAAAGAAGTGGCGGCTGGTGCTTGAAATTTTTGGGGGGGTGCAAACAAACTGAAAAGTACTGAAACCCCCCTCCATCAATTGCAGCCTCACTGTGCCCATCAAATGCAGCCATTGTGCCCATCAAATGTAGCCACTGCGCCCATCAATTGCAGCCACTGTGCCCATCAAACACAGCAACGTGTGCCCATCATATGCAGCCACTTGTGCCCATCATATGCAGTCACCTGTGCCCATCATATGCAGCCACTGTGCCCCATCATATGCAGCCACTTGTGCCTATCAAATGCAGCCACTTGTGCCCATCATATGCAGCCACTTGTGCCCATCAAATGCAGCCACTTGTGTCCATCAAATGCAGCCACTTGTGCCCATCAAATGCAGCCAATTGTGCCCATCAAATGCAGCCACTTGTGCTCATCAAATTCAGCCACTTGTGCCCATCAAATGCAGCCACTTGTGCCCCATCATATGCAGCCACTTGTGACCCATCATATGCAGCCACTTGTGCCAAGTTTATGCAGCCACTTGTGCCCATTAAATGCAGCCAGGCGCGTCCACCGGCTGTCACTTCACTAACCCCCCCTGCGGCCGGTCCGGCGGCACTTACCGCTCATGTGGCGGGGCTGTGCTCCTCTCCTGGAGTGACGGGGCTCTGCTCCTCTCCTGGAGTGACGGGGCTCTCCTTCTCCTCTTCTGTAGTGGTAGGAAGTGGCAGCTGTGGCTCCTGTGTTCACTCGGCTCCTCAGGCTTCCTCCACTGTATCTCCCCGTCCGCCAAATCGTTAGGCATCCAATAGGATCGCCTAAGGCTTTGGCCAATCGGGAGACAGGTCTCACTGACCTGCCTGCTGATTGGAAGGGAGGAACGTTAGTGTGAAATTGGTGAAAATTCATTCACTATGCCACACAACAAGGTGGGATCAGGACGCAGTGCTCTGCGCCCCAAGCCCACTCTTTTTTTAAGCCTATTAGAGCCTCTGGCTCTAATCACGTGCTTCAAAATACACCCCCCCGCCTATCCACGCCATAGTATTTCATGTGTCCGGCGTCCTGAAAAGAGCCGGGCGCATATCGGGGGGGGGGGGCGTCACCCATGCGCCCACAGTGTACGGGCCTCCACTGTCATACAGGCATTTCAGACACCTCCAAATATGACATAGGATTACCAACCTTGCTAAATTAGCCCCGAACTTCAAACTCCTTTTCAGTTATGAACAAATCTATGTACACCAACCGACATTCCGAGGTATCATCTCTAGTATATACCAAACTCCTTATCTCAACAAAGTTAATACCCCTTACTGTCCCTAAGGCCCAATTCACAACTATGCATTTTTGGTGCTTTTTGCATTTTGCAGCTTTGCACTACAGAACGTGTTTTATAGGAAAACATGTTAAATGGACTGTAGTGCAAATCTGCAAACTGCAAAGAGCACTAAAAATGCATAGGTGTGAATCAGGCCTAAAACTCCAGTGGGCTGGAAAACAATCAGGGCCACAGTTCCTAAATACCCTAAAATTATGCTCAGATTTCAATCAGCTTATAAGTATATGGCACAGGTACTTAGTTCCCACCAGAAATGCCAATGCCATATCCTCCTACCCCAAAACATACTTCCTATATTTGGAAACAAACCCTGTTCTACACCCATCAAAAACCTGACTTTGACAATTGATTAACACAGCGAACACTCCCTGGAAATCATCCTCAGTGCCCACCTTAAAAGAATGGATAGATTATGTTGATTATATTCAGGAAATAGAATTGAACTAGTGTTGCCTCACTATGAATATAACTAAGGTATGGGTGGGTACCATCATCCTAATGTAGTAGTAGAAAGGAAGACGGGTTACTAGGGGATACTCCAAAAAACTGATGCCCTATAACACTTGTGATGGTTAAGGACTATCTCAGTACCCAATGAGTTAGGCAAATATAAGTAAAATTTACAAATTTATTAAAGGCAGCAAGTATAAAATACAAAAACAACAAAGCAATGAATAGAATTGTTGCATGTAATTACATAGTTTAAACAAGTAAAAGATATAGCACCCATCTGAAAAATGGGGACACAGTTATGTAATTGCAAACGTTGCCTTCTACATGTTTCGTGACGAAAGTCACTTCTTCAGGAGGGGTCAGAATATACATCTAAAAAAAAAAATCTCATAATTACAGGGTCAAACAAATACAAAGATAACAAAGTAACAGAGCTAACAATAAATGAGTTAAACATGGAGTGGTACAAACAAGTTAATGGGACTCACCACTGAGAGCCCATGTGAGCATCGAACGGCATTGAAGACACCCTACTCCGGGTGTCTCACCCTTTGGCGGACACGGGAGGCTGTAAGTGTTGCATGGACTAAAATAAGAAATCTATAGTGAAATGGTGGTAATATAAAACCATTTCTCGAGCCGTCACCCAGGGAGTGAAAGAAGTGAAGGGCCTGGGAAGGGAAGGGAAAGAAGAGAAACAGTAGGTATGGGTGGGGAGGGGGGAAGAGAGGGGAGAAGGAGGGGGAGGGGGAAGGAAGGGGGGAAAAAGGAGAGTGGGGGTGGTGTTAAAAAAGAATGGGGAGGAAAAAAGGGGGGGAGGATGGGAAGGAATCGTGGAGAGGGAGGGGAGAAATTGACGCTGAGGGAAAGAAGAAGATGAACAAGGAGGGGGTGGGTAAGAGATAGAAGGCAAGTGAGGTGGTGAAGAGGGAAGAGAATAGGGGGGAAGATAAGGGAGGGGACGGAAAAAAAAGGGGGGAAATGGAATAATTAAGAGGACAAGTGTGGAATGAGAGTTGGAAAGAAACAGTGTGATTGAGAAGAATAAGGATTGCAGTGGGGAGAGGGAGGAAAAAGAGGAGAAGGGAGGGGGCGGGGGAGGGGAAGAATGGGAAAGAAGGTAGAAGGGAGAAGGAGAGCAAACGGTGTGGTTGGGGTGTTGATGTGAAAGTGAAAAATTACATGCATGGAGACAGGTAAAATTACCCACCCAATATAAGCGTAATTTCAATCTTTTACCCGGGAAAAATTGCTCAACAAGGTGAGCTCAGCACTCTATGAACTAATGCATACCAGGCAGCCAGATAGTGGTTTTAACCACTTTGCTCTAAGGACTGATTGCTATAAGCAAATGTCTGGAAATATGAAAAGATAGGACAAACTTATTGGTGAGAAGAGATAAAAAAGGGGAGATAAAACCCCAAAGTGTAAACATTAATTATAAAATACAGCCTCTATGCAGCACTCTGAGCATAAGCATAAGAGTTTACCTTGTTTACCTTGTTAGTGCAGGATTGGAACAAGTTCTCGGGTGTAGCCGTCTAAGGCGGCCCAGTGTCAGACGGTTACACCCGGGAACTGGTTCCAATCCTGCACTAACAAGGTAAACTCTTATGCTAAAAACCCCCCTTCTGTGTTTGTACTTAGCCAGCGGCATATACCCAACACTCAGGGTGCTGCATAGAGGCTGTATTTTACAATTAATGTTTACACTTTGGGGTTTTATCTCTACTTTTTTTATCTCTTCTTACCAATAAGTTTGTCCTATCTTTTCATATTTCCAGAAATTTGCTTATAGCAATCAGTCCTTGGAGAAAAGTGGTTAAAACCACTATCTGGCTGCCTGGTATCCATTAGTTCATAGAGTGCTGAGCTCACCTTGTCATGCAATTATTCCCGGGTGCAAGATTGAAATTACGCTTATATTGGGTGGGTAATTTTACCTGTCTCCATGCATGTCATTTTTCACTTTCACATCAACACCCCAACCCCACCGTTTGCTCTCCTTCTCCCTTCTACCTTCTTTCCCATTCTCCCCCCCCCTTCTCCCCCCCCCCCTCCACTGCAATCCTTATTCTTCTCAATCACACTGTTTCTTTCCAACTCTCATTCCACACTTGTCCTCTTAATTATTCCATCCCCCCCTTTTTTTCCCTCCCCCTTGTCTTCCCCCCTATTCTCTTCCCTCCTCACCACCTCACTTGCCTTCTATCACCCCCTCCTTGTTCTTCATCTTCTTCTTTCCCTCAGCGTCAATTTCTCCCCTCCCTCTCCACCAATCTTTCCCACCCTCCCCCCTTTTTTTCCTCCCCATTCTTTTTTTCTGCCGCCCCCCCCTCTCTCTCCTTTCCCCTCCCCTTCCTTCCCCCTCCCCCTCCTCCTCCCCTCTCTTCCCCCCTCCCCACCCATACCTACTGTTTCTCTTCTTTCCCTTCCCTTCCTGGGCCCTTCACTTCTTTCACTCCCTGGGTGACGGCTCGAGAAATGGTCTTATATTACCACCATTTCACTATACATTTCTTATTTTAGTCCTTCCAACACTTACAGCCTCCCGTGTCCACCCCAGGGTGAGATACCCCGAGTAGGGTGTCTTCAATGCCATTCGATGCCCACATGGGCTCTCAGTGGTGAGTCCCGTTAACTTGTTTGTAGCACTCCATGTTTAACTCATTTATTGTTAGCTCTGCTACTTTTTTATCTTTGTATTTGTTTGACCCTGTAATTATGAGATTATTTTTCTTTAGATGTATATTCTGAGCCCTCCTGAAGAAGTGACTTTCGTCACGAAACATGTAGAGGACAACGTTTGCAATTACATCACTGTGTCCCCATTTATCAGATGGGTGCTATATCTTTTACTTGTTTAAACTATGTAATTACATACAACAATTTTATTCATTGCTTTGTTGTTTTTGTATTTTATATTTGCTGCCTTTAATAAATTTGATTTCAAAATATTTTATTGAGTTTTCAAGAACACACATACAGATCATAAGCGTTAAATGAGGGAGTACAAAGCAGAGACTTCGGACCCCTTAGGGTTACAAGTCAAACTAACGACAGTAGATATGAGTATAACAACGGTCTGTGACCTTGCATTAATACCTTTATGGGTCAAAATTCGTTCACTTAAATCATAGAACCCAGAGACTTGGAATGGTTGGGAGAGGGGGAAGAAGGAGAGACCGTCTGCACCCCAACTGGGAACATACTGTGCCTGAACGGAGCCCTCCAACTTGCCCCTAGCACCCCCTTAGTTAGTGCTAAAGGTCTCTCGGCAACGAAACAGGAAATAAAGACCTACTTTGTATGCTTCCCTTGGGAGCGAGACTCCCAGGGGTCCCTACAATGGTTTAAATTAAAACAGGTAAAACGTCGTCTTGATAAATCAACCTGCTAAAAAGCAAAAGAGAGGAAAGGAAAGAAAAGGAGAAATGAGAGCGGGAGTCCCACCAGACCCCGAGACAGCCTGTCGCTTCAAGGTTGAACCCCTGGGATCAAGGAAACGCCCATGAAATTAGCCCATGGTTCCCAAATAGCTTCAAATTTCTCTTTGGTATTGTTCAGGTTACTAGCAAGCTTCTCTTGGGCCATGATCCATGAAATTTTGCGGATAGCCGCTTTGAAGGACACCTTGGGTTGTTTCCATGCCTTGGCTATAGATAGCTTAGCTCCCAGCAAAATGAAGTGTATCAATTTACGGGCCAGTTTGGGAGTCTTAGGTAAATAATCGTTTAAATGTGCTAAGGCGGGGGTTCTCGGGATCTGAGCTCCAGTGACTTTCTTAATCATGTGAAAAATCCTACTCCAGAAAGGCCTCAGACGTGGCCATTCCCAGAAGATATGGGCCAAGGAGCCCCTGAGTAGACAACCCCTAAAGCACCTGGGGTCCGTGGAGGGGAACATTTTGGCCAGTCTCTCCGGTGGAAGGTACCATCTTGTGATGACCTTTACGCTGGACTCAACCAGTGAGATGTTCAGAATGCTCTTGTATGCCCTATTAAAAGCGATCCTCTACTTCTCTAGGTCCCACTCCAAGGATAAATCTGACTCCCAAGCTGACATGTATGGAGTCTTGGCGGTTTGATTAGAGAGTGACTGGTAGATGATGGAGATTCCACCCCTCTGCTCTGTAGACTGACCGCACCATATTTCGTAAGGGGTGAATGAGTGGTTTGAAGAATTGTCTTTTCCCATATGAGTGAGGAAGTGTCTGATCTGCTGGAAACGAAAGCTCTCAGAGCTAGGCATCTCCAGCTGACTCACACAGAAGGCCCTGGTGATAGGCCCCATTGATGTGAAGTAGTGTCCAATCCGGTACATCCCCTTGTTCAACCACCATCGGAATGCTTTAATGTCAGTTCCCGGAGGAAAGTCAGGGTTATTGAAGATATGAGCCAGTGGGTGTCTGAAGGAAGTTATGGTTTGAAGGTTTCTTAAAGAATCCCATAATTGAAAGGATTGCGAGAGGATAGGGGATAAAATGGGGGGGGCGTTTTTTGGGGGGGACCCACAAAAGAAAAATCGATGCTGAAAGAAGGAACTGCCTGTCTTTCAATCTGTATCCAATCCGGTCTCTCCGCCTTCGCGTATACCGTCGAAATCTGGGCTAGCCTGGCTGATTGGTAGTACCAAAATAGCTGCGGAAGGCCTAATCCCCCTTGTGGTCTATTTAAGTATAATGTGCTCTGTTGAAGTCTATACCCCCTCCCTCCCCAAATGAGTTTTATTATTTTCCTTTGGAACGATTTCAAGTGCTCTTTATTGATGTTGATTGGAATGGCTCTAAAGAGGTAGAGGATTCTGGGGAGCAAATTCATCTTGACTGCATGAATCCTCCCTAACCAGGATAAACCCCCCTTTGCCCATTTGGATAAGTCCGCCTCCAGTTTGCGGTATGTGTGAGGGAAGTTGGTTGCATAAAGGAGTTCTGTTTTAGCTGTGAGCCTTATCCCCAAGTAATCAATGTACGAGTCACTCCATTTGAATTTAAAGGCACTCTGCAGGGATGCCAGTAAAGATGGGTTAAGGGAGATGTTCAATGCTGAAGACTTGGCATAATTGACCTTCAGCCCAGAAACCTTCGAGAACTCTTTCAGGAGCTTGCAAAGGTCTGGAAGGGAGGTGGTTGGGGACGTGATGAAAAGGAGCATATCCGCAAACAACCCACATTTATGGACCTGGTCACCACAGGCAACCCCTTGGATGTTGGGATCTGCTCTTATTGCTATTGTTAACGTTTCGATCGCAATAGCAAAAATTAGGGGGGAGAGTGGGCATCCCTGCCTAGTGCCTCTTGCAATGGTTAGGGGTTTAGAGTATTGACCTTGTAAGCGAATCACCACTTGAGGGGAGGAGTATAGTGAATTTAGGGTCCCTAAAAAGTTGGGTCCAAAGCCCCACTTCTCCAGTATGGAGAAGAGATAAGGCCATTCGATCGAGTCGAAAGCTTTGTGGAGATCCAGCGAGAGGATCATACCTTCTTGTTTCGGCCCCCCTTCCCAGTTAGATTGTAGGATGGATACAATATCTATTGCTCTCCTAATTTGGTCGGGTCCTTGCCTACCGGGTATAAAACCGACCTGATCCTTGTGTACGTAGAGATTGATGAAGGAGGACAGGCGGTTGGCAAGAATTTTAGTGAGAATTTTGAGGTCATTGTTAATTAAAGATATGGGCCTGTAGTTCTCAACTTCCTCATGGTTTTTGTTGGGTTTGGGGATCACTGAGATGAATGCTGTGTTTAGTTGGGTTTCCAGGGGGGATCCTGTCTTTTTAGAATTAAAGAACTTCGCCAGATATGGGGCTAGGATAGCGCTATATTCCTTATAGTAGGGGACTGAGAGGCCGTCTGGCCCTGGGGCAGAGCCGGGTTTAAGACCTTTAATTACCTCCCTAATTTCAGCCTCCGTGATGGGAGCTTCCATTAAGTCTCTACATTCTCTGGAGAGTGAGGGAAGTGGTAGATTCAACAGAAACTCATCAACCAAGGGGCCTTTCACTGGTTGGGGTGGGTTGTAGAGAGTAGCATAAAAATTGTGGAAAGCAGACATAATACTGATTGGATTTGCTGTTGGAGGTTGACCTGCTATCCTCAATTTGGGGAAGGAGAGAGAACGGAATTTAGGTGAGAGTTTAGATGCCAACATTGAGCCGAATCTATCCTTGTGGCAGTAAAATTTGGCTCCACACCATCTAAGATTTTTCTCTGCTTTAGCCGTTAAAGCGAGATTCAGCTCAAGTCTGGTGGCGTCAAGTTTACTTAAAAGGGTCCTGGACGGGTGTTTTTTATGTTCTGCTTTTAGTTGGAGGAAGGATTTTTCGAGTCTTTGAATGTCGATCAATTGTTCCTTCTTAAATTTGTACGCTAATCTAATTATAACTCCTCGAATAGTTGCCTTGTGGGCTGCCCACAGGGTTTCGGGGGAGATGTTCTCCACATCATTTAAGAGGAAATATTCTTTGATAGATTTAGCTATTTCCTGAACCAGGCTAGGGTCAGCTAAAAGGGATTCGTTTAGTCGCCAGAAGAAACCTCCCCGCCCAGACAGAACATTTCTCAGGGAAAGGATAAACAATGAATGATCAGACCATGCTGTGTCTAGTATTGCTGCCTTAGTTGACAAGGGAATGAGGGCTGTCTGGGTGAGGATGTGATCAATTCTAGCGTACGACTGGTGGGGAGCGGAAAAGTGCGTGTAGTCTCTTTTGTTGGGGTTCATTTCCCTCCATGCATCTACCAGGCCCTGTGAGTGGACCATTTTGGCGATCCTCGTGCTAAGTTTTGTGGGGCGTGTGAGTTGGTCTTTAGGGGGCTTGGTTTTGTCTAGACCCTGATCAAACGCAACATTTGAGTCCCCTCCCAGGATAACTTTGCCTTCCAGGAGCGGTTCCAAGGTTGAGAACAGTTCCTGGAAGAACGACGCTTGGCCCTTGTTTGGGGCGTAGTATGAGACGAAAGAATATAAAACGCCTTCCAGGGTACCTTTCACCAAAATGAATCTGCCCTCTGGGTCCCTGAAGTCAGAGAGATGTGAAAATTTGCAATTTTTAGAAAAGAGAATAGCCACCCCCTTCCTCTTATTAGGGGCGTTCGCTAAATAAAATGTTGGAAAGTGTGCATGTAGGAACTTGGGGGTGTACCGGATGTGGAAGTGCATCTCCTGCAGTAGCACCACATCAATTCTCAGTGATTTATAGTGATCCAGAGCTAGTCTCCTTTTCCTAGGAGAGTTTAGGCCCTGGACGTTATGGGAACCTATCTTGAGGTCAACACCCTTCACGTTCAGGTCAGCCATAGGAGCAGAGGGGATAGAAGCTAGTAATCACGCAGTCACTTACCCTTGGGAGTCTTCTGATACTGAATTTAGGCCAGGTTGTGCGAAGTAGTCCCAGGATCGACTCTGGGGCGTGAGGAGAAACCCCCCCCGGGATGGCTAGAAGAAAGAAAAGGGATGAGATGGGGAAGAAAAAGATAAGAGACTTACTGAACACTAAAGACATAAACAAAGACATGGGTACCATGAAAATACCCTGGGGGTTATGCGAATCAGAATCCGCTATAGCCCCAATGAACTACTTCAGACCGCCCTATGAGGCGTCTGAAGTTCCGACACCAAAGGACACCAACGGTTCTTTGGAATCGAGTGGAGGCACAAGGGGTCCACCCCGGACCCTTGTTATGTCAAATTTGAACCATAAAATAAACACACAGTAATGGTAAACAGAATAATTGTAGTGTCAGCCCTACTTACGGGGCTCTCAACGCTTAAAACAACATACAACACAGGTAGGAACATAAAATCAAGAACCTGAGAATCCCGCCCCCTTCTCATCCTCAGAAGTCCCCCCGCCCCCTAACTGACTGTGTGAGGGAGAATACCTGGGAGTCCCCTGAAAATGAGGGAGGCCTTAAAGGCCTAGCGAACATGACCTCCTTCTGAAAGTGGGGAAGATATATGGGTATCTCAGACAAACTGAGGCTTCTAACTGAACTAAGAAATGACCTAGCATAATTAACACTGAAATTCTAGTCCTGTATTCTGATCTTTATGTTAGAGGAACCGTGGTCTTCATGTTGGAGCATATTCTCTGTAGCAGTCTTCTTCCTCTGGGGAGGTTGCCAGCTAAGTTAGCTGGTTCTTGCAGGAGGCAGGTTGAAGAAAAGGGAAGAAAGTGAATGTTTCAATCCTCCTTTATCGAGATAATTTTGCAAATGTAGAAAATGGGGTAGAATACAGTGAAACTCGATGAGAATTTAGATGTGGGGTTTACCATGTCCATAAGACGTAAGAAGGTTTTGGAGCACCTGCTCCATCAACTTGGGGGGAGAACTGGCCCAAAAATGTCTCTACAGAGACTGAAGGAAAGAGATGAGTAAGGCCATCCTTAGGGTGGTTTCCCATCTTTGCTCTTCTTGGAAGGGCCCTTCATCCAGAGTGGGGATACCGGGCTGCCTGGAGGAGGGCGTTTAGTGGAGCCCGAGGAAGCAGACGTAAAGTCCATTGGAGCCTCCTGAGAAATCAGCCTGAGGGCGAGAAACAGCCTTTCCCCTTCCTGGAGGCTAGCGAATGAGTGGGTCTTGCCCTGGATGGTGAACTTCACAGCAAAGGGGAAGGTCCAGCGGTATTTGATGTCTCGTTGAGAGAGGACCGAGAGAAGGGGTTTTAGCGTCCTGCGTCTTTGAATAGTTGTAGGGGCGAGGTCAGCAAAAATCTGGATCTGGTGACCCTGGTGTTGCAGCGTAGGCTTTTGACGAGATTGACGCATGACCTCTTCCTTTACCGCATAGAAGTGCGGCTTGACGATTATGTCCCTTGGGGAACCATCTTGTCTGGGGGGGCCAAGAGACCTGTGTGCTCTGTCAAGTTCAAGACGTTGGGGGGGTATGTTAGGGATAAGGGCTGCAATAATGTCCTAAACCGTGGAGGGGATGTCCGAAAAAGCTTCCGGGAGGCCTCTAATCCGAAAGTTGTACCTCCTAGACCGGTTTTCGAGTTCATCGATCCTAGAGAGGGCGACATCTAATTGTTCTTGAATGGTCATGAGGTGTGCTGCGTTTTGGTTGGTTCTAGCGGTTGTGCATTCCACTTTATCCTTAATGGCTTCAATTCTAGCGCCTAAATTGGACAGGTCCGCTTTTATAGTGTTGGTGATCTGTTTTGCTGTATTAGCCAGTCCTTTCTCTAAAAGGGATGAGAATTTAGCAAACATGTCTTCCTGCATTGCTGTGAGTTCTGTTACTGAGAAGCCAGATTGCTGTATGGCTGGAGGTGGTAGTTGGGCCTGTGCAGGGAGGGCCTGAGAGTACATCTCCTGTTGTGAAAGGCTCAGCGTCTCAGTGGGGGCCTTTGCTGTGGCCTGGGGCTTCGTGTGGCCTTGCGGGGGTAAATGGGGTGTTTGGGAGGGTCCCTGTGCTGCCTGTGCGTAGGTCAGGGTCGGAGGAGAGAGTACTGGCCTGTTCTCCTGTATCCTGGAGTGGATGCCTGCCTGTTGCAGCGGCCCGTCCGTGCTGGCGGCCATCTTGGGACTCCCGTCCGCGCCTGCCGAAGCAAATTGGGGGCCGAGATCGCGTCTCGCAGGGGGCCCCGACATCTCCTTCGGGTCCCCAGCTGTTCCCCTACTCGGGTGGGGTGCTGTGTCGCCCGTTAGTGGGCTGAGGTGGCTGGTGTGCGGCTCGTCGGTCCGGGGTGGAGCGGAGCTCCTGGCTCAGGCAGCCATGTTGGAGCTCTCGCGCATGCGCACTACCTTTAATAAATTTGTAAATTTTACTTATATTTGCCTAACTCATTGGGTACCGAGATAGTCCTCAACCATCACAGATGTTATAGGGCATCAGTTTTTTGGAGTGGCCCCTAGTAACCCGTCTTCCTTTCTACAGGAAATAGAATTGATCATACAGCCTAAATGAGATTGATTGGATCAGTTCAACATGGTAAGTGTGGAAGATATTCAGAGTGAGAAATACAAGATAGTAAAAAATAAGAGTTGAATAAGATATATCTCTTTGGACTATAAAAACATGACCTATATGAATCTAAAACTAACCAATGCTTGACAGGCCTTTTACTTTACTAATATTGCTCCCCTCTTTCATATGGGGGAACGGAAGTCTGACAGGGGAGGTGGACTTAGATTTAAGTGCGGAGAGAGGGGGACTAGAGATCAGAACTGGAGAGGACCACATTTCAAGTCTCAGGATAGTCCTGCAGGACACGGACAGATAAAAAATCTACTCTTGTAATAAATACATATTTTTCCCTTCCTGTTCTACCCCTGGAATCCTCAGTTTGACTTCCCGTTTTTCTTTCCCCTCTCTTAGAATCTTGGCCAGGCTTTCTTGCTTCATATTATATGACCCTATACAGAATGGTACGTAGATAACTCAGGTAGGTGAAATCAACTACTCTCTGTAAGCAAATAATCTCTGTTCTGATCAGTGTTAATTTTAGTCTTAGGACTAAAGTGGCATTTTAGTTTTAGTCCCATTTTAGTCTTCTGCAATTGTTTTAGTTTTAGTCATATTTAGTCGACTAAATCTCCAGTACATTTCAGTAATTGCAATTTAGTTTTAGTCATAGTCTTTTGACTAAAATGGCATTTTAGTTTTAGTCTCATTTTAGTCTTTTGACTAAAATGGCTTTTAGTTTCAGTCGTATTTTAGTCATATCAATTGTTTTAGTCGTATTTTAGTCGACTAAAATAATATTCATTTAGTCGACTAAAATGTTTTAGTCATTTTAGTCAACTAAAATGTTTTAGTCATTTTAGTCAACCTAATTAACACTGGTTCTGATGTCCCTTTGGATAAATATATTAATAAAGTCAATATATGTTTGAACACGGTGCGGGAAATGTACGCTTTCAGCACCATTCTGCTGTGGCCCTTTACAAGGATAACATCCTAAATATAAATGTTTAATTAATGAATGACTTCACAAAACATTGGGTACATTATAGTCAACTGTTTTACATTGTAAAATGTTTTTATGTATTGCCATTGTCTCTTGATAACATAACAAATTTTATGTACCAACATTTTTTGCTCTTCTCAACTCATTAAAAATGAATACAATTCTTGAGTGTAATTTTCAGTATCTGTTCTTATTCTGCATATATGGATGATGCTCAGTTGCACACTCTTGTTTTGTATATTGGGTGTAACTCTCATGCCTATTCTTCTGTAACTATGTGTAGCACCCTCCAGTGTGTGCTACTAGGAATGAGAGTAGGCGAACTATAGTCTGGCCCAGTTATAAACTCGAGTCACTGAATCTGGGTCAGGATTATTAGAAGCCAGGGCTAGATGACTCAGCTTGGCAGCTCTCTGGTGCATCCCCCTGTTTCTAGATGTTGGAGTACATTCTAGAAAATAGTGGACAGAAGCTAGGAGGGATAGCCTTGAATATTTAGGGGGTTTATAGCCAATCCCCAGGTTTAGGGCCTGGCAGGACATGAGCTATAAGCTGATAAGAATATATTCAGCGCTGACTAAACAAACGGACAAGTCAAAAGAATAAATGCTAGCAGGCACAAAGGTAAATTCAACAACACCTCAATTACATAGATAAAAAGCAAATGGTGCTGCGCAAATATAAATGTCCTTGAAACAATACATCAGATGGAACAGATGGAACAAATGAAGTGAGGAGGTAGGACCACCAGTGGACACTCAAGACGACAGGGGGAAAATCTCAAAGTGATTGTGATCCCTTCACGGCACATGGATGGCCCCTCACCTGAAACATTCGACCTGAAACAGGTCATACAGCATATATACCATACAATGGATAAACCGATCCAAATGGTGATAGCCCTGTGTTCAGCGTTCAGCACTCATCGGATTAGGGAGAGTCGTATATGCAAAAAAAAATAACACATATAGTGCTCTCTGCATGTACATTTATTTGAATAAAAGCAAGGTAAAAAGATGCACTTACAAAGACCGGCACTCAGATCCGAGTGTCGGCTGGACAGCATGTGATCGTGTCGAATAGGCTGATGGCCGCAGGTGACGTAATGCGCTCCTAGCCCCCGTACGCGTTACGTCCGTGGGCGGGACTTCTTCAGCGTGGGGCGGGATACGCATAGACGGCCCGCTTTGTTTATATATAGTCATAGTAACAGCGATCTACCAATCACAGAACTGATACAGCAATCCCGGGACTCAATGAACACAGCCCGTCACACAAGCTGCAAGAGAACATATCATTAGCAAAAAACATTCAGCCCCCACACAAAGTGGAGAACTGATTAGTACCATGTACTTATATGCAATTCCTCATATCGGAAGTATTTTATATAGGCTCATAAGACTTCAAGGGAAATACACCTAAGAGCAACTCCGGGACATGCAAGTCCTCATAAAAAAATGGAAAAAATGGCTAACTTTTTGCCTAATTCAGATAGGGAAAAATTGCAATTCAGGTATAAAATCGCATAAAAAATCGCATAGAAATGTAATAGTAAAAAATGATAAAAAATGACATCAGACCACGGCCATCACCTTGACACAGTCACATAAACATGCTCAATTGAAAGAAATACAAAAAAATAACACAATTACAACATTAACAGAAAAATAACATATGTATAAAATGCAGAATATAAAAAGTAAAAATGATCTATTAGAAATAAAGTAATTTAAATCAAAATCAACGTTGATTCCCGCTGGGGATAGGACCTTGGTCTCGTAGTTCCAGAAGGATTCTCTACGGCTCAGTTGTCTGATATAATGGCCACCTCTCCAATGGCGAGGAACTTTTTCTATCCCCCAGAACTTGAGGCATTTAGGGTCCCTATGGTGACAAAGGCGGAAATGCCTAGACACACTATGGGTTTTTACCCCCCGTTTAATATTGCTAATGTGTTTGCCTACTCTTACATGCAATGCTCTGGAAGTGCGGCCCACATACTGGAGGCCACAGTCGCACTCCAGCATGTAGACCACCCCTACAGAAGAAAACGTAATTAAGCCTTCAATTTGATAGCTTTTATGTGTGATAATAGGCATTTGGAAGTATTTAGGAACATGGTTTGTCATGATCTGGATCAACTCAAGATCAAGAAGGCTAAAGACTCTCATGCCATTAAAAGAGGTATATCCTCCCTGGAGCAAAGGAAGGATATAGTGATCCGGCCAGCGGACAAGGGGGGTGGGTTAGTAGTGCTCAGTAAAGCATATTATCAGGATGAAATGGTAAAGTTATTGAATGATCGGAACACCTATCAATTATTGAGGGGTGACCCTATGTTGGCTTTTAAGAATAACTTACACTCCTTAGTAGAAAAAGGTAAAAGTAAGGGAATTTTGAATCCCAAGGAGGCGGCCTATTTGGATCCATTCTATTGTAGGACTCCAATAATTTATATTTTACCAAAATTACATAAAAATCCTGAGCATCCACCTGGTCGCCCAATTGTGAACGGAATCGATTCCGTCACCTCGAGGCTAGGCCAATATCTTGATTTTTTCCTTCAGCCACTTGTCACTGAAACCAAAGCCTTTTTACGTGACACTAAACAAATCCTTCAAATTCTATCCACCCTTCCATGTACCTCGTCCAGTATACTTATTACTGCTGACATTGGCTCTTTATATACAATTATTGACCATAAGCAGGCCTTGGACTCCGTCAAATGAGCTTTGGCAGCCACTGATTTCCCAAATGACCATATCTCCTTTTTACTGGAAAGTCTGGAATTTTGTTTGTTGAATAATTATTTCTGGTTTAATGGTGATTACTTTCTGCAGACACACGGTGTTGCCATGGGGGCTAGGTTTGCTCCCAGTGTGGCCAACCTGTTCATGGCCCACTGGGAGGAAGATACCATATTTCATGACCCCCCATCGCAATTATCGTGCTACAGAAGGTACATTGATGATTTAATCATGGTGTGGGAAGGTGATTTAGCGAGTCTTCAAGTCTTTATGGATAAGTTGAATGATAATAATAAAAATATTGAGCTAACATGGACGATCAATCAGCAACAGATTACATTTTTAGACTTGGAAATTTTTAAAGGGGAGGCGGGCTTTCAAACCAGAAATCACTTTAACGCAACGGATAGGAATGCTTACATTCCGTTGACTAGTTGCCATCACAAGTCAGGGCTCTGCAATATTCCAAGAGGCCAATTTATCCGCCTGCGTCGTAATTGCACCTCAGACGATGATTTTTTATCACAGTCACATGTTTTGGCAACTCGGTTTAAAGAGAAAGGATACACGCAAGCTATGGTGGACTCTGAAATTGCTAGAGTACTGTCCACAGATAGGAACACTATCGTGGCTGATAGAGTTAAATCCACGGAAGTAGATGATAATGCGACCAGTTATCGTATTATACTAGACTACAACATTCAGTATAAAAAACTTGAGCATATTATAGCTAGACACTGGCCTATTCTAAAAGGTGATCGTACCTTAGGATCTGTCCTACCCCAGTACCCACGGTTCATATATCGCAAAGCCCCCTCTTTGCGTGACCGGTTAGCACCAGGGGTTATTGATCCACCAAAAATAGGGACTAATAGGTTGTTTGGTTTCTTGCCTGGTTTCTACGCGTGTGGCAAATGTGCCACTTGCAAGAAAGCCAGCAAAAATATCAAAAGGCGGAAAGAATTTGTTTCAAATGTCACACATAAAAGCTATCAAATTGAAGGCTTAATTACGTGTTCATCTGTAGGGGTGGTCTACATGCTGGAGTGCGACTGTGGCCTCCAGTATGTGGGCCGCACTTCCAGAGCATTGCATTTAAGAGTAGACGAACACATTAGCAATATTAAACGGGGGGTAAAAACCCATAATGTGTCTAGGCATTTCCGCCTTTGTCACCATAGGGACCCTAAATGCCTCAAGTTCTGGGGGATAGAAAAAGTTCCTCGCCATTGGAGAGGTGGCCATTATATCAGACAACTGAGCCGTAGAGAATCCTTCTGGATCTACGAGACCAAGGTCCTATCCCCAGCGGCAATCAACGTTGATTTTGATTTAAATTGCTTTATTTCTAATAGATCATTTTTACTTTTTATATTCTGCATTTTATACATATGTTATTTTTCTGTTAATATTGTAATTGTGTTATTTTTGTATTTCTTTCAATTGAGCATGTTTATGTGACTGTGTCAAGGTGATGGCCGTGGTCTGATGTCATTTTTTATCATTTTTTACTATTACCTTTATATGCGATTTTTTATGCGATTTTATACCTGAATTGCAATTTTTCCCTATCTGAATTAGGCAAAAAGTTAGCCATTTTTTCCATTTTTTTTATGAGGACTTGCATGTCCCGGAGTTGCTCTTAGGTGTATTTCCCTTGAAGTCTTATGAGCCTATATAAAATACTTCCGATATGAGGAATTGCATATAAGTACATGGTACTAATCAGTTCTCCACTTTGTGTGGGGTCTGAATGTTTTTTGCTAATGATATGTTCTCTTGCAGCTTGTGTGACGGGCTGTGTTCATTGAGTCCCGGGATTGCTGTATTAGTTCTGTGATTGGTAGATCGCTGTTACTATGACTATATATAAACAAAGCGGGCCGTCTATGCGTATCCCGCCCCACGCTGAAGAAGTCCCGCCCACGGACATAACGCGTACGGGGGCTAGGAGCGCATGATGTCACCCGCGGCCATCAGCCTATTCGACACGATCACATGCTGTCCAGCCGACACTCAGATCTGAGTGCCGGGCTTTGTAAGTGCATCTTTTTACCTTGCTTTTATTCAAATAAATGTCCATACAGATAGCACTATATGTGTTATTTTTATTTGCATATACGTCTCTCCCTAATCCGATGAGTGCTGAACGCTGAACACAGGGCTATCACCATTTGGATCGGTTTATTCATTGTATGGTATATATGCTGTATGACCTGTTTCAGGTCGAATGTTTCAGGTGAGGGGCCATCCATGTGCGGTGAAGGGATCACAATCACTTTGAGATTTTCCCCCTGTCGTCTTGAGTGTCCACTGGTGGTCCTACCTCCTCACTTCATTTGTTCCATCTGTTCCATCTGATGTATTGATTCAAGGACATTTATATTTGTGCAGCACCGTTTGCTTTTTATCTAGGACATGAGCTATGCCAACAGTGGAGTCGGATGGATGATGGAGAAGCAGTGCTGAGGAGAGGCTGTCTGTGGCCCTTGAGGGACCCCTGCCAGGGATGGGTTTTACCTCGGGCTGGAGCTTGGGAGGCTAGCCTGGAAGGATACCACCACAGGAGGCAGTTGAAGGGACCCTAACTGCAGAGTCAGCAGAGAGCAAGGAGAGACAGTGAGTAGATCAGCACAGTGCAGGGACAGACTGCCTGTTGTAGCAGTGTTCTCTTGAAGGCATCGGTGTGCCAAGTCTTCATCCAACCTTGTCCTGGGGAGTCTCCAAAGCAGCCAGATGGGCTAGCATTTTCTGCAAGCAGTGGAACTGTGATCAGTGTTCGCAGAGAAGCAGAAGGTGGTGCGAGGTGCTACTTTACTAAGGGACTGAGTTCTTAGTCTGTAATAGGCTGTTGCTGAGGTGACAAGAGACTGTTAGCTCCTCCAGGAGTGAGCCCTCGGAAGCTGTACAAAAGGCACAAAGTTGGAAGAATCTGTATATAGGGTGGAAGTTCTGTTCCCTGGTTCTGTTTATGGACATTTTCAAGTTGGGCATTCCAGAATCCCTTTCCCCATCCAAGTTAACATCCCCTAATAAAACAACAAAAACAAGCCAAAGGACTGATTTCTGTGTCTGGATGTGAGAAGGAAATGCTGTGTGACTGGCTGTGCAGCAGTGGGGAACCCTGACCCCAGCAACTCATAAAGGGATAGTGCTACATATGGATGTAGCACAGAAGCACATCTTATGTTCTTGTTCATATTTCTTTTTATTTTGTATGTATGGTTGATGCAAAGAAGTACTTCTCTTGTTCTGTACAGTACACTGGATGTAATTCTCATGACTGGTGTATTGCAGACTTACCGGCTGCCGTGACGCAACTTAATACTACCTCACCCACTTTATGTGAATAAGACACAAAAAACTTTGAATGGGTTTAAATGGCCATAGCAGCCTTTTATTAACAAGGAAATAACATAAACCATACATATTATTCCTAATAACTAACTGACTCTCTTAGAGCAGGTATTTGGAGGCCAGCATGGTCTACCAAATATGCTGTATCAAGCTACATTTTCATACCACGGCCCCCAGCCCCAAATACACCGACTTGGACTCGGGGACAATTTGTTACACATTACCACCTGATACAGCCCCAATACCGTTCTCATCTTACTGATGTCACTTATTCGGGAAGGTACCCATACCAAAGATGAGCCCCTCCCATCATTCTCCACAGAAAAATTTTGACCATGACCACCTTCAAAATCCTGAGACCCCTGCGCTCTGCTATGATACAAACGACCCCCCCCACTTTACAAAATAACTTAGCAAAAATCAACATTACCCAGGGCAACAAAAACAGTGAAGGCAATCAAAAAGTAAAGTATAAAATGCAAACCTTAAACTTTAAGGGAGGGAGGGAGGGAAAATTCACTTTCTCTGCCTGGTTCCAACTGACCCTGGTAAACTCCCCCTCACTGCCTAGACCACCCCGTTGGCCCCACCCTGACCCAGCTTGCTCCACCCTACCATGCCTTACTATTGTCCAATAGCTAAGGCCAGAAATTATTTAAAGATTTGTTTCTAATCTGCCTAACTATAGCCTACGCTGCACCCCCAGTCATGTAGGCCTTACACTTAATGCTGGGCATATCATTACAGGCCTGTTCTTTATATGTTCTGTAATTTACAGTTCCTGTAATTTACAGCTGTGACCATGTCTGTATGTAGGCAAGTCCTTATGAGGTCCAGATCCCAGGGGAGTCGGGACTTAAAGAGAAGATGGGACATCTGCAAGAGTTCTCTGGGACCTGTGGTCCAGCACTGGATGCAGATTCAGAAGGACATCACAAGGGCATGGACTTCTCTGCATGAGTCTTTCCAAGAATGGATTATCCCAAATAATACTCCACCTGTTCAGGTAACCTGGGGTAGCCTCAGTTAGGTGTAGTTAGGTTGAGAACGTTTATGCATGTTATACATGCTCTACTGAAATTTCAGTAAATTTGTTTCAACTGCACTAAGTCTGGTCTGAATTAATTCAAGGGGTGCCTGCTGGGTTTTGGTGTATTCCTAAATAACCTGGGTCTGTAAAAGCACTATGGGGTATGTGTGACACCACCACAAAGGTTTAAACAGCAAGGCAAAGAAGAGGATGTAGTTGCCACGGGTAACCACATGGAAGAACGCCTACAGCAACCAGTCATGAGTGTAGCAGCTGGTTAGGTGATAGGTCCTCCGGTAGCGAGGGGGTTGGTGCCCTGTCACTTTCCCTAGCTGTCCGTCAGCTAGCGTCATGAAAATCTAAGGCCTTATCACTAGGTATGGAAAGCAAATAGTTGCCCAAGGACACACATGAGACCCGCTTTATGTGTTATGTGATGGGGTTTCATTCCATTATTGGGCGTGAGGTAGTGAGGATACGCTAGACTGGTGGGGTGGGCAATAGCTCTGCATGTCCCTCTGAATGCAACATATATATCTCTAGGTACTATCTCTAGATACTTGGAATAAACATCTTAAAGTGATATTAAAGTCATGGGTTTTTTTTGTTTAAAAATAACAAACATGTTATACTTACCTTCTCTGTGCAGTGGTTTTGCACAGAGCAGCCTAGATCCTTCTCTTCTCGGGTCCCTCATTGGCGCTCCTGGCCCCTCCCTCCTGCTGAGTGCCCCTACAGCAAGCAGCAAGCCAGGACGACTTTTTCCGCTCCCCCTTAGCTTGTTCAGGGTGTGGGAAGGAACTTCCCCCAGCACATCAGTGCTGTGCATACATGCTCAACTTGTGACGTCATCACCGCCTTGGTGGGGAGTGGTTAGCTCTGCCCGCTGCTGCCGCATGGGGCCGGTCGGCTGCTGCTCAGCTCCTTCCGTGCTTTCCCGTGCCCAGTGATCGTGCAGTGTTTGGCGGGGACCGGCCCTTAGCCATATGGCACAAATGGGTAAGGTGCATCAGGGGACCAGGTCTTTCTATGTTTTTTTGCTTTGGTCACCTACACGATAGGTCTCCACATGTAAGTGCCACTTTGGCTATCACTTTCAGCACTCCCTTTCTGGGTTTGTTACCATCAAGCTTTTGCTCAATGCTTTTACATTTACACATCACTAAAATGTTTCTCATTTTGTTTTGAATCAAGCTCCTTGTCAACAACAGCACATATTCTAACTTGGTGCTTCTATCACCCACATGGTCCTCATTTTGGGGTTCATGATCATGAGTCTCTTCCTAATGTTATCTCTATTTAACCCTTTTTTTCCCACTACAATTCCTTTTTTCACCTTTTTTTTGTTGTTTTTTGGTCACTTTTTCTTTTTGTCACTATTGAGTTCGTGCTCATCCACTTTAATTTATTTTCCACCATAAATCAGGTCCTTGCTAATACTAATCCTGCTGTCTTCCTCATTTGTCTGTTTTTTTTCATATGAGCACTTTTTCTACTTGATGCATCCAAATTTTCACCATGCATCAACCCATTTTATCCAAACATACAAAGAAACCAAAGCAAATAAGTTCAGAAATTAAGTTATGTGTAATAAAATGGAACAATACAGGGAAAAAGTATTGAACGTGCTAACTGAAATGTATTTAATACGTTGTACAAAATCCTTTGTTGGTAATGACAGCTTCAAGATGTCTCCTGTATGAAGAAACTAGTTACATGCATTGCCAGGTGTGATTTTGGCCCATTCTTCCACCCAGTCTTCAAATCATGAAGGTTCCGTGGGCCTCTTCTATGAACTCTGATCTTTAGTCCTTTTCATAGATATGCTATTGGATTCAAGTCAGGTGATTGGCTGGGCCATTCTAGCAGCTTTATTTTCTCTTTCTTTGAAACCAATTGAGAGTTTCCTTGGCTTTGTGTATGGGATCATTGTCTTGCTGAAATGTCCACCCTCATTTCATCTTCATCATCCTAGTAGATGGCAGCAGATGTTTACCAAGAATGTCTTGGTACATTTTCCCATTCATCCTTCCTTCAACGATATGAAGTTTTCCAGTACCATGTGCTGGGAAACAGCCCCACACCAAGATGTTCCCACCTCCAAACCTCAATGTTGGTATGGGGGTGTCTCCCAGTATTTCACAGGCTTGTCTAAATGTTTTGCAGCAAACTTTAACCGCTTGCCACCGTCAAATGATGGAGGGACAGTGCGGCTCCCATTGTGGTTGGATGTCAGATGAAGGAGCCCAGAATGACCGCTCTCACGCGCCCACGCTAGGACATGGCGTGACCCTGATCTCTGTAAAGAACCGATCACGTGGCTTTTTAATTTATTTTCCACCATAAATCAGGTCCTTGCTAGACACAGTGATTGGCTGTGTCTTAAACGGTTTTAACCCCTTTCATACTCAAGGTGACGTTACACACATGTAAATACGGAAGTGTTGGCAATCAGTTCTCATCGCCTTACACTGACAGAGTGCCTCCTATCAGTGCCCATCAGTGCCACCTATCAGTGGCACATATCAGTGCCCATTAGTACAGCATATTAGTGCCTCCTCATCAGTGTCACCTCATCAGTGCTCATCAGTGCAGCCTATAAGTGCCCATCAGTGCAGCCTCAAAAGCCCCCATCAGTGAAGGAGAACAATTACTTCTTTACAAAATTTACTGACAGAAACTAAGAAAGACTTTTTTTTTCAAAATTTCCGGTGTTTTTATTTTTTTTGTAAAAACTAAAAAACCCAGCAATGATTAAATAGAATAAAATAAGAAAAGTCTGCTGCGCCAACCAAACAAAACAAAACAAAAACAAAAACAAGCAGCCAACACCAACAATTAGACTAATTGTATTGATTGATAAGAAAGAGAAAAGGTGTAGCGCTATATTGTGCAAAGAGGTATATCACACCTATGTGCATATCAAATACTAGGTCCCGCCAAACCCAGCAGGTAGGCAGGTTATTAGTGGCCTGTATATGAAAATCAAGTGATCCAAATAGTGATTTAGTATCAGCTAATAATAGTGAAAACATGTGAATGTGTATACACGATAAGAATAATTACAAGCCTTTAGATTAAAACATAAACATATGTGTAGCAAATTGGGGTGGGAGTAAATGGAAAGTCCCTGGGGTATTAAACAGTCCCTTCAATTTGACAACGGGATCCTGGACCATAGATGTAATTATCACAGTAGCATCTATTCCTATCCTCAATAGATTTTTCCAATGCTTGACCCGGCAAAAAGGTAATGTAAAATGCCCTTACCGGACGTGGTGGACTCACAGGCCGTTGGCGGTGAGTCATATGAGCTTGCACCGTTAGATACGGTAAGGTTATAGTTTTCCTCGATCCATAACGAAAGGGTCCTGGAAGGATTCCCAATCCTAGATGGTACCACGGATTCCTCCTCCAGCGAGCGTTTTGGGTCTCATGCAATTGAGACGAAGAGATAAGGAGAAAAAAGGCTCCACATAGTGTGATTTCCGGATTACCAGGAAAATTTATTGTATTATAAAAAGATTCCAATAAAAATTCGGGTAAAAACAAAGTAACAAAAGTATATTTAGCGCAGTATACAGATGATCAAGATGGCGTCATACACCCTGTGATTAAATACCACCAAAAGAAAGCTCTATTTGTGTGAAGAAAATTATTAAAACTTCATTTGACCTAACCTTCACACACATCCTCTTATTGAAGCAACGCCCCAAGCATGTGAGAGGGCATGCAAAGCCCATGCAATGTCAGCTAAAGAGTGTCCGAACTCCCCCATTAGAAGCAACCCAGACTTCCCCCCCAAGTTTACCAAAATCCTATCTTCTAAAAGAATGGCCCTATCCACAAATGCAGGCTAAACACTTCTTCTGCAGAGGTAAGTTTCTAAGACTACAAGATCTCGCTGCATTGTCCAACACTAATGCCCCGTACACACGGTCGGACTTTTTTCGGACATTCCGACAACAAAATCCTAAATTTTTTCCGACGGATGTTGGCTCAAACTTGTTTTGCCTACACACGGTCGCACAAAGATGGCAGGAATTTCCGATCGACAACCACGCGGTCACGTACACCACGTACGACGAGACTAGAAAAGGCCGGTTCAGAACCAAGCGCGGCACCCTTTGGGCTCCTTTTGCTAATCTCGTGTTAGTAAAAGTTTGGTGAGAGACGATTCACGCTTTTTCAGACTCGTGGCTTTCAGATCGTTTTCTGCCGTTCAGTTTGTGCTTGTGGGTTTGTATCTGCTCTTCAGTGCGTGCAAGCAAGTTCCGCGTGACTTAGTCATTGTATTCTTGTTCGTTCGTTACTGGTTTTCAGGTCGCTCTTCACAGGCCTTGCTGTTCTTCAGTGCGTTCTGTTACTTCGTTCTGAGCAGCCGACCATTTTCTAGCCATGTTTCGTATGCGTACTCCTCGTAGAGTTCGTGCTGTGCGGGGGCTTGGTGTTGGGGTCCTGACCTTGACACAAGTCCAGTCCATGAACAGGGTGGGGAGGAGTTCATGGACCAAGAATTGGTTGCTTCAGCGTGACCAGTTCTGTCATATGCCTTTGCTCCGTGAGATCCATGAGAATAATCCTGATGATTTCAGGAACTTTCTCAGGATGACGGACCCCGTGTTTCACCGTTTTTTGGCTTCGCTGACCCCCTATATCAGCAGGCAGGATACCTGCATGAGGCAAGCCATCACTCCGGAGCAGAGGTTGGTCGCTACCCTGCGGTATTTGGCCACAGGGAGAAGTCTGCAGGACTTAAAGTTCTCGACAGGCATCTCCCCCCAGGCTCTGGGGATCATTATCGCAGAGACCTGTTCTGCCATCATCCAGGTCCTTCAGAAGGAGTATATGAAGGTAAGATTTTTATCCTTTAATATCACATTTTATTGTATTGAATGTTTGCTAATATATTGTATTTCTTTCCTCATTCCCTAATTACCATGATTGTAATATGCTGTGAATGTCCCCTTTGTCCTCATGCATGCTGGATTTTTATGTAATTATTATTTGAGGTCCTTCATACATATTTGCCCTTCAATAACCTCCCCAGCATGGTGTCTCCTGCCCTATATTCACCTCATGTAGTCACTTAACAATGTATTTTATCTGCTCCATAGTAGTGCTTTACCCTAAACACCCCCTAAAATGTTTGGTAATGTTATTTTTGATTTAAATTCAGGCAGAGTGCCAGAGGCTTTTTTTTGTGGTGTCCCCAAATTTTTTGAAACCCTCCCTCCCCCCAACTGGTAAGTCAGCTGATCCCAATTCTCTATCTATCCTCAATCATCTATCTGCTGACTTTGCCAAACCCATACACACTATAACCATCTCTTTAGTGGTCAGATTTATGGATGAATTCCCCAAAGCATGTAGTGCAAGGGCCTGCCTGTATAATTTCCAATGGTACTGTTTAAAGTTTTTGTATCCTATTATTATCTTGATAGGTAATAGCAGAATGTCCAAATGTGCTCAAATGTGTACAGTGTGTATTTATATCTTTGTATTCAGACACTTCTTACCTGTCCAGTGGTCTGCCAATAGTGTAACTAAGGAGGGGCTGTTCCAAGTAATACCCATTATTTAGGCATTCATCTCTCAATGAAGTGAAGAGGGTTACCTGTCCAAGAGTTCCTCCCCCCCTATAATGTTAGAAATGGCCCATGAGAGGGGGGGAGGGGGAATATGATAGGTGTACCTTATACTTTGGTGTTGTTAAATTCCCCTTAATAAATGCTATCTGGAGGTTGCCCCATAATGTTTGTGCCTAATCTGCTTGCCATGTTTCTGGGAAAAAATAGTAATGTTTATTGTTTTTTCCTCAACAGTTTCCTTCAACGCCACAGGAATGGCAGACTGTGGCCTCCCACTTTGCCCAGCGGTAGGACTTTCCTAACTGCGGAGGGGCAATTGATGGGAAACACATCCACATCGTCCCACCACCCAACTCGGGGTCGTACTATTATAATTACAAGGGGTTTAATAGTATAGTGATGTTGGCGGTGGTGTCGGCTAATTACGAGTTCCTGTATGTGGACGTGGGGAAGAATGGCCAGATGTCCGATGGTGGAGTCATCGCCCAGACGGAGTTCTATAGGCGTCTCCAGAATGGCAGCTTGGACTTGCCACCTCCAGAGGACAATGTTGAAGGTCTCCCATTTGTGTTCGTTGCTGATGAAGCGTTTGCGCTGGGGGACCACCTGATGCGGCCATTCCCGATGAGGACCCTCACCCCGGAACAGAGGGTTTTTAATTACCGGCTGGCCAGAGCCCGAAGAGTGGTGGAGAACACATTTGGAATCCTGGCCAGCCGGTTCCGATTATTTCTGACACCCATCCATATGGCGGAGTATAAACTGAACCATATAATACTTGCCTGCTGTGTTCTCCATAATTTTTTAAGAAAACATTCAGCAAACTATGCTGGCTCAGTTGGGCCTGAGGCCCGAATCCAAAATCCATCAACACTGATGGCGCTTGAAAGCGGCCGTCCTGGCTTGCCCTCCCTGAATGCCCGTGATGTCCGGTTACGATACCTGGAGTTCTTTGCGGGTAGAAGGGCTATCAATATGCCAGACAATCTGTGAAACCTTTTTCAAATAAAAAACAACCAAAAGAAAGTCTTTTTGGACATTTACTGCTTGTGTTTGTTTTAGCTGACCCTGACAGAAATGTGTTGAGTGCAGAAAATGTCGTGATTGGGTAACCTTATAAAAAACACTGTTGGCTGGTACTTCCTAAATGCAAAAACACATTTCACTACAAGTGCACTTGCAACTGCACTGAAACTGCACTTGTAGTGCAAAGTGTATTTGCCCTTAGGAAATAACCCCCATGTTTGCATAAAACAGCAATTACATCACCCCAAAAGTGTTGTAGTGTTGAGACAATAATCCACACATTCTTGAGTAAGCAACTTTTTTTATAGCTGCACAATCACATGTGCATTTACCAAAGGTTTTTAAAACAAACCAACATGTTTGTTGTATAACAATTTTTGCTGTAGCAGTATCAAAAATCGAAATATCCATTTCAGATAAAACAGGCCTGTGTAAAACCAACAAGAAAGCCAAAAAAATTGAACTTACAAAGCTCACATTTGGTAAAACCTGAAGGCTATATCAGACATGAGTATTTAGGAACTGTGTTTCATATAGCGTTCAGATGGGGGGAAATCACCCCAGGAAAAGCCAAATTTGGAAGATGCACACCAATTTACGAATGTCAACATGTGCTATCTGCCATCAGGGGGGATCAAGGGACGTGTTTTGGGGGAGCAAGCCCTTCCTCACCGCTACTTTATAATTGAGGAAGGTGTTGCACCCCCAAAACGCGTCCATTGATCTCCTGTGATGGCAGATAGCACATGTTGGCACACTGTGTGCATCCTCCAAATTTGGCTTTTCAAAACATTGCAAAAATATTTTAAAGATTGGACCACAATCCAAAAAGGTGATTTTGTGGCCTTTTAAATTCGCCCCAAAACGTCAATGATGTTATTATTTTTTTAATAACATCACTGATTTGTTGCTGTATGTTGTGCAATTCGAGATTACACCCCATGATCTCCCCGATCAGGATCTGGGCACTTTCAGAAGTAAAGCGTTCTGGATCCCTCACATCATGATCACCTAAAAAGAGATAAAGAAAACAAAAACACGTATCAAAAATCTGCCACCATCCATCTCTTTTACCTGAGCCTGTGGTCGCAGACACTCACCTGTTGTGGTGCCAATCTCCACCACATCTTCTTCTTCCTCCTGCTCTTCTTCTTGGGTTTGCAGTATTTCCCCTTCTTCCAGAGGTGGGGGGTCTCTGGTCTCCTGGGATGAGGGGTGTCCTCCAAGTCTTTTCTCCCCTATGTAAAACAAAAATGGTATACTTAGCACACAGATATTTGATGGCAGAACTAGAAATAGGAAACATTGCTTGGAAGTGGGGTACAATTGTCTATTTTAGCCGAGTTCCAAGATGTATTTTTTTTCTTGCCCTTTGTCAAGCTGCAATACTTTACCGGTTTAGTACAAAGTTCACAGATGTAGCCCCCCCTATAGTATACACTGGAGCACCTGTGTGGCCCCCCTAATAAAAATGGTGTTCTTGTGTCCCACACTAGTGCTCCAGTGTCCAGATGTGAAAATAGCTGCTCAGTGTCCTCTCCTTACACACAATCTAGTTGGCATTTCATTTGAGGAACAAACCCATCTACACAAACAAATATTTGGCATCCAAGTAGGCCCAAAAAAAATGTTGGAAAATGCATATGACCTAAACAATGGTGTTCGAGAGGCCGAAAGAAAAATGTTTGATACGAACGAATAATGGGCCCATGAACATTAAAGTTGCCCTTTTAAACGTTACAATTACTAAAAGCATATGGAGCAGAACGAACGGAATAAAGACAGAAAGAATAGGAACACAGCACAACTACTTACTTTTTTGCAGCACTCTCCGGATCTTTCGGTACTGCTCTGGCTCTCTCAACTTCAGGTCCGACCACCGCTTTCTGAGCTGATCTTTCGATCTTCGTACCCCGAAATTCCTGTGAAGGCTTTTGATCACTTTAGCAACGATTTTGGCCTTTCGGATGTTGGGGTGGGGGTAAGGCCCATATTTTCCATCATAGTCGGACTTCCTCATGATGTCGACCATCTCCAACATCTCCCCAAAAGACATATTTGTGGCCTTAAAACGTCTCCTTCTGGATCGGGACGTGCCTGGATCTGGGCTTTCCTCCTCCTCCTCCTCGTTGCTATAATTAGCACACACCTGCTCTAAATCCGCCATCATGCTCTTCACCCACTGCGCCGAACGAAAAGGGGTGGGGAATAGACTAGAAAGAACGTCAGGGGCGGGCGGAGTTACACGCATGCGCAGTGTGTATAAAGCGTAACACGCGTGCGTATTACGTACGATCTGTGAGCGGAGGAAGGAGCATTGGACGTGCCGATCGTAAGAACGAAGGTAAGAGACAAACTTGTGCCTATACTGCTTCTAGATTGAGGCCTATATTGTAACAAGATTAGGAGAGTTTTGTCTGACATTAGGCTTTGTCTTGTGTTGTGTCTTGCAGTGAACATGGATATCTTATTAAAAGATAATGACTTCATGTCATTATTCCTAGAGATGCTAAGGGAGCTGCCCTGTCTGTGGGAGATTACCCACCCCCATTTCAAGAACCAAGCAAAGAGGAAGGCAGCACTGGAGCAATTGTGTGAAATTGTGAAGCAGGGGATCCCCACGGCAGACATCACTTATTTAAATAAATTAATTGGTGGCCTGAGGAGCACATATCTAAGGGAGCGCAAGAAAGTCCTGGATTCTCAGAGATCCGGAGCAGCAGATGACATCTATGTCCCCAGGATGTTGTACTACGACAGGCTGCACTTTCTGGCAGGCCAGACTGAACCCAGGCCATCCCTCTCCAGTCTTCCTTCCACGCTTCCTTCCCCCCCGGCTGAGGCTTCTGATGCCCAACCTGGGCCTTCCAGGCGATATGTGGAGGAGCCCAGATTGAGCCAGGTATAGCATTCCTCTAAATATTTCTGCTTGTCCAATCAATGATGTTAACTAGATGTTACTTGGGAGTACTAATTTAGGATTGTGATTGATGAAGCAAAAACTAAAACCATGTCCCTTTTTCATACACAGGGAAGTCTCAGCCAGGAGGTGGCCGGGCCGAGCCGGCTGGCTAATCTGCAGGTCCCTCCACCCCCCCTGAAAACAGAAAGTGGCAGTAGGAGGAGTACCCTAGAGGAGGCTGCTATAGGATTCTTTTGGAGGGCTACAGAGGTCCTGGGAGCACCCCACACCATGGAGGAGAACATTGCTGCCTTCATTGCATATAAAATGCAGAGGATGGAGGAGGGCCAAAAAGTAATGTGTGAGGCCCTCATATCGGAGGCTCTGGAGAAAGGTATGAGGGGCCAAATTACACCTCAGACACACCTTCGCGATGGTCCTCCTCCTCCTCCTGCAGGTCCTCCTCCTCCTTCTCCTCCAGGTCCTCCCAGTCCTCCTCCTCCTCCAGGTCCTACTCCTCCTCCTGCCACATCTCCAACTGCACAGCCACAGCCCGGAAGGAAGCGTGGAAGGAAGACCAGACAGTGATTGCCCTGGGTTCAGTCTGGTCGGCCAAAAAATGCAGCCTCTTGTGGTACCACAGCCTGGGGACACAGATGTCATCTGCTGCTATCCGGATCTCTGCGAATCCCGGACCAGACTGCCCTCCCTTACATATGGACTCCTCAGGCCACCAATTTTGATGTTGAAGAATTGATGTCTGCCGTGGGGGTCCCAGGCTTCACTAATTTCTCATGTTGATCCAGTGTTGCCTTCCTCTTTGTTTGGTTCTGATACCTTAATAAAGGATTTTTGTTTCGATTTATACTCTCCTATGTGTTTTATTTCAAAAAGGACAGTTTGTGAGGGTTCAGGTACATTTCAAATATACAATGTGAAATGAACAAGGGACACCAACAACAAACAATCTCCTTGAGATTAATATCAATGGTGTTGGGGTAACTTGACACACAAAACACACCCAAAAATATTCTGGAGTAAAAATAAAAATAACATTGAACAAAGATCAGCCTTGGAAAAAATCCAAAAACATTACATGAAAAAAAAAGGCGTAAAATAAAAAAATAAAAAAATATATAAAAAAAAAAACTGTCAGATGTGACAACTAATAACAATATATTGAGGGAATCCCAATAAAAAAACACAAATAAAAGTTTGTGAGAAGTGTGTGTGAATATGAGCAGCAAAACTACTTAATTCTTGTCACATTATAAAGAAGAAGAGAGTGCGCTGTATTAAACCATTTTTAACATTGCAGCGTGACGAAAGTGCTGTATCCATTGCGAACGCTAAGTTTACCAGAACGAGCTGTCCCGTGTCGGAATTTCTTCTGAGCATGCGTGGCACTTTGTGCGTCGGAACAGGCCACACACGGTCGGAATTGACGCGATCGGATTTTGTTGGTCTTATATGCAACTCAAACACTTTCTGGACGTGCCAACGAAAATAGCCAAATTCACGAATCCTCCCACAGTGTTTAAATCTTTATGTTCGAGCTTGTCACCTCAGAGTTATGTGATTTCAGCCTTATATGCCTCCATGTTTGGAGAACCGTACTCCTCCCTACACTCAGATCATGCATTTTGGGAGTCAGCCTTAGACAGGGAGATAGAAGAAGCCAGCTGGGATCGTATACACTTATACATGCATAAAGGTTCTCTCAATGTCCATACGCAGGAAAATGGGTATAAGTTCAAAACTAGATGGTATAAGACTCCACAGGTGCTTCATAAGATTTTCCCGACAGTGCCAGAACATTGTTGGCGATGTGAAACAGAGGTAGGCACCCTCCTTCACATCTGGTGGCCCTGCCCTCTAATCCAGCCATATTGGCGTAGAATACATGAAGTGACTACAGCTATCACTTCACTCCCGTTGGAGTTCACACCAGGACAATACCTGCTACACTTATCTAAAATTCCCCCCCAAAAATATTTTTTTTTTAACAAAAACAGTGGTGCTTTATTATTGTAATAGACAATCAGAGTTACAGAATACCATTCAACAGAGTACAATACATTACATACGTAGAGTACATATGTGAGGATATGGAAAATAATATGCAAAACCCACAAGCAATACGTACGGTTAATAGTACCATTCTCTACAAGTACCGTCCACCCTCCAAAATCCCTTCCCTATTGGGGCAATGAACGTAGTGAACTGGATGTTTCTCTACGAGGCCATCCATGGAGCCCAAACTTTCCACGGACAGCCACGGTTTATATATGTCATTTTATACATGGGGATTACTGCTTCGATCTGTGCCTCCCAGGCTGAGAAGGATGGAGGGGAAGAATCTATCCATTTCATGAGTATTTCTTTTTTGGCATAGAAAAGAAGGAAGGAAATCAGTAATTTAAGATGATATGGCCTCTGCTCATCATCATGTATCCCCAGCAATGCCATGGCCGGCAAGAGCGGGATAGAGGTCTGCAATCTGGAGTTTATTTCACCGACGATTTTAGTCCAAAATAGTGCAACAACTGGGCACTCCCAGAACATATGTATATATGTGCCTATATTGACTTTACATTTAGGACACATGGGGTCTCTGTCAGGAAAGATGCGATGGAGTCTCTGCGGGGTATAGTAGACCCTATGTATAAATTTAACTTGAATCAGTTTGTCCTTGGATGCTATCACTAATTTCGGGCCATACTCTAGACAGTCCTCCCATCCCTCCTTATCCAGCGACGGGATATCAGCCCGCCATCTTTCCCATAATTCATTAATCTTAGGGGAATCTCTTCCCAACAACGCATTATATAGAGAAGATAGGGGTTTAGACAAGTCACCAGGAGCTAGGAGATCTTCGATGGGGTCCGTCTGTAAGAGGGAAGGTTGCGGGAACTGAGCCCTGGCCGCATGTCTCAGCTGTAGGTACCGGAACCCCATCCAACGGGGCAGTCCAAATTTAGCCGTAAGCTCATGCAAGGAGAGCAGTTGACCCCCAGACATTACGTGTTCCAACAAGGTTACACCATATCTGGCCCACACCTGTGGGTCCGGTAACATACGGAAGTGTTTAAGTCGTGAGTTCCCCCATAGGGGGTGAGCTGGAGACAACTGGCCAGGTCCCAAGTGTCTGCGCCTAGCCGCTTCCCACACCCTCCAAGTTGCTCTAGTAGGCCCAGGGACCTCACAATATGCCTTGGGTCCTCTATAGGGAAAATTCCGAAGGTCCGTCAGGGAACCTAGAATATTTGCCTTGAGACAGGTTGCCACATTAGATCTAGAACCCTGGAACCACCAGTGTACCGTCACCAACATGGCTGCCCAAAAATATATCTGAAAATTTGGGAGGGCAAGTCCGCCCAAATCTGCAGGTAAACATAATGTAGTACGTGCCAACCTAGGGTTTCTCCCCGACCAAATAAAGGAACCCACTATACGGTCAATCTCTCTAAAAAACGAGGCGGGGACCCAGACCGGGCAATTTCTAAACAGGTAGTTAAATTTGGGCAGTATCATCAGACTAATGCGACCCAGAAGATTCAGAGGAAGATTCTCCCAGGCAGCACATTTCGAACGCAGGGTGTTCAGGACAGGGGTCAGGTTTTTTCCAATAAAATCAGAGAGATTCCTAGTGATCACAACTCCAAGATATTTAAATTCCCTAACCCTTTGTAGTGGGGAGGAGAAGGGTCCAGGGTTAACTCCATCATCTATAAAAAATAGGACTGATTTGGTCCAGTTTATCTTAACTCCCGAGAGTCCACCAAAACTGTCAAAAATACGCAACGCAGCCTGAAGAGAGGGCCCAGCATCATTAAGGTACAATAATGCGTCGTCGGCATAGAGGGAGAGGCACTCTTCCATCATACCCACCCGCAGGCCCAGAACATCCGGTGCACTCCTAATGGCAATTGCCAGAGGCTCCAGCGCCAGGGCGAACAGGCTGGGGGAGAGCGGGCATCCCTGCCTCGTACCACGAAACAGAGCAAAGGAGTCTGAGACCCAATTGTTGGTGCGAACCCGTGCCCGCGGGGATCGGTACAGCAATCGTACTCCGTGAATAAAATTGGGACCGAATCCAAATCTACGCAAAGTTTCCCATAAAAATTTCCATTCAACAGAGTCGAAAGCCTTCTCGGCATCTAAACTGGCAATAACCCTGGACCCCGTGTTGTCATGCGATGTTGCTAAGTTAAGGAATAGGCGCCTAATATTAATATCTGTGCCCTTGCCTGGCATAAATCCCGTCTGGTCTATACCCACTAGGTCTTCTATTACATGGGATAGTCGGGTGGCCAAGACCTTAGCAAAGATCTTGGCATCAACATTTAGCAGCGAGATGGGCCTGTACAATGCGCAATCAAGAGGGTCTTTTCCTGGTTTAGGAACCAGTACAATAACCGCCTCATTCATTGAGTCAGGTAGGGCTGGCAGATTTGCAAATTTAGAAAACAGTGAAGTCAACTTAGGGGCCAGTAGTTCAGAAAAATTCGAATAAAATTCAGATGGTAGCCCATCTGCACCCGGGGCCTTCCCTCCCTTGAGATGTCCCATGGCAACCTGTATCTCCTCCAGTGTGATGTCAGCCTCCAGCCCCTCCCTTGCTTCCTCAGACAAAACAGGGATAGACAGGGAGTCAAAAAAAGAGGACATGGATGAATCCGTTGCAACATCTCTAGAGGAGTAAACCTCCTGGAAGTATTCTCGAAAACGGTCATTAATATTAGCAGGGGCAGTAAGGATCTGATCAGTATTATCTCTAATGGAGCCTATGGGGGGTTGAAGGAATATTTCCTTTAGCCAACCACGCAAGAAGCTTCCCATTTTTACCACCATGCTCGAACACACGTTGAGTGGAGTATAACAAAGCTTTGTCTGTCTGGGCCATCCTAGTAGTGGATAGGTCACGGAGAGCCTTTTTCCACGCCCTATACCGGTCCTGCCCAGGAGCAGAAACGTATTCAGCCTCCAACCTTCCCGCCAGTGCCTCCAGCTCATCCATGGAACGAGTAGATTCACGTTTGAGCCGAGTGATACTATGCCCATACTCCCCACGTATCCAAGCTTTAAATGAGTCCCATACAACAGAAGGGGCAGCTGATTCAGCATTATCCGTCCAGAAATTGCAGATAGAGGCCGTTAGGGGTTCCAACAGTCTCTCATCATTAGCCCAAAACCTGGATAAATGCCACAGGCGAGTCCCTGGTGGGACAGACAGCGTCAGTGTCAAGCACAATGGTGCGTGATCAGAAATTCCCCTGGGAAGCACAGATAGGTCGTGTACATATTGTAATACAGGGCCTGAAGCATAGGCAAGATCAATTCTAGATAGCGTTTTGTGTGTGGCTGAATGGCAAGTGAAAACTTTCAATGTTGGGTACAGGTGCCTCCAGACGTCAGTGAGGGCAAAGGTTTCTGCCCACTGCCTGAGGTCCGGAGTGTCCCAAGCCGAGGATTGCAGCCGATCCAGTTCCACAAGTGGAACCATGTTAAAGTCCCCCATAAGGTATACCAATGTGGTATCAAATTGCACCGCTATTTGCATGATCTCGTGAAGGACCCTGCCAGTGGCTGGCGGAGGAACATAAAGCCCAACTAGTACCACATTCTTATCAAATATATTAGCATGTATAACGACAAATCTCCCTTCTTTATCGGTTTTAACCTCAATTAGCCTAAACGGTAATGTCTTGTGGACCAGGATGCTAACCCCACGGGCATAGGTGGAAAAGGTGGAATGATAATTGAGGCCCACCCAGGCTTTCCTAAGGCATACCGTTTTGTTTTGCGGCAGATGTGTCTCCTGGAGAATACAGATCTGCGGATTGTGGGAGCGAAGGAAACGAAACACCAGGGAACGCTTAACAGCAGTATTAAGCCCCCGAACGTTCCATGAAATTACCTTTAACTCAGCCATGGATTATGAGGTATAATGGATATGCATTTATGTAACATACCAGACAGGTAGCATCCCAGTCCAGCCACACATATATTATTCTACATAGCACTGTGTAAATGGTTCTTTTCAAACATGTGTCATATCTAAAGCACCTGAAACAACAAAAAAGTGTTAACAAAAACAAACCCAGCATTAAACCCCGCCCCCCACCCCGCATCCCCCACCCCAACCTAGGAATGCCTTGTTCCCCAAACATCAAAAAAGAAAAATAAAACCCCAAGTTCAGGGAGCCAGTGGGTGTAGACCCTTAGTGGAGAGGATTGTCCACGTAAGGTGACGAGAGACTCCGCCGCCATTAGGAGTTAGGAGAAAAATAGCGTTCCAACCAACAAAGGTTATTTCGGACCTTCTCATTTCGGACCAATGTGGGTGAGCAGATGTGTGGATTAAACTAGCAGCACATGAAGAATAGAAAAAATAAAAAATAAAAGAATAAAATAGAATATGTTCTCTGTTTAGGATAAATGAGGAAGACCATTCTGTAGCCCAGGAAGACAGGGTATGTCAAACTCTAGGCAGTCAATCTGGCAGAGTGCTGTCTCCTTCTAATGCGGTTGGCAATTGATTGTCTCCCAGAGTGGAATTCCAGCCTTGGCATTCAATATGAAGGGTGCATATCTCTTGCAAGTGAAAGAAGAGGGAGAAGTGAACCTGCAATACGTGTAACGATCACTAGAGTCCGCCAGTGACCCTCCTTCAGGGATTAAGGTCATCACTGAAATCTGAGCTTCCAAGAGAGCCAAACAGGACATTGCTGCAGTAAATCAGTATATCATAGGCAATCTTCATCTCTAAAAATCCCAACATCTCAGGAGCATCTTGTAAAGAACAAAAAAGGTTATCCCACAGTAGATTCAAACAGTGGCAAGCTTGAGAGTAGATATCACCTGGCATAGCCAGGGGCACAACACTTATTTGTATACCGACAGGGAAAACAAAAGGCACAACGGGTGCAAGGTTAAGTCCCCTGTTGAATCAGTGGCCAATATTCAGAGCAGAAGTACAGAAGAGCATGTTGCAGCGTTTAACGGTTGGGGGGCAATGATTCCAGCCATGCGTTAGCATCCCTGGGGGAAGTAAAAAATCTGGTGGTTTCCCCGTCTTGGACCCTCAATCGTGCTGGAAACAGAACACTGTATCGAATGCCCTTAAGACGCATGGCAGCCTTCACCTGGTCAAAGGAGCGTCTGAGCTTTTGGGTTTCAACAGAGTAGTCAGGGAAGATAAGTAGCTTGTTATTTTGATGGCGTATTTCTCCCTGTACTCTAGCAGCCCGGAGCACCTCATCCCTGTCACGAAAGTTCAGAAACTTTAGGATAAATGTGCGTGGCGGTGCTCCAGGAGGGCCCGGCTTGGGAGGGATCCGGTGAGCCCGCTCCACCGCATAGAAAGGTGAAAATTGAGCCCCTGGTAGGAGGGAACGTAGTAGGCCTTCAAAAAACTTTGTCGGACATTTCCCCTCAGCTCCCTCCGCCAGACCTACAATACGGAGGTTGTTCCTCCTATTACGGTTTTCCGCATCTTCGGATTTATATTCCAGTGCTCTAATTTTGGTTTGCAGGGCCCTTAAGTCTGTTCCATGAGACTCTACAGTGTCCTCCACTTGCCCCAGGCGCTGTTCCGCAACAGAAAGTGTGCCCCTTATTTTATCCATGTCCAGTCTTATTAGACCAACATCTAATTGCACAGCATCTACCTTGGAGGTAAGGGTAGTAAGGGAGGCTTGGCAGTTTCCTATAGCAGCCAGGACATCAGCCAGGCCTGGCTGTGTAGAAGGGGACTGCTCTGGCTGCTCTGTCTGGGACGCCATGTTGCTACTGGTGCGCCTCCCGGACCCCACGCGGCCTACACAGGCCGCCTCTGTCTCCACCAGTTCGGGGGGAAATTTCAACTGCTTACCCCTTCCTCTGGCTGGCCGTGATGATCGGCGGTGCATGTGAAGAATCCGTCGGCTTAAAGACCTGCTGCTGATGCTGCCTAATGAATCTTCCACAAGTGAGTTCCAAGGGTGGAGGTGATCCTAGGTGCAGCAAAATGGCCGCTGCCCCAGAGACCAGGACGGGGCCCCAGACCCTCCAACCAGCAGCCACAGGGTGCAGAAATGCTGTGGCAGTGCCCACAGGTAGTCCGGTGGCCAGGGCAGGTAACCAGGGGCTTCCAGGGAGCAAGCTGTGGCTGGGAAATGAATAGAAGCTGCCGCCGGGTGTAGCAAGATGGCCGCCGCTCCAGGCAGCAGGTCAGGGCCTCAGTCCTTCCAGCAAGCTGCTACAGGGCTTAAAGTTGCAGTGTCCACAGGTGGTCCGGTGGCCAGAGCAGCTAGTCAGGGGTCTCCGGGGAGCAGGATGTGGCCAGAAATTGTGTCAGGGCCGCCGCCGGGTGCAGCAAGATGGCCGCCGCTCCATGGACTAGGCCGAAGCCGCGGTCTGTCCTACAGGCAGTCCCCGGGCGGGGAGATCCGGCGATCGTGGCCGCGGATGGCGCTCCAAAAGGCTAGATTACCTTGATGGCCATTCAGGGAACAGAACAGGCTTGCTGATCACTGCGGTAAGGTTAGGATCGCCCGGATTTCAGCAGGATTGTGTTGCAAAAGTATGGGCAAGCGGAGCTCTCACTAAGCACGTCCTACCCCATCACTCTCCAGGCCACGCCCCCCCCCAAAAAAATATTTTAAATCAATAGCTATGCACTTGATAAATGCCGCTAGGCTGTGTATTCCGGTACATTGGAGGTCCTCACAGCCACCTTCACTAAGAGAATGTGCCCTGCGGTTTGACCGCATAGCAACGATGGAGGAGCTGATCCTCGCTTCGCAAGATAAAATCTCTTGCTTCTCGGTTATCTGGGAGGCGTGGATCAAATATAAAAATTCCCAGCCATATCAGGATTTATTACATAAAATTACATAATCTATTACCATTACGCAAAGTTACAGTAGATGGGCCTTCCCGGGGATCCGGGATTCCCAGTGACTGTAGCAGGTGGACTGTAGACGGAGAGGGTAGCAGGTGGGAGTCCACCCCCTCTCCACTCCCCCCCCCACCCCCCTCTTCTTTCAGTCCCCCCCCCTTTTCTTTTTTTTTCTTCTCTTCCCTGACCTACCCTGTCTTCTTTTTCTTCTCTTAATACAATATGAGCCTAATAATTAGTTGGACGTGGTGCTCGGTTCGGATAGTAGTATCTGATACTGAGCCACATGTACCTAGCCACAGTTGGGAACAAGTGCCTGAAGATGAACTTATATATTTATGCTCTGGCAGATGGTTCTGAAAAATTCTGTAATAGTAATAAATTATCCTGAGAGGAGTCCTTTCGATATGAGGAGCACATACAACCTAAAGTAGGGACTAAGTTCATTCTTTATTACGTAAATGAGATACATATGGAAATTGAGTATATGGTGGATAATTACTATACTCCGAATATGCGATTTATTGCATGAGAAACTTCTAATGTAACCTGTTACCCACGTTGTTACATTGTTGTATTGTTACACTATGCTGTATATTTCCTGCAATATGTAATCAAGTCTTTATGGAAAAATTAAAAAAAAAAAAATCTTCATTTGGGTACAGTGTAGCATGACCGTGCAATTGTCATCCAAAATGTAACAGCGTTGAAACCTGAAAAATGGCCTGGGCAGGAAGGGGTGAAAGTGCCCGGTAGGCGAGTGGTTAAATGAGCTTCAACATGCTTTTTCTTCAGCAATGGAGTCTTGCGTGAAGGTGCATACGGGCCATGATAGTTGAGTGCATTATTTATTTTTTTTTAAACAATTGTACCTGCTAATTCCAGGTCTTTCTGAAGCTCTCCACAAGTGGCCCTTGGACAACTCTTCTGATAATTCTTTTCACTCCTCTGTCAGAAATCTTGCAAGGAGCACCTGGTCGTGGCTGATTTATGGTGAAATTATGTTCTTTCCACTTCCAGATTATGGCCCAACAGTGCTCACTGGAAAATTCAGAAGTTTGGAAAACCTTCTGTAACCAATGACATCAGTATGTTTTGCAACAATAAGGTTGCAAAGATCTTGAGGGAGCACTTTAGTTTCATCCATCATGAGATGTTTCTTGTGTGACACCTTGGTAATGAGACACCTTTTTAACCACTTGCTGACCGCCTAACGCAGATATACTGCGGCAGAATGGCACGGGCAGGCAAAATCACGTACCTGGTACGTGATCTGCCACCCGTGGGGGACCCCCCCCCCCCAGGGCCCGAGGCGGTCAGCATCGTTAGGGGAGCGATCCAGGCTGAGGTGGAGACCACTCATTTGTGGCCACCCCCTCGCAAAAGCTCCCAACGAATGAGAATCTTCCTCTGCTGCTATATAGTAAACAGCGGCAGAGGAAGTGATGTCATCTCTCCTCGGCTCGGTATTTTCCGTTCCGGCGCCGAGGAGAGAAGCAATCTGAGTAAGTGCACAACACATACACTAAAACACACCAGGCACACTTTACACCTTACACACTTTTTTCTGATTACTGCATTGGTGTCAGTTTGTGACAGTTAGAAGTGGCAGGGTAGTTAGTGGTAGCCCCTTTAGGTCTAGGATACCCCCCTAACCCCCCCTAATAAAGTTAGTTAGGGAGGTTAGGTTCGCCGTCAGCGTTTTATAGCGTCAGGGACCCCCATATACTATCTAATAAAGGTTTTAACCCTTTGATTGTCCCCTAGTTAACCCTTTCACCAGTGATCACCGTATAACTGTTACGGGTGACGCTGGTTAGTTCGTTTATTTTTTATAGTGTCAGGGCACCCGTCGTTTATTACCTAATAAAGGTCTAGCCCCCTGATCGCCCAGCGGTGATATAAATTAGGTTTTAGGGTCAGATAGGGTCTGCGTCGCCCCAGGCAGCGTCAGGTTAGCGCCAGTACCGCTAACACCCACGCACGCAGCATACACCTCCCTTAGTGGTATATTATACCAGATCAATATCTGATCCGATCAGAACTATACTAGCATCCCCAGCAGTTAAGGGTTCTCAAGCGGGATCAGCCCAGATACCTGCTAACACCTGCGTTTTGCCCCTCCGCCCGGCCCAGCCCAGCCCACCCAAGTGCAGTATCGATCGATCACTGTCACTTACAAAACACTACACGCATAACTGCAGCGTTCGCAGAGTCAGGCCTGATCCCTGATATCGCTAACAGTTTTTTTGGAGACGTTTGGTGAACTGGCATGCACCAGCCCCAGGCAGCGTCAGGTGAGTGCCAGTAGCGCTGACACCCACGCACGCACCGTACACCTCCCTTAGTGGTATAGTATCTGAATGGATCAATATCTGATCCAATCAGATCTATACTAGCGTCCCCAGCAGTTTAGGGTTTCCAAAAATGCAGTGTTAGCGGGATCAGCCCAGATACCTGCTAGCACCTGCGTTTTGCCCCTCCGCCCGGCCCAGCCCAGCACACCCAAGTGCAGTATCGATCGATCACTGTCACTTACAAAACACTAAACACATAACTGCAGCATCACAGAGTCAGGCCTGATCCCTGCGACCGCTAACAGTTTTTTTGGTAGCGTTTTGATGAACTGGCAAGCACCAGCTGCCTAGTACACCCCGGTCGTAATCAAACCAGCACTGCAGTAACACTTGGTGACATGGCAAGTCCCATAAGTGCAGTTCAAGCTGGTGAGGTGGCAAGCACAAGTAGTGTCCCGCTGCCACCAAAAAGAAGACAAACACAGGCCCGTTGTGCCCATAGTGCCCTTCCTGCTGCATTCGCCAATCCTAATTGGGTACCCACCACTTCTGCAGAACCCGTACTTAACCCAATCGTATCCCCAACCAAATGCAGTCGGCTGCATGAGAGGCATTTTCTTTATGTCCTCCCGAGTACCCCTACCCAACGAACCCCCGCAAAAAAGATGTTGTGTCTGCAGCAAGTGCGGATATAGGCGTGACACCCACTATTATTGTCCCTCCTGTCCTGGCAATCCTGGTCTTTGCATTGGTGAATGTTTTGAATGCTACCATACACTAGTTGAGTATTAGCGTAGGGTACAGCATTGCACAGACTAGGCACACTTTCACAGGGTCTCCCAAGATGCCATCGCATTTTGAGAGACCCGAACCTGGAACCGGTTACAGTTATAAAGGTTACAGTTACAAAAAAAAAAAAGTGTAAAAAAAAATAAAAACCCACCTCTCTCTCTCTATTGTTCTGCTTTTTTTACTGTATTCTATTCCGCAATGTTTTATTGTTATTATGTTTTATCGTGTTTGCTTTTCAGGTATGCAATTTTTTATACATTACTGTTTACTGTGTTTTATTGTTACCCATTTTTTTGTCTTCAGGTGCGCCATTCAGCTGCAGCGCGGATTTATTTATCTTGACAGCAACAGCGTTTTCTCCCACAATATATAAAGCCGTGACTCCAGCGGAGGTGATATATGCCGAATAATGGGGGCAGCAGGGGCGGAGGAGCGATTTGCACCTAACTTTTGGGGCGGATGCCCCCATGCTTCGGCATATATAAATGGTGCATGTATGCCAATCATTAGAAGTGGGTGGATGAAGGGAGGTATTCTAATGGTGGGCATACCCACCAATCAAGCTTTTTTTCATGCAGCCCACAGGCCAATTCTGACACCCTTCTAGCCGATGTTATAGCTATTAAGAAAATTAACTTCCTGGTCAACAGGACAAAACGAATATGCCTAATAGGTTCAAAGGGCTGACTCTGTAAGGCTGAAAGCACCAAATTTAGATCCCAAGGACATAAAGGTGGTTTAAGCGGTGGCCTCAGGTGCGTTACTCCCTTCACAAAGGTTCACACCAAAGAATGGGATGCAATTGGTCTCTGGAAAAAAACGATAAGGCGAAATCTGTCCCTTAATTGTCCCTAAAGCGAGCTGCAAGTCTACTCCTGTTTGAAGAAAAGCGAGAACTCTTCCAATCGTATACCTACAAGGGTTCCATTTCCTTTTCTCACACCAAGAAATGTATGACTTCCATACTCTGTAATAGATAGCTCTAGAAACTGACTTTCTAGCATTTATCAAAGTGGACAAGACTGAACCCATAATACCACGGTCTTTCAATAGTCTGGTCTCAATAGCCAGGCCATCAAATTCAGCAACCGTAAAGAAGAATGGAATATGGGCCCTTGAGACAACAGGTCTGGGCGGCAAGGAAGGACTAACGGGTCCCCTACTGCCAATTTCACAATCTCCGAGTACCATGACCTCCTGGGCCACGCTGGGGCCACTAAGATCACCGGTTTCTGTTCCTCCCGTATCCTGTGCAGTAAGTGTGGCAGAATCTGGATCGGAGGGAAGGCATATATCAGGGAATACTGATCCCAAGGAACCACTAACGCGTCTGTCCCGACAGCAAGCGGACCATCACCTTCAAGACACTGGCGAAAAAACTGAGGTGTGGGAGGGGTTATATGGGAGGAACCGTCTTACTATTGGTTGCCAGTGTCCAATCACCTAAAGGTAAGCGTATAACCCACATAGTCATTATTATGGTGCTCTGTGTCCCGTGATGTACGATAAAGAAATGATATGTTGCTCAAACATGCCATGGGAATATGTGAAATTACACCCCTAAATCCATTCTGTTGCTTCTCCTGAGTACGGGGATACCACATGTGTGAGACTTTTTGGGAGCCTAGTCGCATACGGGACCCCAAAAACCAAGCACCGCCTTCAGGGATTCTAAGGGTGTAAATTTTTTATTTCACTCCTCACTGCCTATCACAGTTTCGGAGGCCATGGAATGCCCAGATGGCATAACCCCCCCCCCCCCCCCAAATGACCCCATTTTGGAAATTAGACACCCCAAGCTATTTGCTGAGAGGTATGGTGAGTATTTTGCAGACCTCGCTTTTTGTCACAAAGTTTTGAAAATTGAAAAAAGAAAAAAAATTAAATTTTTCTTTTCTTTTTTCATTTTCAAAAACAAATGAGAGCTGCAAAATTCTCACCATGCCTCTCAGCAAATAGCTTGGGGTGTCTACTTTCCAAAATGGGGTCATTTGGGGGGGGGGGGATTGTGCCATCTTGGCATTTTATGGCCTTCGAAACTGTGATAGGTAGTGAGGAGTGAAATCAAAAATTTACGCCCTTAGAAATCCTGAAGGCGGTGCTTGGATTTCAGGGCCCCATACGCGGCTAGGCTCCCAAAAAGTCCCACACATGTGGTATCCCCATTCTCAGGAGAAGCAGCTAAATGTATTTTGGGATGTAATTCCACATATGCCCATGGCCCGTGTGAGCAATATATCATTTAGTGATAACTTTTTGTAATTTTTTTTTTTTGCGTAATTATTCAATCACTTGGGACAAAAAAAAAAAAAAATATTCAATGGGCTCAACATGCCTCTCAGCAATTTTCTTGGGGTGTCTACTTTCCAAAATGGGGTCATATGGGGGGGTTTTGTACTGCCCTGCCATTTTAGCACCTGAAGAAATGAGATAGGCAGTCAAACTAAAAGCTGTGTAAATTCCAGAAAATTGACCCTAGTTTGTAGACGCTATAACTTTTGCGCAAACCAATAAATTTAAGCTTATTTACATTTTTTTTACCAAAGACATGTGGCTGAATACATTTTGGACTAAATGTATGACTAAAATTGAGTTCATTGTATTTTTTTTATAACAAAAAGTAGAAAATATCGTTTTTTTCAAAATTTTCGGTCTTTTTCCATTTATAGCGCAAAAAATAAAAACCGCAGAGGTTATCAAATACCATCAAAAGAAAGCTCTATTTGTGGGAACAAAAGGACGCAAATTTCGTTTGGGTACAGCATTGCATGACTACGCAATTAGCAGTTAAAGCGACGCAGTGTCAAATTGTAAAAAGTGCTCTGGTCAGGAAGGGGGCAAATCCTTCCGGGGCTTAAGTGGTTAAAGAGACTGAAGTTGAGACTGAACCAGCTGATATTCATTTGCACTGACAAGGGGGAGGATTGCTTTCGAATTACTGATAGATTTTAGCTGGTGTCTTGACTTTCCATGCCTTTTTGTATCTCATTTTCTTCATGTGTTCAATACTTTTTCCCTGTGTCCTTCCATTTTATTACACATAACTTAATTTCTGAACATATTTGTTCTGGTTTCTTTGTCTGTATGGATTGCATGGGTTGTTACTGACATGTGGTGAAAATGTCATGTCAATAGCACCTTTAGAAATATATTTACCTATATACTTATTTTACCCGCTGTATATATTTTTTACAGCTCAATACTGACCAAAGAAGCAATTATACATTTTTTACATTTCTTAACACATATCCATGAAACCTGGTCCGCCCTCCATTTGCTTCATGGTTTGGTTGGGTCACTCCGCCACAGTCCCCGGCAGAGACATTCCCTCTGCATCCCTCATTTCACGGCTGCTGGCTTTATTCTTATATATTTGTTTCAAACTGACCTGTAAGTAATGAGGCTATATGCCCAACCCAATTATCTCCTTTATTTATCATCTCCCCCCCCCCTTTTTTTTGGAGTTATTTACTATATGACATTATTATTATGGCATTCCCTTCTTAGATAATCTCTTACATCCACTCCTTATTTTTCTTTTCTTTTCCAATCATTTTTATTAAGGTTATAAACCATACAAATATAAAACTGTACAATACAAAATAGAAATGTACCAGTACATATAACATTAGTAATATACACCAATGGTCGCTAAAGAACTGGAATTACACTATATTGGGCTGTGACCAGGATTCTCAAGAGCAGAGAAGGCAACCTCCAAAGAGGAGCTGCATGGCTGAAGGACACACCCATCGTAGGCGAGGGGTCATCACAGCCATGAGTCCCTCACGATAGCTGGTCTTTGGGTTTGTATACACAGCCCTCAAACTGGGAGTGGGGTTGATGAACACCGACCAGCAACCCCACACCGCTCTCTAAGCTATCCAAAGGGGTAGCAAGTTAGAAGAAAAGTAACAGGGAAGAAAAAAAAAAAAAAAAGATGGGGGGTGAAGAAAGGGTAAAGCCTCAGGTCTGGCGAGGCCATCCCTGTTATATACTGTAGGTGATCCAGGGGGTCCAGGTTTTTTTTCAAACTTATTTTTCTTTTCAATTGTTTTTCTTTTCTTTTTTTTTTTTTTGAAGCTTAGACCAGAAACATTTTCACATCAATTGTGTTGTAATATACATTGGATTACATAAACAATCGACAAGCAATACCATAATTATTATGTTTCAATTTAAAAAGCAGTCACATCCAACTTTTTCAATGTGGATATCATGCACAACCTGTATAGTCTAAACTGAAAACATGTTTCATTCTATAACAATAAACGAATGAAGGAATAAAAGGAAAGAAAAAAAGGAATTCAACAACATGTGTATCAAGGTGTGTACCAATACGTGAGGATAGTGAATAACTCATTTACTTCTTATTTTTAATAAAATATTTTTAATGCAAAGATTTCAAACAAACTTCTTTCACGTTGTCATTATGGGGTATTGTTTGTAGAAGTTTGAGGAAAATAATGAATTTAATCCATTTTAGAACAAGGCTGTAACATAACAAAATGTAGAAAAAGTAAAGCGCTGTGAATACCTTCTGGATGCACTGTATATATATTGGTGCTTTCCTAATTTGGTTGCAAAAGTGGAAATACACTTTAAGCTTCTATTTAGGTTGCAGTGGATGAAGCAACAGGGCAACTGTCTGTGCTTTTATCAAAAGTACAGGCAGCCTTCGATGTACAATGAAATTTCTGTCAAACTCAAATCCTGGAAGTTTATTTTGAACCTGACCCCATCCACTTCAAAAGCGGCATCCAAAACATTGCTAGAATGTGTCTCAAGTAATCCTGGGTTGTAGGTATATGTGTCCTGTTCCCCACATCAAATGATAAAATACTTCACAGTTGTTACAAATGTAGACTCTCTGTCGTATAAACAGTGCATCAGTCTTTGACCTTTTTCAAATAAGGTCTGCAGAATAAATAAATAAAACGGCTTCTGAGTGCTAGAAGGGTATATTTTCCATACTGTACTTCAGCTTGTTCTCTGTTAAGCAAAGCTTGCCAGAACTTTGGTAAAAGCACCAGGGATCTGGCATGAAGCGAGAGTGGGGAGATTAACATGTGTGTCTGTGGTCAGCAAAACCAAGACACTGAGAGGCTTGTGTAACCTGTTCACTGGCAGCATCCCCACAGCACCTACACAGCTAAAATTATCCACATGGAATAAATGGGTTCACATGGCGGCTGTTCTGCCTTCACAATGTGTTTGTAGTACAAGGCTTGGCAGACAGCTAACAACTTCCCAATGTCATCCTTTCTAAACTACTGCCATAGGGGTTATCTATAAGGATATACATGCCTCCTGCATGTATCTTTACCTCTCAAATGTCTCCTCTCTGTCTGTTATTAGACCCGAAAAACTGCATATTCTGTGGGCCTGTTGTCTGGAGCTCGGTGGGTGGAGTCGTGATGTCAGTAGACTCCCCGCCCACCTCTACACTCCCCTTGTCAATATGCATTTTCTCCTGTGTATTTCTTACACTGAACTTCTGCTATGATCTCTAACATCCAGTGAAAAGACAGGAAAGTAACCACATGACTTCAGCATGCCAAATCATGCTGAGGTGTGGAACAGCCAATCCTTGCAAAGCTGCTGAAGAAAGGAGTGGGAGGGAATTAAAAAATACTGCATGTCTCTTAGGCTAATGCACAAGATATGTAAATCACCTGTCACTCAAAGCAAGGGGAAGGATTTGACAAAGTTTTTCTCTGTTTGTCAAGATTTATCTCACTGAACAATAAAAGAGGCTTGCTCAGAGATGGATTAACTCTGTGTGGCAAGACTGGGTTCAAATGATAGGAAATATTATACTCTACAGTATGATATAATGAAAAAAAAAAAAAATCGGGTTTACATCCACTTTAAGTTTCTTTAAGCTGTAAAACTGCAAACCACAAATTATAAAAATATGCATCAGCATTTAAGATTACATTACAAATGCAATTAGTGTCAGGCAGGTCCATCTTACAGTAATAGCAGCTTGGGCCCCTGGGCAAAGTAATGCAGTTACTGCTCTACTAACTAGCCTCATCCTCTTCCCTATTTACTGTCACCATCCACAGCCCTACTAACTGTCACCATCCTCAGGCCTACTAACTGTCATCATCCACAGCCCTACTTACTGTCACCATCCACAGCCCTACTTACTGTCAGTTAGTAGAGCAGTTAGTAGAGGTTAGTTAGTAGAGCAGTGACATGTGTATACAGGGGCTCACAGAAAAGCAAAATTTTTCCTCACGTGCAGAGAAGGGAACTGCCGACAACACATGACTCTTCTTTCTCCTGGCTGCCGGTACCTGCTCAGTCAGCCCTGCTACTAAGACTAAAGCAGTGGTGTCACTAGGGTTGGTGTCACCTGGTGCGGTTAAAATGGTGTCACCCCCCACTCCCCTTGTTTTGGGCCAGAGGTCAATAAGGCTTAGAGGATAGCAGGTTAGGCACTTCCTAATGGCTCATTCCCTAGGAACAGTAATGAATAATGGCCATCAGGCCCTCTTACCAGACCTGAAACCGCAGCAGTGATCCCTCTGGCTGGATGTTCGTTCACTCTGGGTCCGTCTCTGGTCAGTAGTGTAGCACGCCTGTACCCTGGCAGTGGCTCCGACTTTCTCCCCTATGGTGGGGCGGTTACAGAGTGTCTCTCTCTCTGGTGGTGCGGGTACAGCGTGGCTCTCTCTCTGGTTGTGCTGATACAGCATGTCTCTCTCTCTGGTGGTGTGGATGCAGCATGGCTCTCTCTCGGGTGGTGTGGATACAGTGTGGCTCTCTCTCTGGTGGTATGGGTACAGTGTGGCTCTCTCTCTGGTGGTGTGGGTACAGCATGGCTCTCTCTCTGGCTTCCCTCAGCATAGTCCTCTTTTTCTCTTCTTCTGTAGCACTCAATTCCTCTGCTACTTCTGGGTTCCAGGCTCTCTCTCTCCCCCCAGAGTGCAGACATGCTGGAGGCTGTAGCTTGTAGTCTGTGGACACATCTGGAGCCACCAATCTTCTGGGACTACATTTCCCATGATGTTTCCCAGTGTCTTCTGATTGGCCCTCTGCTGTGGCCAATGGGGATAGCGGGCAGGAAGGTGGGCGTCGTTTGGCTGACAGGAGAAAGGGAAGGGGGCGAGCGGGGGAATAAGATGTACTCACAACTCTCCTCTCCCATGTCAAATCGCCACTGCCAAGTTCCCTGGCAATCAGAGCAGGGGATAATCAACCAGCTGTACCGATGGTGGGGGCTCAACAGCACCCACTACAACTGCTTCCTGGTCCCCCCCCCCCCGCACCCCCATAGCAACGCTACATAACTTGCGTGCAGTGCAGTTACCATACCACTGCATCCCCCTAGATTGGAGCCAGCCCTGATGGGGTCCCATGAGCACTTAGGGCCCCTGGGCAGTGCCCAGGGGTGCCCGCTTGCTAAGACAGCCCTGGTGTCAGACATGCTGCATTACTGTAAGGCATTAGCTAACAAAAATTAGACCTATCTAAAGGAACTCCCTGGCAGAAAAGTACTACCAAACACACATAAAAATGCAGTTATATTAGTAGAACACATACTACTTAATTGAATACTAATGGCAGCCTACTTATAGACTTATGCTTCCAAGGCCAGTATTAAGAAATAGAGCAGCTATTCCCATGCTTCTTCACTCTAGAAGGCAAGATGTCTGCTGAGCAGGAAGTGAGCGTAATATACTACATTTCCTGTCAGTAGTGGATGCTAATTTAAAGCAACAGTACAATAAGTAAATATATACTTTATGATGATCAGAACACTCTCCACCTGGCATAATAAACATTATACCACTATATTTCTTTTTTAAGAAGTAAAACAACTTCAGAGATAGGTCTAAGGTACACCTTAGGGGTGCCCTGTCTCATGACCTTAACTTTGACATTTCTAACCTTACTGTCATTACTAGGTACAGTCTCAACAATGAGCCTAACTAGCCATTAATTCCTGTGAGCCTGAGCGTCTTTTAGTAGAACGACATCTCCAACTTTCAGGTTAGGCTTGTCAACCTGCCATTTTTTGCGTGACTGGAGCGTCACTAGGTACTCTTGTTTCCATCTTTTCCAGAAGATATCTACAAGACTCTGAACTTGCTTCCATTGCTTGGTGTATAGGTCTTTGAGACCAAAGTCTCCTGTGGGAGCTGACACTGTTTCAATCTTCTGAGTCAAAAGCATTGCAGGTGTCAAGACTGCTGGCATTTTTGGATCTGTTGACACTGGAACTAAAGATCGAGCGTTCTTGATGGCCATGACTTTAGCCATAAGTGTGGTGAGAACTTCATGTGTAAGGCGAGTAGAGCCAACCTTTAGAAACATGGCATCCAGAAAGCTACGAGCCACTCCAATCATCCTATCCCAAGCTCCTCCCATATGTGATGCATGAGGAGGATTTAAGGTCCAAATGCATCTTTGATCTTGAAGATAAGTACTGAAAGGGTCATGTAAAAGACCCCCTTGTGTTTTCTAATCTAATACACGACTGTTCCTTTAGAAGTTATCATTTTGCTGATTAAAGTAAATATACAGTATCTCACAAAAGTGAGTACACCCCTCACATTTTTGTAAATATTTTATTATATATTTTCATGTGACAACACTGAAGAAATTACATGTTGCTACAATGTAAAGTAGTGAGTGTACAGCTTGTATAACAGTGTAAATTTGCTGTCCCCTTAAAATAACTTAACACACAGCCATTAATGTCTAAACCGCTGGCAACAAAAGTGAGTACACCCCTAATTGAAAATGTCCAAATTGGGCCTAATTAGCCATTTTCCCTCCCCAGTGTCATGTGACTCGTTAATGTTAAAAGGTCTCAGGTGTGAATGGGGAGCAGGTGTGTTAATTTTGGTGTTATCGCTCTCACTTTCTCATACTGGTCCCTGGAAGTTCTGTTCAAAGTTTTTTATTGAACACAATCAGTCAATACATCAACTAATAATCTCATCTGGAGATTGATGAACAAAACTTACAATGCATCTCATATGAAAATTATACAGAAGTGATGAAGGAATGTTAAACAGAAATTGTTACAATTTAACAATGCAGATTGTAGTGAATTCAGAGAGTTACGATCGTAAGTTAGATCCACAAAAGATGCTGACAATAGAGAGGAAACGACTCAATAGAGTAACGGAATTTGAACAAAAACCTTCTTCTGTCAGTGAGGGGGACAAAGTTCATGAGATAGGTCCAGTCAGCAAACATTAACACTGTTGTAGAGATTATGGATGGGACAAATTAGTATAGGTAAGGGGGAAAAGATCAGCAATAGAGAAAGGATAAAAAAATAAAAAAGGAGCGAAAAGAAGAAAAAGAGTGAGAGAAGCAGTCGTCGGGATCACATGGGTCCACAGAGGATTGCACTGTAAGACTGAAATATCTGCGGGGGTATTATGGTTCCAGCAAATGACTATCAAAGTCTGAGGGAAGAAAATGCTCCACCCATGGTGTCCAGATTTTGCTGAGTTGGGGGAAGGTCCCTGGAAGTTCAACATGGCACCTTATTGCAAAAGACTCTCTGAGAATCTGAAAAAAAAAATTGTTGCTCTACATAAAGATGGCCTACGCTATAAGAAGATTGCCAAGACCCTGAAACTGAGCTGCAGCACGGTAGCCAAGACCATTCAGTGGTTTAACAGGACAAGTTCCACTCAGAACAGACCTCGCCATGGTCGACCAAAGAAGTTGAGTGCACATGCTCGGCGTCATATCCAGAGGTTCTCTTTGGGAAATAGACGTATGAGTGCTGCCAGCATTGTTGCAGTTGAAGGGGTGTGTGGTCAGCCTGTCAGTGCTCAGACCATGCGCCGCACACTGCATCAAATTGGTCTGCATGACTGTCGTTCCAGAAGGAAGCCTCTTCTAAAGAACAAGAAAGCCTGCAAACAGTTTGCTGAAGACAAGCAGACTAAGGACATGGATTACTGGAACCACGTCCCGTGGTCTGATGAGACCAAGATAAACTTATTTGGTTCAGATGATCAACCTCCAAATCTTATCTCTCCATCTTCATCAATATAGGGTTTAGTTTTTTGAGTGAACTGTGTTTGGAGATCTCTTCTCCTTTAAGAAGGCACTTGATTTCTTCTTTGAAAACTTCTTGCTGAACATATCTGACGATGATGATTTTGGCATGCGTAAGATGATTGCTATTATACTTGTCAGTGTTAGTAGCTCTGCAGAAGTATTTGGCTAGATGAATAAGCTTTCTTTTTTTTTGAGTTTTAAAAAAGAGTTTGAGACTTATAACAATACAGATAAGCAAAAACAACAAAAGATCAATACTGAGGTCGGTACAGAATGCATAACACTGGTACAATGAAGAAAGTAGACCATATGAGAGGATGGTAATAATGCATTGAGAGATCTAAAAAACCTCAAGACGAATTTAACAGACTCTATGTAAAGGAGTGGGCTGCTGTTGAGAATATGAAGGAGCCGAGAAAATCAGGTCCTGGACCCTGCCTGGTCCAGTCAGCGCACCCCAAATGGGATCCTCCTGTGCACGGGTGTCCGGGTAATGGTCAAAAAGAAACGCGGGGATCAGGCCGGGCCCTATTCCAACTGAATTGTCAACCTCCCGTGGGAGTGACAAACCGCTGGTGAGTCTGTTATTAACGACAATCCAATAAACAGGTTAATATGAGGTCACCCAGTAAGGAACAGGACCCCCTGTTCTCACATAGGTCAGACTAATTGACTGGGCTATCAATCTGAAGAACTGCTTAATCCATACTGCTTGGTAGGTATGAACAACCTAAATTTGAGCCTGAGAAAAGAAGAAGATGAAAGAGAAAGAAAGAGCAAAAAATGAGTGCAAAACAATCATATATACAATCTGATAATAAAGCTACAGAACTGGTACTCCTAGTCCTAGTCCAAGTTTCCCGTTCAGGGGGAACTCGGAGAGGGTGCAACCTCGAAATGGGGTTGTCTGCCTGATGTAACCAGAGGGGGAGTGAGTACCTCTGCGTCACAACAGAAAGGGTGGCATGTTGGGCCGCTCCGGCCATCAGAACCCACAATGGGGGAATGTAGCAATGTGGGGCCGACCTAAGAATAGGTACAATAAAAAGCATTCTAGTGCAAGGCATCAGTTGGCAACAATAAGGAACCAATACAAAAACTGTAGGGGAAGGGATCACTGCATGGGGAGGGGGGGAGGGGGGGGGGGGAAAGGGAGATAGATACCACAATAGGGAGTAACTAAAAGAACATAACTTTTGTGCATCAAAATAGACAATGCAAAGTGGTTTCCGCCCCAGCCGGGGTGGGAGGTCCAGACAGGTTAGGTATCCCAGTTAGCCATTAAGGGGGCTTATGGGGCCTAACATAAAGTGGGCAAAGACCTGACCCAAATGTCCAAAGTTAAATCTGCGCAGGGTTACCCCCTACACACCCGAGAGGGATGGACATTCAGCTCAGAAAAGTTAGGAAAAACACCTCCCGTCTGGGAGTAAAGAGAGGGATGCTCATCTCGGAGGGTCAGAGTCACTGTGTTTTTTTGGTAGTTGTTCGTTCCACAATGGGGTTAAAGGGCTGCCCGGAGGGGGGACGCTTGGAGGAGCTTGGTTTGGACGCAGTGTGCAGAGAAGCTAGATCTTGGGAGATAAGACCTAATTGCAGCAGCAGACGTTCGCCATCCTGAAAGTTGGTAAAGCCGTATGATTTGTCTCTGAAATGAAACTGGAGGCGGAAAGGAAATGATCAGTGGTGCTTGATGGTGTTCTGGGTGAGGATTTCCAAAAGAGGCTTGAGGGATCTCCGCTTCTGGACCGTGGTAGGGGAAATATCCACAAAGATTTGGATCTTGTTCCCTTGAAAGGAGAGGTTGTCCAGGTTGCAGGTTTTTCTCATAACATCCTCCATCACGCCATAATAATGGGGTTTGACCACAATGTCCCTCGGGAAGCCATCTTGGCGATGGAGCTGAAGAGCTCTGTGTGCTCTGTCGAGTTCGAGTCTATGACCCTGAATGTCTGGTATGAGTTAGTTGATTAACAATTTGACAGTACTTGGTATGTCCATAACCGATTCAGGTATCCCCCGTATACGGAAATCGAATCTTCTGCTTCTGTTTTCCAAATCATCTATTTTGGATAGCGCAGATTCTAGTTGGTCTTGCAATAAATGGACTTTACCACTTGATCTCACTTTTGTTTATGTGTCATTGAAATTGCCTTGTGTATGGCACACTTTCACTGTTAATTTTATATTGAATAGTTTTTCTATGTTATAGATTTACTCACGTTATCTATTCCAATTTCCTGTTGTAGATAGATGTACTAGATCACTTTCGAGTGTTGTATGGTCTATCACTGGTATTTAGCGCCACTTATATTGTTTCACAAGGATCGCATTTGGGCTCTTGGGAATAATTGGATACAGGCGGTGTTTTGGTTGGTGCGAGCAGCCGTGTTATCAACTACCTGCTCAATTGCATCCATGCGAGTTCCCAAGCTCTGTAAATCAGCTTTAATGGTAGCTGTAATTTGCATGGCATTTTGGGCCAGGCCTGTGGCCAGCCTGCTAGGCCTAAGGGAGAATGCAGCATGGGAGTATGCAGGAGATCCCCTAATGTCCTGTTGAAAAGGGACTCTGTGGAGGCTGGTGAGATCCCTTGGGGAGCACAGGTACTCATAGGTGTTGCCAGCATAGGATTCTGTGGCTGGTGTGGGGATGGAGGGTCCGCAAAGGAGTCCGGGTCCTCCATGCTTCCTCGCGCGGCTGCCATCTTGGAAGGAGCAGGGGCTGCCAGGTTAAAGTCCAGCTGGCGGCTCACCTCACTCTTTTGTGAACTGCTCGGCATGCGGGTCGGTGCCTGGGTCTTCCGGTGGGTGACGGGGGCGTTTTCGGCTGGGTCCCGCTCGATCTGAGCGCTTAGTGGGCTGAGAAGGACCGGAGCGGTGTGGAACTCTTGTTCAGAGCGTCTTCCCGGGAGTCCCGCGCATGCGCACTTGTGAATACGATTTTTTATAGCTTGTATGAGTGACTTCCAGCTGGAGAATCTTTCAAACCTGTGTACGCCAAGATTGCCTCTAGTAGTTATGGTACTGAACGCTGTAACTTGTGCCCGTACCTCTTTGTCTTTGTCTGGTTCCATAAGTTCAAAGGTCTCTAACTGAATGGTCTCTTCAGGTTCTGATCTAGTCAGAAAAGATGGACCTGAGAATCAGTTAGTGTGCTTAAGGACAGCCGCTAGTACAGGTCTAGTCCCATGATCGGCTGGATTTTTATCTGTACTGATGTAGCGCCACTGTTCTGACGCATGTCACTCTGACAATGACAGAGTGACACATTGTGACAAACATTGTGAATATATCCAAACATAATCCTGCTGTCTGTAAAACTTTGCTGCATGGATCTCAATGTCTAGTTCAGCAACAATCAATTCTGCCATTTCCACTGCTAAGACAGCAGCAAAAAGCTAAGTGTGGAACAGTGTGAGCTGGACGTGGAGCTATTTTGGACTTTCCCATGATAAACCCAACATAACTTTGTCTTTTAAAGTCCACTACTCTAAGGTAGGCTACAGCTGCTATAGCCATAGTGGATGCATCCGAGAATATGCAAAATGCTTTGTGGCAGACAAAGAAACAGGAACATACGACCTTTGGATGATGAGTTGTTATTCAAGCTCTATTAGTGAGTCCCTCCACAACTTTCATTGCATTTCTTTCTCCTTAGTAAAGGTGTATCCCATTCACTTTGTTCATGTTCAATAGCAATTTCTCTCAAAGGAGCCTTGCCTTGCATGGTGATGGGGGCTACAAACCCTAGGGGGTCATAAAGGCAGTTGACCGTGGACAAGACACCTCTTCTCATGAATGGCAATCGTTCCTAGATGCATTTTCTTGAGGTCTTTTGCACGTCCCTCTGAGAGAAGCGCTTCCATGACTTTGCTGCTATTGGAAGCTATCTTGTGCAACCTTACTTTAGATTCTGCTAACATCTCTGTTCTTTTCAGAATGTTGATAGCCTCTTCGTTGCTGGAGAAAGAAGCGAGTCCATCATCCACAATTTCTCATGATGAACTGTTGGGCATCTGTGCCATGCTCTTCTTTAACTTCCTGAGCTGCTCGTCTCAAGTTGTAGATAGCTACAGCTGGAGAGGGGCTGTTCCCAAACACGTGTACCTTCACCCTGTATTCTGTGACATCTCTGTTGAAGTCATTGTTTTCATACCACAGGAACCTCAGGTAGTCTCTGATCTTTTCGGACAAGGAAACAGTAGAACATTTGTTGTACATCTGCTGTTAATGCAACAAGTTCTTTTTGGAATCTGATGAAGACTCCAAGGAGTGTATTATTCAGGTCGGGTCCACTTAGGAGGACATTGTTTAGGGAGATACCTTCATGCTTTGCACTAGAGTCAAATACTACTCGTATCTGTCCTGGTTTCTGAGGATGATACACTCCAAATATTGGTAAGTAACAGTGGCGGCTGGTGCTCCATTTTTTTGGGGGGGCGCAAACAACCAACCAACCCCATACCCCCCCTCCCCCGTCACTCGCCCGCAATAGGGCCTACAGATAGATAGACACTGGGTGGGAGAGGTAGACGGACAGACAGAGACTGGGTGGGATAGATAGATAGATAGATAGATAGATAGATAGATAGATAGATAGATAGATAGATAGATAGATAGATAGATAGATAGATAGATAGATAGATAGATATTCCTATATACTGATCTCCATGTATACACCGCTGGGATCTGTAGTAGGATTTTATATAAACCCATGTATTTCATATTATTCATATTTATTTTTATGTGTTATTAATACCAGTAGTAGTAGTATCAATATCGATAGTAGTTTCAATAGTAGTAGCAGTAGTAACAGTAGTAGTAGTATCGGTAGTATTAGTATCAATAGCAACAGTAGTAGTATCAATAGTAGTAGTAGTATCAATAGTAGTATCACTATCAAAAGTAGTAGTATCAATAGTATCAATATCAATAGTAGTAATATCAAGAGTAGTAGTAGTAGTAGCAATATCAATAGTAGTAGTATCAATATCAATAGTAGTATCAATATCAACAGTAGTAGCAATATCAATATCAATAGTAGTAGCAGTATCAATATCAATAGTAATAGCGAGATAGATAGGGAGATAGAGAGATAGAGAGATAGAGAGATAGAGAGATAGATAGATAGAGAGATAGAGAGATAGATAGATAGATAGATAGATAGATAGATAGATAGATAGATAGATAGATAGATAGATAGATAGATAGATAGATAGACAGACAGACAGACAGATAGAGAGATATAGATAGAATGTGTGTGAATCCAGAGAGAAGATTAGACAGATAGAAGTGTTGGGGTTCCCCTCCATCCAGCAGAACTTTTCCTCCCCTCCCCCCCAGCACTCACTTGGAAGACAGACCAGGACAGCCCAGCACAGTGTGCCTGGCTCCATCCTTCTCCCCGTACATTGAGACGGCTCCATTCACCAGTGCTCTGGCTCTGAGGACATACTCCGGCTCTCTCACTCTCCCTATGGCTTCGAGGCAGCATTCTCTAATCTCGGTGTGACTGTGTAGTCACACAGCAGTAGAGGAGTCCGCTCCCCATGCTTCTTCTGCTTGGGCGCACTGGGAGATAAAAGCGGAAGTGACATCATAACTTGAATGTCACTCAAAGTCCCGGCCATCTAATGCATATAACATGTGGAAGCTACTCGGCGCGATGGATCGCGCCACAAGGCGGGTTAAAAGCCCGCAAATGAAGCGCCGCATCTGCAATCTCGTGATTGCATAGACGTGGCGCTTCCCATAGTGCACTGCGCCCGGCACCCGAACGCAGTGCGCTTATGGACCTTTTTTTTCTAATTTTTTTCATTTTTTAAAGGGCCAGTTTTTAATTTTTTTTTTTTATTCATTTTTTTTTGTGACTGTGCGGGGGAGGGGGGGTGCCACTGGTATGGACGGGCCGCCACTGGTAAGTACCAACATTCTTGTTTTTCTTCCAATGGTGGTGCTTATTTCAGCTTGACCACTGTCGAAGATCTTCTGCATGAAATCGTGGAAGTGTTCCTTCATATCTGGCTTTCTGTCCAGAGTGCGACGCAACGAGGTGAGGCGCTTCACTGCTTGTCCTTTATAGTTAGGAAGCTCATGTCGGGGTAAGTGGAAAGGTAGTGGAGCTACTCAGCTGTTTGACTCATCCATGAAGACTTCTCTGTTTATGATCCCAAGGCAGAGGCTATCTTCAACGAATGGTGCTGGCTTGTCATCTTGCATTCTTTCAAACACCTTGCATCCTAGCTGATCTGTATCTTCAGCTGAGGCTATAGCCTCCATGCAGTTCTGAACCCTCTGCCGTTGTATTGGGTTGACTAGTCTCTTTTTAATCTGTATCCTGTTGGTACAGGGGCTAAGATGTGATGTGCGGCCATTCTGTAACATGTTTGTTTTGCAGACATTCACTTTTGCTGGCTTGTGAGCTCCGTCCAGACATACATCCCCAATGATGACCCATCCAAGGTCAAGATGTTGTGCAAATTGTGTGGCCCATTGTACTGTTTTCTGATCTTGTGCACTCTCAGTATGTCTCTTGCTATTAGAAGGATAATTGCAGCGTCTGGGTCGAGTGCTGGAATCTTGTCTGTTATTTGTGTTCAGATGAGGGTAGTGACATGCAATTTCAGGTGTGGGGATCTCTGATCTATCATCTATCATCTGGTATCATATCACATTCTATGCGAGTAGGAGAGTCAGCTGGTGTCTCCATAACACTTGAACATGTCTTTAAAGTATATGGAGTTGAACTTCCTCTGTCACGAAGAGGTCAAAGAACTCTGTTCTTGCCAGAGACCTGTTACTTTGCTCGTCTAATGCCCCGTACACACGGTCGGACTTTGTTCGGACATTCCGACAAAAAAATCCTAGGATTTTTTCCGACGGATGTTGGCTCAAACTTGTCTTGCATACACACGGTCACACAAAGTTGTCGGAAAATCAGATCGTTCTAAACGCGGTGACGTAAAACACGTACGTCGGGACTATAAACGGGGCAGTGGCCAATAGCTTTCATCTCTTTATTTATTCTGAGCATGCGTGGCACTTTGTCCATCGGATTTGTGTACACACGATCTGAATTTCCGACAACGGATTTTGTTGTCGGAAAATTTTATATCCTGCTCTCACACTTTGTGTGTCGGAAAATCCGATGGAAAATGTGTGATGGAGCCTACACACGGTCAGAACTTCCGACAACTAGGTCCTATCACACATTTTCCGTCGGAAGATCCGACCGTGTGTACGGGGCATAAGACTGCATACATTCTGATTGCCCTCTCTCTGAGGCCTGCAGGATACACCTTGACTAAACATATCTTGGAGCATGATCTAGAGCTAAAATGCCTCTGTGCAGATCTGAGTGCACTTTGAGGTTATTGCTGGTGTTGCACTCTCTTTTTGCTCCCCACCATGATCTTCTTGGGTAACTGGATTCTCAGTTTTCCATGGTGCTGGTCCTGGGTGCAATGCAGACAGATGGTTGTCATTATTGCATTCTTTGCATCGTATTGCTTTCACACAGTCTTTTGCAAGATGTTGATCAGAACCACAGCATCTGAAACAAATGCGTTTGTCCTTAAGATAAGACTTGCGCTCCTCTATTGTCTTGCTTCTGAAATTGCTGCATCTTCTAAGTGGATGAGGCTTGTTATGTATTGCACACTGCTTGTCTGGGTCCTCAATTTTCATTCCTGAGCTTTTATCCGGGTTGGCTTCAAACTCGGATGGTGTCTTCCGTATAGACACTGCTACTCTGCATTCTTTATTTTGCGCTGATGGTTGTTTCACTGTCTTTACAGAGCTCGAGCCTCCCACGTTCAAAAAGGTGAAGTTTGGGTCATTGCTCATTTTAGCTTGATTCACAATGAACTTTGCGAGGAAGGAGAAAGGTGGAAATGCCACCCGATGATCTTCCTTGTATTTTGATGCTTGTGTGATCCATCTTTATTGTAAGTTGCAAGGAAGCTTCTCGATTATCAGGTTGACTCCACGTGCTGCATCCAAATGTGAGAGGCCTGGCAGATATCCACCAGCTTTTGCTGCCTCCAGCTCTAAAAGTACGTCTTCAAGCTCTCTCAGCTTCTGATTGTCTTTGTTATTTTTGGATCATTTTCAATTTTCTTCAGAAGTGCATCTTCAATTACTTCAGGTGACCCATAGCAGTCTTCCAATCTCTGCCATACCATTGTAAGCCCTGCCGTTGCATCATGAACATGTACTGACCTGATTCTTTTGGCTTGCTCAGAAGACTCTGGTCCAAGCCATTATGGGAGTAGGTCAAGCTTTTCTCTCTGTCAGATTTAAGTCTTGGATGCTGCTTAGAAAAGATGACTTCCAGGCCCAATAGTTTTCTGGACGGTCGTCAAACTTCAGGAGACCAGAGCTCACCATTTCACGACGTATCTGTGGCTCCAACTGCCACAGCTGAGCATTTCTGGGAACAAACACAAAGCATCTTTGTGGCTAATAAGACAACAGGGGTGCTTGGTTAAATCCACTCTGGTCGTTTGGTTGTTCTCCCTTGCTGCAAGTCTTTCCACTATAGGCCAGATTTATGTTTTCCTGAGGGGGGGATTATGCCACCATTCGTTTGGTTTCTTGAAGGACCATCAGATTGGTCTCAGAGTATGTAACCACTTGACTTTTCATATTGTAGTTCTGGCTCAGTCTTGTAGCATTTAATGATATCAAAGTTGTCTGCTGCTAGCGGGACCTTTGACGATTTTGATGCATCCTTAGACTGTTGATCGGTGCACATGGTCACATGCAATTGTACATACTCACTGGTGCGTTGGATTGCACTGAGAGGTGTCATCTGCGTTTCTATCACAGAGTGTTCGCTGTACTGTTCTTCAGCTCTCATGAGAACCTCGGCTTCAGCTAAGGCTGCTGAAGCAGTTTTTCTTGCTTGAGAATATGGAAAGATGCTTTCACCTCTACTTTTCTTCTAAGTGCTTCAGCTTTACTTTTAGCTTTAATCATATGATGTTCTTAATCTATGCGGCCCTGTTCTCTTATCATTTCAGCTTCATGTATTGCATAGGAAGCCAGTGCACGTGTGGCTTCTGCTTTGGCATGGGCCCTGGCGGCTGCAGAACTGGTGGATGACAGATTAGAGCAGCTTCAATGTCTAGAGGTAGTGCTCTTGGACCTGGCAGCTTCAGCACTCAAAAAAATAGCTGCGCTGAAATATGATCAAATAGGTGTGATAATACAAATAATGTTAATAATAATATTAATAATAATAAGTGCACATAAGATGGCGATGACAAAAGAAAAGTGGCAAAAAGTCCAAACAATATAATATGAGCTGGGTCAGAGTGGGAGAGTGCAATCTTCCGTCACCAGTGATAGTGGAACACCAAAACAAATGCACGCTTACCAGAGGCAAGCCATAAAGAGCTTGCGGCTTAAAACCCAGCCAAGGCCTTTCTAGGATATGTCAGGAAACAAGCTTGCAGGGGACCCCAATCCAGGATCTATAGACATGGGTGGAAGGGGCCCTCCGGTACCGTGACATCAGGGCATGAAAAAGAAAGGACTTCCCATAGTGTATTATCGTAAATATATTTTTAAGTTCTCTAAGGAGTGATGGCGAATCTATCGCCCAGATACCTGCTAGCACCTGCGTTTTTCCCCTCCGCCCGGCCCAGCCCACCCAAGTGCAGTATCGATCGATCACTGTCACTCTCAAAACACTAAACGCATAACTGCAGCGTTCGCAGAGTCAGGCCTGATCCCTGCGATCGCCAACAGTTTTTTTGGTAGCGTTTTGGTGAACTGGCAAGCACCAGCCCCAGGCAGCGTCAGGTTAGTGCCAGTACCGCTAACACCCATGCACGCACCGTACACCTCCCTTAGTGGTATAGTATCTGAACGGATCAATATCTGATCCGATCAGATCTATACTAGCATCCCCAGCAGTTTAGGGTTCCCAAAAATGCAGTGTTAGTGGGATCAGCCCAGATACCTGATAGCACCTGCATTTTGCCCCTCCGCCCGGCCCAGCCCAGCCCACCCAAGTGTAGTATCGATCGATCACTGTCACTTACAAAACACTAAACGCATAACTGCAGCGTTCGCAGAGTCAGGCCTGATCCCTGCGATCGCTAACAGTTTTTTTGGTAGCGTTTTGGTGAACTAGCAAGCACCAGCCCCAGGCAGCGTCAGGTTAGTGCCAGTACCGCTAACACCCATGCACGCACCGTACACCTCCCTTAGTGGTATAGTATCTGAACGGATCAATATCTGATCCGATCAGATCTATACTAGCGTCCCCAGCAGTTTAGGGTTCCCAAAAATGCAGTGTTAGCGGGATCAGCCCAGATACCTGCTAGCACCTGCGTTTTGCCCCTCCGTCCGGCCCAGCCCAGCCCGCCCAAGTGCAGTATTGATCGATCACTGTCACTTACAAAACACTAAACACATAACTGCAGCGTTCGCAGAGTCAGGCCTGATCCCTGCGATCGCTAACAGTTTTTTTGGTAGCGTTTTGGGGAACTGGCAAGCACCAGTGGCCTATTTCCCCCCTGGTCGTAGTCAAAATAGCACTGCAGTAACACTTGGTGACGTGGCGAGTCCCATAAGTGCAGTTCAAGCTGGTGAGGTGGCAAGCACAAGTAGTGTCCCGCTGCCACCAAGAAGAAGACAAACACAGGCCCGTTGTGCCCATAATGCCCTTCCTGCTGCATTCGCCAATCCTAATAATTGGGAACCCACCACTTCTGCAGCGCCCAAACTTCCCCTATTCACATCCCCAACCAAATGCAGTCGGCTGCATGAGAGGCATTTTCTTTATGTCCTCCCGAGTACCCCTACCCAACGAACCCCCCCCAAAAAGATGTCGTGTCTGCAGCAAGCGCGGATATAGGCGTGACACATGCTATTATTTTCTCTCCTGTCCTGACAATCCTGGTCTTTGCATTGGTGAATGTTTTGAATGCTACCATTCACTAGTTGAGTATTAGCGTAGCTTACAGCATTGCACAGACTAGGCACACTTTCACAGGATCTCCCAAGATGCCATCGCATTTTGAGAGACCCGAACCTGGAACCGGTTACAGTTATAAAAGTTACAGTTACAAAAAAAAAGTGTAAAAAAAAAAAAAAAAAAAACACAAAAAAATATATAGAATAAAAAAAAATAGTTGTCGTTTTATTGTTCTCTTTCTCTCTCTATTGTCTCTCTATTGTTCTGCTCTTTATTACTGTATTCTATTCTGCAATGTTTTATTGTTATTATGTTTTATCAAGTTTGCTTTTCAGGTATGCAATTTTTTATACTTTACCGTTTACTTTGTTTTATTGTTAACCATTTTTTTGTCTTTAGGTACACCATTCACGACTTTGACTGGTTATACCAGAATGATGCCTGCAGGTTTAGGTATCATCTTCGAATCATTCTTTTCAGCCAGCGGTCGGTTTTCATGTAAAAGCAATCCTAGCAGTTAATTAGCCTCTAGACTGCTTTTACAAGCAGTGGGAGGAAATGATCAGAGACCAGAGTGGCTCCAAACATCTCTATGGCCTAAGAAACCGGAAGCTACAAGCATTTCATGACTAATGCCGCGTACACACGGTCGGACTTTCCGGCATACTTGGTCCGGCGGACCAGAGTGTGCCGGACAATCCGCCCGTGTGTGGGCGCCGGCGGACTTTTCCGGCGGACTTCTTCCGAAAAGCCCGCCGGACCTAGATTTGAACCAAGTTTCAAATCTTTCCGTCGGACTCAGTTTCGGGCGGAAAGTCCGCTCGTGTGTGTGCTGGTCCGACGGAAAGGGCGCTCGTGTGTATGCTGGTCCGACGGACCAGATACGACACGAGGGCAGGGTATTGCATCTCGCGCTCGCTACAATAGGAAAAACAAATTTTCCTATTGCGGCAAGCGCGGTGCATACCAGGCCCTTAGGTCTGGTATGGATTATAAAGGGAAGCCCCTACGCCGAAAAAACGGCGTGGGGTCCCCCCTAAAATCCATACCAGACCCCGATCCAAGCACGCAGCCTGGCCGGTCAGGAAAGGGGGTGGGGACGAGCGAGCGCCCCCCCCCCCTCCTGAACCGTACCAGGCCGCATGCCCTCAACATGGGGGGGTGGGTGCTTTGGGGGAGGGGGGCGCCCTGCGGGCCCCCCCCACCTCAAAGCACCTTGTCCCCATGTTGATGAGGACAAGGGCCTCTTCCCGACAACCCTGGCCGTTATTAAAGGGGGCTCCCAGATTCCGATAAGCCCCCCGCCCGCAGACCCCGACAACCAACGGCCAGGGTTGTCGGGAAGAGGCCCTTGTCCTCATCAACATGGGGACAAGGTGCTTTGAGGTGGGGGGGGCCCGCAGGGCGCCCCCCTCCCCCAAAGCACCCACCCCCCATGTTGAGGGCATGCGGCCTGGTACGGTTCAGGAGGGGGGGGGGGCGCTCGCTCGTCCCCACCCCCTTTCCTGACCGGCCAGGCTGCGTGCTCGGATCGGGGTCTGGTATGGATTTTAAGGGGGAACCCCACACCGTTTTTTCGGCGTAGGGGCTTCCCTTTATAATCCATACCAGACCTAAGGGCCTGGTATGCCCCGCAACGGGGCTCGCAAGGTGTCAATCTCGCCGATAAAAGCGGCAAGATTGACATCCTTTGCTAGTCCCGTCGCACCTGAGTCACGTTCAAAATGAACGGACTTGTCCGTGTGTGGGCAAGTCCGTTCATTCTGAAAGTCCGCCGGAACTCCGGCGAAAGTCCGTCGGAAAGACGGGCGGACTTAGCCCGCCGGAAAGTCCCGGCGTGTGTGGGCAAGTCCGTCCGTTTTAAAGTCCGGCGCACCTGGCGGACAAAGTCCGTCGGAAAGTGTGCCGGACCAAGTATGCCGGAAAGTCCGACCGTGTGTACGCGGCATTAGATTTCACCGGATGTAAACAGCGCCATTGGGAAATTGGGAAAGCATTTTATCACACCAATCTTGGTGTGGTCAGATGCTTTGAGGGCAGAGGAGAGACCCCAATTTTTTCAAAAAAAGAGTACCTGTATTACCGCGAATGTCAGATCGAGGGCAGTAATTTTAGCAGTAGACCTCCTCTGTAAATCTAAAGTGGTAACCTATAAAGGCTTTTAAACGCTTTTAAAAATGTATTCAGTTTGTAGCCACTGCACGTTTGTGCGCAATTTTAAGCATGTCATGTTTGATATCCATGTACTCAGCCTAAGATCATCTTTTTTATTTCATCAAACATTTGGGCAATATAGTGTGTTTTAGTGCATTACAATTTAAAAAAGTGTGTTTTTTCCCAAAAAAATGCGTTTGAAAAATCGCTGCGCAAATACTGTGTGAAAAAAAAAATGAAACACCCACCATTTTAATCTGTAGGGCATTTGCTTTAAAAAAATATATAATGTTTGGGGGTTCAAAGTAATTTTCTTGCAAAAAAAAAATATTTTTTTCATGTAAATAAAAAGTGTCAGAAAGGGCTTTGTCTTCAAGTGGTTAGAAGAGTGGGTAATGTGTGACATAAGCTTTTAAATGTTGTGCATAAAATGCCAGGACAGTTCAAAACCCCCCCAAATGATCCCATTTTGGAAAGTAGACACCCCAAGCCATTTGCTGAGAGGCATGTCGAGTCCATGGAATATTTTATATTGTGACACAAGTTGCGGGAAAAAGACAATTTTATTTTTTGCACAAAGTAGTCACTAAATGATATATTGCTCAAACATGCCATAAGAATATGTGAAATTACACCCAAAATACATTCTGTTGCTTCCCTGAGTACGGGGATACCACATGTGTGAGACTTTTTGGGAGCCTAGCCGCGTACGGGACCCCGAAAACCAAGCACCGCCTTCAGGCTTTCTAAGGGCGTAAATTTTTGATTTCACTCTTCACTGCCTATCACAGTTTCGGAGGCCATGGAATGCCCAGGTGGCACAACCCCCCCCCCCCCCAAATTACCCTATTTTGGAAAGTAGACACCCTAAGCTATTTGCTGAGAGGTATAGTGAGTATTTTGCAGACCTCACTTTTTGTCACAAAGTTTTAAAAATTGAAAACAGAAAAAAAAAAAATGTCTTGTCTTTCTTCATCTTCAAAAACAAATGAGAGCTGCAAAATACTCACCATGCCTCTCAGAAAATAGCATGGGGTGTCTACTTTCCAAAATTGGGTCATTTGGGGGGGTTTGTGCCACCTGGGCATTCCATGGCCTCCGAAACTGTGATAGGCAGTGAAGAGTGAAATAAAAAATTTACGCCCTTAGAAATCCTGAAGGCGGTGATTGGTTTTCGGAGCCCCGTACGTGGCTAGGCTCCCAAAAAGTCCCACACGTGTGGTATCCCCATACTCAGGAGAAGCAGCTAAATGTATTTTGGGGTTGAATTCCACATATGCCCATGACCTGTGTGAGCAATATATCATTTAGTGACAACTTTGTGCAAAAAAAAAAAAAAGTGTCACTTTCCCGCAACTTGTATCAAAATATAAAATATTCCATGGACTCAACATGCCTCTCAGCAAATAGCTTGGGGTGTCTACTTTCCAAAATAGGGTCATTTGGGGGGGTTTTGTGCCATCTGGGCATTTTATGGCCTTCAAAACTGTGATAGGTAGTGAGGAGTGAAATCAAAAATTTACGCCCTTAGAAATCCTGAAGGCAGTGATTGGTTTTCGTGGCCCCGTACGCGGCTAGGCTCCCAAAAAGTCCCACACATGTGGTATCCCCATACTCAGGAGAAGCAGATGAATGTATTTTGGGGTGCAATTCCACATATGTCCATGGCCTGTGTGAGCAATATATCATTTAGTGACAACTTTTTGTAAATTTTATTTTTTTTGTCATTATTCCATAACTTGGGACAAAAAAAAATAATATTCAATGGGCTCAACATGCCTCTCAGCAATTTCCTTGGGGTGTCTACTTTCCAAAATGGGGTCATTTGGGAGGGTTTTGTACTGCCCTGCCATTTTAGCACCTCAAGAAATGACATAGGCAGTCATAAACTAAAAGCTGTGTAAATTCCAGAAAATGTACCCTAGTTTGTAGACGCTATATTTGCGCAAACCAATAAATATACGCTTATTGAGTTTATTGGATTTTTTTTATAACAAAAAGTAGAAAATATCATTTTTTTTCAAAATTTTCGGTCTTTTTCCGTTTATAGCGCAAAAAATAAAAACCGCAGAGGTGATCAAATACCATCAAAAGAAAGCTCTATTTGTGGGAAAAAAAGGACGCAAATTTCGTGTGGGTACAGCATTGCATGACCGCGCAATTAGCAGTTAAAGCGACGCAGTGCCAAATTGTAAAAAGTGCTCTGGTCAGGAAGGGGGTAAATCCTTCCAGGGCTGAAGTGGTTAAACAGTGAATATAGGTAGAGCAGTGTACAGAGGTCCCTAGTATGTAGGGCATTGTACAGAGGTCCGTAGTATGTAGGGCAGTGTACAGAGGTCCGTAGTATGTAGGGCAGTGTACAGATGTCTGTAGCGTGGGCGCTGACCTGCGCGCCGGGGACTCGGAGGTCGTCTCCACCTGTCAGTGACGACGCTGCCCTCAGCGAAGTCAGCTGTTGAGTATGTGCTCTTAACGAGCAGTACTACTTAAGCCACACGCCAGGCTGTCAGCTCACATGATGGTTGGGATACCGGACTGTACATGCAGCTGCTGTGATCTTGCAAGGTAAACCCTGCAGTTCTTTCTTTACACTTAAGATACGTTTAGAATGCTTTTTGGAGCCTCAGTATGTACATACATACTGAGCACTAGTAATGTGATGGACACGTGTGGAAGATATTTCACATGGCACGTTGTTACAATTGCAGTCAATGACATCACTATAGCTTGTGATGTTTAATACATTCAAGTGCCCCTATTCATTATTACTATTTATGTTTTTTTCTGTCACTGCAGACTTTGATCATAGGTGTCCTATCGTCACTGTTTCCTGTATCTAGCATTTGAGATCGAAAAGCCGTCATAGACAACACCTATTTGTGAGCCAGTACAGGTAGTAACTACCCACCATGCTTTATTAGGTATGCCCACTTGTCCCCAGTAGGTGTTTTGTCTATAAGAGAAAAGTACCTATTTTTAGCAACATTTTTTACCACACTACTTTTTCTTTTCTTTGTCTTTAGTTGACAATATCTCTTATAATCCCAAACACCTGGGTTGTTACCAGCTGACGGATGAGATACCCCCTATGTTCCTGACCCCGGCCACAAACGCACCTGGTGATATTCGCTTTTGGAGCTAACATAGAGATAATCTTACTTTTTATGCGCCAATAGGTACGTATAAAAAGCACCCATTAGAGCCCCCCTTTTTTAATCACCAGTGACCGTTTTATTAGATTACTCTTCTGGGGCACCTTCTCATCATATGCCTTTTTTGGTCTTTAGCTGACAAGATATTTGATAATTACAAACACCTGAGGTGTCACTCAGCTGATGGACGTGACTCCCTTTGTGCCCGGTCCTGGTCTGCTGGACGGGTTCGGTCTCGTGGTGGCGGCACTGTTATTCGGGTCTGGACCCCGGTGGCCAACCATTTCTTCCCTTCCCTCCTCCTAAACTGGATGCTATTTGATGCTGATCTTGCAATACTATGGTTAGAACACTTTTTTGTAAATACATCATGACATTTACAATATTTAAATAGATTGATATACTGCATCATTCTTGATATACAGTACGTTTTATTGTGTGTCTCCTTTGTGTTTTTTTCTATAAAATGTTTTTCAGACAGACGTATACTTCATCTCCGGCCCCTGAAGAAGAGGTTGCAACCATTATAAAACCTCGAAACGCGTCGGGCCTGCACTATAAATTAGTTCTGTTTGTGAAACAGCTCTTGTGGGGTTAAGTGTAGTTCTGTCGAATCTGTCTTGTATATACTTTTGCTGTATCACCATTATTTGCAATTTTGGCATCCATTTTGTTTTCATTTTTGTTTTTCACTTATATGTGTCATGTTTTTGACTTTCTGATATAATAAAACAATATATTTTTTTATATCTCTTGATATATTCTTTGAGACTTCCGCCCTTTAAAATCCCATTTAAGAGGAAAAACTTTCTATTGTAGCGTGTACAGGAGAGGGTCAGAGACTGCAGCTGTAGTGCAGGAGAGGGTCAGAGACTGTAGCCATAGCACATGAGAGGGAACGGTCACCTGCACGGACGCGTCATACGGTGGGTGCCTCTCATGGAGGCGGGTCGGTGCGGCTTTTTTTTTTTCTTTTTTGGTCAGTCGGCAGAGCAAGAGAAGAAGAAGAAGACTTTGTGGGACATTTTAATTTTTTTATTTTTTAATAAAGGACTTGTCCCAAGCCGTGTCTTGTCATTTTTACCATTTTGACACTTTTTTTGTGAAATGGTAGGGTTACATTTGTACCCCGTTACCATTTCACACAGAGGGGGAGGCCGGGATCTGGGGGTCCCCTTGTTAAAGGGGGCTTCCAGACGCCAATAAGCCCCCCGCCCGCAGACCCCCACAACCACCAGGCAAGGGTTGTGGGGATGAGCACCCTCCCCATGTTGAGGGCATGTGGCCTGGAACGGTTCGGGAGGGGGGCGCTCTCTCCCTCCCTCTTTTCCTGCGGCCTGCCAGGTTGCGTGCTCAGATAAGGGTCTGGTATGGATTCTAGGGGGACCCGCACACCATTTTTTTTTAATTTTGGCACGGGGTTCCCCTTGAAATCCATACCAGACCTAAAGGGTCTGGTATGGATTTTGAGGGGGACCCCACGCCATTTTTTTTTTTAATTTTGGCACGGGGTTCCCCTTAATATCCATACCAGACCTAAAGGGCCTGGTATGGAATTTGGGGGGACCCCCACGCAATTTTTTTTTTTAATTTTGGTTCGGGGTTCCCCTTAATATTCATACCAGACCCAAAGGGCCTGGTAATGGACTGTGGGGGAATCCCATGCCGTTTTTTTCAATAACTTTTATGTGTATTGCTGGGACCGACAATTCATTACAGCCGCGAGTACTTTTAAATGACTTTTTTCCTTTAGAAATGTCATTTTGTGCAGGTACTGTTGTAAACACGGGAAACATGTGCCACTTTACAGGCATACTATAGACGCCCCCCAGGTACGAAATTTAAAGGAATATTTCACTTTTATTGTTTCACTTTAAGCATTAATAAAATCACTGCTCCCGAAAGAATGGCCATTTTTAAAACTTTTTTTTTGCATTGATACACGTCCCCTGGGGCAGGACCCAGGTCCCCAAACACTTTTTATGACAATAACTTGCATATAAGCCTTTAAAATTAGCACTTTTGATTATTCATGTTCGTATCCCATAGACTTTAATGGTGTTTCGATCAAATATTTGCCTGTTCGCATGTTCTGGTGCGAACCGAACCGGGGGGGGGGGGGGGTGGTGTTCAGCTCATCCCTATACAGGAGAGGGTCAGAGACTGCTGGCGTAGTACAGGAAAGGTCAGAGACTGCTGGTGTAGTACAAGGATGGGTCATAGACTGCTGGCGTAGTACAAGAGAGGGTCAGAGCAGGGGCAGACTGACAACTCATGGGGCCCCCGTCAATAGGAGATTATGGGGCCCCCGGGCAATAGGAGATTATGGGGCCCCCAGGCAATAGGAGATTATGGGGCTACACAGTATATACACACACACACACACAGTATACACACACAGAATACACATACACACACTGAAAAGGTACTGGAGAGGCGGGGCAGCTATAATCTTGGGATTTTTTAAAAAACACAGATTTTTACATACTGTCCCTCGTTTTATTGAGGCTGGCAACCCTAATGGGGCCCCTTAGTGGCATGGGGCCCTCGGGCAGTGCCCGAGTGCCTGAATGGTCAGTCCGCCCCTGGGTCAGAGACTGCTGGCATAGTACAGGAGAGGGTAAGAGACTGCTGGCATAGTACAGGAGAGGGTCAGAGACTGCTGGCATAGTACAGGAGAGGGTCAGAGACTGCTGACGTAGTACAGGAGAGGGTCAGAGACTGCTGACGTAGTACAGGAAAGGGTCAGACTGGCGTAGTACAAGACTAGGTCAGGGACTGCTGGCGTAGTACAGGGGAGGGTCGGAGAATGCTAGCATAGTACAAGACTGGGTCAGAGACTGATGGTGTAGTACAAGAGAGGGTCAAAGACTGCAGCCACGGTACAGGAGAGGATCAGAAACTGCAGCCACTGTACAGGTAATCATCAGAGACTGCAGCCATGGTACAAGACTGGGTCAGAGACTGCCGCTGTAGTACAAGACAGGGTCAGAGACTGCTGACGTAGTACAGGAGAGGGTCAGAGACTGCTGGCAAAGTAGAAGTCTGGGTCCGAGACTGCTGACGCAATACAAGAGAGGGTCAGAGACTGCTGGCGTAGTACAGGAGAGAATCAAAGACTGCAGCCACAGTACAGGAGAGGGTCAGAGACTGCAGCCACAATACAGGAGAGGGTCAGAGACTGCTGGAAAAGTAGAAGACTGGGTCAGAGACTGCTGACGCAATACAAGAGAGGGTCAGAGACTGCTGGCATAGTACAGGAGAGGGTAAGAGACTGCAGCCACAGTACAGGAGAGAATCAGAGCCTGCAGCTACAGTACAGGAGAGGGTCAGAGACTGCAGCCACAGTACAGGAGAGGGTCGGAGACTGCAGCCACAGTACAGGAGAGGGTCAGAGACTGCAGCAGTAGTACAGGAGTGGGTCAGAGACTGCTGGAGTAGTACAAGACTGGGTCAGAGACTGCAACCATAGTACAGGAGAGGGTCAGAGACTGCCGGCATAGTACAGGAAAGGGTCAGAGACTGCTGGCGTAATACAAGACTGGGTCACAGACTGCTGGCATAGTACAGGAGAGGGTCAGAGACTGCTGGCGTAGTACAAGACTGGGTCAGAGACTGCCGGCGTAGTACAGGGGAGGGTCGGAGAATGCTAGCATAGTACAAGACTGGGTCAGAGACTGATGGCGTAGTACAGGAGAGGGTCGGACTCCGCTGGTGTAGTACAAGACTGAGTCAGAGACTGCTGGCGTGGTACAAGACTGGGTCAGAGACCACTAATGTAATACAAGACTGGGTCAGAGACTGCTGGCGTAGTACAGGAGAGGGTTAGAGACTGCCGGCGTAGTACAGGGGAGGGCCAGAGAATGCTGGCGTAGTACAGGAGAGGGTCAGAGGTTGCTAGCGTAGTACAGGAGAGGGTCAGTGACTGCTGGCGTAGTACAGGAGAGGGTCAGTGACTGCTGGCGTAATACAGGAGAGAGTCAGAGACTGCTGGCATAGTACAAGACTGAGTTAGAGACTGCTGGCAAAGTACAAGATGGGGCAGAGACTGCTGGCCTAGTACAGAATAGAGTCTACAACTAGGGATGAGCCGAACACCCCCTGGTTCGGTTCGCATCCAGAACATGCAACAGGCAAAAAATTTGTTTGAACGCGCGAACACCATTAAAGTCTATGGGACACGAACATGAATAATCAAAAGTGCTCATTTTAAAGGCTTATATGCAAGTTATTGTCATAAAAAGTGAATGGGGACCTGGGTCCTGCCCCATGTATCAATGCAAAAATAGGATTTTTCTATAACAACTTACCTGAAAATCCTTTTCTTTCGATGGACATCACGGGACACAGAGCCATAGTAATAACTGATGGGTTATGTAGGTACTTTTAGGTATTGGACACTGGTCACACCCTAAGCAGGAAGTTCAACCCTCTATATAATCCCTCCCCTTCCAGGGATACCTCAGTTTTGTAGCAAAGCAATATAAGTGTATTAGAAGAGGGGCGGGACCTCTGTGTCCCATGATGTCCATCGAAAGAAAATAATTTTACAGGTGAGCTGTTATAAAAAATCCTATTTTCTTTCTCGACAATCATGGGACACAGAGCCACAGTAATAACTGATGGGATGTCCCAAAGCAATGCCAACTGAGGGGGGAAGCACAACCAAGTAGGGTGCAATCAGACCTGAGGACCCTGTACCGCTGTCTACAGCACACTACGCCTAAAGGCGATATCCTCATGCCTTCTCACATCCACCTGATAGAATCTAGTGAATGTATGAACTGAAGACCAAGTTGCAGCCTTGCAGATCTGAGCCATAGAGGCCTGGTGATGCACTGCCCAAGAAGCACTAATAGCCCTTGTGGAATGTGCCCTGATCTGAAACGGAGGAATCTTCTGTTTCAAACCGTAAGCTTGAATAATCAATTGTCGAATCCATTTAGAAATGGTAGCTTTTGACGCTGCCTGTCCTCTATTGGGACCCTCTAGCAGCACGAACAAGACATCCGTTTTGCGAATCTGAGCAGTTGCTTCCAGATAGGTCTTGACTGCTCTTACTACATCCAAAGAATGTAGTGACCTTTCTTCCGTAGAACAGGGATCTGGAAAAAAGGAAGGCAGAACAAAGTCTTGGTTTAGATGAAAATCTGAAACCACCTTCGGTAAAAAACTAGGATGAGGGCACAATACCACTCTATCCTTGTGTACAATCAAATAAGGCTCCTTACAGGAAAGAGCTGCTAATTCTGATACTCTTCTAGCAGAAGAGATGGCTACCAGAAAAATTCGTTTCCTCATCAGCAAGACCAAAGGAATCTGATGTATTGGTTCAAAAGGCTGTTTCTGTAACACCGACAGAAACAAGTTCAAGTCCCAGGGGTTTAGGGGTGCCCTAACCGGAGGATTAAGACGCATCACCCCCTGCATAAAGTTCCGAACGAAAGAATGAGAAGCAAATGGCCGTTAAAACAAAACTGATAAGGCCGAGACCTGGCCCTTGATGGTACTCAAGGCCAGCTTCATCTCTAATCCTAATTGTAGAAAATCAAGAATTCTACCTATCACATATTTTCTGGGATGCCAACCCCTGGATTCACACCAGGATACATAAGCTCTCCAGACTCTATGATAAATCATTCTGGAAGCTGGTTTCCTTGCATTGATGAAGGTAGATATGACAGGACCTGAAAGCCCACGACTCTTCAGAACGTGGGTCTCAATAGCCAAACCGTCAAATTTAGCGTTTGTAAGGCAGGATGGAACACTGGACCCTGAGATAACAGGTCTGGGCGTACTGGTAGAGTCCATGGGGAACCCACCGTCATCCTTACTATTTCTGCATACCAAGTCCTTCTGGGCCAAGCGGGGGCCACCAGAAGTACTGACTTCCTTTCCTGCCTGATCCTGCGAAGGAGTCGTGGCAGTAGCAGAATAGGCGGGAATGCATAAATCAGTGAGAACCGATGCCACGGAATCACCAACGCATCCGTCCCGCATGCAAGAGGATCCCTCGTCCTTGCCACAAATCTGTCTATCTTTTTGTTGAATCGGGATGCAAAGAGATCTACATCTGGGACCCCCATCTTTGGCATATGGCCCAAAGGACGTCGGGGTGCAGAGACCATTCCCCTGGGAGTAACTGCTGGCGACTTAGATAGTCTGCCTGCCAGTTCTCTATTCCTGGAATGAAAATTGCCAATATGCATGGCACATGCATCTCTGCCCAGACTAAGATCTGGTTCACCTCCTTTTGAGCGGCTCGGCTCCGGGTGCCTCCCTGATGATTGACATAAGCCACTGCTGTGGCATTGTCAGACTGGATCCTGACCGGGCAACCCTGTAGCCTGATAGTCCAGGTTTTTAGGGCTAGGTATACTGCCCGGATCTCCAGAATGTTGATGGGTAAGGTCCTCTCGGTCTTGGACCATAGCCCTTGGATCGCAGACTGTTCCAGAACTGCTCCCCAACCTGACAGACTGGCATCTGTTGTTACCACCGCCCAGGTAACCGGTAGAAAGGATCTCACCGCATGCGACAGGTGCATCGGAAAGTCTAATGCCTGAACCTTATTGTTCCAGGCCGACAGAATATTGTGTTGCAGTAGTCTTGAATGGAACTGAGCAAAGGGAACTGCTTCAAATGAAGACACCATCTTCCCTAGCAGCCTCATACAAAGGCGGACAGAAGGCTCCCTCTTGGTCCTGACTGTCAGAATCAGCTCCCTTAAAGCAGTGATCTTTGCCTGAGGAAGAAATACTTTCTCCTGGCCTGTATCTATGATCAGACCCAAATACTCCAGTCTTCTTACTGGTTTTAGGAAAGATTTTTCTAGGTTGAGGATCCAACCTAGATGTTCCATATACTTGACCGTGGTCCTCTGGTTCCCGTTCAAGGAAGATACCGACCGGTCTATCAAGAGCAGGTCGTCTAGGTATGCTATGACAGTTATACCCTGAGCCCTTAATCTGGCCAGAGGAGGAGCCAAGACCTTTGTGAACACTCGAGGTGCAGTGGCTATCCCAAAAGGTAGAGCCACAAACTAGAAATGGCGCCCTCCTATCTCGAAGTGCAGAAACTTCTGATGAGCAGGAAAAATGGGCACATGTAGGTATGCATCTCTGATGTCTATCGATGCCAAAAATTCTCCTCCCTGCAGGATGGAGACTACTGTCCGAATTGATTCCATGCGGAAGGACTGTATCCTTAGGAATCGATTCAGATCCCTTAAATCCAGAATGGGTCTGACATCCCCATTTGGTTTTTGGACCGTAAAAAGGTTGGAATAGAAGCCCAATCCTTGATCCTTTGTGGGAACCACCATAATGACCTCTTGCGACAAAAGTTGCTCTAACGCTAGAAGGAGCGACTGCTTCTTCTCTAGGTCTCTGGGAACACTTGATCTGAGGAAACGAGGAGAGGGAATTTCTTGGAACTCCAGCCTGTACCCTAAGGTTACCGTGGAGATTACCCATCTGTCCTGGAAGTCCTCCTGCCAGCGCCTTGAGAACTGTAGCAGTCTTCCCCCTACTCGAGCGAGCGGGGGCGCCCCTTCATGAAGAGGCCTTAGTGTCTTGTCTAAAAGACTTCTTTCCCCAGGACTTCTTTTGTCCCTGGGGTTGACTCTTGTTTCTTGCCCCAGACGGAGGGGGCCATCGTGACTGCCTGGAGGCTGATGCCCTGGCGCTGGGGAAAGAGTCCGTTTGAAAGAGGGACGCTTACTCTTTTTCAGGTAAGAGAGTGCTTTTCCCACAAGAGATTCTCTTGATATAGTTATCCAAGTCTTCTCCAAACAACCTTGCACCACAAAAGGGAAACCCAGCCAAGAGCTTCTTACATGGTGCTTCGGCTGACCAATTTTTCAACCATAAGATTCTACGCATATGCACCAAATAACGTGAAAGGCGAGAGGTTTGCATGATAGAATCTCTGATGGCGTCAGCAACATAACATAAGGCCGCTGGAAGGTTGGCAAACCCCTGGGCCTGTTGTTCAGGTAAAACTTTGATGACCTGTTTAACATTGTCTCTTAAGTATTGACAGACTCCAATCGCTGCTACTGCAGGTTGGGCCACTGATCCTGCTAAGGAAAAAACATCCTTTAATAAGGATTCCATCTTTTTATCCACAGGATCCCTGAGCATCTGAGCATTGTCTACAGGACAAGTCAGACTGCTATTTATAGAGGAAATGGCCGGCATTCCCTACATCTTAATAAATTTTTCTTCCATAGGATAAAGTGTTAAAAACTTTTTCGGCGGAAGAAATCGCTTATCTGGGTGATCCCACTCAGAATAAAGGAGCTTTTCAAGCAAATTATGAACAGGAAAAGCATGTGCTGTTTGAGTAGGTTTCAGCGACCCAACTTAAATGTGGAGCGGACCAATCCAGTAAGGATCTGTACTAAGACTTTCTCCTCTTGGGAAGCCGAAGAGGGTCCCTCTCCACCTGATTCCTCAGAAGAGGAGTCATCTGTCCCATCCCAATCCTCTGAAAGGGATTCGTCTCCTTTATCCCAGAGCTCCTCTACCTGAGGGTCTTGGGAAACAGAGGAAAGCCTAGTACGTTTTCTTCCACTGAGTGAAGCTGTAATCATGGCCATTAATCTTTCCTCTAAACCATTAATGGTTGAGGAAAAAACCTCTCGTGTAATGTATACAGGGGCTGAAGTGCCGGAAGCAGGTACAGATCCTGCCAGTAATCGGCGATGCAGACGCACGGGGACACGGCCACGGCTTCCACTGCGCATGCGCGCGTGTTCACGGGTGCTGTCACGCACGGGCACGCGCGCGCGCACTCCCGCTAGTGCTAGGTGGGCTATTTAAACCGGCCTGTCACACTCTATCCCCGCTGTCTGCTCTACAGCGTTCCGTGTGCCTTAACCTAATCTGACCTGTGTACTCTGCTATCTGACCCGGCTTCCTGTTAGACCATCCTGCTATCCGCCTGCACCAGACCCTCTTGGCTTGCCTGACCATCCCTCTGTGTTATCCCTGGTACCTCTGCTGCTCGACCGATACCGACCTCCGGCTTGTTTGACCATCCCTCTGTCTGATACCAGTATCCAGTCCAGCGTTCCAGCCTACTACCTGCTGCTTGTTCCTGGTTCCAGTCCAGCGTTCCAGGCTACTACCTGCTGTCTTATTCCTGGTTCCAGTCCAGCGTTCCAGCCTACTACCTGCTGCCTTGTTCCTGGTTCAAGTCCAGCGTTCCAGCCTACTACCTGCTGCCTTGTTCCTGGTTCCAGTCCAGCGTTCCAGGCTACTACCTGCTGCCTTGTTCCTGGTTCCAGTCCAGCGTTCCAGCCTACTACCTGCTGCCTTGTTCCTGGTTCCAGTCCAGTGTTCCAGCCTACTACCTGCTGCCTTGTTCCTGGTTCCAGTCCATCATTCCAGGCTACTACCTGCTGCCTTGTTCCTGGTTCCAGTCCAGCGTTCCGGGCTACTACCTGCTGTCTTGTTCCTGGTTCCAGTCCAGCATTCCAGGCTACCACCTGCTGCTTGTTCCTGGTTCCAGTCCAGCGTTCCAGGCTACTACCTGCTGCCTTGTTCCTGGTTCCAGTTAGGGTTGCCACATCATCCCTTTAATCCAGGACACACATCAATTACACAGGTTCTGTGGCTGATTAAGGTGGTAATTAAACTCACTTGGTGCCTTATCTGCATTAAATTAGCCTGAGAACCTGTGTAATTAATATGTGTCCTGGATTAAAGGGATGATGTGGCAACCCTAGTTCCAGTCCAGCGTTCCAGGCTACTACCTGCTGTCTTGTTCCTGGTTCCAGTCCAGCGTTCCAGGCTACCACCTGCTGCTTGTTCCTGGTTCCAGTCCAGCGTTCCAGTCTACTACCTGCTGCCTTGTTCCTGGTTCCAGTCCAGCGTTCCAGTCTACTACCTGCTGCTTTGTTCCTGGTTCCAGTCCAGTTCTCGGTCCTGCTTACTTACCTGCTTACTTACCTGCTGTGGTTCCAGGTCCTCTCTGCATTCCAGCCTCCTCTTCAGCTTCAGGTTCCAGAGGGTGCCACCACTCCTGAACTTCCGGTGACTGTCGATCCTGCCAGGCACCCATACCACTCCTCACTCCTGGGCCTTCTGTCTCCATTCCAGGGGAACAGGAGTGGGAGCTGTAAGGGAGGTCTTTCTCTGCACTTCAGGCTCACAACCTACCAGGTACGTGACAGTAGCAGACAGCCATGTCTGAGCCTGAGCAGGGAACGTCTCCCATGGAGGAACTTTGTGCACACCTGGCGGGATTGACTGAAGCAGTCAAGAATCTACAGCAAGGATACACCAGGCTGGAGGAACGAGTGTTAACCTTATCTAATCCCATTGGGGCCAAGGGAGTTCCTTCCGCTCCTGCTCCTTCAGTCGGGCCTTCCTCAACGGTGGTGATGCTCCCTCCAGAACCGAAGGTCCCGACGCCTGAGCGTTTCTCCGGAAATCGCCTTAAATTCAGGGCTTTCCGCAACTCCTGTGAATTGTTTTTTGCTCTTCAGCCATGTACCTTTTACCTGGAGGCTACCAAGGTGGGCTACGTAATCTCTCTGCTTTCTGGTGACCCCCAAACCTGGGCCCATCGCCTCTTGGAGCAAAAGGACGTATCCCTGACTAATCTCTCCACCTTCTTTGACGCATTGTGTCAGCTGTACGATGACCCCCAGCTGCAGAGGCGGCTTTGCACACCCTTCAACAGGGTCGCAGGGCTGCAGAGGACTATGAGGCGGAATTCAGAAAATGGAGTGCGGACACAAATTGGAATGATGCGGCTCTCTGCTATCAGTTTCGAATGGGACTTTCTGACTCTCTGAAGGATGAATTGGCCAGGGTGGGTACCCCACAGACTTTAAATGCACTGATCGATCTAGCCATCCATTAAGAGAACGTAGGACTGAGAGAGTTATGGGAACTTCTCGCCCAACTTGGGTTACCCCTAAAGTTCCTCATCATACATCACCAGCACCACCTACCTCCACGTTTAACCCACCTGAGCCAATGCAATTAGGGTTCCTGCGGCCTTCTCTTACCCAGGAGGAACGACAATGTCGTCGAGTGAATAATCTGTGCCTGTATTGTGGGGAACCTGGGCACTATGTCAGGAACTGTCCTCTTAAACTCCGTAAGTGCCTATCCCTGTCCACTGCCTATGTTGCACCTCTGGTTAAGAACACTACTCACCTTGCTCTCTCTATCTTGTTACAGCTTCCAGGAGAGACTCTGCAAATAACCGCCATTATTGACTCTGGAGCTTGCAGTTGTTTCATGGACTCTCTTTTTGCTACCCGACACCGGATACCTCTGTTGCCTAAAGCCCATGGACTTTCCATCCATCTAGCTGATGGAACCGCCATTAAGTCTGGGCCTGTTACCCAAGAGACTGTTCCAATACCCGTCCCCATCTCAAATTCTCATCAAGAACTACTACGCCTAGATATCATCTCTTCACCTCTGTTTTCCATAATCCTCGGCATGCCATGGTTACAGGCCCACAATCCTGACATTAATTGGATCACAGGTGAAGTTACCTTTTCTTCTCCATATTGCCAACGGTCTTGTAGATTTCAGAACGCTCAGGAGAACCCTACCTTGCTCTGTTTGGATACCGATCCTAGTCTACACCTCTCCATCCCTTCTGCCTATCATGATTTCTTAGATGTATTCAGCAAGCAGGGGGCAGAGGTCTTACCCCCTCACCGGGCCTATGACTGTCCTATCGAATTACTCCCCGGTGCTGAGATACCTTTTGGAAGAATATTTCCTTTGACTGAAGTAGAACAAGAGGCCTTAAAAGAATATATCGATGAAAATCTAAAGAAAGGCTTCATTCGTCCATCCACGTCTCCAGCAGGTGCAGGTATCTTCTTTGTACAGAAGAAAGACAAGACCCTCAGACCATGTGTAGATTACCGCTTGCTGAACAAGTTCACTGTGAAAAACCGTTACCCTCTTCCCCTGGTACCAGAATTGTTCCAAAGACTTGGGACAGCTACCATATTCACTAAGCTTGACCTCCGGGGAGCCTACAATTTGGTTCGTATTAGGGACAGAGACGAATGGAAGACCGCCTTTCGTACCCGTTATGGACATTTTGAGTACCTAGTGATGCCTTTCGGTCTGTACAATGCCCCTGCTACATTCCAGTACTTCATCAATGATGTTTTACGAGACTTCCTAGATTTGTTTGTTATCGTCTATTTAGACGACATACTAATTTTTTCTTGTTCCCTTGAATCCCATCGCAGGCACGTCAGAAGTGTGTTGGCCCAGCTTCGACAACACGGTCTATATGCAAAGGCTGAGAAATGTGAATTTGAACAGGAAAGTATTCAATTTTTGAGGTTAATCATTTCCAGTAAAGGCATTAAGATGGACCCTCAAAAGGTCGCTGCAGTTCTGGATTGGCCAGTCCCGACAGACAAGAAGGGGATCCAGCGATTCGTTGGATTCGCTTATTTTTACCGTAAATTTATTAAGGGGTTCTCAGCCATCATCACACCCATCACACAGCTAACTAAACAGGGTACACGCTTCCACTGGTCTGCTGAGGCCCAAAAGGCTTTTGAGACTCTCAAGGGCCTTTTTACTTCTGCCTCCGTACTAAAGCATCCAGATTCCTCTCTGCCATTCGTACTAGAGGTGGACGCATCCGAAATTGCAGTAGGGGCAGTATTGTACCAAAGACAGGGAACTAAGGCCTTGTTATATCCTGTGGCCTTCTTCTCTCGTAAATTGTCCACGGCAGAGAGAAATTATGATGTAGGTGACAGAGAGTTGTTGGCAATCAAATCAGCGTTGGAGGAGTGGCGCTATCTGCTAGAGGGTGTCGCTCATCCAGTCTTAATTTTTACAGATCATAAGAACCTGGAGTATTTGAGATCTGCAAAAAGGTTGAAGCCACGCCAAGCCAGGTGGGCTCTCTTTTTCTCCAGGTTCTCCTTTCATGTCACTTACCGCCCTGGCTCCAAGAATACCAAACCTGATGCCCTATCCAGGATGTTTCACAAGTCCCAAGAGGTTTCCCCTCCAGACACCATTCTGTCCCCGGGGAATTTTCTTTTGCTTCAGGGAGACCTGCTTTCCCAGATTAAGCAGGCTTCCGTGGAGTTGGGATCTTCCATTAGGTCAGAACTCCAAGTTAAGGATGGGTTACTGTGGCACGAGAATAGGATCTTTATACCTGACGAACTACAAGTTTCAGTACTAGAACTCTGTCATGACCATGCATTGGCTGGGCATTTTGGTGTGGCTAAGACCACTGACCTGGTACAGCATACCTTTTGGTGGCCTCAGTTACGCGAAGATTGTAGGAGATTTGTTGAATCCTGCACCACCTGTATCAGGAACAAGGGGCACAGGACCAAGGCATGGGGACTGCTAAAGCCATTACCTGTCCCAGATAGGCCTTGGAAAATGCTTTCTATAGATTTTATTGTAGAATTACCTCTGGCTGGGGGCTTCACCTCAATTTTTGTCATAGTAGACCGGTTGTCGAAAATGGCCCACTTTGTCCCAATGAAAGGCACCCCCTCAGCTACAGAAACAGCACAGGCATTCATTAAAGAAGTCATCAGGCACCATGGGGTACCGGTTAATATTGTTTCAGATCGGGGGGTACAGTTTACCTCCCGATTCTAGAGGTCTCTGTGCAAAACATTGAAGATTGAACTCTCATTTTCATATGCTTATCATCCCCAGACTAATGGGCAAACAGAGAGAACAAACCAGACTCTTGAACAATATTTACGCTGTTTTTCTTCTTTTGCCCAAGATGATTGGATTTCTGTTCTCCCATTGGCTGAATTCGCCTACAACAATTCTATTCATTCTGCTATCAAACAAACTCCATTTTTTGCAAATTATGGTTTCCACCCTTCATTTTTGCCTAATTCTCTTCCAGAGTGCACAGTACCCGCAGTTCAGGAGAAGTTGGACTTCTTTACTTCCAACAACCAAGTTTTGCAGGAGACCATGACCAGGACCCAGGAGTATAATAAGGCAACTTTCGATAAGAAGAGACGAGGTGAGCTGTTACTTACACCCGGGGACCAGGTATGGTTATCTACAGTAAATCTCAGGATGGCTTGCCCATCAAAGAAATTGGGTCCCAAGTTTCTTGGACCATTTCCTGTCAAGCGAAGAATTAATGAGGTGGCATACGAACTTGAACTTCCGGATTCGCTAAAAGTGCATCCAGTATTTCATGTGTCCCTGCTCAGACCCTCTGTTTCTAATCCATTTCCAGGCCGAAGTACGGATCCTCCTGATCCAATTTTGGTAGATGGGGAGGAGGAATTCGAAGCGGAGGCTATCATGGACCATAGGAGAAGAGGTAACCAAAATCAATTTCTGATAAAATGGAGGGGGTTCGGCCCAGAAGAAAATTCTTGGGAACCTGAGGATAAAATTTATGCTGAAAATCTGTTGCAATCTTTTAAAAGAGCCCATCCGGAGAAATTTCTTCAAAGGGGCATCCAGAGGCTGCCCCTTGGGGGGGCAATGTCATGAAGATCCTGCCAGTAATCGGCGATCCAGACGCACGGGAACACGGCCACGGGTTCCACTGCGCATGCGCGCGCGTTCACGGGTGCTGTCACGCACAGGCACGCGCGCGCTCACTCCCGCTAGTGCTAGGTGGGCTATTTAAACCGGCCTGTCACACTCTATCCCCGCTGTCTGCTCTACAGCGTTCCCTGTGCCTTAACCTGATCTGACCTGTGTACTCTGCTATCTGACCCAGCTTCCTGTTAGACCATCCTGCTATCCGCCTGCACCAGGCCCTCTTGGCTTGCCTGACCATCCCTCTGTGTTATCCCTGGTACCTCTGCTGCTCGACCAATACCGACCTTGTTTGAGCATCCCTCTGTCTGATACCAGTAACCAGTCCAGCGTTCCAGCCTACTACCTGCTGCCTTGTTCCTGGTTCCAGTCCAGCGTTCCAGGCTACTACCTGCTGCCTTGTTCCTGGTTCCAGTCCAGCGTTCCAGTCTACTACCTGCTGCCTTGTTCCTGGTTCCAGTCCAGCGTTCCAGCCTACTACCTGCTGCCTTGTTCCTGGTTCCAGTCCAGCGTTCCAGGCTACTACCTGCTGTCTTGTTCCTGGTTCCAGTCTAGCATTCCAGGCTACCACCTGCTGCTTGTTCCTGAGTCCAGTCCAGCGTTCCAGTCTACTACCTGCTGCCTTGTTCCTGGTTCCAGTCCAGTAGGGATGAGCCGAACACCCCCCGGTTCGGTTCGCACCAGAACCTGCGAACGGACCGAAAGTTCATACGAACGTTAGAACCCCATTGACGTCTATGGGACTCGAACGTTCGAAATCAAAAGTGCTCATTTTAAAGGCTAATTTGCATGGTATTGTCCTAAAAAGGGTTTGGGGACCCGGGTCCTACCCCAGGGGACATGTATCAATGCAAAAAAAACTTTTAAAAACGTCCGTTTTTTCGGGAGCAGTGATTTTAATGATGCTTAAAGTAAAAAAAAAAAAAGTGAAATATTCCTTTAAATATCGTACCTGGGGGGTGTCTATAGTATGCCTGTAAAGTGACGCATGTTTCCCGTGTTTAGAACAGTCCCTGCACCAAATGTCATTTTTAAAGGAAAAAATCTCATTTAAAACTGCTTGCAGGTTTAATGTAATGTCGGGTCATGGCAATATGGATGAAAATCAGTGAGACAAACGGCATGGGTACCCCCCAGTCCATTACCAGGCCCTTTGGGTCTTGTATGGATATTAAGGGGAACCCCGCACCCAAATTAAAATAAGGAAAGGTGTGGGGCCACCAGGCCCTATATACTCTGAACAGCAGTATACAGGCGGTGCAAACAAGACAGGGACTGTAGGTTTGTTGTTAAGTAGAATCTCTTTGTAATTTTGAACGGGTACATTTTTAACGTGTTTAGCTCCAGCCAAAAAATCTTTTTTAAGCTTTTTGGAAAACATAGGGAAGGGTTATCACCCCTGTGACATTTGTTTTGCTGTCTTTCCTCCTCTTCAGAAGATTTCACCTCACTTTTTGTCCCAATGAAAAATGTTTTTTGAAAATTTGGGTTTTTTTGTGGAACAAGAATTGGAAAGCATCAGTGGAAAGGAGAAATGTTTTTCCCATATCAACTCTTACAGGAGAGAATTTCCCTTCCTAGGGGTAGATTTCATCTCACTTCCTGTTGTCTCCTTCCGTTTGCAAGTAGGAGTCGTTTGTAAGTTAGATGTTTGAAAGTAGGGTCCTGCCCTATATACTCAGCAGAAATTTGGGCCTTAGGTGTTGCTGTGGCCACAACACTGTAAGCCCTCACAGGGCCCTGCTGTGAAATATGTGGCCACAACACTGTAAGCCCTCACAGGGCCCTGCTGTGAAATATTAGATCAAGAATTGTAATTACATGCCCCTGTTGAACAGGAGATGAAAAATTAGGCCTTAGGCACTGGTGCTGGTGCCACAACACTGCTACCCCTCACAGACACTCTAGTTGGAACGCAGGAACGAGCCCTGCTGCAAAGTATTGCATCAAAAATTGTAATTACACGCCCCTGTTAGACAGGGGCAGAAAAATTGGGCCTTAGGCACTGGTGCTGGTGCCACAACACTGCAACCCCTCACAGACACTCTAGTTGGAACGCAGGAACGAGCCCTGCTGCAAAGTATTGCATCAAAAATTGTAATTACACGCCCCTGTTAGACAGGGGCAGAAAAATTGGGCCTTAGGCACTGGTGCTGGTGCCACAACACTGCAACCCCTCACAGACACTCTAGTTGGAAAGCAGGAACGAGCCCTGCTGCAAAGTATTACATCAAAAATTGTAATTACACACCCCTGTTAAACAGGGGCTGAAAAATTGTGCCTTAGGCACTGGTGGTGGCGCCCAGAACCAAAAATGTTCTTACAAGCTATCAGCGTGATGATTGAGGAGGAAGAGAATAATTACTCAGGGATAGTCACTCAGCATCAGCATAGGCAGTCTTTGAAGGGATCTGAGATTTCAAAAAAAATTATTCATCAGCATCAGGTGCTTGGTAGCTGGTGGTGATCCAAGACTGATTCATTTTTATGAAGGTCAGTCGATCGACCGAGTCGGTGGACAGACGCACCCTGTGATCGGTTACCACGCCTCCAGCAGCACTGAATGTGCGTTCCGAAAGAACGCTGGATGCAGGACAGGCCAGTAGCTCAATTGCATACTGTGCAAGCTCTGGCCAGTGATCCATCCTCAAGACCCAGTAACCCAGAGGATTTTCGGTGGGAAAGGTGTCCAAGTCTGATCTTGCCCCTAGGTATTCCTGCACCATGTAAAACAGACGCTGGCGATGGTTGCTGGAACCGATCATACCTTGGGGCTGCGGACCAAAAAATTGTCTGAACGCATCGGTCAGACGGCCACCTTCTCCACCGCTCCTTCTTTGACTGACCGAAGCCTCAGCAACAAGTTGTCCAGAAACAGGAGTTTGTAACCTCCCAGTCTCTGGGAACGCGTTGCACAGACCTTTCTGCAAGGCCTCCCGAAGATGTTTCATCCTCTGCTCCCTCTGCGATGGCAAGATAAGGTCCGCAACCTTACCCTTGTAACGTGGATCAAGGAGGGTTGCCAGCCAGTATTGGTCCTTCTCGTTGATACCACGAATACGAGGATCCTTACGCAGGCTTTGCAGGATCAGGGAGGCCATGCAGCGTAGGTTTGCTGAGGCATTCGGTCCGGAGTCCTCTGGGTCACTAAGGACGACATGGTCCGCAGCCACCTCCTCCCAGCCACGTACAAGTCCATGTGTTTCTTGGGACTGATCCCTTAAAGACTGCTGCTGATGCTGAGTGCCAGGCTCCACCTCCATACTGACACAATCTTCCTCCTCCTCCTCGTCCTCTTCCTGTGTGATCGGCGGGCACGCAGGAACACTGTCTGGATAAAGGGGGCCCTGAGAGCTAAGGAAGTCCTCCTCTTCCTGCCTCTGTTCTGCCTCAAGTGCCCTGTCCATTATTCCACGCAGCGTGTGCTCCAACAGATGGACAAGGGGGACAGTGTCACTGATGCATGCACTGTCACTGCTCACCATCCTCGTGGCCTCCTCAAATGGTGACAGGACAGTGCATGCATCCCTGATCATGGCCCACTGTCGTGGGAAAAAAAAACCAAGCTCCCCTGACCCTGTCCTGGTGCCATAGTCGCACAGGTACTCATTGATGGCCCTCTGCTGCGTGTGCAGCCGCTGCAGCATGGCCAATGTTGAGTTCCACCTGGTGGGCATGTCACAGATTAGGCGGTTCTTGGGCAGGTTAAACTCCTTTTGGAGGTCCGTCAGCCGAGCACTGGCATTATATGACCGGCGGAAATGCACACAGACTTTCCTGGCCTGCCTCAGGACATCCTGTAAGCCCGGGTACCTGCCCAAGAACCGCTGCACCACCAAGTTAAGGACGTGAGCCAAACAGGGCACATGGGTCATTTGTCCCTGTCGGAGGGCAGAGAGGAGGTTGGTGCCATTGTCGCAAACCACCATTCCTGCCTTAAGTTGGCGTGGCGTCAACCACCTCTGAACCTGCCCCTGCAGAGCTGACAGAACCTCTGCCCCAGTGTGGCTCCTGTCCCCCAAGCACACCAGCTCAAGCACCGCATGGCATCTTTTGGCCTGCGTACTTGCGTAGCCCCTTGAACGACTACGGAGCACCGCTGGTTCCGAGGAAGAGGCCATGGAGGAAGAAGAAGAGGAGGGGGTGGAGGAGAGAGGTGTGTCACAATCATTAGCATTTTGGAGGCGTGGTGGCGGAACAACCTCCAACACTACTGCACCTTGTCCTGCATCCTTCCCAGCTGCCAGCAGAGTCACCCAATGCGCCGTGAAACTTAGGTAACGTGCCTGTCCATGCCTGCTGGACCATGAGTCAGCGGTAATATGCACCTTACCGCTGACCGCCCTTGTCCAGCGAGGCATGGACATTGCCTTCCACATGCCGGTAGAGAGCCGGAATCGCCTTCCGTGAGAAAAAGTGGCGTTTGGGTACCTGCCACTGAGGAACCGCACATTCCACAAACTCACGGAAGGGGGCAGAGTCTACCAACTGAAAAGGCAGCAGTTGAAGTGCTAGCAATTTTGCCAAGCTAGCATTCAACCGCTGGGCATGTGGATGGCTGGGAGCAAACTTCTTTCGGCGGTGCAGCAGCTGGGGCAGGGAAATTTGCCTGGTACAATCTGGCGTCAGTGTACCAAAAGCAGATTGCCCACAAGTACTTGGCTGTGACACACCTAATTCTACACCTTCATTCCTCTCAGTGCAGGTCTCAGAGAGGACTGAAGGTCTAGTGGGGTTGGAAATCTCAGCTGATGAGGAGCAAGGAGAGGTCCTCTTTGTTCTTTGGTGTGGGTCTTTTAGATACGCTTGCCAACGAACTGCATGGCAGGCCAACATATGTCTGGTCAAGCATGTGGTACCCAAGCGGGAGATGTTTTGGCCACGTGAGATACGCTTGAGACATATGTTGCAAATAGCAGCGGTGCGATCTGATGCACGCGTCTCAAAAAAGGCCCACACCAAAGAACTTTTTGAATAACGCGCAGAGACCTTAGCGCCCTGCACATGTGGAGCTTTGGGGTGTGATGCAGTCAATGTGCTGCCCTTAGGCTGGCCCCTGGAGGGCATCCTGCCTCATTGGTGATGTGCCGCCTCCTCTTCCTCCTCTCTCCTATCAGGCACCCACGTTGAGTCAGTGACCTCATCATCCCCTCCCTCCTCATCACTGGAGCAAACCTGGCAGTATGCTGCAGCAGGGGGAGCATGACTGCCAGATTGCTGTCCTTCTTGGGCACCCCCTCTGTCCGTGCTCATGGTACTGCCTTCATCGAGCTCAGTATCATCATCAGAGCCTTCCAAACGCTGGGCATCCTCCTGGAGCATGTACCCAACACTTTGGTCAAACAGTTCGAGGGACTCCTCAGGAGGACATGGTGGAGCTAGGGAAGGAGTCACTGATGACATTGAGCCGAGGGAAGAGGCCGCTGCTTTGCCAGACAAAGCACCCTGGGCATGGGTGAGAGAGGATGAGGAGGATGAGGACGGCTTGGTCATCCACTCGACCAAGTCTTCCGCATGTTGCGGCTCAACACGGCCAGCTGCCGAAAAAAAGGCCAAGCGTGTCCCATGGCCATGTGCTGATGAGGATGCACCGTCTCCACGACCAGCACTAGACACAGAGCCTGCTTGCCCTCTCTTATTGGCTTGTGACTGTCTGCCTCTCCTTCTTAGCCTTCCAGACATACTAATGGCCTGTAGCTGCACTAAGCTGGGATATATATATATATATATGTACTGATACTGCAGCTAGTAAAATCAACTGCCTGCCTGTAGTATGAGAACACCACCAACCTTCTACAGGTAGCTTTAGCTGAACACTGTGAGGTGGACGCACCCCACTAACTTGTAGGTTTAGCTGAACACTGTGAGCAGGACGCACTGCACTAACTGTAAATAGTCTAGCTGCCTGACCGTGGTACTAATAGGATCAAAAGAACACCAGTAATTTTCTTCAGGTAGCTTTATATACTGTAACAAGACAAGCCTGCCTGTCAGTAGGAAGATAACAGGAACGGATCTAGCTGAACACTGTGAGCAGGATGCACTGCACTAAAATGTAAATAGTCTAGCTGCCTGACCGTGGTACTAATAGGATCAAAAGAACACCAGTAATTTTCTTCAGGTAGCTTTATATACTGTAACAAGACAAGCCTGCCTGTCAGTAGGAAGATAACAGGAATGGATCTAGCTGAACACTGTGAGCAGGACGCACTGCACTAAATGTAAATAGTCTAGCTGCCTGACCGTGGTACTAATAGGATCAAAAGAACACCAGTAATTTTCTTTAGGTAGCTGTAAATACTGTAACAAGACAAGCCTGCCTGTCAGTAGGAAGATAACAGGAACGGATCTAGCTGAACACTGTGAGCAGGACGCACTGCACTAAATGTAAATAGTCTAGCTGCCTGACCGTGGTACTAATAGGATCAAAAGAACACCAGTAATTTTCTTCAGGTAGCTTTATATACTGTAACAAGACAAGCCTGCCTGTCACATAGTTACATAGTAGGTGAGGTTGAAAAAAGACACAAGTCCATCAAGTCCAACCTATGTGTGTGATTATGTGTCAGTATTACATTACATATCCCTGTATATTGCGGTCATTCAGGTGATTATCTAAAAGTTTCTTGAAGCTATCAATGCTCCCCGCTGAGACCACCGCCTGTGGAAGGGAATTCCACATCCTTACCGCTCTTACAGTAAAGAACCCTCTACGTAGTTTAAGGTTAAACCTCTTTTCTTCTAATTGTAATGAGTGGCCACGAGTCTTATTAAACTCTCTTCTGCGAAAAAGTTTTATCCCTATTGTGGGGTCACCAGTACAGTATTTGTAAATTGAAATCATATCCCCTCTCAAGCGTCTCTTCTCCAGAGAGAATAAGTTCAGTGCTCGCAACCTTTCCTCATAACGAAGATCCTCCAGACCCTTTATTAGCTTTGTTGCCCTTCTTTGTACTCGCTCCATTTCCAGTACGTCCCTCCTGAGGACTGGTGCCCAGAACTGGACAGCATACTCCAGGTGCGGCCGGACCAGAGTCTTGTAGAGCGGGAAAATTATCATTTTATCTCTGTAGTTGATCCCCCTTTTAATGCATGCCAATATTCTGTTTGCTTTATTAGCAGCAGCTTGGCATTGCATGCCATTGCTGAGCCTATCATCCACTAGGACCCCCAGGTCCTTTTCCATCCTAGATTCCCCCAGAGGTTCTCCCCCCAGTGTATAGATTGCATTCATATTTTTGCCACCCAAATGCATTATTTTACATTTTTCTACATTGAACCTCATTTGCCATGTAGTCGCCCACCCCATTAATTTGTTCAGGTCTTTTTGCAAGATTTCCACATCCTGCAGAGAAGTTATTGCCCTGCTTAGCTTAGTATCCTCTGCAAATACAGAGATTGAACTCTTTATCTCATCCTCCAGGTAGTTTATGAACAAATTAAATAGGATTGGTACCAGCACAGAACCCTGGGGAACCCCACTACCCACCCCTGACCATTCTGAGTACTCCCCATTTATCACCACCCTCTGAACACGCCCTTGTAGCCAGTTTTCAATCCATGTACTCACCCTATGGTCCATGCCAACGCACCTTATTTTGTACAGTAAACGTTTATGGGGAACTGTGTCAAATGCTTTTGCAAAATCCAGATACACCACGTCTACGGGCCTTCCTTTATCTAGATGGCAACTAACCTCCTCATAGAAGGTTAATACATTGGTTTGGCAAGAACGATTCTTCATGAATCCATGCTGATTACTGCTAATGAGATCATTCTTATTACTAAAATCTTGTATATAGTCCCTTATCATCCCCTCCAAGAGTTTACATACTATTGATGTTAGGCTAACTTGTCTGTAATTCCCAGGGATGTTTTTTGGGCCCTTTTTAAATATTGGTGCTACATTGGCTTTTCTCCAATCAGCTGGTACCATTCCAGTCAATAGACTGTCTGTAAAAATTGTCTGTCAGTAGGAAGATAACAGGAACGGATCTAGCTGAACACTGTGAGCAGGACGCACTGTACTAAATGTAAATAGTCTAGCTGCCTGACCGTGGTACTAATAGGATCAAAAGAACACCAGTAATTTTCTTTAGGTAGCTGTAAATACTGTATTAAGACAAGCCTGCCTGTCAGTAAGAAGATAACAGGAACGGATCTAGCTGAACACTGTGAGCAGGACGCACTGCACTAAATGTAAATAGTCTAGCTGCCTGACCGTGGTACTAATAGGATCAAAAGAACACCAGTAATTTTCTTCAGGTAGCTTTATATACTGTAACAAGACAAGCCTGCCTGTCAGTAGGAAGATAACAGGAACGGATCTAGCTGAACACTGTGAGCAGGACGCACTGTACTAAATGTAAATAGTCTAGCTGCCTGACCGTGGTACTAATAGGATCAAAAGAACACCAGTAATTTTCTTTAGGTAGCTGTAAATACTGTAACAAGACAAGCCTGCCTGTCAGTAGGAAGATAACAGGAACGGATCTAGCTGAACACTGTGAGCAGGACGCACTGCACTAAATGTAAATAGTCTAGAAGATAACAGGAACGGATCTAGCTAAACTGAATACAGTGTATATATATATATGCAACACCTGGGATGCATATATATACACAATACACTGTAAGTGCAGCTAACTGACTGACTGTTCTGCCTAATCTAGCTAACTCAAATGAAATGACACTGTCTCTCTCTCTCTAAGCACACCGGAACACACTGCACAGGGCCGCCGTGCAGGCGGCCTTATATAGTGTGGGGCGTGTACTAAATCCCCTGAGCCATAATTGGCCAAAGCCTCCTTGGCTTTGGCCAATTACGGCTCTCTGTTCAGGCGGCGCTGTGATTGGCCAAGCATGCGGGTCATAGTGCATGCTTGGCCAATCATCAGCAAGCAATGCACTGCGATGCCGCAGTGAATTATGGGCCGCGACGCGCCACACGAATTTGGACAGTTGCCACCACTCACAGTGGCTAAAATCAGTACCTTGCAGCCAATTTCTTCGGCTGCGACGCAACTGTACCAATGAGGCAGATTACTTCATTCAAGCCCAGACCCTTAAAAACAGGTTCATTGAAAAGGGTTACACATACACAGAGTTGGAGGCAGAAATACAAAGGGTGGGTTCTATAGATAGACGATCCCTGCTGGTCACTAATTCAAGGAAGACCAAAGATGATAAATTTAAGTGGTCGTTCTTTACAACCTATTCTGTACAAGCTAGGCAAATTCAAAAAATTGTCAAAAAACATTGGGGCATTCTTCAGAATGATGCACTCTTAGGCCCAGCACTTTCAGAACATGGGGGAGTCACATTTAGAGGAACCAGATCCATCCAAGGACAAATTGCCCCTAACATCTTAGATCCCCCTAAAAAGACCCCTTTTTTTCAGGACTGCAAAGGTTTTTTTCCTTGTAGGAAATGCAGAGTCTGTTTTTTTAACACCAATGGGAGACATAAAACTGATACTTTTCAATCAACAGTCACTCAAAGCACTTTACTACGTGTGCCACAGAATACATAGTGTATCTTCTAACTTGCCCCTGTAAAAAACAGTACGTGGGTCGTACTAAAAGAACCTTTTCAGTTCGAGTAGGAGAACATCTCACTAACATACAAGCAGGCAAGACCAACCACACGGTGCCTAGACATTATTCCACACACCACAATCAGGATCCTACTGGAACCCAATTTCTCATAATTGATAAATTTGTTGCTAACTGGAGGGGCGAATCACGTGTGCGTGGAGTCTCAAAACTTGAAACATATTGGATATTTGAATTACGCACTTATTCGCCCCATGGGTTAAACGTAGAATGGGATATTAATTCCTTCATTAACAAAGCCTGATTGTTCTGTACACTGTGAGGGGTTAATATTTAATACTATTCTCACGGCAGTCCAGTTCCCTTTATTTATCCATAATGTTCTGTTAAGTTTTAGTTGTATTCACTTACATTCACCTTGCATATTTTCATCATCATTTTTTCAGATTATAGGTCCATAGATTTAAAAATTACTGGATGGGCACACATTTCCATATCATTTTTTATTTTTATATTTTCACTTTCTCACATTATTATTATTTTTTAGTCATGTCCCTATGGGATAGTGACCATGTATGAGGGGAAATTTTCTCCTTTCTAGCGCATTTGGGGATTTAAGCCCTCACACTTAATTTCACAATTTTATTCAATTCCATCCTCACTTATTTATGCAGTGGGGAGGATGCTATTGAGCTTTGTTTATTGCACATTTACATTTGCTGACTAAATAGTCTTACACATTATGCACTCACATTTTTATATTGCTACATATCCTAAATTTAACATATCATTTATTATTTTATTACGGCACACGTATATATGTCTGCACATGTTAGTGGAGGCACATATACTTCTCATCCTTATTGTTCAACATATTGTTCAGCCATTTACATTTAACATGGAGCAGCTCTTTGGAGCATGACACCAGGAGATAGAGAGATTTTTCTCTCTTCTGTCTTTCCGGTTGTCCCCGCATCCGTCACTTCCGGACTGCAGTGGATGGAATTACCTTCCCTGCTTACAACTCAGACAAGTGGGAAATATAAGACTGTTCTATTGGCCACAGGAGAGCATGTGACTTCCTTTGTTGCCACATGACTCTCAGGCTTCTAGTGATTGAGACGTGATTTGTCTCTCGAGATCATGTGACTATGTCAGCAGACATGTCACGTGATCATTTCCCTGTGGTTCTTCCTGTTTACGGCACAGATCCAATAAGAAGGATCGTGCAGTATGCAATACGATTGGCCATGCTAGGAATGATGCAATCATTTGACCCACAGGGGGTTTTCATTAATAACCTGCATAACGTTTCCGAGGTCATCAAATTCTTAAGCCTAAGAAACATGCCTCCAATTTCTGTATCTGGATTGAGTCCAGTGAAAATACCATCCGTGTTAACACGTGTCGGGTGAGCCCTACTCTTTCCTACACTTGATTTTATTGTTTTACACGTGATCACGTTTTTATATCGTTTGTTGATTATTGGTTATATCCAATAAAATACGTCATTTGATCTGCACTATTGGCGTCCTATCTATCTTTTTGGGAATCATCCATGCTCTGGAGACTTGTTTGTGGTGGAGAATTCCCCCTCGGGCTTCTGAACGGACAGACGTGACGTGGACCATAGAGGATAGATCCCCCTCGAGATCTGGGATTCCCAGGACCAACCATCGTCCAACCATCGTCCATTAAGGATCTCAGAGCCTGTTTGATTCGGTGTCACCGGCTTCCGAATCCACTCCTGCTGGTAAGCGTATTCCATCTATTCACTTCCCATGATCATACAACTCATGATATACAAGAGAAGATTTCTACATCAGTCCAACATTCGTATTTGGCCTATGTTTGGGACTCTCTTGTATCAGATTCATAGCCATATATTGGGACTTTACTATATCCCGTCCAACATTCAATTTTTTGGTATTATGCTTCATGTGTTCCAGCTATGTATATATTGGTAATGGTCACCATGTCTGATGTGCCTTTTACCATTGGTTATCATTTTTAGCGCTGCATTTCACTTTTACTTCTGTTTACAATATTGGTCATATTTTATGTAGCTGCTTTTCACATTGGGTTAGCGCAGTGTTATTTATATTTTCTTTGAGATATCTTAAATATTGCTTTTATAGAAGCTAACATTAAGGTCTTCACTAAATGGTACTATGTCCCCGCCAGGCTCTCCAAGATCTTTCCGGATGCCTCCCCCCTCTGTTACAGAGGATGTGGCCATATGGGCACGATGCTTCATATTTGGTGGGCATGCCCCCGCATACGGAGCTACTGGAACAAATTTCTCCACCTTCTACAGGAGGTGACCAGGACTGACGTTCCGCAGGATCCCACATACATCCTACTAAACCACAGAGTACACAACACACCTAAGTCCACACAACAGCTCATCTTCCCTATGTGTTTGGGAGCCAAGATCACTTTGGCGAAAGCCTGGAAAACTCCCACGGTGTCCATCATGGCCGCCAAACGGAAAATTTCGTGGATCATGTCACAGGAACAAACATTGGCGAAACTGCGAGACACGGTCCAGCGTTTTGAATGGATCTGGGAACCTTGGGCTACACATGTCGGGGTTCCACTTTACCCAGGCCACCTACTGAAGTAGGGGGCAGTCCAGCGAGTCCATACTTCCTTACCTCATATCCCACCCCACCTCCTTTCCTCTCCTCTTTGCTCACTTCCTTTTCTCTATTCTGTCCCTTCTTCTTTCCTACGATCTTTACCACCAGATACTGGATTTACAGGGTGTATACCTTCACGTGGGCTCCACGTGGGTTGTCCTCAAAAGTATGTTGAATAACCCAGCTCAGAGAACAGCCACTCACTTTTGGTCATCCAAACTAGACATTGGTATTATCGGCTCCTTCACGGGGAGCGCGAGGCCTGGGGATCTTCCCGGTGGGAGTGTCCTCCGGTGGGAGCCGATGGGTGTTAGACGGGTTTTCCTACTGGGAGTGGTCTTCGAGCTGCCTCACTCCACAGTGTGTTCCCATTGGGGTGGAGTGTGGTTCTCGGGGGCTCGCTCTGGGGGACGTCCCTGTAAAATTTCTTTCAAGCTGACCATCAGCTGCGGTAGAACGCTGGAATGACCCGCGGGGCTGGGCGGCAGGCACGGGGGGTCAGTTCTTTATGTAACCCCTGCCTGGTGACCCCTTGGCGCCCAAGGGTGTCTACTCTACGATGATCACCACGTCTTACATAGTAGAAAGTCTGCATATGGGAAACAATTATACCCTGATATATACTGTTATCCTAAGTTGTTATTTCACTATCTCTGAAGGTTTTCCTTTCTTTTTTTAATCTTGGCTCCTATCTTGAGAGCTATAGTTTCCCAGTTTCAAGAAGGGAATGTTCCTATTTAGATTTAGATTATTCCTATTTAGTGTCACTGTTGCAGACTTATCAGTGCTTTAATATATTACCGCTGTAAGAGATAACTTGTATGTTTTCTGTTTTCACCTCTTCTGGCCACTTTGGTCAGTGAGGAGTTTTTTTCTGTTTGATATGTCAATGTATCTATTGCTTTGCAAAATTTCAATAAAAATATTGAACGAAATATGGTCAGCACAGCCAAAGTATTGGTCTAGTCAGCAGGCAGGAACATCAAGCTTAGGGCCTCGATCAGGAAAGAATGGGGACAGGGGTAGAGGCTTCTTCCCACCCAAACCTCTTTGAAGCCTCTGGTCTCCAGACCCTGTTCTGGGCATTACAAAACCCAGGAAAAACCAAAAACTGTTTTTCTCTACTCAGAACACTATTCCGAAGCCCCTCACATATGTGAGACCTCTGTGTTATATTTTGCAGGGCAAAAAAATCAGTCCAAGCTACAGGCAAAAAACATGGTGGGGGGTATTCTTCCTGGTATATCAGGGCAGTGACAATTTCTTCAATAAATTTGAGGAAGGTGTTGGGTCTTCCTGTTGGCTTTTGATAGATGATGTACGCATTATACATGGCCAAATGGAAAGGATAAAATGAAACCTTTTTTTTATCAGTATAGAGCCTTTCTAATTGATAAATAGGGCTGTAGCATCAGGTCATTTAAATCCACCCCCCATGAACAGATTATAATCATTGATGCATTCAGGCTTTACAATGGGACCTTGTCTTCCATGAATCTCCACCAAGGTTTCATTGTGAATGGTGGATAGGACGTAGACATCGCTCTTATCCCTTCACGGGCAACACTTCCTCGTTCCTCAGACTTGCCGATTCCCCCTTTGCAGCCTTGTTGTCACAAAATTTTGTGGGAAGCCCCTCCTGTTTTTTTCTGGTGGTACTGCAGGCCAATGTTTTTTTATGGTACAGATGGTAGAAAAGGGGCAGACCGGTATAATATTTGTCTAGGTAGATATGATAACTTTTTTTGAACAGTGGGTATGCCAGGTCCCAGACAATTTTTCCGCTGGTTCATTCATTCATTGGGCACTCAGGGGTAGGGATGGGTTTCGTATTCGAGTCAAACTCATGTTCGACTCGAACATTGGCTGTTTGGCCATTCGCCGAATTTCAAACATTATGGGCGTTCGCGCCAAATTCGAGTGGCGCGTCATGGCCCATAATTCACTGCGGCATCGTAGTGCATTGCTGGCTGATGATTGGCCAAGCATGCACTATGACCCACATGCTTTGGCCAATCACAGCGCCGTCAGCACAGAGAGCCATAATTGGCCAAAATAAGGGTGCCTTTGGCCAATCATGGCTCAGGGGAGTAGGTACATGCTCCACACTATATAAGGCCGCTGGGGGGTGTCTATAGTATGCCTGTAAAGGGGCGCATGTTTCCCGTGTTTAGAACAGTCTGAAAGCAAAATGACATTTCGAAGGAAAAAACCCATTTAAAACTACTCGCGGCTATTGCATTGCCGACAATACACATAGAAGTTCATTGATAAAAACGGCATGGGAATTCCCCACAGGGGAACCTCGAACCAAAATTTTTTTTTAAAAATGACGTGGGAGTCCCCCTAAATTCCATACCAGGCCCTTCAGGTCTGGTATGGATATTAAGGGGAACCCCGGCCAAAATTTTTTTAAAAAATGACGTGGGGTTCCCCCTAAATTCCATACCAGACCCTTCAGGTCTGGTATGGATTTTAAGGGGAACCCCGCACCAAAAAAAAAAAAAAAACGGCGTGGGGTCCCCCCAAAAATCCATACCAGACCCTTATCCGAGCACGCAACCTGGCAGGCCGCAGGAAAAGAGGGGGGGCGAGAGTGCGGCCCCCCCTCCTGGTGAATCGTACCAGGCCACATGCCCTCAACATTGGGAGGGTGCTTTGGGGTAGCCCCCCAAAACACCTTGTCCCCATGTTGATGAGGACAAGGGCCTCATCCCCACAACCCTGGCCGGTGGTTGTGGGGGTCTACGGGTGGGGGGCTTATCGGAATCTGGAAGCCCCCTTTAACAAGGGGACCCCCAGATCCCGCCCCCCCTGTGTGAAATGGTAAGGGGGTACTTACCCCTACCATTTCACTAAAAAACTGTCAAAAATGTTAAAAATGACAAGAGACAGTTTTTGACAATTCCTTTATTTAAATGCTTCTTCTTTCTTCTATCTTCCTTCATCTTCTGGTTCTTCTGGTTCTTCCTCTGGCGTTCTCGTCCAGCATCTCCTCCGCGGCGTCTTCTATCTTCTTCTCCTCGGGCTGCTCCGCACCCATGGCATGGGGGGAGGCTCCCGCTCTTCTCTTCATCTTCTTCTTCATCTTCTTCTCTTCTTCCTTCTTCTCTTCTCTTCTTCTCTTCTTCATTTTCTTCTCCGGGCCGCTCCGCACCCATGCTGGCATGGAAGGAGGCTCCCGCTGTGTGACAGCGTCTCCTCGTCTGACGGTTCTTAAATAACGGGGGGCGGAGCCACCCGGTGACCCCGCCCCCCTCTGATGCACGGGACATCCCTGTGGCATTCCCTGTGACGTCACAGGGAAGTCCCGTCAAGTCACCTTGCGTCAGAGGGGGCGGGGTCACCGGGTGGCCCCGCCCCCCGTTATTTAAGAACCGTCAGACGAGGAGACGCCGTCACACAGCGGGAGCCTCCCTCCATGCCAGCATGGGTGCAGAGCGGCCGGAGAAGAAAATGAAGAAGAGAAGAAGAGAAGAAGAGAAGAAGAGAAGAGCGGGAGCCTCCCCCCCATGCCATGGGTGCGGAGCGTCCCGAGGAGAAGAAGATACAAGACGCCGCGGAGGAGATGCTGGACGAGAACGCCGGAGGAAGAACCAGAAGAGCCAGAAGAACCAGAAGAAGAAGATGAAGGAAGATAGAAGAAAGAAGAAGCATTTACATGGGAACAAGGTGTTTTGGGGGGCTACTCCAAAGCACCCTCCCAATGTTGAGGGCATGTGGCCTGGTATGGTTCAGGAGGGGGGGGGCCGTGCTCGGATAAGGGTCTGGTATGGAATTTAGGGGGAACCCTACGTCATTTTTTTTTAAAATTTTGGCCAGGGTTCCCCTTAATATCCATACCAGACCTGAAGGGCCTGGTATGGAATTTAGGGGGACTCCCACGTCATTTTTTTTTTTAAATTTTGGTTCGGGGTTCCCCTGTGGGGAATTCTCATGCCGTTTTTATCAATGAACTTCTATGTGTATTGTCGGCAATGCAATAGCCGCGAGTAGTTTTAAATGGGTTTTTTCCTTCGAAATGTCATTTTGCTGTCAGACTGTTCTAAACACGGGAAACATGCGCCCCTTTACAGGCATACTATAGACACCCCCCAGCTACGAAATTTAAAGGGATATTACACTTTTATTGTTTGACTTTAAGCATTATTAAAATCACTGCTCCTGAAAAAACGGACGTTTTTAAAACTATTTTTGCATTGATCCATGTCCCCTGGGACTGGACCCAGGTCCCCAAACACTTTTTATGACAATAACTTGCATATAAGCCTTTAAAATTAGCACTTTTGATTATTCATGTTCGTGTCCCATAGACTTTAACGGTGTTCGCACAAACTTTTTTCCTGTTCGCATGTTCTGGTGCGAACCGAACAGGGGGGTGTTCGGCTCATCCCTATATACTGGGCTCAGTGTGCACGTAAAGCTGACTGCAGACCATCCCTGTTCTCTTCCTAATAATATAGGCTGGCAGTTGATTGAGCTAAGCTGCAGTTTATTAAGTCAGTGTACTGTATACTGGGCTCAGCGTGCACATAAAGCTGACTGCAGACCATCCCTTTTCTCTTCCTAATAATATAGGCTGGCAGTTGATTGAGCTAAGCTGCAGTTTATTAAGCCAGTGTACTGTATACTGAGCTCAGTGTGCATGTAAAGCCAACTACAGACCATCCCTGTTCTCTTCCTAATAATGTAGGCTGGCAGTTGATTGAGCTAAGCTGCAGTTTATTAAGTCAGTGTACTGTATACTGGGCTCAGTGTGCAGGTAAATCTGACTGCAGACTATTCCTGTTCTATTCCTAATAATACAGGCAGTTAATTAAGCTAAGCTGCAGTTTATTAAGTTAGTGTACTGTATACTTGGCACAGTGTGCAGCTAAAGCTGACTGCAGACAATTCCTTGTGTACCTATTCCAATACATCAAAGACAGTATGTCTGGAAGGCCAATAATGAGAGGCAGACACACACAGGCCAATAAAAGAGGGCAAGCAGTCTCTGTGTCTAGAGGCAACAGTGCTGGTCGTGGACACTGTGCATCCTCATCAGCACGTGGCCGTGGGGCACGCTTGTCCTTTTTTTGGCAGCTGGCCATGTTGAGCCACAACATGCAGAAGAGTTGGTAGAGTGGATGACCAAGCAGTCCTCATCCTCTCTCACCCAGGCTCAGGGTACTTTGTCTGGCAAAGCAGCTGCCAAAGCGGCCTCTTCCCTCGGCTCAATGGCATCAGTCACTCCTTCCCTAGCCCCACCATGTCCTGAGGAGTCCCCGAACTGTTTGACCACAGTGTTGGGTACATGCTGCAGGAGGATGCGCAGCGTTTTCAGGGCTCCGATGATGGTACCCAGCTTGAGGAAGGCAGTTACGTGAGCCCAGAGAGAGGGGGTGCCCAAGAAGGAGAGCAAACTGCAGCATACTGCCAGGTTTGCTCCAGTGATCAGGAGGGATGGGATGATGAGGTCACTGACTCTACATGGGTGCCTGATAGGAGAGAGTAGGAGGAGGAGGAGGAGGCACATCTCCAATGAGGCAGGCCAGCTTAAGGGCAGCCAAGCGACTGAATCACACCCCAAAGCTCCACATGTGCATGGCGCTGCTGTCTCTGCGCGTTATTCCAAAAGTTCTTTGATGTGGGCCTTTTTTGAGACGTGTGCAGCAGATCGCACCGTTGCTACTTGCAACATATGTCTGAAGCGTATCTCGCGTGGCTAAAACAAAAGCTGCTTGGGCACCACATGCTTGACCAGACATATGTCGACCTGCCATGCAGTCCGTTGGCAAGCATACATAAAAGACCCACACCAAAAAACAAAGCAGACCTCTCCTTGCTCCTCATCAGCTGGGATCTCCAACCCCACTATACCTTCAATCCTCTCAAAAACCTGCACTGAGAGGAATGAAGGTGTAGAATTAGGTATGTCACTGCAATCTGCTATCGGTACACATGGTTGAATGCTAGCTTGGCTAAATAGCTAGCACTTCAACTGCTGCCTTTTCAGTTGGTAGACTCTGCCCCCTTCTGTGAGTTTGTGGAATGTGCGGTTCCTCAGTGGCAGGTTCCCAAACACCACTTTTTTTCACGGAAGACGATTCTGGCTCTCTACTGACATGTGGAAGGCAATGTCTTGGCCTCACTGGACAGGGCTGTCAGCGATAAGGTGCATATTACCGCTGACTCATGGTCCAGCAGGCATGGACAGGGACGTTACCTATCTTTCACGGTCCGCTGGGTGACTCTTCTGGCAGCTGGGAAGGATGCAGGACAGGGTGCAGTAGTGTTGGAGGTTGTTCCGCCACCACGCCTTCAAAATGCTACTAGTGGTGATTCTGACACACCTCTCTCTTCCACCCCCTCCTCTTCTTTTTCCTCCATGGCCTCTTCCTGTGCTGATTTGTCCTCGGAACCAGCGGTGCTCCATAGGCGTTCAAGGGGCTACGCAAGTACGCAGGCCAAAAGATGCCATGTGGTGCTTGAGCTGGTGTGCTTGGGGGACAGGAGCCACACTGGGGCAGAGATTCTGTCAGCTCTGCAGGGGCAGGCTCAGAAGTGGTTGACGCCATGCCAGCTTAAGCCAGGAATGGTGGTTTGCGACAATGGCACCAACCTCCTCTCCGCCCTCTGACAGGGACACCTGACCTATGTGCCCTGTTTGGCTCATGTCCTTAACTTGGTGGTGCAGCGGTTCTTGGGCAGGTACCTGGGCTTACAGGATCATCTGAGGTAGGCCAGGAAAGTCTGTGTGCATTTCCGCCAGTCATATAATGCCAGTGCTCGGCTGGCTGACCTCCAAAAGGAATTTAACCTGCCCAAGAACCGCCTAATATGTGACATGCACACCAGGTGGAACTCAATGTTGGCAATGCTGCAGCGGCTGCACATGCAGCAGAGGGCCATCAATGAGTACCTGTGCAACTATGGCACCAGGACAGGGTCAGGGGAGCTTGTTTTTTTTTCCCCACGCCAGTGGGTCATGATCAGGGATGCATGCACTGTCCTGTCACCATTTGAGGGGGCCACGAGGATGGTGAGCGGTGACAGTGCATGCATCAGTGACACTGTCCCTCTTGTCCACCTGTTGGAGCACACGCTGGATGGAATAATGGACAGGGCACTTGAGGCAGAACAGAGGGAGGAAGAGGAGGACTTCCTTACCTCTCAAGATCCCCTTTATCCAGACAGTGTTCCTGCTGGCCCACCGATCACACAGGAAGAGGACGAGGAGGAGGAGGATTGTGTCAGCATGGAGGTGGAGCCTAGCACTCAGCATCAGCAGCAGTCTTCAAGGGATCATTTACAGTCCCAAGAAACCCATGGACTTGTACATGGCTGGGAGGAGGTGGCTGTGGATCATGTCGTCCTTAGTGACCCAGAAGACTCCAGACCGAATGCCTCAGCAAACCTATGCTGCATGGCCTCCCTGATCCTGCAAAGCCTGGGGAAGGATCCTCATAATCGTGGTATCAAGGAGAGGGATCATTACTGGTTGGCAACCCTCCTTGATCCACATTACAAGGGTAAGGTTGCGGACCTTATCTTGCCATCGCAGAGGGAGCAGAGGATGAAACATCTTCGGGAGGCCTTGCAGAAAGGTTTGTGCAACGCATTTCCAGAGCCTGGGAGCTTACAAATTCCTAGTCCTGGACAACGTGTTGCTGAGGCTTCGGTCATTCACAGAAGGAGCGGTGGAGAAGGTGGCCATCTGACCGATGTGTTCAGACAATTTTTTAGTCGCAGCCCCAAGGTATGATCGGCTCCAGCAACCATTGCCAGTGTCTGATTTACATGGTGCAGGAATACCTAGGGGCAAGATCTGACTTGGACACCTTTCCCACCGAAAATCATCTGGGTTACTGGGTCTTGAGGATGGATCACTGGCCAGAGCTTGCACAGTATGCAATTGAGCTACTGGCCTGTCCTGCATCCAGCGTTCTTTCGGAACACACATTCAGTGCTGCTGGAGGCTTTGTAACCGATCACAGGGTGCGCCTGTCCACCGAATCGGTTGATCGGCTGACCTTCATAAAAATAAATCAGTCTTGGATCACCAGCTACCAAGCACCTGATGCTGATGTAACCGAATAATTTTTTTTTTTTTTTTGTTCACAAAAGTTTTTTATTAAAGATTGACATAAAAACAGAGTGTACAGGCACTGAGAAGACATACGCAGAATCACAAAGCAGAATAAGTCCTCCAACAAGTACATCTCTCAGGTGGTCTATGAACAGAGTAATAAAGCAACCATTTATCCCAAGAGTGGGGGAGGGAGAAAAAAAAAAAAGAAAAAAAAAAGAAGGAAATACTTGAGAAAGAAAACTAGAAACCTTGATATTTAGACCAAACCATCATAAGGATTGTAGTATCATGCAAGCACATTGCGAACTATAGCAACATAATGCACCCTCCAATGTGGGAATCATACTCGCTCCTGATATCAGTCATGTCCAGTCACTCAATCTGACTGGGCAGCAACCACTGGCACAGAGAGATCCCCAAAGCCTGTACTGAGTAAGTGGGCCGTCCATATGCTCCATTTACGGTCAAAAATGTGCATGGAGTCCAGAAGAGTATGGTGAATCCTTTCCATCAACCTAATGGACTCCATGCGGAGAAGTATCTGTGACCATGACACAGAGGGGCACTTCCAGTTCAGTGCAACCGCCTACTGAATGGCGCTAAAGGGTGTGTGGACTAATCTCTGTTGTGGAGGGAGAACTCCCTGCGTATAATATGCACATCTGGTGAGTCAGAGTGATTGACACTCCAGTCAACTGAGTGACTAGAGTGGCGGTGTTATACCATATAGGTTCTAAAACCTTACAACTCCAAAATGTGTGTAAGAGTGTGCCCCTGTCCCGACATCCTCTAAAACATGTGTCAGGAACCAGTGGGTACATCCTATGTACATCCTATGTAAGCGATCAGGAGTGTAATACCAATGGGTATGAAGTTTGAGGACCGTTTCCTTAATGGATATAGAGCGTATGCATTTGTGCATATTTTCAATCATATCTTGCCAGCCTTCCTCTGGGAATTCTTGAGCTGTCTCAGTCTCCCAACCAACCATTGCATTAGATTTGGAAGAGGTATTATAATCATTGAGATATTTGTATAAAGTTGAAATAGTCCCTCTATCCCTGGAGGTCTCATCACATAAATACTCAAATAGCGTTTTAGACAGATCCACTCCTCCACTCATTGCAGTTACATAAAAGTGCCTTATCTGTAGGTATTGGTAAAAGTCTAACCTGCCAAGGGCATAGGTTTGCTGCAAATGTGTGAATGAACAGAAGGATGTACCCTGTAGCAGAGATTCTAAGTTTACCAGCCCAGGTTCATAACAATTGCGAAATGATTCCCCAGTTCTAAAAGCTGGGGGGAATGAGGGTTCTCCCATAAAGGATGATAGGAGTGGAATGTCTGATTTCAACTTGAATTTTTTCCAGTAGAGAGACCAGAGGTAGTGAGACTGACCCACAATGGCATTCAAAGAGGCAACATCTGTGGGAGATATTGAGCCTGACCAAAGAAGACCTGGGAGGTAATGGAGCCCCTGAGATCCGCTCAAATTGCAGCCAAGGTATGGATGTGGGAGAAGTGTGCCTTTGCGCCAGCTGAACAAAGCGGGATGCCAGGAAGTACTTCCATAGGTCTGGACATCCCAGGCCACCTCTCACCCGAGCCCTATACAACATTGAGCGGCTCAATCGGGGCTTCTTATTTTGCCATATAAATCTGAGAAGATCTGATTGAATTAATTGTAATGCGGAGCGGGATACATACAGGGGTAGAGATCTAAAAAGAAACAAGAGCTTTGGGAGGATAGACATTTTGACTGCTTGGCTGCGGCCTAGGAATGAAATACGGTATGAGGACCATTGGTTAAGAAGGTGTTTAACATAAGTGAAGGCGTGAGGATAGTTTAATGAGTACATTTGCTTGAGGGAGGGAGCCAATTTTATTCCTAAATATTTTAGTGAGCTATGGTTCCAGGAGAATTTAAATTTGTCCTTAAGGGTGGCCAGTAAAGGTTGGGGGAGGTGAATGGGCAACGCTGTGCATTTAGATGGGTTCACTCCTAGCCCTGTAAGATGATTGAAGGAAGCTAGGGAGGTCATGAGGTTAGGGAGGGAGATGAGAGGGTCAGAGATAAATAAGACATTATCCACATACAAGCTAATTTTGAATTCCTGATCACCTTTTTTGTATCCTTTTATGTTTGGGTTATTAGAGATGGATCGGGCTAGGGGTTCCATAGCGAGGGCAAATGAAAAGGGGGGAGAGGGGGCATCCCTGCCTGGTACCACGTTTTAAGGGAAAGTAGTCCGAGTTACACCCTGGGAGCTTGATGCGCGTACAGAGGTGATGGTATAGGGCTTTAAATCCGTGAATAAATTGGCCATTATATTCAAATTTGGAAAGAACAAAGTCTAAATAGGGCCAGAGAACACTATCAAATGCCTTGTTTATGTCCAGGCTCAGGAGTAGTACCTTCTTGGAGTGAGTATCAGCATCTTGTAGAATGTTTGTTGCTAAGCGCATGTTATCTGTGATTTGTCTTGAAGGTGTAAACCCGTTTGGTCAGGTGATATCAGTGAGGTAATGACCGAGGCTAGACGATCTGCTAGTAGTCGTCCAAATATCTTTAAGTCATTATTAATGACCGAAATGGGGTGGAAATTTTGGGGTAAAGTATGGTCTTTTCCTGGTTTGGGTATAAGGCAGATGTTGACCAGTAGCATTTCTTCAGGGAAGTGTTTTCCTTTCAGGATAAAATTATAAAGTTTGGTCACTTTGGGGATTAAGGCATCAGCAAATTTTTTGTAATAAGTGGCAGAGAATTCATCTGGGCCTGGGGTTTTAGAGGGTTTGAGGATGGAAATTATGGAGACTATTTCCTCCGATGTACACGAGGCGTTGAGGATTTGTAACTGCTCCTCTGTGAGCTGTGGAAGTGTAAGGGCATCCAGCCAAGTTGGAGAGGATGGAGGGAGCAGGGAAGCAGGGTCAGAGAATAGTGTTTGCTAGAAAGAGGAGAAGATGCCTAACACTTCTTTGGGATGGATGGTGAGGTTACCATTGTGGTCTTTCAATTTGTAGAGGTGAGTCGGCTGTGTAGTCTGTTTCAGTTTCCGCACAAACATAGTGGACGCCGAATTGCTATGGAGAAGAAAACGGGCCTTAGCCCATCTAAGAGATTTTTCTGTGTGTTCTGAAAGTAAGGTATCTAGGGTTCTTCTTTTTTCGTTGATTTGGAGTAGTAAGTCATGTGACGGGGTCTGACTGTGTTTGTGGTAAAGTTTTTCTAGGTCAGCAGTCAGTCTTTGGGTTTCTAGTTGTTTTTGGCGTTTTCTTGTGGTTGAGATTTCAATCAAGTGACCCCTTATTACCGCCTTATGAGCTGCCCAAAGGGACATGGGGGATATTTCGTCTATGTCATTGTGTCTAAAATAGTCTGCCAGATGTTCAGATAGTTGGGTCAATACTGTGGGGTCTGTAAGTAGCGCGTCATTGAGTCACCAGGCTCTGGTTGTGTATGGGAGTCCTATGCAAGAGAGATGACTGGAGACCATGTGGTGGTCTGACCACGGGAAAACATGTATGGTCGCTGAGGTAGAGTTTGCAAGCAGGTAGGGAGAGCAAAAAATATAGTCCAGGCGAGAAAAGCTGTCATGAGGGTGAGAGTAAAAAGTGTATTCCCGAGAGCCTACATTGTGAGCCCTCCAGGCATCTATCAATTGATGGGACTTAAGGGAGTGTTGAAGGGATTTGGGGAAGGCATTAGAGGAGGAGCCTCTATCTAGTTCTATCCATTACGGAGTGGGCAACTAAGTTGAAATCCCCCCCGATAAGTATATGCTTAGAGTGAAACTTATCTAGGACCTGGAAAAAATTCTTTAAAAAAGGGGCCTGAGATGCATTAGGGGCGCATACGGAGGCTAAAGTGATCTGCTTGTCCTGCATGGAACCTTTGACTATGACAAAACGATTCTGCGGGTCTTTGTAGACCCACTGAGCCTGAACCATCACCAAATTTTTAATGAGGATCGCCACCCCTCTGGACCTGGACTCAAAAAGGTGGAAAAGTAACATTGTTTAAACGACTTGTCTATATAGGATGAGTGGTTAGTGGTGGAGAAATGCGTCTCCTGTAGAAGGAGGATGTCAGCACCCAATGATTTATACGCCCTAAAGGCCTTTCTCCATTTTATGTGGGGAGTTAAACCCCTTAAAGTTGTGGGAGGTTACCTTAACCACTTGCCGCCCGCCCTATTACACAATGACGGCGGCAAAGTGGTTTGATAATCCTGATCGGACGTGATCAGGATTAACCGCTACCACGGCGATTGGGGGTGACTCTTGTCCCTCGGACACAGCGCATCCCCGATCAGGGGAAACAGCCAATGAAATTGGCTGTTTTCTGGCTGTTTACTATGTGATCGGCTGTGTCCAATAACAGCCGGTCACATGTCAAAACAAAATCGGGCTCGGGGGCGCGCAGCGCGCTGATCGGAGAAGCCGAGTGTCCCTCGAACACAGCGCATCTCCGATCAAGGTAAACAGCCAATGAAATGGCTGTTTACCCACGTGATCGGCTGTGTCCAATCACAGCCGGTCACAAGTATAAACACTGTGGCGGTTTCCAGGGATCTCTCCTTCTCTCTCCTCACACACCAATCGTGTGAGGAGAGAGAAGGAGAGATCTGATCAGTGAGTGAAACACCTTTATTTTTACATATCTACTGTCTGCACAACACGCACCCCCCCACCAATAAAGAGAACCTATCACAGCCCATCAGAACCTGTCACAGCCCATCAGAACCTGTCACAGCCCATCAGGATCTGTCGCAGCCCATCAGGATCTGTCACAGCCCATCAGAACCTGTCACAGCCCATCAGAACCGCCATCAGCACAGATACCGCCATCAGCACAGCCACCGCCATCAGCACCGCCACCGCCATCAGCACCGCCATCGGTACCATCTGGATCTGACAGCCCATTTGTCACACAGGCCACCATCAGTACCACTAACGGTACCGCTATTAGTACCGCCATCGGTAACATCTGGATCTGACAGCCCATCTGTCATAGCCCATCTGTCACACAGGCCCGCCATCACTACCGTCGCACAGTCCCGCCATAAGTACCGTCACACAGGCCATCAGTAACCTGTCAGTACCATCACACAGGCCCACCATCAGTGAGCTGTCAGTAGTACCACCAGTTCCATCACACAGGCCCGCCAAAAGTACAACCATCATGTCGCAAAGAGTTTACACAGCTGAGGAGGCATATAACATCCTTACCATGTCGGATGATGAGAGCAGTGGGGAGCTCTCATTATCTGATTCTGGTTCGGAATACGAGCCAGTGGAGGGTAGCGGATCGGAGTCCGAGTCAGCGGAGGAAACCGCCCCTCCTAAAAGAGTAAGGAGATCAGGACCGAGATCAGAAAACCTGCCTACCACCAGCAGCGCCAGACCCCAGGAAGAGGAGCCCAGTACAAGTACTGGAATTGCACATCCAGCCCAAAGAATCCAGGCCCAGTCCTACCTTCCTGATTCCCTGGCAAACCCCTTATGGTTGCCTGCCAACTCAGGATCCGCTACAATCCCCCCTTTCACTGCACAGCCAGGTGTGCAGCCCAACATTTCGAATTTTTCATATTTGGACTATTTCTATTTGTCTTTCCCGGAAGATTTGTTGCAGTACATGGTGGACCAAACAAATCTCTATGCAGAGCAATTTATTGCTGCCAACCCCAGTTCGTCCAACGCCCGTATGTTCCATTGGCGACGTCTCACACTAGACAAATTCAAATTGTTCTTGGGCCTTACTTTTAATATGGGGCTTACAAAGAAAAACAAACTGCATGCCTACTGGTCCACCCACCCCATCCACCACATGCCCCTATATTCTTCTGTTATGTCCAGGACACGGTACGATATGATTATGCGTTTCCTACATTTTAATGACAATTTGCAGTGCCCTCCCCAAGATCATCCCAACCACGACAAATTATATAAGCTTCGCCCCCTAATAAATTCTTTTACCAAACGATTTTCTGAAGTCTTTATCCGTGACCAAAATATTTGTGTAGACGAATCCCTTATCCACTTTACTGGCCGGCTGAATATCAAGCAGTATATCCCAAGTAAGAGAGCCAGGTACAGGGTGAAATTGAACAAATTATGTGACCGAGCCACTGGATACGTGTACTCATTTCGTATTTATGAGGGAAAAGTCTCCCAGCTCCAATCCCGTGAGTGCTGCACATACATAGGAACCAGTGGTAAAATGGTGTGGGACCTTGCATACCCCCTGTTCAAAAAAGGTTACCACTTATATGTAAATAATTACTACAGCAGCTTGCCCCTTTTCCGTCACCTGTATTGTGAAAAAAACCTGGCCTGCGGTACCTTCCGAAAAAATAGGAAGGGCTTCCCACAGAATTTACTAGCAAAACGGCTACAAAAGGGGGAAGCCGCATTCATGAGGAATGAGGAGGTGTTGGCCATGAAGTGGCAGGACAAGAAGGATGTTCACATGATGACTACCATTCACAATGACACCTTTGTGGAGGTTCAGAGAAGACATGGCCCCGTAGTAAAGCCTAAATGTGTCCATGACTACATTCTGTATATGGGGGGGGGGGGGTGGATTTAAATGATCAGATGCTGCAACCATATTTGTCAATCCGCAAGTCCAAATATTGGTATAAAAAAGTTGCATTTCATCTGTTTCATATGGCCATGTTCAATTCATTTGTCTGCTATCAAAAATCACCCGAAAACCAACCCCTCACCTACCTCAAATATATTGAAAACATTGTCACTGCCCTTATTTACCAGCAAGGACCCGCCCCAGGAAGCATTCGCTCTGATAGTGAGAGTCGACGTCAGATATTAGTTCCCTTTATTAGTAACAGACTGCCATTCCCCCATTTCAATTATCTGTGTGCATCATTTGCATGCCACCATGTTTCTACCTTTCATGTTAACTGACCCTGGCCTGTTTACCGACAATGTCTTTGCCTGACGTTTTAACCATGGTTCTGACTTCCATGTGCACCAACCTCAGCCTGTTTACCGACGATGCCTTTGCCTGCCGGTTTAACCACGTTTCTGACTTCCACGTGCACCGACCTCGGCCTGTTAAATCAACCATGTTTTTGCCTGCCACTTGGACTGATCTTTTGCCCTTCTACTTCAGTAGACAGGGGTTTCACATATGTGAGGGGCTTCAGAATAGCGTTCTGAGTAGAGAAAATCTGTTTTTGGTTTTCTGTGTTCCCAGAACAGGGTCTGGTTGCCCGGAGGCTTTAAAGAGATTTGGGTGGGAGAAGCCTCTACCCCTGTCCCCCTGGCCCTAAGCTTGATGGTCCCTCCTGCTGCCTGGACCAATACTTTGGCTGTGCTGACCATATCGCTGCCTGTAATGACCCAGGACTTTATGGACTGTTTATTTCTGCTGCCTGGACCAATACTTTGGCTGTGTTGACCATATCTCGGCCTGCTGCCTCTACTGACTATAGACAGTATTTTTGCCTGGACATCTCTGCCTGCTACCTGGACCAATGCTTTGGCTGTGCTGACAGTATCTCAGCCTGAACTAACTATGGACAGTATTGCTGCCTGGACGATTGCTTTTGCTGTCGCTGACCACATCCCTGCCTGCTGCCTGGACCGATGCTCTCCTCTGTGGACCACTACACTACTAAAACCACAGGTAATCTTTTGTTATTTGGTATGTACATGTTATGTATTAGAAATATGAAGGGCCTTCAAAAATATGATCGATAGTCATGAAATTATATGTGTAATTTATGCTCCTAGAACGACTGGAGGTGCTATTTGGATGTTGGGCCTCTGTATGTGGCCAGGCTGTGGAAAAGTGTCACACATGTGGTATCGTTAAACTCAGGAGGAGTAGCAGAACGTATTTTGGGGTGTCATTTTTGCCATGTACATGCTATGTGTTAAAAATATCTTATAAATCGACAACTTTGTGTAAAAAAAATGCGTTTTCATTTTTTCCCACATTTTCCAAAAACTTCTGGGAAAAAATGAACCGTTCAAAAGACTCATTATGAATCATAGATCATAGGCTGGGGTGTTTGCTTTCCAAAATGGAGTCATTTTGTGGGCGTTTCCATTGTCCTGGTGCTCCAGGGCCTTCAAAAATGGAGATAGGTCGTCATGAAATGATATGTGTAATTTTGCTCCTAGAATGCCTGGAGGTGCTACTTGGATGTTAGGCCTCTGTATGTGGTCAGGCTGTGTAAAAGTCTCACACATGTGGTATCGCCATACTCAGGAGGAGTAGCAGAATGTATTTTGGGGTGTCATTTTTGCTATGTACATGCTATGTGTTGGAAATATCTTATAAATGGACAACTTTGTGTAAAAAAAAATGCGTTTTCATTTTTTTTCCCACGTTTTCCAAAAACTTCTGGAAAAAAATGACCTGTTTAAAAGATTCATTATGCCTCGTAGATTATATGTTGGGGTGTTATCTTTCCAAAATGGGGTCATTTTGTGGGCATTTCTATTGTCCTGGTGCTCCAGGGCCATCAAAAGGCAGGTAGGTCGTCATGAAATTATATGTGTAATTTTGCTCCTAGAATGCCTGGTGGTGCTCCCTGCATGTTGGGCCTCTGTATGTAGCCAGGCTGTGTAAAAGTCTCACACATGTGGTATCGCCATACTCAGGAGGAGTAGCAGAATGTATTTTTGGGTGCAGTTGCAAGTATATGCATGCTGTGTTCAAGAAATAACCTGTCAATACAATAAGTTTTTGTAAAAAAAAAAAAAAAGTCTTCATTTTCCCAAGAATTGTGGGAACAAATTACAACTTCAAAAAACTCACCATGCCTCTTACTAACTACCTTGGAATGTCTACTTTCCAAAAAAAGGGCATTTGGGGGGGTATTTGTACTTTCCTTGATTGTTAGTGTCTCAAGAATTGAGATAGGCCTTCAGTACATCAGGTGTGATCAGATCTATGTGTGATCTAGTTTCAGTGATTTGCACCCTAACTTGTAGACTCTATAACTTTCACACAGACTAAATAATATCCACTAATTTGGGTTATTTTTACCAAAAATATGTAGCAGTATAAATGTTGACCCAAATTTATGAAGAAAAATGACTTATTTGCAAAATTTTACAATAGAAGCTAAAAAAAAGTGTTTTTTTTTTCAAAATTTTCGCTCTTTTTTCCCTTATATCGCAAAAAAAGAAAAAACCCAGCGGTGATTAAATGCCACTAAAAGAAAGCTCTAATTGTGAGGAAAAAAAGATAAAAAATTTTGTTTGGATACAGTGTAGCATGACAGAGTAATTGTCATTCAAAGTGTGAGAGTACTGAAAGCTGAAAATTGGTCTGGGCGAGAAAGTTGTTTAAGTGCCCTGTACTGAAGTGGTTAAGACCCATGGTAGAATTTGAAAGGGAGATTGAAGAAGCGTTTAGAGTCCAAGCCGAGAGGGGCGCCCACACCACAGCAAACAAAACCCTCCAGACTATATATCATAGGCATAATGAATATATGTGAGGTATCTCTTTTTTTAACAGACATGTCTGGTACAATATCGCCATGTAAATCACAATCGTAGAAAAACATCAAGGTTAGTGGTCTAGAAAAGAGAAACAAAAAGGCAAAAAAAAGAAGAAAAGTCAGCAACTTCATAACTGGGCGAAAAAGTGGCAATGCATAGTCTTGGGGAGCCAGGGGGGAAACCTCCCTCTGACCCGAAGAACAACGTCAGTGCGGACCAAGTGGTCCAGTACCCTAAACCCATGGGTCAATGAAATCAGCCCATACCTGAAGTCCTTACGCAAAAAGACCTGTGGGGGTCCCACTAACCCCGAAATCACTGAGCAGATGCGGGGTCAACGAGCCCCAACGGGAGTAGAGTAGGGGGACAAACAAGCGGACGCAACCGGAAATCAGCTCGGAGCCTGGAGAGATAAATAGCTGCGAAGCATGGTGGGAGTTCTCCTTTAAATTGAACAAATCAAAAACGCAAATAGGGAGAGAAAAAAGCAAAATTAAAGTTAGTTATAAAGTTAATTCCGGCAATCTCTCCTGGGAGGTGGGGTGGCCCAAATGGCCGAATGGCGAGGAGTGGACGGCATCCTAGGTAAAGCCGCTGCATCCAGGAGGCCGAGTTTCACCAGCAGTTCTTTGCCTTCAGTGAGTGTGGTGACAGTGTAGGCCGTGCCATTATGGGGGACTCGAAGTGTAAATGGGAATCCCCAACGATAACAGATGCTAGCAGACTGGGCGATAGACGTGACTTCTTTCACCTTCCTGCACTTGTCCAGGGTGGTGGGGGAGAGATCCAGGTATATATTTGGACTGGAGTGCCCTCCAGACGCAGGTTAGGGGCCCGAAGGATATCCTCTTTGATTAGGAAGTCCTTGAGACACAGCACTATGTCCCTGGGGGGCTTCTCAGGAGGGGGGGTGGACGCAGGGCTCTGTGGATCCTGTCACAGGAGAACGCTGAGAGCGGGGATTCAGGTAAGAGCGACTGGAACAGCTTCTGGATGGTGGGCAGCAGATCAGTCACAGACTCTGGGACCCCCTGTACCTGAAGATTGTTTCGTCTGTTCCTGTTGTCCAGGTCCTCGATGTGGGCTTGGAGTTGCAGGACAGTCTCTGAAAGGGATTCTTGCTCCTTTCTAAAAGGTCTGAACAGACCAGGGCGAGCTCATCATGTTTCGTTTCTAATAAGTCAGTTCTGCTGCCCAGGGCTGCAATCTCCAGGGATAAGGTGTTAGTAGATTTATGCAGCTCTGATTGAAACTTCTGAGCTATTTTGTTGGACATCAGGGTGAGACTCATCTAAATCTGCTTTAGTAAGTTGCAGAGAATACTCACTGTCTCCCCGGGCGCCATCTTGGAACATCATGCTGTGTTCCCTCACTCTCAACAAGTATGATGTTAGGGACTTTTGGGCCGGTGTACTGCGGCGGTTTTTGGGTCCCGGCATGCGCTGAGTGTTCCGCCGGGGGTGCAGGGAGAAATTGGGAGTGAACGTTGTGTTTTTAGCCCTGGGGAAGTGCCGTTCATCTCCGTGGCTCACGGAGCTCTCAGCCCTTGCTTCCTCCCTGCTTCGCGCTGCGCATGCACTGAATAATTTTTTTTTAATGTGAGATCCCTTCAAGACTGCCTATGCTGATGCTGAGTGACTATCCTGTTATGCTGAGTGACTATCCTCTTCCTCCTCAATTTTCATGCTGATAGCTTGTAAGAACATTTTTGGTTCTGGGCACCGCCACCAGTGGCTAAGGCCCAATTTTTCTGCCCCTGTTTAACAGGGGCGTGTAATTACAATTTTTGCTGCAATAATTTGCAGCAGGGCTCATTCATGCACTCCAACTAGCGTTTCTGTGAGGGGTTGCAGTGTTGTGGCACCGGCACCTGTGCCTAAGGCCCAATTTTTCTGCCCCTGTTCAACAGGGGCATGTAATTACAATTCTTGATCTAATATTTTACAGCAGGGCCCGTTCCTGCGCCCACCAGGAGTAACTGTGAGGCCTTACAGTGTTGTGGCAACTAGACATGTTTACACTGAAATATTTCGTTTCAGAATTTCGTTTTCGTCCGAAAAATTTAGTTACTCCCGAAATTTGTTTTTATTTATTTCGTTTTTCGTTAAAAATTGCATTAGTCCGAAAATCCAAATTGAGGTCGAATCTGTCATTGAAGGCTTATGGTGTCTGTCGAATGTTCAAAGAAGATTTGTGGAGCAGCTAAACTGTACGACGCCGTATAGTTTACCTGCTCCGTCGAATCTTCTTAGAACTTTCAACAGACACCATAAGCCAAAGTACGTGTGTACTTAGTTCTAGCTATTTTACTGCTCCTCCTCTTTGGTTACAATCAGCCAATAACATTCATCATCATCATTACTTTTATTTATCTTTTCTCCCCTACGTCGAATCTTTTCTCCCCTACGTCGAATCTTTTCTCTCTATGTCGAATCTTTTCTCTCTATGTAGAATAATCTTGGACTAATAGAGTTAAGGTTAGGCACATTCGACCACAGGTTTGATGGACACAGATTGTTGTTATTGTCATCATCATGTCGAATCTCCTATCTATATCGAACTGTTGTAGCAACGAAAACAAAAATAAAGCATTTCTTTATGTCGGATCTTTCTTTTTTTCGGATTCTGCACTTTCGTTATCGTTTGTTAAAACGATAACGAAAATACCTGAAATTCGGACGAAAATGCATTTGGACGAAAACGAATGCACATGTCTAGTGGCAACACCACCACACCGTCCACCACTAAAGGCCCAATTTTTCTGACCCTGTTCAAGAGGGGCATGTAATTACAATTCTTAATCTAATATTTCACAGCAGGGCCCGTTCCTGAGCCTACCTACTGTGAGGGCTTACAGTGTTGTGGCAACACCAACACCTAAGGCCCAAATTTCTGCAGAGTATTTGGGTGTAGGCCCCTACTTTCAAACATCCAACTTACAAATGATTCCTACTTTCAAACAGAAGGAGACAACAGGAAGTGAGAGGAAATCTACCCCTAGGAAGGGAAATTCTCTCCTGTAAGAGTTACTTGTTTCACTAAAAACCCCAAATTTTCAAAATCCAATTGTCATTGGGACAGAAAGTGAGGTGAAATCTTCTCAACAGGTGCACAGACAGCAAAACAAAGGTTACAGGGGTGATAACCCTTCCCTATGTTTTCCAAAAAGCTTGAAAATAGATTTTTTGGCTGGAGCCAAAAATGTACTAGTTCAAAATTATAAACAGATTCTACTTAAGAACAAACCTACAGTCCCTGTCTTGTTTGGACCGCCTGTATACTGCTGTTCAGAGTATATAGGGCCTGGGGGCCCCATGCCTTTCCTTTTTTTAATTTGGGTGCGGGGTTCTCCTTAATATCCATACAAAACCCAAAGGGGCTGCTAATGGGCTGGGGGGGGTGGTACCCATGCCTTTTTAATCAATGATTTTCATCCATATTGCCGGGACCAGACATTACATTAAAGCCACAAGCAGTTTTAAATGACTTTTATTTCTTTAGAAATGTCGTTTTGTGCAGGGACAGTTCTAAACACGGGAAACACGTGCCACTTTACAGGCATACTATAGACACCCCCCAGGCACGATATTTAAAGGAATATTTCACTTTTATTTTTTCACTTTAAGCATCATTAAAATCACTGCTCCTGAAAAAACTTCAGTTTTTAAAACTTTTTTCTGCATTAATACATGTACCCTGGGGCAGGACCCGGGTCCCCAAACCCTTTTAAGGACAATAACTTGCATATTAGCCTTTAAAATTCGCACTTTTGATTTCTCACGTTCGAGTCCCATAGACTTTAACGGGGTTCGAAAGTTTGCGCGAACTATCGGTCCGTTCGCAAGTTCTGTTGCGAACCGAACCAGGGGGTGTTCGGCTCATCCCTACTCAGGGGGCTGGAGCTGGGAGTCTTTGCCTTCGTACACACGGAAGGCATACACATATCATGTAGCTCTTTCACAAAGTTTGTTAAGTTTGAATTCATACCTGGCCCTCTGGGAATTTATTGTTTAAATTGTAGCCGGCTAGTGAGATGGACAGGGGATTCCTCCACACAAATGTCTTGGTCTGGGACGTAAATTTCTGCAAATCGCTTGGGAAAGGATTTTATTAGTGGGCGTATTCTATATAATTTTATCATAGTTGGGATGATCTCGGGAGGGCACTGTGAGTTGTCATTGAAATGCAGAAAGCGCATGATCGTGTCATGTGAGAGTGTCCTATACATTGGTATGTGATGGATGGGGTGGACCAGTAGCCATGCACTTCGTTTTTCTTTGTAAGCCCCATATTAAATGTAAGGGCCAAAAACAATTTCAACTCCTCCACTGTGGGACGTCAGCAATTAAACATACGGGCATAGGACGTATAGGACGAATTGGGGTTGGTGGCAATATATTGCTCTGCAAATGGTTAGTTTGGTCCACAATGAAAAATGATAAGAGTTATGCCGCATACACACGAGCGGAATGTCCGACAGAAAACGTCCGACGGAAGCTTTTCATCATCTATTCCGATCGTGTGGATGCCGTTCCGACGGACCAAAAACAATACGTGCTCTGAAGCAAGTACGAGACGGAAGCTATTCTATTGGCTACTGGCTATTGCACTTCCTTTTTCTAGTCCCGTAGTACGTGTTGTACATCACCGCGTTCTGGACAGTTGGACTTTGGTGTGACCGTGTGTAGGCAAGACTGCTTGAGCGTAATTACGTCGGAGTTCCATCGGAGAAACCTTCGGAGTTTATTCCGCCGGCAAAACCGGTCGTGTGTATGCGGCATTCTGCACACCTGGCTGTTCAGTGAAAGGGGGGATTGTATCTGACCCTGAGCTGGAAGACAGCCATAATGAGTTTGCCAGGGTATCTGGAAGATAGGTTTGGGCCCTGATTCTTTGGGTCTGGTGCGATATTCCAGTACTGGTACTTTCTTCCTGGGGTCTAACGCCATTGGTGTTTGTGCCGTTGGGTTGTATGGTGCTGCTGGTGGTTGCCTGGTCTTCTGATCTTCTTATTCTTTGGGGAGAGACTGTTTCCTCCTCCGATTTGGTCCCCAGTCCACTACTTTCTGCTGGCTCATATTTTTGAATCAGAATCAGATGGTGAGAGCTCCCTGCTGCTCTCATCTGATATCCTAAAGAATTTTTTATCCCCCTCACAAGTAAAACATTTTTTGGACATGGCGGCTGATGTGAGGCTGTGATACTGTAGGTACACTGCTGATGGGTGGCAGTGATGTTGGCTTTGTGACGGGTAACACTGATTAGGCTGCACTAATGGGCTGTGCTGACAGATCCACTGATGGTGGCACTAAGGGGTTGTCTTGACAGATCCACTGATGGGGCAGTATAACAGATCCACTGACGTGGCTGTATGACAGATCCACTGACGTGGCTGTATGACAGATCCACTGACGTGGCTGTATGACAGATCCACTGACGTGGCTGTATGACAGATCCACTGACGGGGCTGTATGACAGATCCACTGACGGGGCTGTATGACAGATCCACTGACGGGGCTGTATGACAGATCCACTGACGGGGCTGTATGACAGATCCACTGACGGGGCGGTATGACAGATCCACTGACGGGACGGTATGACAGATCCACTGACGGGACGGTATGACAGATCCACTGACGGGACGGTATGACAGATCCACTGACAGGGCGGTATGACAGATCCATTGACGGGGCGGTATGACAGATCCACTGACGGGGCGGTATGACAGATCCACTGATGGGGCGGTATGACAGATCCACTGACGGGGCTGTAAGCCAGATTCTTCTTTATTGGGGGGATGTGTTGTGCACAGTACTGGCAAGGGTTAACTCACTGTTCCTCCAGTCTTCTCCTCACACAGGATTGGTTAGTGAGGAGAAGCTGGAAACAGCGAGTAAACGCTGTACAGCATGTTTATACTTGTGACTAGCTGTGATTGGACACAGACGATCATGTGGTAAAAAGCCAATTTCATTGGCTGTTTACCCTGATTGGGGATGGGCTGTGTCCTGGGGACAGGGCTCATTACCAATTGCCGTGCTGCATGCCCCTGGGTGCACACATTAGCGGCGCATCCTGGAGGACCTCATGCAATAAGATTTTTTTAAATGTTTTTGTCCCCCAAAACCCAACCACCCCACTGTCACTTTTTCAGATTACAGTATACCTCTAACCAGAAACCTTGGGGGAAGGGGGGGGGGGGGTCTTTTCAAAATCAATTAATTTTTTTTCTATAGATAACCCTGGGCACATGAGAATTAGTCAAACTGAATGCAGTTTTTACCATGCCATCACTATGTTCACAATGCTGGACGCTGAAACTACCCATCCAATGAAAATTGATAATAAATTGCATCGGTGATCATATTCCTATAAAGTGCCAACATCCAAACTAGTTAAACACAGAAAGAAAAGCTCCTAAATGGACTTTAAAGGCACTGACGTAGTAAATTGTTGGAAAAAAAAAGTATATAATTTATTAAACATAATACAAAAAATTGACAATAAGATATATTGGAATGATTACAGTAGCTGTACAAAATGACCACATAGATTACACTTTGGAACCCTCTGGGTTCACCTGACACGTTTCAGAGTATCGAGTAACTCTTTCTTCAGGGGTGTTATGAGAGGGTCAATCGCGTATCTACAATATAGTGGTTTCAAAAGATCATAAATGTTATTATATAGCGATCAATAGAAAATATAATATCTCTGCATTAAATGTATTAAAACAAACTAACATATATTGTAGTGGTGTCACCAATGAAAATATTCCACAGAACTATTAAAAACAAACATCTTTTCCTTCTATATATGTGTTTAATAGAGAGCCAGATACCTTTGAGTCTCTTCTGCTACAACAAAATACACCAGAACATATTCTGTCTGCAGTGTATGGGGTTCTTATTCTTAGACTCCATACATGTCTCCCGGAGTTCACAAATAAGTGGAAAATGGACTTGAATGTTGAAATTAAGCCAGAGGAATGGAAAAAAGCATTTATTCTTAGCAATCAAGGCTCACAAGACTAATTTTAAGCTTCTCTCTCGGTGGTATAGATGTCCGTTGCTGCTTCACCGGATATATCCAAATGTTTCAGACCTGCGTTGTCATTCTGCCAAAGGTTCTTTATTACATATTTGGTGGGAATGTCCTGCGGTACATAATTTTTGGGACATGATACTGCAGCTTCATACCCGTGCAACTGGGGTGACTATTCCCAACACACCTCAAATTACTTTATTATCCATCTTACCTGGCTCGTACAAAAGCATTAAAAAAGGCCTTAAAGACCAGCCTCGTTTTGGATTTTAGGTGTTTACAAGTTTAAAACAGGTTTTTTTGCTAGAAAATTACTTAGAACCCCCAAACATTACATATTGTTTTTTTTCTAACATCCTAGAGAATACAATAGCGGTCATTGCAATACTTTTTTTTGCACCGTATTTGCGCAGCGGTCTTCTAAGCGCACTTTTTTTGGAAAAAATTCACTTTTTTGAAAAAAAAAATAAGACAACAGTAAAGTTAGCCCAATTTTTTTTTATATTGTGAAATATAATGTTACGCCAAGTAAATTGATACCCAACATGTCACGCTTCAAAATTGCGCCCGCTCGTGGAATAGCGTCAAACTTTTACCCTTAAAAATCTCCATAGGCGACGTTTAAAAAATTCTACAGATTGCATGTTTTGCGTTACAGAGGAGGTCTAGGGCTAGAATTATTGCTCTCACTCTACCGGTCGCGGCGATACCTCACATGTGTGGTTTGACCACCGTTTTCATATGCGGGCGCTACTCACGTATGCGTTCGTTTCTGCGTGCGAGCTCGTCGGGACAGGGCGCTTTAAAATTTTTTTTTTTTTTTTTATTATTTATTTTATTTTATTTTATTTATTTTTTCACTGTTTTTTAAAAAAAAAAAATTTGGATCACTTTTATTCCTATTACAAGGAATGTAAACATCCCTTGTAATAGAAAAAAGCATGACAGGTCCTCTTAAATATGAGATCTGGGGTCAAAAAGTCCTCAGATCTCATATTTAGACTAAAATGCAAAAGAAAAAAAAAAAAAAAAAGTCGTTTAAAAAAATGACACTAAAAAAATTTGTGCCTTTAAGAGAGTGGGCGGAGCCGTCGAATGACGTCGCTCCGGCCGTCACATGGTATGGAGACGGGTGGGGGCCATCTTGGCCTCACTTGTCTCCATACCTCAGCAGGGAAAGGACCCGATCGCCTCCGCCGCTACCGACGGCTCCGGTAAGCGGCGGAGGGTGCGGGAGAGCGGCGGGAGGGGGGGTGGCACCTCTCCCGCCGCCGATAACGGTGATCTCGCGGCGAACCCGCCGCAGAGACCACCATTATCGTGTACAGAATCGCTCACTGTAAAGATGGATATCTTGGTTGTGGCAGCAGCTGCTGCCGTTACCGAGATATCCATCTTCAAAAAAATGACGTATATATACAGTGAGCGGGGCTGAAGTGGTTAAGACACTGGTTGACAGCTGCAAGGGCAGTAATACCGCGCCACTGGCGGTCGGCACATGCTCCACCGCTGACTGATTGGATTCTAGAGATGGACCATATTGAAAGGATGGAGACTCTTCTATCACAGGAATTGGACACGCATGAACAATTTTGTCAAACTGGGCTTCCTTGGAAAGAGCTAAGGGAATCCCCTGAACTACGGAATCTGTATGTGGTTTGGAGGTAGGATATGAAACTAGTGGAGAGGCGGTTTGAGTGAGGCGATCCTGGTTTGAGTAACTATTTCGGGTAGTGTATTTAAATCAGAACATTACGGTCTCTTTTTTTTTTTTTTCTCTTTCTCTTAATTTACTTTTTTTTGTGTTGTGTCTGTGTGTGTGTTTTGTGTGATTATAGCTAATATTACTGTGGGAGTTGAAGAAAGGGAGTAGGAAATTATATATTATATTTTATCTAAATGGCTGAAAGAAAATAAGGCAGGGATATCCCTATTAGGGTTTAGGGATGTATGGTCTTGGGCGGTGGTGGCGGAACTTGGTGCAGGGAATGTTTTGTGACCATGCCTCCCTAGAGTGTGGGGAGGGTAGGGGAGTGTGGCTGGGACGTGTTCCCGGGGCTTGCCATCACGGGTCTGGAGTATGACCAGGGGTTGTCTCTCCCTTGTTTATGATTTTTTTTTTTCTTCTTTTTTCAGAGACCCCCTGGTATCTTTGTTTTATGTTTCATATACTATTACAATGTGGTATATATATTTCTTTTTTTTTTTATTGGCACCCAAAAAAAAACAAAAAACCAAACATAGACAGAACTGTGTCTCCATAAACCTTCTGCTAAAAATGGCTGGTCTTGTTGATATGTAGGGATGAGCCGAACACCCCCCCCGATTCGGTTTGTGGCAGAACATGCAAAACAATTTGTGCGAACACCGTTAAAGTCTATGGTACTCGAACATGAAAAATCTAAAGTGCTAATTTTAAAGGCTAATATGCAAGTCTAATATGCAATATGCAAGATAGTATCATAAAAAGTGTTTGGGGACCCGGGTCCTGCCCCAGGGGAAATGTATCAATGCAAAAAAAAAGTTTTAAAAACGATAGTTTTTTAGGTAGCAATGATTTTAATAATGCTTAAAGTGAAACAATAAAAAATAAATATTCCTTTAAATATCGTGCCTGGGGGGGGTGACTATAATATGCCTGTAAAGTGGCGCATTTTTCCCGTGTTTGCAGCAGTCCAAGAGTAAAATGACATTTCTAAAGGAATAAAAGTTATTTAAAAGCCCCTCCCCCCCACCCAGCCCATTACCATGCCCTTTGGGTCTGGTATGGATATTAAGGGGAACTCCGCACCCAAATTAAAAAAAAAAAGGTGTGGAGCCCCCAGGCCCTATATACTCTGAACAGCAGCAGTATACAGGCGGTCCCCAGGTACAAACCAGATAGGGACTGTAGGTTTGTTCTTAAGTTGAATCTGTTTGTAATTTGGAACAGGTACATTTTGTAAGTGTAGCTCCAGCCAGAAAAATCTATTTTTACGCTTTTTGGATAACATAGGGAAGGGTTATCATCACCCCTGTAACATTTGTTTTGCTGTCTGTGCCCCTGTTCAGAAGATTTCACCTCACTTTCTGTCCCAATGACAATTGGATTTAGAAAATTTTGTGTTATTAGGGAAACAAGGATTGGTGATAAAGGATCAGTGGAGACACCTTTTTCCCATATTAACTCTTACATGAGAGAATTTCCCTTCCTAGGGGTTGATTTCCTCTTACTTCCTGTTGTCTCCTCCGTTTCTAAGTTGGAGTCGTTTGTAAGTCGGATGTTTGAAAATAGGGGACCGCCTGTTTATACCATACAGCCTGCCCTATACACTCTGCGGGAAAATTGGGCCTTAGGTGTTGGTGGTACCAGAACACTGCAAGCCCTCACAGTTACTCTTGGTGGGTGCTGGAATGGGCCCTGCTGTGAAACATATCAAGAATTGTAATTACGCGCCCCTGTTAAACAGGGGCTTAAAAATTGGGCCACCAGAACCTGCGCACCAGAACCTGCGAACGGACCAAAAATTTGCACGAACGTTAGAACCCCATTGACGTCTATGGGACTCAAACGTTCGAAATCAAAAGTGCTAATTTTAAAGGCTAATTTGCATGGTATTGTCCTAAAAAGGGTTTGGGGACCCGGGTCCTGGCCCAGGTGACATGTATCAATGCAAAAAAAAAGTTTTAAAAAACGGCCGTTTTTTCGGGAGCAGTGATTTTAACCACTTGCCGCCCGCCCTATTACCAAATGACGGCGGCAAAGTGGTTTGATATTCCTGACCGGACGTTATATGACGTGATCAGGAATATCGAGCCGATGCGCGCGCCCCCGGGGGCGCTCATTGCGGCGATCGTTGTTGCAGGGTGTCAGTCTGACACCCTGCAACACTGAACTAGGTAAAGAGTATCTGACGGAGACTCTTTACCACGTGATCAGCCGCGTCCAATCACAGCTGATCACGATGTAAATAGAAAGAGCCGGTGATCGGCTTTTCCTCACTCGCGTCTGACAGACGCGAGTAGAGGAGAGCCGATCGGCTCCTCTCCTGACAGGGGGGGTCTGTGCTGATTGTTTATCAGCACAGCCCCCCCTCGGATCCTAGGCAGGACCACCAGGGAAGCCGCCCAGGACCACCAGGGAAGCCATCCACACTGGACCACCAGGTATGCCCCTAGACCCCCAGGGATATGCCAATCTGTGCCCAGGCAGCTACCAATTAGTGCCCACTCCAATGCCTACCACTGCCAGTGCCACCAGGGATGCCCCTCAGTGCCTCATACCAGTGCCCATTAGTGCCATGTATCAGTGCCCATCAGTGCCCAGCAGTGCTGCCAATCAGTGCCCAGCAGTGCTGTCTATCAGTGCCCAGCAGTGCCGCCTATCAGTGCCACCCTCAGTGCCCAGCAGTGCCGCCTTTCAGTGCCCAGTGTCGCCTATCAGTGCCACCCAGTGCCACCCCTAAGTGCCCATCATTGCCGCATATCAGTGCCACCCATCAATGCCGCCTACCAGTGCCCATCAGTGCCACATATCAGTGCCCATCGTCAGTGCCCGCTCATTGGTGCCACCTCATCGGCGCCGCTGTTTCAGTGCCTGTCAGTGCCACCTTATCAGTGCCCATCATTGAAAGAGAAAACGTACTTATTTACTAATTTTTTTCAACAGAAACAAAAGCAAAACTTTTATTTTTTTCAAAATTTTCGGTCTTTTTTTATTTTTTTAGCAGAAAATAAAAATCCCAGAGGTGATCAAATACCACCAAAAGAAAGCTCTATTTGTGGGAACAAAATGATAAAAATTTAGTTTGGGTACAGTGTAGCATGACCGCGCAATTGTCATTCAAACTGCGACAGCGCTGAAAGCCGAAAATTGGTCTGGGCAGGAAGGTGTCTAAGTGCCCTGTGTTAATGATGCTTAAAGTAAAAAGAAAAAAAAAGTGAAATATTCATTTAAATATCATACCTGGGGGGTGTCTATAGTATGCCTGAAAAGTGGCGCGTGTTTCCCGTGCTTAGAACAGTCCCTGCACAAAATGACATTTTTAAAGCAATAAAAGCCATTTAAAATTGCTTGCGGCTTTAATGTAATGTTGGGTCCTGGCAACATGGATGAAAATCAGTGAGACAAATGGCAATGGGTACCCCCCAATCCATTACCAGGCCTTTTGGGTCTTGTATGGATATTAAGGGGAACCCCGCACCCAAATTAAAAAAAAGAAAGGTGTGGCGCACCCAGGCCCTACATACTCTGAACAGCAGTATACAGGACAGGGGCTGTAGGTTTGTTGTTAAGTAGAATCTGTTTGTAATTTTGAACTGGTACATTTATAACGTGTTTAGCTCTAGCCAAAAAATCTATTTTAAGCTTTTTGGAAAACATAGGGAAGGGTTATCACCCCTGTGACATTTGTTTTGCTGTCTGTGCTCCTCTTCAGAAGATTTCACCTCACTTTTCGTCCCAATGACAAATGTTTTTTGAAAATTTGGGGTTTTTAGTGAAACAAGGATTGGTGATAAAGCATCAGTGTAAAAGAGAAAACTTTTTCCCATATTAACTCTTACAGGAGAGAATTTCCCTTCCTAGGGGTAGATTTCATCTCACTTCCTGTTGTCTCCTTCCGTTTGCAAGTAGGAGTCATTTGTAAGTTGGATGTTTGAAAGTAGGGGCCTGCCCTATATACTCAGCAGAAATTTGGGCCTTAGGTTTTGTTGTGGCCACAACACTGTAAGCCCTCACAGGGCCCTGCTGTGAAATATTAGATCAAGACTTGTAATTACATGCCCCTGTTGAACAGAGGCAGAAAAATTGGGCCTTTGGTGGTGGTGTTGGTGCCACAACACTTTAAGTCCTCACAGTTACTCTTGGTGGTCGCAGAAACAAGCCCTGCTGTGAAATATTACATCAAGAATTCTAATTACATGTCCCTGTTGAACGGGGGCTGAAAAATTGGGTCTTAGGCACTGGTGCCACAACACTGCAACCCCTCACAGATACTCTAGTTGGAGCGCAGGAACTAGCCCTGCTGCAAAGAATTGCATCAAAAATTGTAATTACACGCCCCTGTTAAACAGGGGCTGAAAAATTGGGCCTTAGGCACTGGTGGCGGCGCCCAGAACCAAAAAATGTTCTTACAAGCTATCAGCATGATCATTGAGGAGGAAGAGGATAATTACTCGGCATAACAGGATAGTCACTCAGCATCAGCATAGGCAGTCTTTGACGGGATCTGACATTTCAAAAAAAAATATTCGGTTACATCAGCATCAGGTGCTTGGTAGCTGGTGGTGATCCAAGACTGATTCATTTTTATGAAGGTCAGTCGATCGACCGAGTCGGTGGACAGACACACCCTGTGATCGGTTACAAAGCCTGCAGCAGCACTGAATATGTGTTCCGAAAGAACGCTGGATGCAGGACAGGCCAGTAGCTCAATTGCATACTGTGCAAGCTCTGGCCAGTGATCCATCCTCAAGACCCAGTAACCCAGAGCAGGTATTCCTGCACCATGTAAAACAGACGCTGACTATGGTTGCTGAAACCGATCATACCTTGGGGCTGCGGACTAAAAAAATTGAACGCATCAGACGGCCACAGCTCCTTCTTTGACTGACCGAAGCCTCAGCAACACGTTGTCCAGAAAAAGGAGTTTGTAACCTCCCAGTCTCTGGGAACGCGTTGCACAGACCTTTCTGCAAGGCCTCCTGAAGATGTTTCATCCTCTGCTCCCTCTGCGACGGCAAGATAAGGTCCGCAACCTTACCCTTGTAACGTGGATCAAGGAGGGTTGCTAGCCAGTATTGTTCCTTCTACTTGATACCACGAATATGAGGATCCTTTCGCAGGTTTAGCAGGATCAAGGAGGCCATGCAGCGTAGGTTTGCTGAGGCATTCGGTCCGGAGTCTTCTGGGTCACTAAGGACGACACGATTGACAGCCACCTCCTCCCAGCCACGTACAAGTCCATGTGTTTCTTGGGACTGTAAATGATCCCTTAAAGACTGCTGCTGATGCTGAGTGCCAGGCTCCACCTCCATACTGACACAATCCTCCTCCTCCTCTTCCTGTGTGATCGGCGGGCATGCAGGAACACTGTCTGGATAAAGGGGGCCTTGAGAGCTAAGGAAGTCCTCCTCTTCCTGCCTCTGTTCTGCCTCAAGTGCCCTGTGCATTATTCCACGCAACGTGTGCTCCAACAGGTGGACAAGGGGGACAGTGTCACTGATGCATGCACTGTCACTGCTCACCATCCTCGTGGCCTCCTCAAATGGTGACATGCATCCCTGATCCCTGCGCCTCAGATGATGTCTTGATGACAAAACGCGTAAGGCGTGGCCTCGTGATATGCACACGTCAGCACCTCTCTCTTCCTGTTTGTGGTATTTCTGGTTTCAGCTGTCGGGCGGTGGAACGCACGCCTCACCACGCTGCCCCGCGGCTGTGAGCCGGTTACCTGAATACTGTTTTTTAGCTCCAGTTTATGGATTGTACTTCCGTGATTTTTTATATGGACTTTCCTAATAAAACTTTTACTTTTTATGGATTCACACTATGAAGTATTTTCTTGGACGGAGGATCACTTCCCGGTTCCGCCACCGCAGGACTGTCTGCATATGCCTTTTACCCCTGCAGGGGTTAGGCAGTCCGGTAAGTGTACACAAGAGTGGGGGTGTAGTGAAGGACGGAACATCTAAAGCTAAAGCCGTGACTACGCTTTCCCTTTCACCAGTGGGACACACCTTTGGGACTTTTTTGTGGACTTTTCTCATTAATTCAATTACTGGTTTTATATATATATATTTTTTATTAACTCAATTACTGTTTTTTATATATATTTTTTGTTCTTTTGCTTTTTTACACACTTATGCATTGATTGCTTTTAATGTGATCGGTAACACACACAGGCCGGGGTTTAACCCATATTTAGATTTTGTTTTCAGGCCTCCACTTTTTATGTATTTCAACCATTGTTGATGCGGATCACCATAATTGCCTCCACGATTGTTTACATATCAGATTTGGTTTCCTAGCTGTGTATATATATATTTTTAAATATAGGGATCACCTGCAAGATACAGCCATTCATTTTCACAGTATATGGTATTTTTCACTTGCATTTTTGAGCACTTTGGATTTTTTCATTTTACTCCACAGGTGACTCATTCACATTCACTATTTTTATATGCACATCAACACTTTCTGATATTTTTGACACTTCTGTCTACTAATCAATTATTTGTATTTTTGAATAAACATCTTCCATACACACATAGTTGGACAGCGCCAATTCCCCTGCCTAGAATAGCTTTAATATTTTTGGATCTCACTTCGGTGAGTTTCACTTTTAAGGGGGGCAGCAGTCCTTTCTTTCCATATTCCTAAGCGCGGAATTTTTGTTATTCATCCCTGATCATGGCCCACTGGCATGGGGAAAAAAAAAAAAACAAGCTCCCCTGACCCTGTTCTGGTGCCACAGTTGCACAGGTACTCATTGATGGCCCTCTGCTGCATGTGCAGCCGCTGCAGCATGGCCAACGTTGAGTTCCACCTGGTGGGCATTTCACAGATTAGGCGGTTCTTGAGCAGGTTAAATTCCTTTTGGAGGTCTGCCAGCCAAGCACTGGCATTACAGGACATCCTGTAAGCCCGGGTACCTGCCCAAGAACCGCTGCACCACCAAGTTAAGGACGTGAGCCAAACAGGGCACATGGGTCATTTGTCCCTGTCGGAGGGCGGAGAGGAGGTTGGTGCCATTGTCGCAAACTACCATTCCTGCCTTAAGTTGGCGTGGCGTCAACCACCTCTGAATCTGCCCCTGCAGAGCTGACAGAACCTCTGCCCTAGTGTGGCTCCTGTCCCCCAAGCACACCAGCTCAAGCACCGCATGGCATCTTTTGGCCTGCGTACTTGCGTAGCGCCTTGAACACCTACGGAGCACTGCTGGTTCGAGGACAAAGCACAGGAAGAGGCTTTGGAGGAAGAAGAAGAGGAGGGGGTGGAGGAGAGAGGTTTGTCAGAATCACTAGTAGTGGCATTTTGGAGGCGTGGTGACAGAACAACCTCCAACACTACTGCCCCTTGTCCTGCATCCTTCCCAGCTGCCAGAAGAGAGTCACCCAATGCGCCGTGAAACTTAGGTAACGTCCCTGTCCATGCCTGCTGGACCATGAGTCAGCGGTAATATGCACCTTACCGCTGACCGCCCTGTCCAGTGAGGCCAAGACATTGCCTTCCACATGCCGGTAGAGAGCCGGATTCGCCTTCCGTGACAATAAGTGGCGTTTGGGAACCTGCCACTGAGGAACCGCACATTCCACAAACTCATGGAAGGGGGCAGAGTCTACCAACTGAAAAGGTAGCAGTTGAAGTGCTAGCAATTTTGCCAAGCTAGCATTCAACCACTGGGCATGTGGATCGCTGGGAGTGAACTTCTTTTTGCAGCTGGGGCAGGGAAATTTGCCTGGTACAATCTGACGTCGATGTACCGTTAGCAGATTGCCTGCAAGTGCTTGGCTGTGACACACCTAATTCTACACCTTCATTCCTCTCAGTGCAGGTCTCAGAGGGGACTGAAGGTATAGTGGGGTTGGAGATCCCAGCTGATGAGGAGTAAGGAGAGGTCCTCTTTGTTTTTTGGTGTGGGTCTTCTAGGTATGCTTGCCAACGAACTGCATGACAGGATCAGGAAAACACCACCAATCTTCTACAGGTAGCTTTAGTTGAACACTGTACAGAGGTCGCAATACACTAACGTGTAAATAATGTAGCTGCCTGCGGTAGTGATAGGATCAGGAAAACACCGCCAACCTTCTACAGGTAGCTTTAGCTGAACACTGTGCAGAGGTAGCACTACACTAACTTGGAGCTTTAGCTGAACACTGTGCAGAGGTCGCACTACACTAACGTGTAAATAATGCAGCTGCCTGCGGTAGTGATAAGATCAGGAAAACAACACCAACCTTCTACAGGTAGCTTTAGGGGCACACTGTGCAGAGGTCGCACTACACTAAACAATAATGTAGCTGCCTGCGATAGTGATAGGATCAGAAAAACACCACCAATCTTCTACAGGTAGCTTTAGGTGCACACTGTGCAAAGAACGCACTACACTAACTGTAAATACTGTAGCTAATAGGACTAATAGGATCAGAAGAACATCAGCAATTTTCTTCAAATACTGTAACACCTGCCTGTCTGTCAGTAGGAAGATAATAACAGGAACGGATCTAGCTAAACTGAATACAGTGTATATGTATATATATATATATATATATATATATATATATATATATATATATATATATATATATATATATATATATATATATATATATATATATATATATATATATACACACACACACACACACACACACACACACACACACACACACACACACACACACACACACACACACACCACCTGGGATGCATATATACTGGCTGTCCTGCCTAATCTATCTAACGTAAATCAAATGTCTCTCTGTCTCTCAACGCCGGAACACAAAGCCACCCTGGCTTTGGCCAATTACAGCTCTCTGTACAGACGGCGCTGTGATTGGCCAAGCATGCGGGTCATAGTGCATGCTTGGCCAATCATCAGCCAGCAATGCACTGCGATGCCGCAGTGAATTATGGGCCGCGACGCGCTACTCGAATTTGGCGCGAACGGCCCATTTCGTTCGCAATTCGGTCTACGATCGAACAGACGATGTTCGAGTCGAACATGGGTTCGACTCGAACACGAAGCTCATCCCTAGTGGTGGCACAACACTGTAAAGCCTCACAGATACTTTTGTTCAGCGCAGCAACAGGCCCTGCTGTGAAATATTAGATCAAAAATTGTAATTATGCGCCCCTGTTAAACAGGGGCATAAAAATTGGGCCTTAGGCGGTAGTGGTGGTGGTGGCACAACACTGTAAAGCCTCACACATACTTTTGTTGAGTGCAGGAACAGACGCTGCTGTGAAATATTAGATCAAAAGTTGTAATTACATGCCCCTGTTAAACAGGGGCAGAAAAATTGAGCCTTAGGCAGTGGTGGTGGTGCCCTGAACCGAAAATATTCCTAGAAGCTTTCATCATGAAGATTGAGGAGGAATAGGATAGTCACTCAGCATAATAGGATAGTCACTCAGCATTAGGGAAGAGCCGAACACTCCCCGGTTCGGTTCGCACCAGAACCAGCGAACGCACCGAAAGTTTGCGTGAACTATAGAACCCCGGTAAAGTCTATGGGACTCGAACGTTCAAAATCAAAAGTGCTAATTTTAAAGGCTAATATGCAAGTTATTGTCCTAAAAAGGGTTTGGGGACCCGGGTCCTGCCCCAGGGGACATGTATCAATGCAAAAAAAAAGTGAAATATTCCTTTAACCCCTTCCCGACCGGCGCACGCCGATGTATGTCGGCAGAATGGCACGGCTGGGCATACGGACTTACAGGTATGTCCATTTGAATTCCCCGCCATGCCATTGCGTGCCCGCCGGCCGGGTGCTCCGTGAGTCGGGTCACGGGTCCTGCGGACTCGATTGCTGCGGGGATACCCGCGATCGCCTCACGGAGAGGACGGAGAGGATGTAAACAGCATCTCCCCGTTCTGCCTAGTGACAAGTGTCACTGATCACAGCTCCCTGTCATCGGGAGCAGTGATCAGAGTAATGACACTGCTAGCCCATCCCCCTACAGTTAGTAATCACTTGCCTAGGACATACTTAACCCCTCCTCGCCCCCTAGTGGGTTACTTTTTCACTGCCAGTGTCATTTACACAGGAACCAGAGCATTTTTATAGCACTGATTGCTGTATAAATGACAATGGTCCCAAAAATATGTCAAAAATGTCCGACATGTCCGCCATAATGTCGCAGTCACAATAAAAATCGCTGATCGCCGCCATTACTAGTAAAAAAAAAGTTATTAATAAAAGTGCCAAAAAAATATCCCCTATTTTGTAAACGCTATAACTTTTGCGCAAACCAATCAATAAACGCTTATTGCAATTTTTTTTACCAAAAATATGTAGAAGAATACGATCGGCCTAAACTGAGGAAAAAAAATGTTTTTTTTATATTTTTTTGGGGGATATTTATTATAGCAAAATGTAAAAAATAATGCATTTTTTTCAAAATTGTCGCTCTTATTTTGTTTGGGGACACGTCATACGACCGCGCAATTGCCAGTTAAAGCGACGCAGTGCCGAATCGCAAAAAACGCTCTGGTCAGGAAGGGTAAAATCTTCTAGGGCTGAAGCGGTTAAATATCGTACCTGGGGGGTGTCTATAGTATGCCTGTAAAAGGTGTTTCCCGTGCTTAGAACAGTCCCTGCACAAAATGACTTTTGTAAAGGAATAAAAGTCTTTTAAAACTGCTTGCGGCTTTAATGTAATTTCGGGTCCTGGCAATATGGATGAAAATCAGTGAGACAAACTACATGGGTACCCCCCCAGTCCATTACCAGGCCCTTTGGGTCTTGTATGGATATTAGGGGGAACCCCGCACCCAAATTAAAAAAAGGAAAGGCGTGGGGCCCCCAGGCCCTATATACTCTGAACAGCAGTATACAGGCGGTGCAAACAAGACAGGGACTGTAGGTTTGTTCTTAAGTAGAATCTGTTTATTATTTTATAACTGGTACATTTTTAAAGTGTAGCTCCAGCCAAAAGATCTATTTTTAAGCTTTTTGGAAACATAGGGAAGGGTTATCACCGCTGTAACATTTGTTTTGCTGTCTGTGCACCTCTTCAGCAGATTTCACCTCACTTTCTGTCCCAATGACAAATGTTTTTTGAAAATTTGGGTTTTTTAGTGAAACAAGGATTGGTGATAAAGCATCAGTGGAGAGGAGACACGTTTTTCCCATATTAACTCTTACAGGAGAGAATTTCCCTTCCTAGGGGTACATTTCCTCTCACTTCCTGTTGTCTCCTTCCGTTTGTCGTTTGTAAGTTGGATGTTTGAAAGTAGGGGCCTGCCCTATATACTCTGCAGAAATTGGGGCCTTAGGTGTTGGTGTTGCCACAACACTGTAAGCCCTCACAGTTACTCTTGGTGGGTGCAGGAACAGGCCCTGCTGTGAAATATTAGATCAGGGGTCTCAAACTGGCGGCCCTCCAGCTGTTGCCAAACTACAAGTCCCATGAGGCATTGCAAGGCTGACAGTTACAAACTTGACTCCCACAGACAGAGGCATGATGGGACTTGTAGTTTCACAACAGCTGGAGGGCCACCAGTTTGAGACCCCTGTATTAGATCAAGAATTGTAATTACATGCCATGGTTGAACAGTGGTATAAAAATTGGGCCTTTGGTGGTGGTGGTGGTGCTGGTGCCACAACACCAAGTCCTCACAGTTACTCTTGGTGGGCGCTGGAAAGGGCCCTGCTGTGAAATATTAGATCAAGAATTGTAATTACATGCACCTGTTGAACAGGGGCAGAAAAATTGGGCCTTTAGTGGTGGTGTTGCCACAACACTGTAAGCCTTCACAGATACTATAGTTGGAGCGCAGGAATGAGCCCTGCTGCAAAGTATTGCTTAAAAAATCGTAATTATACGCCCCTGTTAAACAGGGGCTGAAAAATTGGGCCTTGGACACTGGTGCTGGTGCCACAACACTGCAACCCCTCACAGATACTCTAGTTTAGAGGTTGACCGATATGGGTTTTTCTCTGGCCGATGCCGATATTTAGAAATCGCGGTGGCCGATGGATGATGCCGATTTTTTTGGGCCGATATATTTGGCCGATTTTTTTTTTCCCTTCAACTCATAAAAGCTAACAGTTAGACCCCTTTCACAATGGGGCGTTTTTCAGGCGCTTTTGGGTTAAAAATAGCTCCTGTAAAGTGCCTGCAAAATGGCTCCCCTGCAGTCACTCGGGCTTTCACACTGAGGCAATGCGCCGGCAGGATGTTAAAAAAAAAAAAGTCCTGCAAGCGACATCTTTGGAGCTCCTCCACCACTCCTGCCCATTGAAATGAATGCGCACCGCTGTCGAAGCGCCTGCAAAGCGTTTCAGCAACGGCGCTTCAGGGGCGCAATTAACCCCTTCCTCGGCCGCTAGCTGGGTTATAAGCGCCCCGCTAGCAGGCAAATAGCGCCGCTAAAATGACGGTAAAGCGCTGCTAAAATTAGCAGCGTTTTACAATCAACGCATGCCCGCTCCAGTGTGGAAGCAACCTTAAGGGGCCTTTCATACTCGGGCGGGGGCGCCTCGTATTCGTCTGCTAGCGGGGCGGTTTTACCCCTGCTAGCGGCCGAGAAAGGGTTAAAAACCACCGCGAGGCACTTTGCCGGCGGTATAACCGCGCTGTCCCATTGATTTCAATGGGCAGGAGCGGTATATACTCTGCTCCTTGACCGCTCCAAAGATGCTGCTAGCAGGACTTTTTTTCCCATCCTGCTAGCGCACCGCTCCAGTGTGAAAGCACTTGGGGCTTTCACACTGGAGACAAAGCAGCGGCACTTTCGGGTCGGTTTGCAGGCGTTATTAGCGCAATAGCGCCTGCAAACCGCCCCAGTGTGAGAGGGCCCTAAGTAATAAGTGATACAGAAAATTTCTTACATTTATTAAACAAAACAAACCTCCAATCAGTTCACTTGTATGTATAATTTAGATAACAAAAAAAAAAAAAACCTATATCTTAAATATTAAATACACAAAACAGGTAATCAAAACTTTTGGACGAAAAAAAATGCTTACTGCTTAGTTTTTTTTTAAAATTCATTAGTGTATTTTTTTTAAAAAATTGCGTTTGAAAGACCGCTGCGCAAATACCGTGTGACAAAAAATATTGCAACAACCGCTATTTTATTCCCTAGGGTCTCTGCTAAAAAAAATATATATAATGTTTGGAGGTTCTAAGTGATTTTCTAGCAGAAAATACAGCATTTTTACTTGTAAGCAACAAGTGTCAGAAAAGATTTAGTCTTTAAATGGTTAAACTGAGAGCTTCTACACACGGAGTTCAGCTCCTTGATAAAACAACCTGAAAAGATACAATGTATCTTCTTATCAGATTTGGCAGGCTGCCCAGGGAGGAGAGAAGAAAACATCAGACAACTTGCATTGACTTCTATTATAGAAGTCATTTGTAAGACACGCTGAAGTTATAATCGGCCTTTTTTATCAGCACAATCGGCCGATGCCGATTAAGTAAAAAACGCCAAATATCGGCCGATATATCGGTCGACCTCTACTCTAGTTGGAGCGCAGGAACGAGCCCTGCTACAAAGTATTGCATCAAAAATTGTAATTACATGCCCCTGTTAAACAGGGGCAGAAAAATTGGGCCTTGGGCACTGGTCCTCCCCTTCCTGCCTCTGTTCTGCCTCAAGTGCCCTGTCAATTATTCCATGCAGCGTGTGCTCCAACATGTGGACAAGAGGGACAGTGTCACTGATGCATGCACTGTCACTGCTCACTATCCTCGTGGTCTCCTCAAATGGTGTCAGGACACTGCATGCATCCCTGATCATGGCCCACTGGCATGGGGAAAAAAAACCAAGCTCCCCTGACCCTGTCCTGGTGCCATAGTCGCACAGGTACTCATTGATGGCCCTCTGCTGTGCGTGCAACCACTGCAGCATGGCCAACGTTGAGTTCCACCTGATGGGCATGTCACAGATTAGGCGGTTCTTGGGCAAGTTAAATTCCTTTTGGAGGTCAGCCAGCCGAGCACTGGCATTATATGACCGGCAGAAATGCACACAGACTTTCCTGGCCTGCCTCAGGACATCCTATAAGCCTGGGTACCTGCCCAAGAACTGCTGCACCACCAAGTTAAGGACGTGAGCCAAACAGGGCACATGGGTCAGTTGTCCCTGTCGGAGGGCGGAGAGGATGTTGGTGCCATTGTCGCAAACCACCATTCCTGCTTTAAGCTGGCATGGCGTCATCCACCTCTGAGCCTGCCCCTGCAGAGCTGACAGAATCTCTGCCCCAGTGTGGTTCCTGTCCCCCAAGCACACCAGCTCAAGCACCGCATGGCATCTTTTGGTCTGCGTACTTGCGTAGCCCCTTGAACGCCTACGAAGCACCGCGGTTCTGAGGACAAAGCACAGGAAGAGGCCATGGAGGAAGAAGAAGAGGAGGGGGTGGAGGAGAGAGGTGTGTCAGAATCACCAGTAGTAGAATTTTGGAGGCGTAGTGGCGGAACAACCTCCAACACTACTGCACCTTGTCCTGCATCCTTTCCAGCTGCCAGCAGAGTCACCCAATGCGCTGTGAAAGATGGGTAACGTCCCTGTCCATGCCTGCTGGACCATGAGTCAGCGGTAATATGCACCTTACCGCTGACCGCCCGGTCCAGCGAGGCCAAGACATTGCCTTCCACATGCCGGTAGAGAGCCGGAATCGCCTTCCGTGAGAAAAAGTGGCGTTTGGGAACCTGCCACTGAAGAACCGCACATTCCACAAACTCACGGAAGGGGGCAGAGTCTACCAACTGAAAAGGCAGCAGTTGAAGTGCTAGCAATTTAGCCAAGCTAGCATTCAACCGCTGAGCATGTGGATGGCTGGGAGTGAACTTATTTCGGCGGTGCAGCAGCTGGGGCAGGGAAATTTGCCTGGTGCAATCTGACGTAGGTGTACCGATAGCAGATTGCCCGCAAGTACTTGGCTGTGACACACCTAATTCTACACCTTCATTTCTCTCAGTGCAGGTCTCAGAGAGGACTGAAGATATAGTGGGGTTGGAGATCCCAGCTGATGAGGAGCAAGGAGGGGTCCTCTTTGTTCTTTGGTGTGGGTCTTTTAGGTATGCTTGCCAACGAACTGCATGGCAGGTCGACATATGTCTGGTCAAGCATGTGGTGCCCAAGCGGGTGATGTTTTGGCCACGCGAGATACGCTTGAGACATATGTTGCAAATAGCAGCAGTGCGATCTGATGCACTCGTCTCAAAAAAAGGCCCACACCAAAGAACTTTTGGAATAACGTGCAGAGACAGCAGCGCCCTGCACATGCGGAGCTCTGCAGTGTGATGCAGTCGGTGTGCTTCCCTTAAGCTGGCCCCTGGAGGGCATCCTGCCTCGTTGGTGATGTGCCTCCTCCTCCTCTCTCCTATCAGGCACCCATGTGGAGTCAGTGACCTCATCATCCCCTTCCTCCTCATCACTGGAGCAAACCTGGCAGTATGCTGCAGCTGGGGGAACATGACTGCCAGATTGCGGTCCTTCTTGGGAACCCCCTCTCTCCCATTACTGCCTTCCTCTACCTGGGTGCCATCATCTGAGCCTTCAAAACGCTGGGCACCCTCCTCGAGCATGTACCCAACATTGTGGTCAAACAGTTCGGGGGACTCCTCAGGAGGACATGGTGGGGCTAGGGAAGGAGTGACTGATGCCGAGAGAAGAGGCTGCATTGGCAGCTGCTTTGCCAGACAAAGTACCCTGAGCCTGGGTGAGAGAGGATGAGGAATAACCACACAGATTTAAAGCGCTAAATTGACAGCCATTAAAGAATCATCATAACGCCATAAACAATAAAATGAAGAAAGACTGAGAACCAGTGCAGCTGTCAACTCTTGGGAAAAAAGTAAACGTAAAAAATGCACAAACAAACCGCGCTTCAATGGAACCAGAAAATGAAAGGACTGTTGTGAAGCTGAATAGAGTATAATAAAATGCAGTTTAATGAAATGCACGCCAAGATGAATAAAAAGTCACAACAATAAAATGGAAGGAGTCAATTATAAAAACTAAGTGGGAAAAAAACAATTCCATTGTTGAAATAGTGTGTTGAAAAATTTGTTTCAGTACTGCCAGCTATCAAAGGGTTAATACCGGCAAATGTGTTTCTTGGGTGCAGCAAAAAAAGGTTCACTGATCCAGCTATGCAGGGGGGATGGTGGAGTCCCAGGTGACTGCTTGTATTACGTAATGCAGCTAATGGTGGAGCTGTGGACAACGATCTCCCAGGGAGGCATGTGAAGAACAGATGTAGCGTACCTGTGATGCAGGGGCTGGGGACAGCGCCGCTGTCACTGGCGCTCCGTGCTGGGAAAAGGGTGGTACTGGTAGCCCATGTGAGGATCGGAGCACGTAAGGTCAGCAAGCCGGTGTTCTGCCGAGAAAGTTCCGCTCGGCGGATTAGTTCCCCCTCTACTGCGCATGCGCAGTAGAAGCCGGCGGAAATAGCCGAAGCGGAACAGCTGAAAATCAGCTGTACACGGCGGCTGTAAGAGGGCCCCTCGCGGGCTCGCTCCGCTCGCCACGCTTCGGGCACGGCCTCGCTGCGCTCGGCACTTTTAGATTCCCCCTCTAGGTCCACTTGGATAGAGGAGAAGGAACCTGGACCCAGAGCGCAGGCGCCGTGTACAGCTGATCGAAGCATTTGAGCTTCGGCTATCTCCGGCGGCCGACAGTAGTACGTCCTGCGCAGGCGCTGCGCCTGCGCAGTACAGGGGGGGAACCTATCCGCCGAAGGAACTTATTCGGCAAGACACCGGGTAGACGTGTGGATGTCTGACGTCACAGGAAACCCTCCGGAGGAGTGGGAGCTGGTCTGGAAGCTGGGGAAGCTGGGAAACAGAGTCACAGCGGGAGGCCGGAAGGTCCCAGGGGCTGGATGGTATGTGAGCTCAATATTGCCGTGGCGACCGTGACTGACATGTTTCATGCGCCTGCGTTTTTTCAAAGTCATGGGAACCAACAGCAGCAATGATTATAAAGGCATCAGTGTGTGGCAGGCGGAGTGCTTTCACATTTTGAAATATTAACCCCTTGTGTACAAATAATGAACAAGCATACATAAGATATATAAAAAAAAACGGATTGAAATAACATCATGCTGATAATTTATAAATACTAAAACCCCAAAAAAATGATGAAAATGAAAAATAAAATGAAAAATAAAAAATAAATAGAAAAAAATGGAAAAAATAAAAATTAATAATAGTGTAACAATTAAAAAAATAAATAATATACACAAAATATAATATAATAATATAAAATATATATTATATATATAATATAAAAGTGGATTGCGCTAACTTCTGTGTATGATACCACTGCTGAAATATGCAAAAATAGGATATCTATCCTATGTAGCGTGCTTTTCTGTATCAAAAAATTTCGTGTCAAAAATATACTATACCATGATGGCTATCCATATGTCTTTATGAGTACTGAACAGAGCAAGAGATACTAATACATTGCTTGAAAAGGCAGCTATTGGACCCATCACAAACGGATTGGTTATCGTTAATGAACCAAAGGCGTTTATTCTTACTACATCTGGTGAGTGGCCATTGCATCAGGTGGTGGTGAAGTCACGATAAGTGGTGAATTAGGAGCACAATATACTGAAAAGGAACGTCCTTGCACAGAAGTGATCACTCACTGAAGACATCCAGTGTACTGTGGTGTTTCTGCAAATGTCAAGGACATATACTTTTTTGCACTATGCAGTACATATGCATGTTGATATGTGATATTTTGTTAGTAATATTGGCACATTGCTTAGTATTAATAATTTTTTAAATAGCTTTTGGTAGCACCTACGTCATTGCACAGAAGTAATTACCGACTGAGGACATCTAATGGGCTGTAGTGTTTTTGCACATGCTGAGGACATTTTTTGCAGCAAGTAGTATATATGCATGTTGATATGTGATATTTGATGGTCACTAAGTAATATTGGCACATTGCACATTGTTTAATACTTGTCATATTTTTTAGCACTAGCACTTTAAACATTTTCTGGAATACTATTTTGTCACTAGTAAACACGAATGCCCCGTACACACGGTCGGATTTTCCGACGGAAAATGTTCGATCGGAGCTTGTTGCAGGAAATTCCGACCGTGTGTGGGCTCCATCGGACATTTTCCATGGGATTTTCCGACACGCAAAGTTTGAGAGCAGGCTATAAAATTTTCCGACAACAAAATCCGATTACGTCAATTACGACCGTGTGTGGACAATTCCGACACACAAAGTGCCATGCATACTCAAAAGTAGGGATGAGCTTCTTGTTCGAGTCGAACCCATGTTCGACTCGAACATCGGCTGTTCGGTCGTTCACCGAATTGCGAACGATATGGGCCGTTCGCGCCAAATTCGTGTGGCGCGTCACGGCCCATAATTCACTGCGGCATTGCAGTGCATTGCTTGCTGATGACTGGCCAAGCATGCACTATGACCCGCATGCTTGGCCAATCACAGCGCCGCCTGAACAGAGAGCCGTAATTGGCCAAAGCCAAGGAGGCTTTGGCCAATTATGGCTCAGGGCATTTAGTACACGCCCCACACTATATAAGGCAGCCTGCACGGCGGCCCTGTGCAGTGTGTTCCGGTGTGCTTAGAGAGAGAGAGAGACAGTGTCATTTTATTTGAGTTAGCTAGATTAGGCAGGACAGTCAGTCAGTTAGCTGCACTTACAGTGTATTGTGTATATATATGCATCCCAGGTGTTGCATATATATATATATATACACTGTATTCAGTTTAGCTAGATCCGTTCCTGTTATCTTCTAGAATATTTACATTTAGTGCAGTGCGTCCTGCTCACAGTGTTCAGCTAGATCCGTTCCTGTTATCTTCCTACTGACAGGCAGGCTTGTCTTGTTACAGTATTAACAGCTACCTAAAGAAAATTACTGGTGTTCTTTTGATCCTATTAGTACCACGGTCAGGCAGCTAGACTATTTACATTTAGTACAGTGCGTCCTGCTCACAGTGTTCAGCTAGATCCGTTCCTGTTATCTTCCTACTGACAGGCAGGCTTGTCTTGTTACAGTATTAACAGCTACCTAAAGAAAATTACTGGCGTTCTTTTGATCCTATTAGTACCACGGTCAGGCAGCTAGACTATTTACATTTAGTACAGTGCGTCCTGCTCACAGTGTTCAGCTAGATCCGTTCCTGTTATCTTCCTACTGACAGGCAGGCTTGTCTTGTTACAGTATTAACAGCTACCTAAAGAAAATTACTGGTGTTCTTTTGATCCTATTAGTACCACGGTCAGGCAGCTAGACTATTTACATTTAGTACAGTGCGTCCTGCTCACACTGTTCAGCTAGATCCGTTCCTGTTATCTTCCTACTGACAGGCAGGCTTGTCTTGTTACAGTATTAACAGCTACCTAAAGAAAATTACTGGTGTTCTTTTGATCCTATTAGTACCACGGTCAGGCAGCTAGACTATTTACATTTAGTACAGTGCGTCCTGCTCACAGTGTTCAGCTAGATCCGTTCCTGTTATCTTCCTACTGACAGGCAGGCTTGTCTTGTTACAGTATTAACAGCTACCTAAAGAAAATTACAGGTGTTCTTTTGATCCTATTAGTACCACGGTCAGGCAGCTAGACTATTTACATTTAGTACAGTGCGTCCTGCTCACAGTGTTCAGCTAGATCCGTTCCTGTTATCTTCCTACTGACAGGCAGGCTTGTCTTGTTACAGTATTAACAGCTACCTAAAGAAAATTACTGGTGTTCTTTTGATCCTATTAGTACCACGGTCAGGCAGCTAGACTATTTACATTTAGTACAGTGCGTCCTGCTCACAGTGTTCAGCTAGATCCGTTCCTGTTATCTTCCTACTGACAGGCAGGCTTGTCTTGTTACAGTATTAACAGCTACCTAAAGAAAATTACTGGTGTTCTTTTGATCCTATTAGTACCACGGTCAGGCAGCTAGACTATTTACATTTAGTACAGTGCGTCCTGCTCACAGTGTTCAGCTAGATCCGTTCCTATTATCTTCCTACTGACAGGCAGGCTTGTCTTGTTACAGTATTAACAGCTACCTAAAGAAAATTACTGGTGTTCTTTTTTTCCTATTAGTACCACGGTCAGGCAGCTAGACTATTTACATTTAGTGCAGTGCGTCCTGCTCACAGTGTTCAGCTAGATCCGTTCCTGTTATCTTCCTACTGACAGGCAGGCTTGTCTTGTTACAGTATATAAAGCTACCTGAAGAAAATTACTGGTGTTCTTTTGATCCTATTAGTACCACGGTCAGGCAGCTAGACTATTTACAGTTAGTGCAGTGCGTCCTGCTCACAGTGTTCAGCTAAACCTACAAGTTAGTGGGGTGCGTCCACCTCTCAGTGTTCAGCTAAAGCTACCTGTAGAAGGTTGGTGGTGTCCTCATACTACAGGCAAGCAGTTGATTTTGCTAGCTGCAGTATCAGTACATATATATATATATATATATATATATATATATATATATATATATATATATATACATATATATCCCAGCTTAGTGCAGCTACAGGCCATTAGTATGTCTGGAAGGCCAAGAAGGAGAGGCAGACAGTCACAAGCCAATAAGAGAGGGCAAGCAGGCTCTGTGTCTAGTGCTGGTCGTGGAGACGGTGCTTCCTCATCAGCACGTGGCCATGGGACACGCTCGGCCTTTTTTTCGGCAGCTGGCCGTGTTGAGACGCAACATGCGGAAGACTTGGTCGAGTGGATGACCAAGCCATCCTCATCCTCCTCATCCTCTCTCACCCATGCCCAGGGTGCTTTGTCTGGCAAAGCAGCGGCCTCTTCCCTCGGCTCAATGTCATCAGTGACTCCTTCCCTAGCTCCACCATCTCCTCCTGAGGAGTCCCTCGAACTGTTTGACCACAGTGTTGGGTACATGTTCCAGGAGGATGCCCAGCGTTTGGAAGGCTCTGATGATGATACTGAGCTCGATGAAGGCAGTAACATGAGCACGGACAGAGGGGGTGCCCAAGAAGGACAGCAATCTGGCAGTCATGCTCCCCCTGCTGCAGCATACTGCCAGGTTTGCTCCAGTGATGAGGAGGGAGGGGATGATGAGGTCACTGACTCAACGTGGGTGCCTGATAGGAGAGAGGAGGAGGAGGAGGAGGAGGCGGCACATCATCAACGAGGCAGGATGCCCTCCAGGGGCCAGCCTAAGGGCAGCACATTGACTGCATCACACCCCAAAGCTCCACATGTGCAGGGCGCTGCAGTCTCTGCGCGTTATTCAAAAAGTTCTTTGGTGTGGGCCTTTTTTGAGATGAGTGCATCAGATCGCACCGCTGCTATTTGCAACATATGTCTCAAGCGTATCTCACGTGGCCAAAACATCTCCCGCTTGGGTACCACATGCTTGACCAGACATATGTTGACCTGCCATGCAGCTCGTTGGCAAGCGTATCTAAAAGACCCACACCAAAGAACAAAGAGGATCTCTCCTTGCTACTCATCACCTGAGATTTCCAACCCCACTAGACCTCCAGTCCTCTCTGAGACCTGCAGTGAGAGGAATGAAGGTGTAGAATTAGGTGTGTCACAGCCAAGTACTTGTGGGCAATCTGCTTTTGGTACACCGACGTCAGATTGTACCAGGCAAATTTCCCTGCCCCAGCTGCTGCACCGCCGAAAGAAGTTTGCTCCCAGCCATCCACATGCCCAGCGGTTGAATGCTAGCTTGGCAAAATTGCTAGCACTTCAACTGCTGCCTTTTCAGTTGGTAGACTCTGCCCCCTTCCGTGAGTTTGTGGAATGTGCGGTTCCTCAGTGGCAGGTACCCAAACGCCACTTTTTCTCACGGAAGGCGATTCCGGCTCTCTACCGGCATGTGGAAGGCAATGTCCATGCCTCGCTGGACAGGGCGGTCAGCGGTAAGGTGCATATTACCGCTGACTCATGGTCCAGCAGGCATGGACAGGGACGTTACCTAAGTTTCACGGCGCATTGGGTGACTCTGCTGGCAGCTGGGAAGGATGCAGGACAAGGTGCAGTAGTGTTGGAGGTTGTTCCGCCACCACGCCTCCAAAATGCTAATGATTGTGACACACCTCTCTCCTCCACCCCCTCCTCTTCTTCTTCCTCCATGGCCTCTTCCTCGGAACCAGCGGTGCTCCGTAGTCGTTCAATGGGCTACGCAAGTACGCAGGCCAAAAGATGCCATGCGGTGCTTGAGCTGGTGTGCTTGGGGGACAGGAGCCACACCGGGGCAGAGGTTCTGTCAGCTCTGCAGGGGCAGGTTCAGAGGTGGTTGACGCCACGCCAACTTAAGGCAGGAATGGTGGTTTGCGACAATGGCACCAACCTCCTCTCTGCCCTCCGATAGGGACAAATGACCCATGTGCCCTGTTTGGCTCACGTCCTTAACTTGGTGGTGCAGCGGTTCTTGGGCAGGTACCCGGGCTTACAGGATGTCCTGAGGCAGGCCAGGAAAGTCTGTGTGCATTTCCGCCGGTCATATAATGCCAGTGCTCGGCTGACGGACCTCCAAAAGGAGTTTAACCTGCCCAAGAACCGCCTAATCTGTGACCTGCCCACCAGGTGGAACTCAACGTTGGCCATGCTGCAGCGGCTGCACACGCAGCAGAGGGCCATCAATGGGTACCTGTGCGACTATGGCACCAGGACAGAGTCAGGGGAGCTTGGTTTTTTTTCCCCACGACAGTGGGCCATGATCAGGGATGCATGCACTGTCCTGTCACCATTCGAGGAGGCCACGAGGATGGTGAGCAGTGACAGTGCATGCATCAGTGACACTGTCCCCCTTGTCCACCTGTTGGAGCACACGCTGCGTGGAATAATGGACAGGGCACTTGAGGCAGAACAGAGGCAGGAAGAGGAGGACTTCCTTAGCTCTCAAGGCCCCCTTTATCCAGACAGTGTTCCTGCGTGCCCGCCGATCACACAGGAAGAGGACGAGGAGGAGGAGGAGGAGGAAGATTGTGTCAGTATGGAGGTGGAGCCTGGCACTCAGCATCAGCAGCAGTCTTTAAGGGATCAGTCCCAAGAAACACATGGACTTGTACGTGGCTGGGAGGAGGTGGCTGCGGATGTTGTCGTCCTTAGTGACCCAGAGGACTCCGGACCGAATGCCTCAGCAAACCTACGCTGCATGGCCTCCCTGATCCTGCAAAGCCTGCGTAAGGATCCTCGTATTCGTGGTATCAAGGAGAAGGACCAATACTGGCTGGCAACCCTCCTTGATCCACGTTACAAGGGTAAGGTTGCGGACCTTATCTTGCCATCGCAGAGGGAGCAGAGGATGAAACATCTTCGGGAGGCCTTGCAGAAAGGTCTGTGCAACGCGTTCCCAGAGACTGGGAGGTTACAAACTCCTGTTTCTGGACAACGTGTTGCTGAGGCTTCGGTCAGTCAAAGAAGGAGCGGTGGAGAAGGTGGCCGTCTGACCGATGCGTTCAGACAATTTTTTGGTCCACAGCCCCAAGGTATGATCGGTTCCAGCAACCATCGCCAGCGTCTGTTTTACATGGTGCAGGAATACCTAGGGACAAGATCAGACTTGGACACCTTTCCCACCGAAAATCCTCTGGGTTACTGGGTCTTGAGGATGGATCACTGGCCAGAGCTTGCACAGTATGCAATTGAGCTACTGGCCTGTCCTGCATCCAGCGTTCTTTCGGAACGCACATTCAGTGCTGCTGGAGGCGTGGTAACCGATCACAGGGTGCGTCTGTCCACCGACTCGGTCGATCGACTGACCTTCATAAAAATGAATCAGTCTTGGATTACCACCAGCTACCAAGCACCTGATGCTGATGTAACCGAATAATTTTTTTTGAAATCTCAGATCCCTTCAAAGACTGCCTATGCTGATGCTGAGTGACTATCCCTGAGTAATTATCCTCTTCCTCCTCAATCATCACGCTGATAGCTTGTAAGAACATTTTTGGTTCTGGGCACCAGCACCAGTGCCTAAGGCCCAATTTTTCTGCCCCTGTCTAACAGGGGCGTGTAATTACAATTTTTGATGCAATACTTTGCAGCAGGGCTCGTTCCTGCATTCCAACTAGAGTGTCTGTGAGGGGGTTGCAGTGTTGTGGCACCAGCACTAGTGCCTAAGGCCCAATTTTTCAGCCCTTGTTTAACAGGGGCGTGTAATTACAATTTTTGATGCAATACTTTGCAGCAAGGCTCGTTCCTGCGTTCCAACTAGAGTGTCTGTGAGGGGTTGCAGTGTTGTGGCACCAGTGCCTAAGGCCCAATTTTTCAGCCCTTGTTTAACAGGGGCGTGTAATTACAATTTTTGATGCAATACTTTGCAGCAGGGCTCGTTCCTGCGTTCCAACTAGAGTGTCTGTGAGGGGTTGCAGTGTTGTGGCACCAGCACCAGTGCCTAAGGCCTAATTTTTCAGCTCCTGTTCAACAGGGGCATGTAATTACAATTCTTGATCTAATATTTCACAGCAGGGCCCTGTGAGGGCTTACAGTGTTGTGGCCACAGCAACACCTAAGGCCCAAATTTCTGCTGAGTATATAGGGCAGGACCCTACTTTCAAACATCTAACTTACAAACGAATCCTACTTGCAAACGGAAGGAGACAACAGGTAGTGAGATGAAATCTACCCCTAGGAAGGGAAATTCTCTCCTGTAAGAGTTAATATGGGGAAAAAAGTTCTCCTTTCCACTGATGCTTTCCAATCCTTGTTCCACCAAAAAACCCAAATTTTCAAAAAACATTTTTCATTGGGACAAAAAGTGAGGTGAAATCTTCTGAAGAGGAGGAAAGACAGCAAAACAAATGTCACAGGGGTGATAACCCTTCCCTATGTTTTCTAAAAAGCTTAAAAAAGATTTTTTGGCTAGAGCTAAACACGTTAAAAATGTACCCGTTCAAAATTACAAAGAGATTCTACTTAACAACAAACCTACAGTCCCTGTCTTGTTTGCACCGCCTGTATACTGCTGTTCAGAGTATATAGGGCCTGGTGGCCCCACACCTTTCCTTATTTTAATTTGGGTGCGGGGTTCCCCTTAATATCCATACAAGACCCAAAGGGCCTGGTAATGGACTGGGGGGTACCCATGCCGTTTGTCTCACCGATTTTCATCCATATTGCCATGACCCGACATTACATTAAACCCGCAAGCAGTTTTAAATTAGATTTTTTCCTTTAAAAATGACATTTGGTGCAGGGACTGTTCTAAACACGGGAAACACGCATCACTTTACAGGCATACTATAGACACCCCCCAGGTACGATATTTAAAGGAATATTTCACTTTTTTTTTTTTACTTTAAGCATCATTAAAATCACTGCTCCCGAAAAAACGGACGTTTTTAAAAGTTTTTTTTGCATTGATACATGTCCCCTGGGGTAGGACCCGGGTCCCCAAACCCTTTTTAGGACAATACCATGCAAATTAGCCTTTAAAATGAGCACTTTTGATTTCGAACGTTCGAGTCCCATAGACGTCAAAGGGGTTCTAACGTTCGTGCGAACTTTCGGTCCGTTCGCAGGTTCTGGTGCGAACCGAACCGGGGGGTGTTCGGCTCATCCCTACTCAGAAGAAATTCCGAGACTGAACAGCTCGGTCTGGTAAAATTAGCGTTCGGAATGGATAGAGCACTTTCGTCAGGCTGCAATGTTTAAAATTGTTTAATACAGCACACTCTCTTCTTCTTTATAATGCTAGAAGAATGAAGTAGTTTTGCTGCTCATATTCACACGGACTTCTCACAAACTTCTTTCTTTATTATTTATCGTGATTCCCTCAATATATTTCGATTTCTCACATCTGACAAAAAATATATATATTTTTTGTTGGGTTTGTATTTTTTTCAAGGCTGATTTTTTTTTTTTTTTTGGTTTGTATTTTTTTTAAGGCTGATGGTTTTTTATGTTTTTGTTTTTTTTTACTCCAGAATATTTTTGGGTGTGTTTTGTGTGTCAAGTTACCACAACACCATTATTATCTTGTATTATTTAATCTCAAGGAGATTGTTTGGTGTTGGTGTCTCTTGTTAATTTCACATTGTATTTTTGAAATGTACCTGCCTCCTCGCAAACAAACAGTCCTTTTTGAAGGAAAACACACATAGGCGAGTATAATTGAACCAAAAATTCCTTTATTAAGGGCTCAGAACCAAACAAAGAGGGAGGCAACGCTGGATAAACATCATAAATTGGCAAAGCCTTTGACCCCCAGAGCAGACATCAATTATTTTCCTGCAAAATTGGTGGCCTGAGGAGTCCATATCTAAGGGAGTGCAGTCTGGTCCAGAAGTCCCAGAGATCATGAAAGCAGCAGATGACATCTGTGTCCCCAGGCTGTGGTACTACAAGAGCCTGCATATTTTGCCAGACCAGACTGAACCCAGGTCATCACTCTCTGGTCTTCCTTCCCGGCTCTGGCTCTGGAGGAGGACCTGGAGGAGTAGGACCTGGAGGAGGAGGAGGAGGAGGACTATGGGTGAGGTGACAAATGTGGGTTGCACATGTGAGTTGGCCCCTCAACCCCTTATTTAGAGCTTCCAAAATTAAAAACTCACATAGGAGTCGTTGGCCCTCCTCCATCTGCATCATTTTGCATGCAGTTATGCCAGCAAAGTCCTCCTTCACACTGTGGGGTGTTCTGAGGGCCTCAGTAGCCTTCCAAAATAGGCCTATTGCAGCCTCCTCCAGGTTACTCCTCTTCCTGCCACTTTGTTTTTGAAGGTGGAGGGGAGGGACCTGGTTATCAGGCAGCCTGCTTGGCCCGGCCACCTCCTGGCTAAGACTTCCCTGTGTATGAAAAAGGGACATGGTTTTAGTTTTTGCTTCATCAATCACAATCATAAATTAGTACTCCAAACTAATATCTATTTAACATCAGTGATTGGACAAACAGAAATATTTAGAAGAATGCTATACCTGGCTCAAGCTGGGCTCCTCCACATGTTGCTGCCTGGAAGGCCCAGGTTGGGCGTCAGAAGCCTCAGCTGGGGGGGGAGGAAGCGTGGAAGGAAGAGTGGAGAGTGCTGGCCTGAGTTCAGTCTGGTCTGACAGAAAATGCAGCCTGTCATAGTACCACAGCCTGGGGACAAAAATGTCATCTGCAGCTCCTAATCTCAGGGAATCCTGGACCTTCTTGCGCTCCCTTAGATAAGTGCTCCTCAGGCCACCAATTAGGATCTTCAAATAGGTGATGTCTGCCGTGGGGATCACCGACTTCACAAATTGCAGCAATTTATCCAGCGCTGCCTTCCTCTTTGTTTGGTTCTTATAATCAGGGTGGTTTATCTGCCACAGACAAGGCAGCTCCCTGAACATATCTATGAAGATTGGCATAAAGTCATGATCCTTCAAGATATCCATTTTCACTGCAAGACAAAACGCAAGACAAACCCTAATGTCAGCCTAAAGTCTTCTAAACTTGTGCAAATACAGGCCTCAATCTAGAAGCAGTATAGGCCCAATGTTAAATCTTACCTTCGCTATCACGATCGGTGCCTCCGTTACTCCTTCCTCCGCTCACAGATCGTATGTACTACGCACGCGTGTTACATAGTTACATAGTTACATAGTAGGTGAGGTTGAAAAAAGACACAAGTCCATCAAGTCCAACCTATGTGTGTGATTATGTGTCAGTATTACATTACATATCCCTGTATATTGCGGTCATTCAGGTGATTATCTAATAGTTTCTTGAAGCTATCAATGCTCCCCGCTGAGACCACCGCCTGTGGAAGGGAATTCCACATCCTTGCCGCTCTTACAGTAAAGAACCCTCTACGTAGTTTAAGGTTAAACCTCTTTTCTTCTAATTGTAATGAGTGGCCACGAGTCTTATTAAACTCTCTTCTGCAAAAAAGTTTTATCCCTATTGTGGGGTCACCTGTACAGTATTTGTAAATTGAAATCATATCCCCTCTCAAGCGTCTCTTCTCCAGAGAGAATAAGTTCAGTACTCGCAACCTTTCCTCATAACTAAGATCCTCCAGACCCTTTATTAGCTTTGTTGCCCTTCTTTGTACTCGCTCCATTTCCAGTACATCCTTCCTGAGGACTGGTGCCCAGAACTGGACAGCATACTCCAGGTGCGGGCGGACCAGAGTCTTGTAGAGCGGGAGAATTATCGTTTTATCTCTGCAGTTGATCCCCCTTTTAATGCATGCCAATATTCTGTTCGCTTTATTAGCAGCAGCTTGGCATTGCATGCCATTGCTGAGCCTATCATCCACTAGGACCCCCAAGTCCTTTTCCATCCTAGATTCCCCCAGAGGTTCCCCCCCCAGTGTATAGATTGCCTTCATATTTTTGCCACCCAAATGCATTATTTTACATTTTTCTACATTGAACCTCATTTGCCATGTAGTCGCCCACCCCATTAATTTGTTCAGGTCTTTTTGCAAGATTTCCACATCCTGCGGAGAAGTTATTGCCCTGCTTAGCTTAGTATCGTCTGCAAATACAGAGATTGAACTGTTTATCCCATCCCCCAGATCGTTTATGAACAAATTAAATAGGATTGGTCCCAGCACAGAACCCTGGGGGACCCCACTACCCACCCCTGACCATTCTGAGTACTCCCCATTTATCACCACCCTCTGAACACGCCCTTGTAGCCAGTTTTCAATCCATGTACTCAACCTATGGTCCATGCCAACGCACCTTATTTTGTACAGTAAACGTTTATGGGGAACTGTGTCAAATGCTTTTGCAAAATCCAGATACACCACGTCTACGGGCCTTCCTTTATCTAGATGGCAACTCACCTCCTCATAGAAGGTTAATAGATTGGTTTGGCAAGAACGATTCTTCATGAATCCATGCTGATTACTGCTAATGATATCATTCTTATTACTAAAATCTTGTATATAGTCCCTTATCATCCCCTCCAAGAGTTTACATACTATTGATGTTAGGCTAACTGGTCTGTAATTCCCAGGGATGTTTTTTGGGCCCTTTTTAAATATTGGTGCTACATTGGCTTTTCTCCAATCAGCTGGTACCATTCCAGTCAATAGACTGTCTGTAAAAATTAGGAACAACGGTCTGGCAATCACCTGACTAAGTTCCCTAAGTACCCTCGGATGCAAGCCATCTGGTCCCGGTGATTTATTAATGTTAAGTTTCTCAAGTATAATTTTAATTCCGTCCTCTGTTAACCATGTAGGTGCTTCCTGTGTTGTGTCATGAGGATAAACACTGCAGTTTTGGTTACTGAAGCCCCCCGATTCACTTGTGAAGACTGAGGAGAAGAATAAATTCAATACCTCTGCCATCTCCCCATCCTTTGTAACCAGATGTCCTTCCTCATTCTTTATGGGGCCAATATGGTCTGTCCTCCCTTTTTTACTGTTTGCATACTTAAAGAATTTCTTGGGATTTTTTTTGCTCTCCTCCGCTATGTGTCTTTCATGTTCTATCTTAGCCGTCCTAATTGCACCCTTACATTTCTTATTGCATTCTTTATAAATTCTGAATGCTGTGGATGATCCCTCAACCTTGTATTTTTTGAAGGCCTTCTCCTTTGCTTTTATATGCATTTTTACATTGGAGTTAAGCCATCCAGGATGTTTGTTCGCTCTTTTAAATTTATTACCCAATGGGATACATTGGCTAATGCCCTTATTTAATATGCTCTTAAAGCAAACCCATCTCTCCTCCGTATTCTTTGTTCCTAATATTTTATCCCAATTTATGCCTTTTAGCAAGGTTTGTAGTTTAGGGAAGTTGGCTCTTGAAATTCAGTGTCTTTGTGTTCCCTTCATGTCTCCTATTTGTGTGATTTATACTGAAACTAATTGACCTGTGATCGCTGTTACCTAAATTGCCCCGTATTTCCACATCTGTTATCAGGTCTGTATTGTTGGTAATCAGTAGATCTAGTAATGTTTTATTTCTAGTTGGTGCGTCTACCATCTGACCCATAAAATTGTCCTGCAAGACACTAAGGAACTGGCGAGCCTTAAAAGAATGCGCGGTTCCCTCCGCCCAGTCTATGTCTGGATAATTAAAATCCCCCATTATGATAACACTTCCCATCCTTGCTGCTAATCCAATTTGTGATAGGAGATCCGTCTCCACTTCCTCCCTCAGGTTAGGGGGCCTATAGCATACTCCCAGTATTATTTTCCCCTTAGCTTCATCCCTTTGGAGCTCTACCCATAAAGATTCCACCTCCTCCCTAGCCCCCTCAGTGATGTCATCTCTCACATTCACTTGTACATTATTCTTGATATATAGGCATACCCCTCCCCCTTTTTTACCCTCTCTATCCTTGCGGTATAGGGTATACCCTTGAATGTTTGCCAGCCAATCATGCTTTATAGACACTGCGCATGCGTGAAACTCCGCCCGCCGCTGACGTTCTTTCTAGTCTATTCCCCGCCCCTTCTCGTTATTCGCAGCGGGGGAAAGAGCACATGGCGGAGACACAGCAGGTGTCTGATAATTACACTAATGAGGAGGAGGAAAGCCCGGAGCCTGAAACGTCCCGATTCAGAAGGAGACGATTTAAGGCATCAAATATGTCCTTTGGGGAGATGTTGGAGATGGTCGACATCCTGAAGAAGGTCGACTATGACGGGAAGTATGGACCTTACCCAAACCCCAATGTCAGAAAGGCCAAGATCATGGCGAAAGTGGTCAAGAGTAGGGATGAGCTTCGAGTTCGAGTCGAATTCATGTTCGACTCGAACATTGGCTGTTCGCAAGTTCGCCGAACAGCGAACAATTTGGGGTGTTTGCGGCAAATTCGAATGCCGCGGAACACCCTTTAAAAGTCTATGGGAGAAATCAAAAGTGCTAATTTTAAAGGCTTATATGCAAGTTATTGTCATAAAAAGTGTTTGGGGACCTGGGTCCTGCCCCAGGGGACATGGATCAATGCAAAAAAAAGTTTTAAAAACGGCCGTTTTTTCAGGAGAAGTGATTTTAATAACGAAATTTAAAGGGATATTACACTTTTATTGTTTGACTTTAAGCATTATTAAAATCACTGCTCCTGAAAAAACGGCCGTTTTTAAAACTTTTTTTTGCATTGATCCATGTCCCCTGGGGCAGGACCCAGGTCCCCAAACACTTTTTATGACAATAACTTGCATATAAGCCTTTAAAATTAGCACTTTTGATTATTCATGTTCGTGTCCCATAGACTTTAACGGTGTTCGCGTGTTCGAACAAACTTTTTTCCTGTTCGCATGTTCTGGTGCGAACCGAACAGGGGGGTGTTCGGCTCATCCCTAGTCAAGAGTCTGCACCTGAATTTCGGGGTACGACGATCCAAGGATCAGCTCAGGAAGCAGTGGTCGGACCTGAAATTAAGGGAGCACGAGCAGTACAGAAGGATCAGGAGAGTGCTGTAAAAAAGTAAGTAGTTGTCCTGTGTTCCTATTCTTTATGTTTATTACGTTCGTGCTGCTCCATATGCTTTTCTTAACCACTTCAGCCCCGGAAGGATTTACCCCCTTCCTGACCAGAGCACTTTTTACAATTTGGCACTGCGTCGCTTTAACTGCTAATTGCGCTTTAACTGCCAAACGAAATTTGCGTCCTTTTCTTCCCACAAATAGAGCTTTATTTTGATGGTATTTGATCACCTCTGCCGCTTTTATTTTTTGCGCTATAAACAGAAAAAGACCGAAAATTTTGAAAAAAAATTATATTTTCTACTTTTTGTTATAAAAAAAATCCATTAAAATCAATTTTTGTCATAAATTTAGGCCAAAATGTATTCGGCCACATGTCTTTGGTAAAAAAAATGTCAATAAGCGTATATTTATTGGTTTGCGCAAAAGTTATAGCGCCTACAAACTAGGGTACATTTTCTGGAATTTACACAGCTTTTAGTTTATGACTGCCTATGTCATTTCATGAGGTGCTAAAATGGCAGGGCAGTACAAAACCCCCCCCCAAATGACCCCATTTTGGAAAGTAGACACCCCAAGGAAATTGCTGAGAGGCATGTTGAACCCATTGAATATTTATTTTTTTTGTCCCAAGTGATTGAATAAAGACAGAAAAAAAAAAAAAAATTACAAAAAGTTGTCACTAAATGATATATTGCTCACACAGGCCATGGGCATATGTGGAATTGCACCCCAAAATACATTTAGCTGCTTCTCCTGAGTACGGGGATACCACATGTGTGGGACTTTTTGGGAGCCTAGCCACGTACGGGGCCCCGAAAACCAAGCACCGCCTTCAGGATTTCAAAGGGCATAAATTTTTGATTTTACTCCTCACTACCTATCACAGTTTTGAAGGCCATAAAATGCCCAGATGGCACAAAACCCCCCCAAATGACCTCATTTTGGAAAGTAGACACCCCAAGCTATTTGCTGAGAGGCATGTTGAGTCCATGGAATATTTTATATTTGGACACAAGTTGCGGGAATGTGACAATTTTTTATTTTTTTTGCACAAAGTTGTCACTAAATGATATATTGTTCAAACATGCCATGGGCATATGTGGAATTACACCCCAAAATACATTCTGCTGCTTCTCCTGAGTACGGGGATACCACATGTGTGGGACTTTTTGGGAGCCTGGCCGCGTACGGGGCCCCAAAAACAAAGCACCGCCTTCAGGATTTCTAAGGGCATACATTTTTGATTTCACTCCTCACCACCTATCACAGTTTTGAAGGCCATAAAATGCCCAGATGTGACAAAACCCCCCCAAATTACCCCATTTTGGAAAGAAGACACCCCAAGCTATTTGCTGAGAGGCATGATGAGTCCATGGAATATTTTATATTTTGACACAAGTTGCGGGAAAGTGACAATTTTTTTTTTTTTTTTTTTGCACAAAGTTGTCACTAAATGATATATTGCTCAAACATGCCATGGGCATATGTGGAATTACACCCCAAAATACATTCTGCTGCTTCTCCTGAGTACGGGGATACCACATGAGTGGCACTTTTTGGGAGCCTAGCTTCATACGGGGCCCCGAAATCCAATCACCGCCTTCAGGATTTCTAAGAGCGTTAATTTTTGATTTCACTCCTTACTACCCATCACAGTTTTGAAGGCCATAAAATGCCAAGATAGCACAAAACCGCCCCAAAATGACCCCATTTTGGAAAGTAGACACCCCAAGCTATTTGCTGAGAGGCATGGTGAGTATTTTGCAGCTCTCATTTGTTTTTGAAAATGAAGAAAGACAAGAAAAACGTATTTTTTTTTTCTTTTTTCAATTTTCAAAAGTTTGTGACAAAAAGTGAGGTCTGCAAAATACTCACTATACCTCTCAGCAAATAGCTTTGGGTGTCTATTTTCCAAAATGGGGTCATTTGGGGGGGGGGTTTGTGCCATCTGGGCATTCCATGGCCTCCGAAACTGTGATAGGCAGTGAAGAGTGAAATCAAAACTTTACGCCCTTAGAAAGCCTGAAGGCGGTGCTTGGTTTTCGGGGTCCCGTACGCGGCTAGGCTCCCAAAAAGTCTCACACATGTGGTATCCCCGTACTCAGGAGAGGCAACAGAATGTATTTTGGGGTGTAATTTCACATATTCCCATGGCATGTTTGAGCAATATATCATTTAGTGACAACTTTGTGCAAAAAAAAAATAAAAATAAAAATGTGTCTTTTTCCCGCAACTTGTGTCACAATATAAAATATTCCATGGACTCGACATGCCTCTCAGCAAATAGCTTGGGGTGTCTACTTTCCAAAATGGGGTCATTTGGGGGGGTTTTGAACTGTCCTGGCATTTTATGCACAACATTTAGAAGCTTATGTCACACATCACCCACTCTTCTAACCACTTGAAGCCCTTTCTGACACTTTTTGTTTACATGAAAAAATTATTTTTTTTGCAAGAAAATTACTTTGAACCCCCAAACATTATATATTTTTTTAAAGCAAATGCTCTACAGATTAAAATGGTGGGTGTTTCATTTTTTTTTTTCACACAGTATTTGCGCAGCGATTTTTCAAACGCATTTTTTGGGGAAAAAACACACTTTTTAAAATTTTAATGCACTAAAACACACTATATTGCCCAAATGTTTGATGAAATAAAAAAGATGATCTTAGGTCGAGTACATAGATACCAAACATGACATGCTTTAAAATTGCGCACAAACGTGCAGTGGCGACAAACTAAATACATTTTTAAAAGCCTTTAAAAGCCTTTACAGGTTACCACTTTAGATTTACAGAGGAGGTCTACTGCTAAAATTACTGCCCTTGATCTGACCTTCGCGGTGATACCTCACATGCATGGTGCAATTGCTGTTTACATTTGACGCCAGACCGACGCTTGCGTTCGCCTTTGCGCGAGAGCAGGGGGGACAGGGGTGCCTTTTTTTTTTTTTTTTTTTATTAATTTTTTTATTTTTTACCTTATTTTTAAACTGTTCCTTTCATTTTTATTTTTTTTAATCATTTTTATTGTTATCTCAGGGAATGTAAATATCCCCTATGATAGTAATAGGTAGTGACAGGTACTCTTTTTTGAAAAAATTGGGGTCTATTAGACCCTAGATCTCTCCTCTGCCCTCAAAGCATCTGACCACACCAAGATCGGTGTGATAAAATGCTTTCCCAATTTCCCAATGGCGCTGTTTACATCCGGCGAAATCTAAGTCATGAAATGCTCGTAGCTTCCGGATTCTTAGGCCATAGAGATGTTTGGAGCCATTCTGGTCTCTGATCAGCTCTATGGTCAGCTGGCCGAATCACCGGCTGCATTCTCAGGTTCCCTGTTGGGACAGGAGAGCCAGAGAAAAACATGGAAGACGGTGGGGGGGCATTTCCTCCCACTGCTTGTAAAAGCAGTCTAGAGGCTAATTAGCCGCTAGGATTGCTTTTACATGAAAGCCGACCGCTGGCTGAAAAGAATGATACCAAGATGATACCTAAACCTGCAGGCATCATTCTGGTATAACCACTCAAAGTCCAGCAACATACCAGTACGTTGCTGGTCCTTGTTGGGCATATATTGTAAACTTTTTCTTCATGCAGCCTGTGGGCTGAACGAAAAAAAGATATTGATCGGTGGGTATGCCCACCATTAGAATACCTCCCTTCATCCACCCACTTCTAATGATGGGCATACATGCACCATTTATATATGCCGAAGCATGGGGGCATCCTCCCGCAAAAGGCAGGAGCAAATTGCTCCTCCACCCACTGTTGCCCCCACGCTTCGGCATATATGCTGAAGTATGTAACTGTGGTGGTGAAATCACCTCCGACAGCGCTGGAGTCACGGCTTTATGTATCGTGGGAGCAAACGCTGTTGCTGTCAAGATAAATAAATCCGCGCTGCAGCTGAATGGCGTACCTGAAAACAAAAATTTTTTTAAAACACAGTAAACTATAAAAAAAATTACATACCTGAAAAGCAAACATGATAAAACATAACAATAAAACATTGCAGAATAGAATACAGTAAAAAAAGAGCAGAACAATAGAGAGAAAATAGAGAGAGAGAGAACAACGACAACTATTTTTGGTTTTTTTATTTTATATTTTTTTTGTGTATTTTTTTTTTTTTTACTTTTTTTTTTTTTTATAACTGTAACTTTTAAAACTGTAACGGTTCCAGGTTTGGGTCTTTTAAAATGCGATGGCATCTTGGGAGACCCTGTGGAAGTGTGTCCTAGTCTGTGCAGTTCTGTACCCTACGCTAAAACTAAACTAGTGTATGGTAGCGTTCAAAACATTCACCAATGCAAAGACCAGGATTGCCAGGACAGGAGGGACAATAATACCGGGTGTCACGCCTAAATCCGCGCTTTCTGCAGACACGACATTTTCTTTGGGGGGCTCGTTGGGTAGGGGTACTCTGGAGGACATAAGGAAAATGCCTCTCATGCAGCCGGCCTACTGCATTTGGATTGGGAAGGTGAGGTGGAGCACCGTCTGGAAACAGAAGGGCTCTGACGATCTCTTCCTGGAATTTAAGGAAGGATCCAGTCCGTCCTGAAGCTCTGTATAGCACATGAGCGTTCAGCAAAGCCAATTGAAATAAATAAACAGACACTTTTTTGTACCAGCGTCTGGCCTTACGGGCAACTAGGTACGGCGCCAACATAATCACACACATAGGTTGGACTTGATGGACTTGTGTCTTTTTTCAACCTCACCTACTATGTAACTATGTAACTATGTAACTGGTCGTTGAGGTCCACCCCTCCCATATTAAGGTTGTATTCGTGGACACAGAGGGGTTTCTCCACAACACCAGTCGCCGTAGTAATTTGGGTCGTCGTGTCTGCATGACGGGAGGTGAGAACGAAAACATTCTTCTTATCCCTCCACTTCATAGCGAGCAAATTATTATACTTCAAGCAGGCTCTCTCCCCCAGCCTAAGACGGGACTCTACAAGCCGCTGGGGAAAGCCCCGGCGATTAGGTCGCACGGTGCCACATGCTCCAATTTGATGATCAAAAAGGTGACTAAAAAGTGGCTCGCTCGTATAATAATTGTCCACGTACAAGTGGTACCCCTTTCCGAATAAGGGTGACACCAAGTCCCACACTATCTTGCCAGCGCTTCCTATGTAGTCAGGGCAGTTTGTCGGCTCTACGTGACTATCTTTGCCCTCGTAAACCATAAAACTATATGTATAGCCTGTGGCCCTGTCACAGAGCTTATACATCTTGACCCCGTATCTGGCACGCTTGCTGGGAAGGTACTGTTTGAAGGACAAGCGGCCAGAAAACTTAATCAGGGACTCATCAACGCAGACAACTTGATGGGGAGTAAACAAGTCTTCAAAACGTTGGTTGAAGTGGTTTACGAGGGGCCGAATTTTGTAGAGCCGATCGTATGCAGGGTCTCCACGAGGACGACAGAGTTCATTGTCGTTGAAGTGCATGAACCGCAAAATCTGCTCGTATCGTGCCCTGGCCATTGAAGCAGAGAACACGGCATATGGTGAATTGGGTCACTGGACCAATATGACCGCAACTCACTCTTTTTGGTTATGCCCATGTTGAGGGAAAGGCCCAGAAAGATCTTAAATTCGGAGACCGTAATTGGTCTCCAATCTCTGGCAAGGGAGGACTGGTGATTAGCGGCGATGTGTTGACCAGCGTACAAATTGCTTTGGTCCACAATAGATCTATAGAGATCTTCGGTGAAAAACAGTGAATAAAAATCCAGTGGCATAAAGTCAACTGTTTCCACCTGAATTCCGGGTTGGCCAGTGATTGGGGGAAGTACGGGTGCTGCAGAAGGGGTGGGTACCCAATTCGGATTGGCGAATGCAGCAGGAAGGGCACTATGGGAACGACGGGCCTGTGTTCGTCTTCTTGGTGGCAGCGGGACACTACTAGTGCTTGCCACCTCACCAGCTTGAACTGCACTTATGGGACTCGCCACGTCACCACGTGATACTGCAGTGCTGGATATACGACCAGGGTGTACTAGGCCGCTGGTGCTTGCCAGTTCACCAGAAGGAATAGCGGCGCTAGTACTTCTCTGCTCCATACGAGAGCCCTGCGGTTCTTGCACTTCAAGGACAGAAGAAGAAGTTCGGGGTCTGGTACGCCTGACCCTAGCAGGGACCACAACTCCGTCGTCAGAGCTATCTGTCATGGAGCCGCTGTCCTCTACAGGTTCGTATTCTGAGCTTGAACTTGACAGATGAGTGACTTCCTCTTCACTATCTGTCATGCTCAGAAACGTGTAGGCCTCTTCACTAGTGTACCTTCGATTTGCCATTTTGGGCTCTAAATTTAGGGGTACACTAGTGAGACTCACAGGCAAAAAAGCTCCTGACTGTCAGCGACTGATTCAAAGCGCTACCAAAAAACTGTTAGCGATCGCAGGGATCAGGCCTGACTCTGCGAACGCTGCAGTTATGTGTGCTTAGTGTTTTGTGACAGTCATCGATCGATACTGCACTTGGGTGGGCTGGGCTGGGCTGGGCAGAGGGGCAAACCGCAGGTGCTAGCAGGTATCTGGACTGATCCCGCTAACACTGCGTTTTTTTGGGGGACCCTAAACTGCTGGGGAGTATAGATCTGATCGGATCAGATATCGATCCCTTCAGATACTATAGCACTAAGGGAGGTGTATGCTGCGTGCGTAGGTGTTAGCGGTACTGGCGCTAACCTGATGCTGCCTGGGGCGACGCAGACCTTATCTGATCCTAAAAACTTAACTTCTATCACCGCCGGGCAATTAGGGGGTTAAACCTTTATAAGGTAATAAAGGGCGGGTGCCCTAAAACTGTAATAAACTACAAAAAACAAACCAACTAACCAGCGTCACCCGTAACAATTATATGGTGATCACTGGTGAAAGGGTTAACTAGGGGGCAATCAAGGGGTTAAAACCTTTAGTAGGTAGTATATGGGGGTCCCTGTCGCTATAAAACACTGACAGCAAACCTATATACTTACCTCCCTAACTAGCGTCACCTGTGTCACTAATACAGCGATCAGAAAAACGATCGCTTAGTGACACTGGCGACGGGGGGGTGATCACGGGGTTAAAACTTTATTAGGGGGGTTAGGGGGGTACCCTGGACCTAATGGGGGGTACCCTAGACCTAAAGGGGGCTAAACTAACTGCCCTAACACTTGTAACTGACACAAACTGACACCAATGCAATAAATCAGAAAAAAAAAAAACTGCTATTGGTGTCAGAGTGACAGGGGGTACAGGGGGGTGATCAGGGGGTGACTGGGGGGTGACAGGGGGGTGACAAGTGTGCCTGCGTGTTCTACTGTAAGTGTAGTGTTGGTGCACTTACTTGGATGTCTTCTCTCCTCTGCGCCGGGACGAAAAGACCGACTCGAGGAGAGATGACATCACTTCCTCCGCTTCTGTTTACATTCACAGAAGCCGAGGAAGCTTGTCATTGGCCAGGAGCGATCGCGAGGGGGGAGCCACGAATGAGTGGCCTCCCCCTCACCTTTGATCGACCCTGACCTCGATCCGACCGCCGCTGGCACCGGGGGGGGTCCGATCGGACCCCCCACCCGCGGGCAGGCAGGGACGTACAGGTAAGCCCTTTTGCCTGCCCGTGCCGCTCTGTCGACGTACATCTGTGTGCGGCGGTCGGCAACTGGTTAACTGTTGTCCAGTTTAAAATGGCAACTTTCATGTTCATGGGCACATTATTCGTTCGTATGAAACATTGTTCATTCGGCCTAAAAAACAGCATTGTTTTGGCCATATGCATTTGAATAAATTTTTTTTGGCCTACTTGTCTTAGAATAATTTGGTTGTGTAGATGGGTTTGTAACTAGAATGAAATGCAAACTAGATTCTGTGTAAGGAGAGGACACTCAGCAGCAGTTTTCACATCTGGACGCTGGAGCACTAGTGTGGGACACAAGAACACCCTTTTTATTAGGGGGCCTACACAGGTGCTCCAGTGTATACTATAGGGGTGACTCCATCTGTGAAGCTTGTACAAAACAGGTAAGTATTCAAGCTTGACAAAGGACAAAATATTTCTTCATCTTGGAACTCTGTCAAAAGAGACAATTGTACCCCACTTCCAAACAATGTTTCATATTTCTATTTCTGCCATGAAATATCTGTGTGCTAAGTATACCTATTTGTTTTTACATAGGGGATAAAAGACTCGGAGGACACCCCTCATCTGAGGAGACCACAGACCTCCCACCTCAGGAAGAAGGGGAAATCCCACAAAGACAACAGGAGGGGACGGATGGAGATGTGGTGGAAATTGTCACCACAACAGGTGAGTGTCTGCGACCACAGGCTCAGGTGAGAGATGGATGCCGGCATATTTATAATACATGGTGTGTTTTTGTTTCTATCTTTTTAGGTGATTGTGATGTTGTGGATCCAGATCATTTCACCTCTGAAAGTGCACAGATCCTGATCATGGAGATCATGGGGTGTAATAGGGACTTGGAAAACATTCAGAAAAACATCAATGATGTTCAAAAAAAAATGAAGAACATCATTGATGTTTTAGGGAGAGTTTAAAACCCCTCCAAATCCCTTCGTTTTCTTGTGCTTTTTGTGATCTAAAAATTTCTAACATTTTTTTACATATTTGCAAAAAGCCAAATTTTGAAGATGCACACACTATGTCAACATGTGCTATCTGCCATCACGGGAGATCGAAGGACGCGTTTTGGGGGTGCAATACCGTCCTCAATAATAAAGTAGCTGGGAGGAAGGGATTGCACCCCCAAAACACGTCCAATGATCCCCCATCATGGCAGCTAGCACATGTTGACATTCGGCAATTTGTGTGCATCTTCAAAATTTGGCTTTTCCTGGGGTGACTTCACCCCATCTGAACCCAATATCAAACACAGTTTGTAAATACTCATGTCTGATGCTGCATCAAAGTGCTACAAAAGTTAAACTTTGTAAGTTCAAGATTTGTGTCTTTCTTGTTGGTTTTAAACATGTCTGTTTTATCTTAAATGGACATTTCTACTTTTTCTAATGCAACCCAAAAAATTGTTATACAACAAACATGTTGGTTTGTTTTAAAAACCTTTTACAAATGCACATGTGATTGTGCTGGTATTAAAAAGATTGATAATCAAGAAGGTGTGGATTATTGTTTAAACGCTCCAAAACATTTGTTGTGCTCTAATTGGTGTTTTCTGTGACAATGGGGGTTATTTCCTAAGGGCAAATCCACTTTGCACTACAAGTGCAGTTTCAAGTGCACTTGTAGTGCAAAGTGTCTTTGCCTAGTAAATAACACCCAACAGTGCTTTGTAATGTTACACAATCACACCATTTTCAGGACTCACCACATTTCTGTCAGGGTCAGTTAAAAGAAACACAAGCAGTATATGTCACCAAAGATTTTAGTATTTAAAATGATTTTTTTATTTGAAAAATGTTTCAGACATTGTCTGGCATATTGATGGCCCCCCTACCCGCAAAGTATTCAAGGTATCTTAGACGGACCTCACGGGCACTCAAGGGGGGGCAAGCCAGGACGGCCACTTTCAAGCGCCGTCTGGGTTGGTTCATTAGGAATTCCGGCCTCAGGCCCAACTGAGCCAGCATAGTTGGCAAAATTTTGCCGTAAAAAGTTGTGTAGAACACAGCACGCCAGGATGATATGATTCAGTTTGTACTCCGCCATGTGTATGGGTGTAAGAAATAGGCGGAACCGGCTGGCCATGATTCCAAATGTGTTCTCCACCACTCTTCTGGCTCTGGCCAGCCAGTAATTAAAAACCCTCCTGGTCCGGGGTGAGGGTCCTCATCGGGAATGGCTGCATAATATGGTCCCCCAGCGCAAACGCTTCATCCGCAATGAAGACGAATGGGAGTCCTTCCTCATTGTCTTCTGGAGGTGGCAAGTCCAAGCTGCCATTCTGGAGATGCCTGTAGAACTCCGTCTGGGCGATGACTCCATCATCGGACATCCGGCCTTTCTTCCCCACGTCCACATACAGGAACTCATAAGTAGCCGACACCACTGCCAACATCACAATACTATTGAACCCCTTATAGTTGTAATAGTATGACCCCGAGTTGGGTGGTGGGACGATGTGGACGTGTTTCCCATTAATTGCCCCTCCGCAGTTAGGAAAGTCCCACCGCTGGGCAAAGTGGGAGGCCACAGTCTGCCATTCCTGTGGGTTGGAAGGAAACTGTGGAGTTAAACAAGAAAAAAAAAATATTCATTTTGCACATAAACAGGGAAAGCAGATTAGACACAAACATTCTTGCCCAACATCAATATAACATTTATTTTAGGGAGTTTTGAAAGACCACCTATCAGATTCCCCTCCCCCTCTCATGGGCCATTTCTAACATTATAGCGGGGGGGGGGAGCTCTTGGACAGGTAACCCTCTCCACTTCATTGAGAGGTGAATGCCTAAATAATGTGTATTACTTTGGCCAGCCCCTCCTTCCCTAGTTACACTATTGACAGCCCACTGGACAGGTAAGAAGTGTCATAATACAAAGATATAAATACACACTGTACACATTTGAGCACATTTGGACATTCTGCTATTACCTATCAAGATAATAATAGGATACAAAAACTTTAAACAGTACCATTTGAAAGTATACAGGCAGGCCCTTGCACTACATGCTTTGGGGAATTCATCCATACATCTGACCACAAAAGAGATGGGTATAGTGTGTATGGGTTTTCCAAAGTCAGCAGATAGATGATTGAGGATAGATAGAGAATTGGTATCAGCTGACTTAGAAGTTGGGGGGAGGGAGGGTTCCAACTGATTTGGGGACTCCAAACAAATCACATTTTTAAACATTTTAGGGAGTATTTAGGGTAAAGCACTACTATGGAGCTGACAAAATACATTGTTAAGTGACTACATGAGGTGAATATAGGGCCAGGAGACCATGCTGGGGAGGTAAGTGAAGGCAAATATATATGAAGGACACAAAAAAATTACCTAAAAGTCCAGCATGCATGAGGACAAAGGGAACATTTACAGCATATTCCAATCATGGTAATTAGGGAATGAGGAAAGAAATACAATATATTATCAAACATTATATACAATAAAATGTGATGTTAAAGGATAAAAATCTTACCTTAATATACTCCTTCTGCAGGACCTGAATGATGGCAGAACAGGTCTCTGGGATAATGATCCCCAGAGCCTGGGGGGAGATGCCTGTCAAGAACTTGAGGTCCTGTAGGCTTCTCCCAGTCGCCAAGTACCGCAGGGTGGCGACTAGCCTCTGCTCCGGAGTGATGGCTTGCCTCATGCAGGTATCCTGCCTGCTAATATAAGGGGTCAGCAAAGCCAACAAACGGTGAAATACGGGGTCCGTCATCCGGAGAAAGTTCCTGAAATCATTAGGATTATTCTCACGGATCTCACGGAGCAAAGGCATGTGACAGAACTGGTCACGCTGGAGCAACCAATTCTTGGTCCATGAACTCCTCCCCACCCTGTTCATGGACTGGACTTGTGTCAAGGTAAGGACCCCAACACCAAGCCCCCGCACAGCATGAACTCTACGAGGAGTACGTATACGCAACATGGCTAGAAAACGGTCGGCTGCTCAGAACGAAGTAACAGAACGCACTGAAGAACAGCAAGGCCTGTGAAGAGCAACCTGAAAAACAGTAACGAACGAACAAGAACACAATGACAGAGTCACGCGTAACTCGCTGCACGCACTGAAGAGCAGATACAAACCCACAAGCACAAACTGAACAGCAGAAAATGATCTGAAAGCCATGAGTCTGAAAAAGCGCAAATCGTCTCTTACCAAACTTTTACTAACACGAGATTAGCAAAAGGAGCCCAAAGGGTGCCGCGCTTGGTTCGGACCTGCCCTTTTCTAGTCTCGTCGTACGTGGTGTACGTGACCGCGTTCTTGGCGGAAATTCCGACAACTTTGTGCGACCGTGTGTATGCAAAACAAGTTTGAGCCAACATCCGTTGGAAAAAAATCCATGGATTTTGTTGCCGGAATGTCCGATCAATGTCCGATTGTGTGTACGGGGCATAAGTGGACAGTATATTTTTGACACAATATTATTTGATACAGAAAAGCATACTACAAAGGATAGATATCCTATTTTTGCATATTTCAGCAGTGGTATCATACACAGAAGTTAGCGCAATCCACTTTTATATTATATTGATACTCTACCATTTTTGTGTAGGCTTACATGATTGCAGCAAACTAGTATATTTTTAGTTTTGCGCCGGTAGCACATCTGGTCGGATTATAGAAATATGACAGTTGTTGTACATAATATCAAAAACATATATTGTTATGATATGTGTGTAGAGATGAATTGTATAAAATTATAGTGAGGATATATAATATGTGTGTTGAAAGTAATCATGAATCACATGTGATGCAGATGACCATCAACACAATCAAAAAATGATCTGAATAAAGGTAGCCTACTGTGTGTAAGAAAGTATATAGCCTCTAGAATGGCCCATGAATGCGAACAAATGAGGCATGCCAAAATGCTATATTATAGGATGGCACTGAGGATATCCTCGTTCAAGCCCCTAGGCGAAAGTGAGCGCAAACGATAGATCCAGAAGGTCTCCCAGAAGGGAGAACCTTTCCTTGTCTGTGAGAGCGCCCTTGGGAATAGCCTCAATGGCAAATACCTCTATCTGACCAAAATCCTTATTGTGCACGAGGCGACAGTGAAGAGGGACACTGTGTTTGATACATCCTTTCTTAGTTAGTCTACGATGTTCACCAATTCTTGTACGCAAGGTGCGTGTCGTGCGCCCTACATAAAGAAGGCCACAAGAACACCGTAGAACATAAATCACAAACTCTGTGGAACAGATGATGAATTGTTTAATTTGAAAGGACCCACTTCCATTGGTTTATATCCTTGAACAGCCATGAGGAATGGATTGGCAAGTAAGGCAACCTCTCTTGCGGCAGTGAAAGATCCCTATCTTTTTATCAAAATAGGTTCTGATGCCAAACAGGGGTCCACTCTTGGGTGTAGTCAACTTGCTAGGGGCAATGATGTTTTTCACTGTACGGGAGCGTCTAAACGTTACCTGTGGCTTGGGAGGGAGTATTGGAGCCAAAATATGATCTAGTTTTAAGATGTCATAATGTTTATATATTATCTTAGAGATGGTTCTATGTTTGATGTTGAAAGTGGATACGAATCTGGCCATATTGACCATTTCTGCAGGATTGTCCTTATTGTTACTTGGAGGATGTGTCATGTTGGAGCTAAAAGCATCCATTATCAATTCTTTAGGGTACCCTTTTTCTTCGAATTTCCTTTGCATATAACTACCTTGCACCATATAATCATCTGTTTTTGTGCAATTCCTACATAATCCGCAGAATTGGCCATTGGGAATATTATCCTTCCAAGAGGGATGATGGCAGCTCTTATAATGAAGGTAGGAATTGCCAGATGTAGGTTTACTGTGATTACTGGTAATCACAGTATCATTCTCATGAGACAAAAGCAGATCTAGGAGGATTAGTTCCTTCTGGCTTATCTCATGAGTAAAAGACAATCCAAAAGGATTATCATTGCAATATTTTACAAAGGAGGATCTATTCCACCACTCCAGATTAATAAAATATCATCAATATATCGTCCATAAAAGACGATATATTGAGAAAAAGGGTTGTCAACCCATATGCTGAGGTCCTCCCAATATCCCATAGTCAGGTTTGTATATACGGGAGCAAAATTCGTGCCCATTGCAGTGCCTTTGCACTGGAGGTAAAAAAGGTCCAAGAACGTAAAATAGTTGTGCCGTAGGAGAGAGGATGAGGAGGATGAGGACGGCTTGGTCATCCACTCTACCAAGTCTTCCGCATGTTGCGGCTCAACACAGCCAGCTGTCGAAAACAAGGACAAGCGTGTCCCACGGCCACGTGCTGATGAGGATGCACTGTCTCCACGACCAGCATTGTTGCCTCTAGACACAGAGCCTGCTTGCCCTCTTTTATTGGCTTGTGACTGTCTGCCTCTCCTTGTTGGCCTTCCAGACATACTAATGACCTGCAGTGAGATGTAGCTGCACAAAGCTGGGATGTATATATACTGATACTGCAGCTAGCAGAATCAACTGCCTGCCTGTGGTACTAATAGGATCAGAAGAACACCACCAATTTTCTTCAGGTAGCTTTAGGTGCACACTGTGCAGAGGACACAGTACACTAAGTGTAAATACTGTAGCTGCCTGCCTGTGGTATTAATAGGAGCAGAACAACAGCAATTGTCTTCAGGTAGCTTTAGGTCCACACTGTGCAGAGGATGCAGTACACTAACTGTAAATACTGCAGCTGCCTGCGGTACTAATAGTATCAGAAGAACACCACCAATTTTCTTTAGGTAGCTTTAGGTGCACACTGTGCAGAGGACGCACTACACTAACTGTAAATACTGCAGCTGCCTGCGGTACTAATAGGATCAGAAGAACACCACCAATTTTCATCAGGTAGCTTTAGGTGCACACTATGCAGAGGACACAGTACACTGTAAATACTGTAGCTGCCTGCCTGTGGTATTAATAGGAGCAGAACGAAAGCAATTGTCTTCGGGTAGCTTTTTTTTTTTTTAACACAGGTAATGTTTATTGAATAGAAAGTACAGTACACTTTATAATACAAATTAAGTATCATATACAGAAATATTTGTAGAACCAAATTTACAATGATAAATGTTGTGGTCTGATATATATGCGTTATAGGAACATGAGTCATCTATGCAACTTCCCCCAGTCTATTTTACCTACGTGGCATTCGTATTCCCCAAGTATTTTACAAAACACCTTAGAAGACTGTAACAGTTTTAGGTTAGGCACCTCTTTTCATCAGGGGACATCTATATGGTAAGATGTCTGGCTTCAACCCAGGCCGCCCAGATTTTGTCGAACTTCTGAGGACAATTCCTACCCATATAAGTAAGTTTGTATAACGGCAGCGCCGCATTGACCTGAGCCCGCCACGCCCCCACCGTGGGAGGATCCTTTGACTTCCAGCGCAATAATATCTCTTTCCTGGCATAATAAGCTGTGTAAAACACAAACAATTTTGTATACTTTGCCGTGGCCAAGTTGTCTGTAATGCCCAGGAGAAAAACAAGCGGATCTACCTCCAAGTGTAACCCCACCACTCCGTTAACCTCTGCCACCACTGTGGTCCAATAATTCTGCAAGATTGGGCATGACCAAACCACATGAAAGAAGGTCCCCACTGACTGTCTGCATTTAGGGCAAGTATCGTCCAGTCCCGGGTATATAGTGGAAAGCCTATGCAGGGTGTAGTACACCCTATGCAAAAACTTTAGCTGGATAAACCTGTCTCTGGCCGAGATCATAAGTGGTATGCACTGCTGCAGTCCCTCTGACCAGTCCTCCTCAGTCAGAGCCGGGATATCCGACTGCCATTTGTTAAATAGCGGAAGTATTTTAGAGGTAGCTTTGCAGGTAAGCCTAAGGTATATAGAGGACAGCGTACGATCTATATCTTTGGCTATTAATAGGCATTCAACCGAGTGAACCGTTATTTCCACCCCTTCCCGAAATTGCGCTCGGGCTGCATGTCTGAGTTGCAGAAACCGGAAGAACATCCATGGGGGGAGGTGGAATTTACCCTTCAGCTCTCCAAACGAGGGAAGTTGCCCCTCCTTGAAAATATCCCGTAATGTCCGGACATCGTATCTGGCCCAGATCTGAGGGTCCGGGACAGATTGGAAGTGCGGCATTATTGGGTTGCCCCACAACGGAGTATATGGAGAGACATCTCGTTTGCCATTAAAATATTGAGATACCTGCTTCCAAACCTTAATTGTCATTTTCATATGTGTTGTGACCTAGGGGCTGTATCTCGGACCTCTATAGACCAAGTTACTGAGCTCACAGTATGATCTAAGAATCGCTACTTCTAGATTGACCGCTGGATTAGTGTTATCCTGAGTAAACCACCATCTTACCGAGACCAGCACTGCCGCCCAATAGTATTTTTTAAAATTTGGGAGAGAGAGGCCACCCTCAGAAAGCGATAGCTGTAGTGTTTGCTTAGCAACTCTGGGTCTTGTCCCTGCCCATAGGAAGGAGGTGATAGCTTGGTCTAGTTTTACAAAGAACGAGTTGGGGATGGGAATTGGAGTGTGGCGAAAGGCATATAAAAATTTAGGAAGGAAGGACATTTTAATAAGGTTTACCCTCCCAACCGGAGTCAGCGGTAGTGTTTTCCAGACCAAGCAATGCTGGATAAACTGTTGAAGGATGGGGTATACATTGTCTACTAGGTACTGTTTCGGATCAGTCTGTATTTGAATGCCTAGATATTTGAACTTCGTCACTCTTTTAAGAGGAAGAGGGGGGCCAGCTGGTGGCGGAGCATCCGTCAGAGGGAACAGGAGAGATTTCTCCCAGTTCACCCTGATCGCAGAAAACATCCCAAATCTGTCAATGATCGTTAGAGCGGCTTTTAGTGATTGTTGGGCATCGCAGAGGTACAGCAGCATATCATCCGCATAAAGTGATACTTTTTCTGTCAGTGGAGGGAACGAAATACCCCCCATCTCCGTAGATGCTCTAAGAAGTACCGCCAGCGGTTCAATCGCTAAAGCAAAAAGAGCCGGTGAGAGCAGACAGCCCTGCCTGGTGCCTCGGTGGAGGGGAATAGAGGATGATAGGATGCCATTTGTACGGATTCTAGCCGTTGGACCTGAGTAGAGTAATCGTAACCACTGTACAAAGTTAGGTCCTATCCCAAACTTATGTAGTACTAGCCATAAATATTCCCACTCCACCGAGTCAAAGGCTTTTTCTGCGTCCAGGGAGGCCACCACCTTAGCCTCCCCTTCAGCAGCCGGTCTCATTAGTACAGTAAATAGTCTCCGCAGATTAATATCTGTACCCTTGCCCGGCATAAAGCCAGTTTGGTCTCCATGAACCAGCGACAAGATGACTGCATTGAGCCTGGTAGCCAGAACCTTTGCAAGGATCTTCGCATCCACGTTAAGGAGCGAGATGGGTCTGTACGAGGAGTATAGTTCAGGATCCTTGCCAGGCTTGGGAATGACCACAATTACAGCTCTTGACATGGAAGGGGGCAGAGAAGCAGACTCAAAGGAGGCGGAAAGGACCTCCAGCAGCCTGACAGCCAGGGTCTCAACATGGGCCTTATAGAATTCAACGAGGAATCCATCATCCCCTGGGGTTTTACCCGCTTGAAGTGATCCTATAGCATTTTGGAGCTCTGAGTGCTATTGGAGCGTCTAGGCGCTGACAAGCTGTTTCCGATAGGGAGGGCAATTCAATGGCCTCAACGTATGTTTGAAGATCAACGGTGGAGTATCCCACTCTGGACGTATATAAGTCCCTATAATACAACGCAAAACAGGTATTGATATCTCGGGGGTCAGACAACAACCGCCCTGAGGCGTCTTTAATATTGGCCACATTAGTTGAGACCGCTTGCTCCCTGGACAACCACGCTAAGATATGTCCAGTCCGCTCCCCCTGCTCAAATATACGCTGTGCCTGATGGAGTAGTAATTTTTTTGTGGCCGTTGTTCGAAGTAACACTACCTCCCTCATAGCACACTGCAAATCTATTCTGTGGGCCTCATCCCTACTAACCGCATACTGAGCTTCTAAATCTGTAGCCCTCTGTTCAGCCTGCAACAGTGCTGCCCCAGTCTGACGTCGGGTGAGACCTATGGCATTTTGGTAATGTTCTTTAGCATGATACTTGAACATCTCCCAACTAGATGCGGGTGTCGTAGCAGGCGGGTTATCAGTCCAGAACTCCCGTATTGCCACCTCCGCATCTGCCGCTATACGTTCATCTGATACCCAGAACCGGGATAAGCGCCAAAGACAGTCAGTGGGGGCAGGGGTCATTTTCAACCGGAGCAGGACCGGGGAGTGGTCAGATATACCCCTAGGCAGGTGGGAGACCTCCTGCACCATCGTCAAGATGGCACTCGTGGCGAGCACCAGGTCAATGCGGGACATGGCCCTATAGGAGGCAGACTGGCAGGTAAATGACCTTAGCAGGGGATTTTTCCACCGCCAGACGTCCGTAAGACCAAAAGTGGCAGCCCACCTGGATAGTGAGGACTCCGTGGCCGCATCCAGTATCAACTTGTCCACATGCGGACACGGAGGCATATTGAAGTCCCCCACCAAGAGCACCTTATCCGTAGAATAACCTGCTATATACTTCATAATTTTGTGAAGTATCAGTAGCGATGCCGGAGGGGGTATATACACTCCCACAATCACCATGGGCACATTTGCAACAACTGCATGTAATATTACATATCTACCCTCGGGGTCCAGGTGCAGGTCCAACAGTGTAAAAGATAGGGTCTTGTGCACTAAGACACTTACCCCCCTAGCATACGTGGAGAAGGTGGCATGGTAGTAGTGTCCTACCCACGGTTTTTTAAGACCAAGGACCCGGCCCCCAGTGAGGTGGGTCTCTTGCAAGATACAGATATCTGGGCGGTGCATTTTAAGGAAGTTAAAAACTAAGGATCTCTTGATGCGGGAGTTCATCCCTCGAACGTTCCAAGAGATTAATGTTATAGGGGCCATGGGATTTTTAGATAATTTTAAGCAGACTGAGGGAGAAGTGCACCCGGGCCCCAAGGGAAACAAATCCAACCCCTCCCCCACAACACATTTGAGATCAACACATTGGTTAATATCCATCCTCGTAAACCAGTGTATCTATACAACGTACATTCCTGTGTATAACTATCATAACAGTACCCTTCCAAACGTAATCCCCCCCCCACCCCGCACACCCCCCAAACCAAAGTGTGCTTGTTCCCCATAACTAGGTATGATCATTGACCAACCGGGGTCATGAACTTAGAGGACAAGTGGTAGAAATCCACAGGAGATGCCGCCATCAAGCGGGAGTTCACACAGATTTCACCTGGCCGAGGCCAGGGGCACAAACTTGAAAAAATTGAGTTCCCTTCGTCCCCCCCCCCCTCCCCCCCAAAAACATAGAGAAAAGTTAAATATAAGGCATTTCCGTTTTCCCCTAGACCAAAAATTAAATGTAGGTCAAAAAAAGAAGAAAAAAATTATTTGGTTGAGCTGAGCAAATTTGTTGCATTCCTTGGCTCAAGAGCCGGGTGTTGCCAGTAGTAAACCAAGCAGTTAGCTAAGATCGTATCAGTCTGTTCATCAATTCTCTCCTTCAATGTGTCCCAGGAGTGCAGGGGTTAAACCTCTCTGTCAGTGCAACAGTTAACTTCAGGAGAAGAGTAAGGCACCCTGAACATGCTATTCAGCAGATGTCTCTAGATCCACAGGAAAAAAAAAATAAGAAAAAAGGAAGAATAAGAAAAACAAAAAATCACTGATGCTTGTCTCCAGCAGAGAGGATGTTCATCAATCTGAGTGTTCAGCAGATGACAGGTTAAGTAAGAGAAAGCAATCCATCAAGCGCCCCCCTGCTCTGCCCCAGACACTAAATCCTGTATGCTTTGACTGCTTATCAAAGGCAAATACTAGGTCAGAGGAACTTTACTTATCCGGCAGGGTTTCCCAAGCCAAAACTGCTTCAATATACAGTTACCTGGTGACAAAACAGGCTTTTCTTCTAGTGGTGGGCCAAGGTGTTTAACCATTGCGAGGCCTCGTTGGGGGAAGTGAAGAATCTAACACTTTCGCCATCCTGGACGCGAAGCCGGGCAGGGAATAACATACTGTACCGCAGTCCCTTGGTTCTGAGAGCCTGCTTCACCGCATCAAAGGACTTGCGCTGCTTTTGAGTGTCCACCGAGAAGTCCGGGAAGAACATAAGGCGGGCCGTCTCGTGTCGGACCTCCGCCATCTTGCGGGCCTCGCGCAGTATCAGGTCCCGGTCTCTAAAATTCAGCAGCCTAAATATAAATGTGTGAGGTGGGGTCCCAGGCGGACCTTGGGTTGGCGGCATCCTGTGGGCCCTCTCGACTGCAAAAAACGGGGAGAAAGCTGCTTGTGGGAACAATGAGCGGAGCAGCCGTTCGGTATAGGCGGACGCATCCGAGCCCTCCGACACCTCCGGGAGTCCTATAATCCGCAGATTATTGCGTCGGTTACGATTTTCAGAATCTTCGGCCCTTGCCTCTAGATGCTTCACCCGCACCTGCAAAGTATGCAGGGAGGCCGAGTGATCTCTGACCACATCCTCCGTGTCTCCCACTCTGCGTTCCACCTCTGTCACACGGTGTCTCACCTTCTCAAAATCCTGTCTGATGAGACCGATTTCCAATGTAGACAAGGAGGACTGGCAGCCCGTGATGGCTTGCATCAGAGCCGCAAAGTTGCTCTGGTCCGTGAGAGCGGGCTCCGGCCCGTCCGTCTGTGTCGCCATGTTGCTCACCTCCCCCACGTGGACAGCCGCGCTGCCTGGATTACTCTGGGTATTGCTCGGTCTGCGGTGATCAAAACGTCGCCGGCTCCGTGTCCGCATCTGCAGGGGGAGGTTGGGAGAGAGTTCAGACGGTTAAAAGGATTGCCAGGATGGGATAACAGGATAGATTCCCCGCGATGGCTGCAGAGCTCCTTGATCAAGCGCCCTACACCGTCGCCATCTTGGACACGCCCCGTCTTCGGGTAGCTTTAGGTGCACACTGTGCAGAGGATGCACTACACTAACTTGCAAATACTGCAGCTGCCTGTGGTACTAATAGGATCAGAAGAACACCAGCAATTTTCTTCAGGTAGCTGTAAATACTGTAAAAACACCTGCCTGCCTGTCAGTAGGAAGAGAATAACAGGAACGGATCTAGCTAAACTGAATACAGTGTGTGTGTGTGTGTATATATATATATATATATATATATATATATATATATATATATATAAAAAACACGTGGAACGATGCTTTGATGCAAAAAGTGTCCTTTTAGTGAAAATCTTTCATTACATAGTTTAAATGCAAGCAAGCCACTGTACAGTTCCGAGCGCAAATCGCTCTTCGTCAGGCTTCTCTGGCTGTGTGTCAGAGCCAGAGAAGCCTGACGAAGAGCGATTTGCGCTCGGAACTGTACAGTGGCTTGCTTGCATTTAAACTATGTAATGAAAGATTTTCACTAAAAGGACACTTTTTGCATCAAAGCATCGTTCCACGTGTTTTTTCTATCCATTTATGGTGGAAGGTTGGGAGTCCACCTTGACGGTGCCTTGATTGAACAAGGATTGAAAGAGAAGAGGGTAACCCACCTGATGTTTATTTATATATATATATATATATATATATATACATATACACACACAACACCTAGGATGCATATATATATATATACACAATACACTGTAAGTGCAGCTAACTGACTCGCCTAACTTAAATCAAATGACACTGTCTCTCTGTCTGTCTCTCCACCGCCGACGCCGCCGCAACACACTACACAAGGCCACCACGCAGGCGGCCTTATATAGTGTGGGGCATGTACTAAACCCCCTGAGCCATAATTGGAAAGCACACACCCCAGCGTATAATCTATGAGGCATAATGAGTCTTTTGAACGGTTCATTTTTTTCCAGAAGGTTTTGGAAAATGTGGAAAAAAAATTAAAATGCATTTTTTTTACACAAAGTTGTCCATTTTTATAAGATATTTCTAACACATAGGAGTAGAGGAATGCATTTTGACACCCCAAAATGCATTCTTCTACTCCTCCTAAGTATGGTGATACCACATGTGTGAGACTTTTACACAGCCTGGCCACATACAAAGGCCCAACATTGAAGTAGCATTTTCAGGCTTTCTACAAGCATAAATTGCACATCTCATTTCTCAACCACCTATTACATTTTTGAAGGCCCTGGAGCACCAGGACAATGGAATTGTCCACAAAATGACCCCATTTTGGAAAGAAAACACCCCAACGTATAATCTATGAGGCATAATGAGTCTTTTGAACGGTTCATTTTTTTCCAGAAGTTTTTGGAAAATGTGGAAAAAAAATGAAAATGCTTTTTTTTTTACACAAAGTTGTCCCTTTATAAGATATTTTAAAAGCATAGCATGTACATAACAAAAAGGACACCCCAAAATACATTCTGCTACTGCTCCTGAGTATGGTGATACCACATGTTTGAGACTTTTACACAGCCTGGCCACATACAGAGGCCCAACATCCAAGTGGCATCTCCAGGCATTCTAGCAGCATTAATTACACATATCATTTTCTGACTACCGATCACATTTTTGAAGGCCCTTCATATTTCTAACACATAGCTGGTACATACCAAATAACAAAAGATTACCTGTGGTTTTAAAAGTGCAATGGTCCACAGAGGAGAGCATCGGTCCAGGCAGCAGGCAGGAATGAGGTCAGCGACAGCAAAAGCAATCATCCAGGCAGCAGGCAGGAATACTGTCCATAGTTCGTACAGGCAGAGATACTGTCATGTCAGCACAGACAGAGCACAGCCAAAGCACAGGTCCAGGTAGCCGGCAGAGGTGTCCCAGCAGAAATACTGTCCAAAGTCAGTAGAGGCAGCAGGCACATATATGGTGAACACAGCCAAAGTATTGGTCCAAACAGCAGGAAGAAACATGGTCCATAATGTCATGGGTCATTACAGGCAGCAATATGGTCAGCACAGCCAAAGTATTGGTCCAGGCAGCAGGAAGGGCCATCAAGATTAGGGCCAGGGGGACAGGGGTAGAGGCTTCTCCCACCCAAATCACTTTGAAGCCTCTGAGCAACCAGACCCTGTTCTGGGAGCACAGAAAACGAAAAACTGGTTTTCTCTACTCAGAATGCTATTCTGAAGCCCCTCACATATGTGAGACCCCTGTGTACTAAAGTAGATGGCCAAAATATCAGTCCAAGTGGCAGGCAAAAACATGGTCGATTACCAGGCCAAGGTCGGTACACGTGGAAGTCAGAAACGTGGTTTAAATCGGCAAGCAAAGACATTGTCGGTAAACAGGCCAGGGTCAGTTAATTAACATGGTAGCAGGCAAATGGGGAAATGGCAGTCAGGTAATAATAAAGGGAACTAATATTGGATGGATGTATGATAATTTTTGAAGCAATCTCCGATGCACAGGCCAGGTTGGGAGGGACTTTGGGGACAATAATAGCTGCAATCTCTTCTTACTCCTCCTCTGCTGCATACACAGCATTTCTTTTTGCACTTCTTCCAGATTCTGGGGGGGGAATGCTATAGGGAAAGTGTTGCTTGTGAAGTCGACTCACACTATCAGAGCGAATGCTTCCTGAGGCGGGACCTTGTTGGTAAATGAGGGCAGTGACGATATCTTCAATATACTTGAGGTAGGTGATTTGTTGGTTTTGAGTTGCTTTTTGGTAGCAGACAAACGAATTAAAAAGGGCCATGTGAAACAGGTGACACACAACTTTCTTGTACCAATAACGGGACTTTCTGGTTGATAAATAGGGCTGTAGCATCTGATCGTTTAAATCCACCCCCCCCCCCCCATATACATATTGTAGTCCTGGACACATTCAGGCTTTACAATGGGGCCGCGTCTTCTTTGGATCTCTACCACGGTGTCATTGTGGATGGTAGAGAGGATGTGGACATCTTTCTTGTCCCTCCACTTCATGGCCAACACCTCCTCTTTCCTCATGAATGCCGATTCTCCATTTTGCAATTTTTTTTGTCAACAGATCTTGTGGGAATCCCTTACGTTTTTTTTTTAAGGTTTTTTTACTGTAAAGATGGCGAAAAAGGGGCAGGCTGGTATAATAGTTGTCAACATATAAATGGTATCCTTTTTCAAACAGGGGGTATGCCAGTTCCCAGACAATTTTCCCACTGGTTCCAATATATGTGGGGCAGTCACGGATCTGGAGCTGGGAGTCTTTGCCTTTGTAGATCCGGAATGATACAATTTGTCGTGGTTGGGATGATCTCGGGGAGGGCACTGTGAATTGTCATTGAAGTGGAGAAAACACATAATCATTTCATATCTTGTCCTGGACGTGATAGCGGAATATATGGGCATGTATTGGATGGGGTTGGTGGACCAATATGCATGGACTTTGTTCTTTTTTGTAAGCCCCATATTGAAAGTAAGGCCCAAAAATAATTTAAATTCATCCAGTGTGACACATCGCCACTGGAACATGCGGGCGTAGCAAGAATTGGTCTTGGCAGCAATAAATTGGGATGCATACAAATTAGTTTGAACCACTATATTCTGCAGAAAATCTTGTCGGAAAAATAAAGAAAAATAATCAGATTGAGAAAAATTTGTAGTGTCGGGCTGCACACCTGGCTGTGCGGTGAAAGGGGGGATGATAGCGGATCCTGAGCTGGCAGGCAACCATAAGGGGTTTGCCAGGGCATCGGGAAGGTAGGTCTGGGGCTGGATTCTTCTTGTTGGGTGTGTATTTCCAGTACTTGTACTGAGCTCCTCTTCCTGGGGTCTGGAGCTGCTGGTGGTGGGCAGATCTCCTGATCTTAGTCCTGATCTTGGTCCTGATCTTATTCTTTTGGGAGGGACGGTTTCCTCAGCGGACTCGGACTCTGATCCACTATCCTCCACTGGCTCGTATTCTGAACCAGAATCGGATGATGGAAGCTCCCCGCTGCTCTCATCATCTGACGGGTGGTGGTGGTGGTACGGGTGGTGGTGGTACTGATGGCGGTACAGGTGGTGATACCGATGGTGGTGGCAGTACAGATGGTGATGGTGGGACAGGTGGCGGTATGGGTGGTGGTGGTACCGATGGCGGTACGGACGGCAGTACGGGTGGTGGTGGATGGCGGCACTAGTGGCGATACTGGTAGCGGCCTGTGTGGCAGTATAGATGGTGGGCCTGATGACGGTACTAGTGGCGGTACTGGTGGTGATACCGATGGCGGTACTGGTAGCCTGTGTGGTGGTACCATGGCATTGGGCCTGTGACAGATGGGCTGATTGACAGATGGGATGGTTGACAGATGGGCTGATCGGCTGGGCTGTGTGACAGGTCCTATTTTTTGGGGGGCTGTGTTGTGCACAGTAAAACAGTAAAGACAAGACACTGATCTCACTTACTGATCCCTGCTCTCTCCTCGCATGATCGGTGTGTGAGGAGAGAGCAGGGATCAGATAGTCACTGCTGCTTTGTTTACATTTGTGACCGGCCATGATTGGACACAGCCGGTCACGTGGTAAACAGCCAATTTCATTGGCTGTTTACCCTGATCGGGGAAGCGCTGTGTTCAAGGGACACTCACCTTCCTCAATCCCTGCTCTGCATGCCTCCGTTGTTATGACAGGTGATCAGCTGTGACTTTGACACAGCTGATCACGTGGTAAACAGCCAAATTCATTGGCTGTTTACCGTGATCGGTGAAGCGCTGTGTCTGAGGGACACACGCCGTCCCCAATCGCCGCTTTGCACGCCCCCGCGGGCGCGCGCCGGCATGTTATCCTGCTGGATGTCATATGACGCCCAGTCAGGATAACGCAACCACTTCCCAGACGTCAATATGCTATTGACCGGGCGAGAAGTGGTTATAGAAAAAGAAAGTCGTATTGCCTTTTGACTCAGAAAGGGGTTGAACAAGAGAATATTAGAAGTTTGCAATATCTACCTGTTATGGTATTGTGTGAGATTATATATATTGTAACCTGGGGGACAGGTGGCAGGTACAAAGCTCCCTGGGATGAGCAGTCTTTCAGGCACAGATACCAAATCCAGTGAAATAGTGACAAACAGTGCAGTGTTTATTTGTGATATATACAAGTCTATATACAGGTGCTGTACAGTGTTCCAAAAAAAACAAATAGGAACAAAAATAGCCAAAACAAAACCTAGCCGTGTCTCGGCACTAACTAAACAATATTTACAGATCCTAACTACTAAGCTGAGCAAGCCTACAGCTTGTCAGCTTCCACATACCTTTTTTCTCTCCTACACAGAAGTTACATAGTTACATAGTTAGTCAGGTTGAAAAAAGACACAAGTCCATCCAGTCCAACCATAAAAAAAAAACAAAAAAAAACCAAAAAAAAAACGTACAATCCAATATACCCAATACTATACCCACAGTTGATCCAGAGGAAGGCAAAAAACCCCAGCAGAGCATGCTCCAATTTGCTACAGCAGGGGAAAAAATTCCTTCCTGATCCCAGAGAGGCAATCGGATTTTCCCTGGATCAACTTTACCTATAAATGTCAGTACCCAGTTATATTATGTACATTTAGGAAAGTATCCAGGCCTTTCTTAAAGCAATCTACTGAGCTGGCCAGAACCACCTCTGGAGGGAGTCTATTCCACATTTTCACAGCTCTTACTGTGAAGAAACCTTTCCGTATTTGGAGATGAAATCTCTTTTCCTCCAGTCGTAAAGAGTGCCCCCTTGTCCTCTGTGTTGACCGTAAAGTGAATAACTCAACACCAAGTTCACTATATGGACCCCTTATATATTTAAACATGTTGATCATATCCCCCCTTATTCTCCTCTTCTCAAGAGTGAACAAATTCAGTTCCTCTAATCTTTCCTCATAGCTGAGCTCCCCCATGCCTCTTATCAGTTTGGTTGCCCTTCTCTGCACTTTCTCCAGTTCCCCGATATCCTTTTTGAGAACTGGTGTCCAAAACTGAACTGCATATTCCAGATGAGGTCTTACTAATGATTTGAACAGGGGCAAAATGATATCTCTCTCTCTGGAGTCCATACCTCTCTTAATACAAGAAAGAACTTTGCTCGCTTTGGAAACCGCAGCTTGGCATTGCATGTTATTATTGAGCTTATGATCTACCAAAACCCCCAGATCCTTCTCCACTACAGATTCCCCCAGTTGTACTCCCCCTAGCATGTATGATGCATGCATATTCTTAGCCCCCAAGTGCATAACTTTACATTTCTCAACATTAAACCTCATCTGCCACATAGTCGCCCAATTAGACAGTGCATTGAGGTCGGCTTGTAAATTGGAGACATCCTGTAAGGACGTTATTCCACTGCATAGCTTGGTGTCATCTGCAAAGACAGAAATGTTACTTTTGATCCCAGACCCAATATCATTTATAAAGATATTAAAGAGTAAGGGCCCCAGCACTGAACCTTGGGGTACACCACTGATAACCTTAGACCATTCAGAGTAAGAATCATTAACCACTACTCTCTGAATTCTGTCTTTTAGCCAGTTTTCGAGTTGTCTGTTGTCTGAGTATCCCAGGCCAAGAGCAAAGGCTGTCTTGCTCAGGTGAGCTTACATTAGCCTGGGGGAGAGGACCAAGACCTGAACTGGACCATGGATCAGAGATCCCTGAACCTGTATGAGAGGAGCCTGGGAGATGTATAAACCCCGAACAGGACTTTTCCTGGCTCTCTCTGGGACGCTCTGCTACATACCCCCCCCCCTTGTTTCAACCCCAGGGTTGGAACACCTGTAGCCCAACAGGAGTGAACACGGGACAGGGCATCTACATTCCCCATCTCAACACCTGGCCTGTGTTTTACAGTGAATAAGTAATCCTGTAGAGCCAAAAACCACCGGTTCACCCGTCTATTAGTCTCCTTCTTTTGGGCCATCCATTTCAGAGGAGTCCCGCCTCCCTGCCTGGCGCGCGATGTGTCTCCTCTTTACTGAGGTCTGTCATCTGCTCTTCCTCCAGCCTGTCAGAGTGCTCCTCTCTGTCATCCCGCCCCTCTCTGTCATCCCGCCCCTCTCTGTCAGCACCCCCCTCTCTGTTAGCCCACTCCTCTGTGCCAGCCCACCCCCCCTGTCAGCACCCCCTCTGTCAGCACCCCCCTATGTCAGCACCCCTCCCCTCTCTGTCAGCCCACCCTCCTCTCTGTCAGCCCACCCACCCTGTCAGCACCCCCCTCTGTCAGCCCACCCCCCTCTCTGTCAGCCCACCCCCCCTCTGTCAGCCCACCCCCATGACAGCACCCCCCTCTCTGTCAGCCCACCCCCCCCAGTCAGCACCCCCCTCTCTGTCAGCCCACCTCCCCAGTCAGCACCCCCTTCTCTGTCAGCCCACCCCCTCTCTGTCAGTACCCCCTCTCTGTCAGCCCACCCCCCTCTCTGTCAGCCCACCCCCTTCTCTGTCAGCCCACCCCCTCTCTGTCAGCACCCCCTCTCTGTCAGCCCACCCCCCCAGTCAGCACCCCCCTCTCTGTCAGCACCCCCTCTCAGTCCATACCCTCTCTGTCAGCACCCCCCTCTCTGTCAGTCCATACCCTCTCTGTCAGCACCCCCCTCTCTGTCAGTCCATACCCTCTCTGTCAGCCCACCCCCCCCCTCTGTCAGCGCCCCCCTCTCTGTCAGCCCACACCCTCTTTTAGCACCCCCCCGTCAGCCCTCCCCCTCTCTGTCAGCACAACCCCCTCTGTGTCAGCACCCCCCTGTCAGCACTCCCCCTCTCTGTCAGCACCACCCCCCTCTGTGTCAGCACCCCCTCTCTCTGTCAGCCCACCCCCCCTGTCAGCACCCCCCTCTGTCAGCCCACCCCCTGTCAGCACCCCCCTCTCTGTCAGCCCACCCCCCCTCTGTCAGCCCACCCCCCCTGTCAGCACCCCCCTCTCTGTCAGCCCACTCCCCCAGTCAGCACCCCCCTCTCAGTCAGCCCACCCCCCCAGTCAGCACCCCCTCTCTGTCAGCCCACCCCCATGACAGCACCCCCTCTCTGTCAGCACCCCCCTCTCTGTCAGCCCACCCCCTCTCTGTCAGCCCACCTCCCCAGTCAGCACCCCCCTCTCTGTCAGCCCACCCCCTTCTCTGTCAGCCCACCCCCTCTCTGTCAGCACCCCCTCTCTGTCAGCCCACCCTCCCCAGTCAGCACGCCCCTCTCTGTCAGCCCACCCCCCTGTCAGCACCCCCCTCTCTGTCAGTACCCCCCTCCCTGTCAGCCCACCCCCCTGTCAGCACCCCCCTCTCTGTCAGCACCCCCCTCTCAGTCCATACCCTCTCTGTCAGCACCCCCCTCTCTGTCAGTCCATACCCTCTCTGTCAGCACCCCCCTCTCTGTCAGCCCACCCCCTCTCTGTCAGCACCCCCTCTCTGTCAGCCCACCCCCCCAGTCAGCACCCCCCTCTCTGTCAGCCCACCCCCCTGTCAGCACCCCCCTCTCTGTCAGCACCCCCCTCCCTGTCAGCCCACCCCCCTGTCAGCACCCCCCTCTCTGTCAGCACCCCCCTCTCTGTCCATACCCTCTCTGTCAGCACCCCCCTCTCTGTCAGTCCATACCCTCTCTGTCAGCACCCCCCTCTCTGTCAGTCCATACCCTTTCTGTCAGCGCCCCCCTCTCTGTCAGCCCACCCCCCCTCTGTCAGCGCCCCCCTCTCTGTCAGCCCACACCCTCTTTTAGCACCCCCCCGTCAGCCCTCCCCTCTCTGTCAGCAGCACCCCCCTCTTTTAGCACCCCCCCCCCGTCAGCACTCCCCCTCTCTGTCAGCACCACCCCCCTCTGTGTCAGCACCCCCTCTCTCAAGAGAACACCGGCACGGCGACGCCTCCTTCTACCTCAACCTCCAGAGTCACGCTGAATAACAGCCATGGTGGCTGTGACTGGGAGTGGGACAGAACGAAGATAAAAAAAAAAGGTGTCACTCTCTCTCTGTGTTTCTCGCTCTCCTTCTCTCTCTCGCTTTCTCTCTTTCTCCCCTTCTCTCCTTCTCTCTCTCTTCTTCTCTGTCTCTATTCTCTCTCTTCTCTCTTTTGACGGGCACAGTGGCTTCATTTCACGGGGCACAGTGGTTGCAATTGATGGGGTACAGTGGTTGCAATTGATGGGCACAGTGGCTGCATTTGATGGGGCACAGTGGCTGCAATTGATGATTTGACTGCCCCTTGGCTAATTTTAAATAAATAAACTTAGGCTTTAAGGGGGCAAGGGCAGGTAGGTCAGTGCATGTCAGGTAGGTCAGTGTATGTCAGATAGGTAGGTCAGTGTGTGTCAGGTAGGTCAGATAGGTAGGTCACTGTGTGTCAGGTAGGTCAGGTAGGTAGGTCAGTGTGTGTCAGGTAGGTAGGTCAGCGTATCAATTAGGTCAGTGTGTGTCAGATAGGTAGGTCAGTGTGTGTCAGGTAGGTCAGATAGGTAGGCCAGTGTGTGTCAGGTAGGTCAGATAGGTAGGTCAGTGTGTGTCAGGTAGGTCAGATAGGTAGGTCAGTGTGTGTCAGGTAAGTAGGTCAGTGTATCAATTAGGTCAGTGTGTGTCAGATAGGTAGGTCAGTGCGTGTCAGGTAGGTCAGTGTATGTCATGTAGGTCAGTGTATGTCATGCAAGTCAGTGTGGGTCAGGTAGGTCAGTGTGGGTCAGGTAGGTCAGTGTATGTCATGTAGGTTATTGTGTGTCAGCCAGGTAGGTCAGTGTATGTTAGGTAGGTCAGTGCATGTCAGGTAGGTCAGTGCATGTCAGGTAGGTCAGCACATGTCAGGTATGTCATGTAGGTCAGTGTATGTCAGCCATGTAGGTTAGTGTATGTCATGTAGGTCAGTGTATGTCAGATAGGTAGGTCAGTGTATGTCAGGTAGGTTAGTACGTTTCAGGTATGTCATGTAGGTCAGTGTATGTCACCAAGGTAGGTTAGTGTGTGTGTCAGGTAGGTCAGTGCATGTCATGTAGGTCAGTGTATGTCAGGTAGATTAGTACGTTTCAGGTATGTCATGTAGGTCAGTGTATGTCAGCCAGGTAGGTCAGTGTGTGTCAGGTAGGTCAGTGTATGTCAGGTAGGTAACACCCCCCTCCATACAACCCCACCGTCTGCCGCACCATCACCCCCCCCCCCGGTGCTGGGCTCTGACTTCGGGCTGAAGCCCCTGGTCTTTTTGCTACCTAGCAACGCCCCTGGTCCATGGCAATCCTCTCAAAGGGCACTTCAATAATGGGCAAGGGCACTAAAGGACTTCGGAAGTGGGGTAGTGGGGCTGACATATGTACTATGTACTATGACATCTGACACACAGGACGGGATTAACAATAATTCTCAATATCCTTCTGTATCCCGGGCCAATAAAACCTGCGCAACACCCTTTCAGTCATTTTCTCAACCCCTAAATGACCTCCTAGCAAGTGCCCATGGGCAAGTTCCAACACCACTCGTCTGTATGGCTTAGGGACCACCAACTGTTCAACCATTTCATCATTTTTTTTACATACACGATACATTAAATCCTCATTGCTGCTAAAATAAGGAAAACAGAGCCTGTCCCCTGATTCGACAGGTACATCATTAATCACCATGACATTTTCCCAGGCCCTGGCAAGGGTTGGGTCTTTTCTCTGCTCGGTACCAAAATTTTCCTTGTGTACATTAAGGTCAGCAAACTCCAACGTAGGCTCAGATTCAGCGGATGGCTGTCCAGCTCCACTGGTTGTGGGGACCTCCTCAGGCTCCTCCAGCTCTCCTGCCATAACTGAGAAAGGAAAACCCGGGGAGCACTGAGAAGAGTCCCCTGAATCCACATTGTCAGTAGCGGCCAGGAGGTCTGGCTCTGTTACTGAGTTAGCTACTGCGACCGGGTCGGGACGATCCCACAGTTCCCAAAACTTAGGAAAGTCCCTACCAACGATGGCCTCGTCCATCAAGCAGGGCACAAGTCCGACCGGATGGGTCACCGTACCTAAACCAGTTTTAAACTGAACAGTGGCTATAGGATACTCGCGGGTATCCCCATGTATACAGATCACAGCAACTTTTTTAGCATGCAAATTCACAGTTTCAACCATCTCAGCTGTAACCAAAGTCACTAGACTTCCAGAGTCCAGCAAGGCCGTAATAGGCTTATTATTAACAGTCATTTGGCACATGTGTTTTCCCATACTTGGTGCTGCAGCGCATGAAACAGCAGCAAACATAGGCTGCCTTCTAATAGATAGATCACACTGCATTGGTTCATCTGTCAATGGACAGTTTGCTGCAACATGTCCCAGTTCTTGGCAACGAAAACACCTGATGTTTCCCCAGTTTGGTTTGCTGACAGGCAGTAGCTTCCCTTGTTTGGGATGCCAAACTTCAGTCCTGGCACCAAAAATCCTCCCCCCTATTTCCTTGCCATGCTTACCACCCACTTCCCCCGGAACAGTCTTACCGGTTGCCTGGGGAGACCGTGGCTTTGGGCGGAAAGTCCGTGCGGCTGTAGGGGTGGTGACCAGGTTCTCTGCAGCAAAGTACCTTTCAACAAGTTCCACGAGGTTGTCCGCCGAGTTGGGGTCTCCTTGACTCACCCACTTCTGCAGAGGAACTGGTAGTGACCTCAGGAACTGGTCCATGACCACACGCTCCACTATTTGTGGCCCAGACAGGGACTCCGGCTGTAGCCATTTTCTCACCAAGTGAATTAGGTCGAACATCTGCGATCTTGGGGGCCTCTCGTCTTGGAAGAACCAGCTGTGGACCCACTGTGCTCGAACTGCCAAGGTGACACCAAGTCGCGCCAGGATTTCCTGATTGACCTTTTCATAGTCTCCTGCTTCTGCTGACTCCAAATCATAGTAGGCCTTCTGCGATTCTCCAGACAGCAAGGGGGCGACCAGTACTGCCCACTGGGTTTTGGGCCAACCTTCCCTCTCAAATGTTAAGAGAAAGGCCTCTGGATCATCATCTGCAGTCATTTTAGAAAGAAAGTGACCCACATGGATGGCTGAGGGCTTGTCTCCAACAACATTAACTTTAGCAGGTGACCACTGTGCTAGTGTCTCCACAACCGCAGCCAGGGTTTTCCTATCCTCTTTTGCATCAGTGGCTAGCTGTTCAAACAGCCTCTGCGATAGCTCCTGTACAGCACCAATCTGTTGGCACAGCGCCTTGGTTTGCTCCTGTGCGATAGCGTTTGTTTGCTGCTGTGTAGGGTTTGCTTGATGCAGCGCAGCGTTTGCTTGTTGCTGTGCAGCATTATACAATATATACATATATATATGCAAGTTTTGTTTCAAATATATTATTGATGTCTAGGATTTAGATGGTTTTCAGCACAACACATCTAAGTATTTTTGTTTGTACATTTATATAGGGATACCCCTCACTGGGAGCACCACTTACCCCTTACTTTCTTTTATATATATATATCTATCTCACCCTCCTTATGGGGGGTGTGATTTAGGGGAGGCTGCATACCTCTTTTTCCTAAGCGCGGAATTATAGTCCATTTTTTTAGAATCCTTAATTTGTAGAGGAGCACGAAAGGGTGATTTCTTTTGTGATTCTCCTCCAGGTGTCATAAGATCTTTCTTTGTTTGTGAAAACGGGATCTTGTGTCATGACTTAGAGGGTTTTTGCGTTCTCTTATACCACAACACCTACAGGTGGGATTCACTAATGATGATGTTATGATAACTGCTAGGATGTTGATTAATCATGTTTTTTCAGTTTGGGGTATACCTCAGTAGTGACAGAGGATCCAATTTTATAGGAAAAATCATGCAGGTAATGTGTATCTTCGGAATAGAACAGAGATTTAATGTATCATATCATTCACAGTCTGCACAAAGTATTCTTTTTTTGAATTAATGGCAGGAGAGGTGTTAAACTCTTAGCCCATACCTTAGGAATGTGGTAGAATAAGTAAGACCCACCTTTTTAGAAAGGTGGGAGGAAAATTGCTCATTGCAAGTTCGCGTTTTTTTTTGTGGAACTAAAAGGAACTTTAAAGCCAACCTTAATAGGAAAAAGGTGGGGGTTGGTTTTTTAGGAGTAGAATGTTTGTAACAGGAGAAGAGACAGACAGTTTCTGCAGGGCACACATTCCAGGAAGACTTTCACTGCAGCATACACAAGACACATATACAGCATGAGAACTGCTGTTACATTCACACACATAGATCTGATTTAATTTTAACTTTAAGAATAATCTATTTTTTAAATTCTACAATTGATATTGTTCTTGTAACATTTTGCTATTTTATTATTAAACCAAAATTATCTTTTGTACAAGATAAGCGGTCAATATTGATGACTAAGAATGGAAAGGTTTATTTAAACCAAAATTAGATGCTGTTAGCACAAGTCTAGACAGAAAGTAAAATGCCGTTCAAAGAGTTGCTGTGTGTAAGGCCACACCCAGAGATGGTGAGATACATGTCATAGGCGGAACTAAACTTTCAGGAAGTGGACCATGGCAAAGTAATTGGGAAGGTCCATTCGACATCTTGGATGTGGGGTAATGGTACTAGTTCAAAGACCACTCAATTCAGTGAAAAATAAATGTAGACAATAAAAAATGTGGGTATAACAAATTGTATATGCTGAGATAATGATGCTGCATTCATTTTTTCAGGAATGATTTATAAAAATTTAACCTGGAGGAATCAGATTCCAAAAAGAAGAAAAGATGTCAGTTCAACAAAAGAAAAGTGTTAAAGAGAGAAGATTTATCATCATCACAGGATTCATCTTTTCCCTAGTGACAATTTTATCTGTGGTAAAATATATCACAAACTGTTCCAGCTATGCAGTGGTTAACAGGATTGAAGATTTACACAACAAAGTCATTACATTATTCAGAAACAAAAGAGATCTAGACATTGATATCAATATAGATGACGAAAGTGATAAAGACATTGATATCAATACAGAGGAAAAGAGTGATAAAGATATTGATCTTAATACAAATGACAGAAATAATAATTCTAGATATGTTAATATCAATACAGCTGAAGATTTGTATGGATATGTATGTGTAGGACAGGGATATGATTGCTGTATGGAATTATATTTCATTCATAGTAATAATGTAGAAGTCAACGTTAAAATACAATCTAAAACAAATTTTGTTAAAATGCAGGGATCTTATAGGTTAAATAACAGAACCAAAACTTTTGAATGTAATATATTGGGTAGGAGTTTCTGGTCTATATATTTAAAAGGTAATGATTCAACAATTTGGTCTGGAAATGTTACTAATACTATGTCAATATCTAGGAAAATACTTTATCCCGTAGATCAATTTTATTACCTTTTTCAAAGTTTTTTAAAAATAGTAGATCCAGAACATTTAAATATAGATGGAGATGAAAAAGGGGACGTTGTAAGAACATGGGATTTTAAAGTAACAAGAAAATTTACTCAAATAAGGGTTAAAATTAGTATTTCTTTAGTCGACATGATTGTTCCAGAAATTAATATTTTTCCACAATCTTTAAAAATGATTGAAGACAAAGATAGTTTGCATTTGATATGTAATACAAAAATATATTTACCTCAAAGTTCATTGTTGACTTGGATAAGGAATGGTGAATTTTTGGGTAGCTTTCTTCACAGTTCTACTATTATAATTCATAAAGGAATTTTTGGTAGTGTGAATTGGATCAATGATACATTTGTTTATCAACAAATGAGTGTGTCATTGAATAATACTGCTATATATGAATGTTGCATATCAATAGGAAATTATTCGATGAAATGTGCTAAGGCAAGTGTTGTTGTAATGTCTCCAAGGAAAATTCCATGTATTGATAAGAAAAGCATTTCTGCAAATCCATTTCAGATTAACCATTTCCAATCCAGAACTCTTTTGAGAGAGGGAAAGTTTGTCATTATATTGTGGAACTTTAATGTTTCAGAATGGAAAATTTCTACAAGATTGCCACAGTGTCAAGGACATTTGGTTAATATGGAATTGGGTATTGAAAGATGGTTTGGAATTAATAGTAGAAATCATAACAGAAATAAGCGTGGTATTGCTGAAGGTATTTTAGGAGGGATTGGCACAATTGGGAGTATAACAAATAGTATGGATAATAATACTTTAAAGTCTGATCTTGAAACAGCTGGTTTAGTGGGTAGTAACGGTATTAAAATACAAAAAGATTTAAATGAGATTTTAGAAAATATGGTTATTAAACAGCTAATATAATGGGTCCATCTATTTTACATCTTCAAAATATTACTCTTGATTTAATGACAAGTGAACAACATTCTCATATAGCCAGAGCCTGCTTAGAGATCCAGACTGAATATTCCACTAATTTTAAAATAATTGTGCAAACATTTCAGAGTGGAATAACTCCTCTTGGCATTTTACAGAATTTACCTGGAGAATATGTATATGCTATAAATCATACAGACTTATGGGAAAATAAATGGATAGGATGCAAACAAGATGTTTGTTATAGTTCTTCTATGATTCCAATAGCAAGACAAGAACAAATTTTGGTTCCAATCACTGTTTTGGGATTACCTGTCAGCAATACACAATTATTATACTATAAATTATAGTATACAGATTTTGCATTTAACAATGAAAATTTTGAATTAGAACAATTAGATCTGTCATCATGTTTACAATTCCAGTCTAAAGTTATCTGTTTACCTAATCAAGACAAAAGTATATTTAATTCTTGTTATCATAATCATACATTATGTTCAGCAAGAATAGAAAAAGTTGAAACAATTTCTGAATTAATTACCTTTTGTAGATAAAAAGAAGGTTTGTTTACAGATCATGTCAGATACAGAAAGGGTTAAAACTTTTTTTCTCTTCTTGTACAAATACAGAAAACCTAAATCAAGGCTTGTATTGTATAGAAGGAGACATTGTAGCAATAAGGGTTAATGGGTTGAGAACAAATTTAACAAATATGTTTATGAAAAATGCTCTTCCCACCCAATATAATATATCTCAGATAGATGAATTTCCCTGGGAAAAATGGGCAAATGTAATTCAAAAGGATAAAGGTTTATTGATGGCTTTAGATAAGGAACTTCCGAATGCAGAAATATTGTTTAAACATGAACAAGGTCATTTGCAAGAAATATCACATCAATGGTCAGAACTTTCAGGAAGTAATTGGTGGAAAAAATTCAGTAATAGTGTATCAATTTGGGGAAAAACTTCAATAACTTCAGCAGCAGGAAATATTTTATCACATCCTATAGTTATTCTTTTTATTATTATGTTATTCATTATATTCCTGTTATGTTTAATGTTTAGAATGAAAAAATGATATTATCAAATTATAAATGAAATCAAGCGAGGAGATGATTTATTGCAAAATAAGCTTAAAAGAAGAATGGGTTTTGGAATTGCAAACTCAGTTACAAATGAAATTACATCTGGAAATATTAGATCAAAGACAGAGTGTTTGTGACATGAATGATGATGAATGGATTAAAATATGAAGTATGATTATTATTCATATTTCAGAGGGGAATGTTATATTCTTAATATTCAAAATTTAATTTGGTTTTAAAAAATATAGCTCTGCAGAGTTCTCCCTTAATTAGTATGAATGAGTCATTGATTTAATAGGTTACAGATGTGATATTCGAGCAGGGTTTGGGGTTTAGAATCTGTTTTAGAAATTTGATGGACATTATAATATTATATATGTTTTTCTAAGGTATTCCTATGTAATTGATAGCTTGACATGGGGATTGTGTGGTTTCTGTAGACTCTCATTCATTTCCTGAGTCTGTTAATTTCTACTTCAAAGGCTTTGTCCCACATCCTGTAGGCTGGTATAGTCTAAAGTTAAACCAGATGTCTCAAATCTCCACCTTTGTATGGGAGGAGTTGGGAGAGAAAAGGGAGTGTGTATCTTTCGGTGCGAAAAATAGGAATGTGAGTTTATAAAAGGAAAAAGCTCCTTGAAGACGGTCTCTTTCTACCTCCATCCATCTTCAGAAGCACACAGACTTTCTTCAGCTACTCTTCAGCAAACAAAAGGTTATTCAGCCATTTTAAGATTTCAAGAGGTTATCGATAGCAGAGTAGAGAAGAGAAGGGTTGAGATGACGTAGGTTTCTGCGGGTAACTTTAAGGCGGTTGGAGGGAGAGGAGGTGAGGGAGAGAGTGAAACTAATAAGGTGGTGATCAGAGAGAGGGAATGGATAGTTAGAGAGGTTGCATGGAGTGCAAAAGTGAGAGAAAACGAGGTCAAGGATATTGCCTTCGGAGTGAGTAGGAGCATGTATCCACTGCTTCAGGTCAAAGGAGGAGGTTAGGCTGAGAAGTTTGGACGGGGTAGGAGTGTTAGTATTAATAGGGATGTTGAAGTCCCCGAGAATGATTGTGGGGATTTCAGAGGAAAGAAAGTAGGGTAGCCAGGCAGAGAAGTCATCAAGAAAGGTTGATACTGGTCCAGGGGGCCTGTAGATCACGGCTATCCTTAGAGAAATTGGAGTGAAAGACGAATACAGTGTGCTTTGAAAGAGGAGAGTGACAGAGAGGTAGGTGGCTGAAGTACCTGAAAGGTGCTATGTGGGACTAGAAGGATTCCGACACCTCCTTCCTTATGTCCCCTGGATCTGGGGGAGTGAGTCCAGAGAAGACCACCATGGGATGGGGCAGCAGAAGACATAGTGTCGGATTCGTGGAGCCAGGTTTCGGTAATGGCGAGTAGGTTAAATGAGTTGACGATAAAGAGGTCATGGAGAGAGGTGAGTTTGTTGCAGACAGAGAGGGAGTTCCAAAGGGCACAAGAGAAAGGAAGTCTGGTCCTGGGAAGAATAGAAATGGGAACTAAATTGTGTTGATTGCGGCTGCTGCCAGAGGGTGCAGGGTGATGGGTGCATGGGGTACAGTTAAATGATGGAGGCCCAGGGTTTGGGGATAAATCTCCAGAGGTTAGGAGAAGCAAGAGGGTGAGGGAGGTAATATGGGAGTGGGATTTATATGAAGGGACATGGCCCAGGGTCCTGCAGATTTTTAGTGTGTGTGGATTTAGAATTAGCAGGAGTTGATGGGTGCAGTAATAAGGAGAGGACAGAAGTGAGGGTGATATATATACATATATGCTGTGGGGGGGGAGAAGAGGGGTGAAGGAGAAATAGTTTTAGGATAGAGGACAGAACTGTCAAAAGGAGTGGTAGAGAATGCATGTTATAAGGAGAAAGAGCTAAAGGGTTAAACTAGGTCACCTGATGTCTGTGTGGTGTTTTTCAAAGTGTTTATCTTGTGTCTCTTCACTTTGTGCATTCCCTGAAGTGCAGAGTTAGAAGTGCTTCCACTTATAGAAATCGCCCACTTTTAAAAAGAGCCCGATTGCAAATGTGTGCCCCCTGAAAATGCTTCCCCCAAGAGAAGCTTATATTTATACTGATAGGGGTGGGGTGTGGGTGGATTTCAATTATCACTCAAGAGGTAATAAAGCTTGGCTGTTTAACAGGGCAAAATTCCTAATTCAGAAACATGCTTTAAATCTTGCTGTAATGATAAGGTGCTATAGTGCTTTTAAAAATCAATAACCAAATTTCATCCACAATTCCTCCACGACTGTAGTGATACTCCACACGTCACATGTTCAAGTGACACCACTCTTGTGTCCCCCCCCCCCGGGGGATAGGAAGACACGTCATATCCCTGTGTCGATATGCATGGGGGAGGGGACAGGACGGTGTAGGAGTCAATAGCTGGTCTGTTTGGAGCGAGAGGACACACAATCTCAACATTTTTATGCTTGTCACAGAGTGGTGCACTGAAGCACCTGTACCATGTGAGTACCCTGCATATTGGCTTTTTGTTTTAATAAACATATATTTTTTATAAACGGTATCACACTATCCAGTCCTCATTTCTCATATACATGTGGAGACTACGCCATTGGACAGCATAGAATATCACAGATCCATCTACACAGAACCCAGAGTTGGTTTGCTGGAGTGTTTAGACCAAGCTTAATTGCAAGGTAACACGCCCTGAGGTGAGAATACTCACACACACACAGGGGGAGCACAAGAGTGGTGTTACTTGAACACGTGTGGAGTATCACTACAGCCGTGGAGGAATTGTGGATGAAATTTGGTTATTGATTTTCACAAGCACTATAGCACTTTATCATCACAGCGAGCCTCAGATCTTAGTTCATTTGCTTTAATTATCCCACTTGCTGCCGCCTGTGTTGTAAACTTTACCTCCCCATTCGAGGGGGGGCAGGTAATCTGCAGCAGGTCTTTTGTCACCTTTATATATAAGATGACTTATTTTGTACTATTTCAAATACCAACATGAACTATGTTTTTTTTTGCATATTGATTTATATATTATTTCTTATATAGTATATACCCAATTAACATTCCCAACAGACTTCTATCTACAGTCCAGACATCTCTGGCCTTTTTATATAATCATTGTTTTTACTGACACAAGTAGGTTCATTTTTTATTCTATTTTTTTTTTCTCCCAGGATCGTACCACCACCTCACTTGAGTCCTATATTTAGTTTTTATTTTCTCATTGGTTGCTCTATGTTAACCATCCCACTCAGTATTTTTTGCACTCACCATCACTTTCCACACCCCCTCACCCCCCCCTTCCTCAACCCTCCTTCCCCTTTCCCTTCCCCCTTCCTCCCCCCCCCCTTCCTCCTCCTCCCCTTTATCCCCATCCTCCATTCCCTTCCCCTCCCCTCTTCCTACCCTATCCCCCCTCCCCTATCCAACCCAACTTAACAACCCTTCCCTTTCCCCCCCCCCCTTTTCCTTCCCCCCTATCCCATTGTCCTTGTCCCAGTCATCCTTTATCCTTCCCTCATTTCCCTCCTCCACCCTTTCCCATCCCACCCACATGATCATTACAATTTTCATTTAATTTATATCACTTCCACTAATTTGTGCCCAACCCTGTTGGTTAGATTCCAGCCTTAAAGCTCTTTCCGAGCCTTCTTGATGTCTTCCCATGTGCACTACCCATTGATGGTTGTCTATGACTTGACTCTGAGGCGCAGACGAAAAGATCCTCATCTGGGTGAGCGACTGACGATGGGCATGGTGGTTGACAGCCTATTCTACCATACCATTACTATTTATAATTTTCTACATTGTACCCCTGGTTTATGTAATGGGTTTAACTCTGTTTTTGTTTTGCTTGTATGCAATGATACATCTAACTGTCTTTAAAATATCCCCTGATGAGCCAAAAGTGGCGAAACATGTCGGGACAATCACTCTTGCCTTATCGAGTGATTTTATATTTTGTCATCTGTTTTGAATTCTCGATGTATCTTTGTACATGTGCACATAACCCTTACCAAACCTTTTATAATGTTCTGTATGTAATAATAAAATTATATATATTTTCTAATATCCGTCATGGTTTATAATGATTCTTTTTTGCTGGCACCTAAAAAGTCCCGCTTAATAAAACTCCCTTTTTTACATCATCACAGCGAGATTTAAAGGGGTTGTAAACTCTCGTTTTTTTTGTTTTTTTAAATAACAAACATATCATACTTACCTCCACTATGCAGTTTGTTTTGCACAGAGTGGCCCCGATCCTTGTCTTCTGGAGTTCCCCAACGGCGCTCGCAGCTCAACCCCGCATTGGGAAACCCCCTGGGAGAAGCGCTTTCCATGGGGGTTACCGTGCAGGCACGCTCCCGAGTCCAGCATTTGCGTCCATAGACACAGAATGCTGGACTCAGCCCCGCCCCCCCCGGCGCCCGCATCATTGGATTTGATTGACAGCAGTGGGAGCCAATGACTGTGGTGCTATAAATCTATCCAATCGAGCTGAGACCCTGGCCAGAGAGAGTGTGCGCTTCTCTGGTGTGGGAACGAACGGGCTCAGGTGAGTAAAACGGGGGGCTGGGGGGCTGGTCAATGACAGTTTTTTCACCTTAATGCATAGGATGCATTAAGGTGAAAAAAGCACGAGGGTTTACAACCCTTTTAAAGCATGTTATATAGACTTTAATGCAATTTTTGCTTTGTTTTATTGTATTGATTGATTGTCACTTAGCACTTTGGCACTTTATTTTATATCGCTTTATGTTTTATTATTGATTTTTTTGGCAAAATATTTAGCACAGTCAATACTATATTAATTTGTTATTGCTTATTGACACTAGCTTAGCGCGTTATTTTCATATATTTAAATTATTTAGCACGGTTGTATGGGACGTGATAAATTCCAGCAGGCGAATATCTCGTCTCAGATTTAATACTTTTTGGTAGCTTGCAAGATTTTTAGTTTATACAGAGAGAGGTCCAGCATTTGCAGATCGCTGGATATATTTGTAATCCATGGGCACAATCGCCCGCCGTGGTTGCCACGGGTGACAGCTCATGGGTAATTTCCTCAATACTGATGGAACAAACACAGTTCCCCGTCTCGCTTCCTCGGTTGCTAGGGGCAACGGCTGGCAGTCACATGTGATCAGGTGGTCCCGGAACGAGCCCCCAAATGTGTAGGCCCACCTGTCACTGTGCCCAGCCCGGCATTGACTTTCCAGTCACTCTTGAGACAATGAACAGTCCATGTGCTTGTTTTGTATTTTTATTGAGGGATTTGAACTTGGATAGGGATAGGAATATATGGGATGCCCAGAAGAACAAGCAATTGCTTGATTGTATATCAATCAGTTGGGACCACTATATACACTTAGCTACTCCACTCTCCTCCAGCACATCTCTTGCTGGAGGAGAGTGGAGTAGACTGTTACTCCCACTCTCTCTCCCTCCCGCACAACACTTTACTCCAGGCACAGCTATCACATAGTTAGGCCCAACTCTCCCTTAGTCAGGCCTTAGCCTACTGCCCTTTGCAGGCAGGGACCGCGGGTCCCTTTATTGTAGCAAGAATTGGGAATAGTGAGGTAAGGAAGTATGTAAGTAAGTCCTCTTCAGGCCCTCCTGGCTGCAGCTGCCTGACCTTACTGCCTGTGACATTGCAATCCTCACTGGCTCCACACTCAGCTCTGTTTCCTCTCAGTCCTCTCTGGCATGCCTCTCTAGTTCTCCTAATAGCTCATGTCACTCACCAGCCCTCCTGGCTGAAAACTGGTGGTTCCCTCCTGAAGACTTGCCCGGCAGTACTAGCTCCTGCTGTCCTCTCTGACTCCTCTCTGTACCTCCTGTTCAGATCCTCCATGAGTTTGTGAAGGGATCCGTCCTGCACCCAAGTCCCAGGCCCAAGGTCACCCCGACTCCCACCCCCAGATTGGGGAAGCTTCCTCAAAGGCCCTGATAGCCTAGTACTCCATCCTCAGTTCTTCTACCCGACAACTCCTCCCCAGCTGGGCTGACCCTGAGTATTTCAAGGAGGCCTGCCCCCCAGCCAATCCTAGTTTGGGATTGGTCAGGGCTCCCTGAGATACCCCAGACAACTCCACCTCTCTTCCCCTCTTCTTCTAGAATCCTCTAAAAGCAAGAGGGAGGTAACCGTGGAGTGATGCTGTCTGTGAGTCACAGTTTCTGCTCTGAGCCACTCCCAGCCCACACAGATCAAAACAAACAGGCCTAGCTTCCAGCTGGTCCTGCTTAAATTTACCTGCACTACAAAAATCCTCACCTCTAGCACCTACCTATTATATTTTTGTATAATTCTCCTTTAAGGGGGCGTGGCAGGGTGTGTGTCCTATGTCTACATACTTTTGCTAATAGGTGTCGCTCGTTCCCATCTCAAAAAGTTGGGAGGTATGATTACATACTCCTGATTCTTGAACACATTGCATTACACACCCTGGACCAACGCAGTCTGTGTTATGTATCCTAAACCCGACAATGACTGCTCCGCAACACCTGTGCTATGCCATACACACTCCTGCACTGTATACATAATATTGTAGATTACATACTTCTCACCAAAGTGTTCATTGTCTCAACAGTTGCTGGTTGCTATGCAGTCCCTGACTATTTTAATGAAGTTCTTCTTTAATCACTTGCCTACTGGGTACTTTCACCCCCTTCCTGCCCAGGCCAATTTTCAGCTTTCAGCGCTGTTACATTTTAAATGACAATTGAGCAGTCATGCAAAATTGTACCCATATGAAATTGTTATCATTTTTTTACACAAATAGAGCTTTCTTTTGGTTGTATTTAACCACTTAAGGACTGCCTCACGCCAATATACGTCGGCAAGGCGGCACGGGCAGGCAAAATCACGTAAATATACGTGATCTGCCTCCCGCGGGTGGGGGGTCCGATCGGACCCCCCCGGTGCCTGAGGCGGTCCTCTTTTGTCCCCCCCGGCGATCGGAGGTGAGGGGGAGGCCATCCATTCGTGGCCCCCCTCTCGATCGCCGCTGGCCAATCAGAACATTCCTTTGCTGCTGTATGCTAAACAGCAACAAAGGAAATGATGTCATCTCTCCTCGGCTCGGTATTTTCCGTTCCGGCGCCGAGGAGAGAAGACATCAATGTGAGTGCACAAACACACACACACTCAGTAGAACATGCCAGGCACACAAAACACCCCCGATCCCCCCCGATCGCCCCCCAATTAGCCCTCCCCCCCCGCCCGTCACACTGACACCAAGCAGTTTTTTTTTCTGATTACTGCATGGTGTCAGTTTGTGACAGTTACTGTGGTAGGGCAGTTAGTATTAGCCCCCTTTAGGTCTAGGGTACCCCCCTAACCCCCCCTAATAAAGTTTTAACCCCTTGATCACCCCCCATCGCCAGTGTCGCTAAGCGATCATTTTTCTGATCGTTGTATTAGTCACTGGTGACGCTAGTTAGGGATGTAAATATTTAGGTTCGCCGTCAGCGTTTTATAGCGACAGGGACCCCCATATACTACCTAATGTTTTAACCCCTTGATTGCCCCCTAGTTAACCCTTTCACCACCGATCACCGTATAAGTGTTACGGGTGACGCTGGTTAGTTCGTTTTTTTTTATAGTGTCAGGGCACCCACCGTTTATTACCGAATAAAGGTTTAGCCCCTGATCGCCCGGCGGTAATATGCGTCACCCCAGGCAGCGTCAGAATAGCGCCAGTACCGCTAACACCCATGCACGCAGCATACGCCTCCCTTAGTGGTATAGTGTCTGTACGGATCAATATCTGATCCGATCAGATCTATACTAGCGTCCCCAGCAGTTTAGGATTCCCAAAAACGCAGTATTAGCGGGATCAGCCCAGATACCTGCTAGCACCTGCGTTTTGCCCCTCCGCCCGGCCCAGCCCAGCCCACCCAAGTGCAGTATTGATCGATCACTGTCACTTACAAAACACTAAACACATAACTGCAGCGTTCGCAGAGTCAGGCCTGATCCCTGCGATCTCTAACAGTTTTTTTGGTAGCGTTTTGGTGAACTGGCAAGCATCAGCCCCAAGCAGCGTCAGGTTAGCGCCAGTACCGCTAACACCCACGCACGCACCGCACACCTCCCTTAGTGGTATAGTATCTGAACGGATCAATATCTGATCCAATCAGATCTATACTAGCGTCCCCAGCAGTTTAGGGTTCCCAAAAACGCAGTGTTAGCGGGATCAGCCCAGATACCTGCTAGCACCTGCGTTTTGCCCCTCCGCCCGGCCCAGCCCAGCCCACCCAAGTGCAGTATCGATCGATCACTGTCACTTACAAAACACTAAACGCATAACTGCAGCGTTCGCAGAGTCAGGCCTGATCCCTGCGATTGCTAACAGTTTTTTTGGTAGCGTTTTGGTGAACTGGCAAGCACCAGCGGCCTAGTACACCCCAATCGTTGTCAAACCAGCACTGCAGTAACACTTGGTGACGTGGCGAGTCCCATAAGTGCAGTTCAAGCTGGTGAGGTGACAAGCACAAGTAGTGTCCCGCTACCACCAAGAAGAAGACAAACACAGGCCCATAGTGCTCTTCCTGCTGCATTCGCCAATCCTAATTAGGAACCCACCACTTCTGCAGCGCCCGTACTTCCCCCATTCACATCCCCAACCAAATGCAGTCGGCTGCATGAGAGAGGCATTTTCTTTATGTTCTCCCGAGTACCCCTACCCAACCAAACCCCCCAAAAAAGATGAACAACGAAAGACACTCACATGAGTGTAGACAGGTAGGCTGCACACCCCATAAAGTGCATAAAAAACTACGAGAACCCCCTATCGGGGCTTTAAAGCAGCCAATGAGATACAATATGAGTGGTCAAAAAGTTAATTTTATTGGTACAAAAAATATTAATAAAGTACTATAAAATGAATAAATAGATTCTGACTATTCAAGTCAGGACATGAACTGGATACAGCATAAAAATTGCAACGGACAATGCCCGTGATAGGGAACAATGCACAATACAATGTGTTATAGGACAACCAAAATTTCTTTGAGTATTAGATCCTTAGAATATTAAGTAGACAGTGCCTGTGATTGGGAACAATGTACAATACAGTATATGTAGGACAACAAGAGTTGCGAGTATAAATCCTGATGCGTTTCGACCCTTGCTGGGTCTTCTTCAGAGGATAGTTGTCCACTGTAGGAATGTAAGCATATATCAAACATAACATAAGACTCAACAATAGCAAACCTATGTATATACAATGTAACATATCTGCATAAGTTGTATAATTACCTATCACAGGGTTCCTGGCAGTTCAAAGTGTTTAAAATAGTATGGCTCCTCCTATGTCCTTTGTCTCCCCCGTGTCAGGCCAACTCCCCAGAGCGCGGGTGGTAGACGAAATGTGCCTTGCGAGGGATCACGCCTACATGCCCACCACACAAGGGGGGAAGGAAAGGGACAGCGGACGGTCCAAACTGCACCCAGGTAAATTAGCGATGGTGCTAAAGACAAGGTAAGAAGCGAGGAGTCAGTTAATTCCTCCAAATGACTAGCAGATCCCCAGTTAAGGGGCAGTATAATTCTGTTGAAATGTAGGTCCATGGGTATGCAGGGAAACAAATGCGAAGGGCAGAAGGAAGAAGGAAAACTGGAAAGAGGGGGGGGAGGGAAAAGGGTGGAAGGGGAGGAAGGGAAAGGAAAAAATGGGGAGGGGACAAAAAGGGAGAGGGAAGGGGACAAAAAAAAAGGGGGGGGGGAAGAGAAAGGGAAAGAGGGGAGGGAGAGAGGGGGGAAAGGGGGGGGAAACATTGTGGGGTTCACTGTTTTCTCCTGTGTTGGTATCTATTCATTTCTTCCCTTTTTTTCCCCACACGTCTCCCCCTCCCCTTTTCCCCCCGTACCCCGTTTCCCCCCGCCCTTCCCCCCCTCTTTCCCTCCCCTCTTTCCCTAGTCATTTGGAGGAATTAACTGACTCCTCGCTTCTTACCTTGTCTTTAGCACCATCGCTAATTTACCTGGGTGCAGTTCGGGCCGTCCGCTGTCCCTTTCCTTCCCCCCTGTGTGGGGGGCATGTAGGCGTGATCCCTCGCAAGGCACATTTGGTCTACCACCCGCGCTCTGGGGAGTTGGCCCGACACGGGGGAGACAAAGGACATAGGAGGAACCATACTATTTTAAACACTTTGAACTGCCAGGGACCCTGTGATAGGTAATTATACAACTTATGCAGATATGTTACATTGTATATACATAGGTTTGCTATTGTTGAGTCTTATGTTATGTTTGATATATGCTTACATTCCTACAGTGGACAACTATCCTCTGAAGAAGACCCAGCAAGGGTCGAAACGTGTCAGGATTTATACTCACAACTCTTGTTGTCCTACATATACTGTATTGTACATTGTTCCCAATCACAGGCACTGTCCACTTAATATTCTAAGGATCTAATAGTCAAAGAAATTTTGGTTGTCCTATAACACATTGTATTGTGCATTGTTCCCTATCACGGGCATTGTCCGTTGCAATTTTTATGCTGTATCCAGTTCATGTCCTGACTTGAATAGTCAGAATCTATTTATTCATTTTATAGTACTTTATTAATATTTTTTGTACCAATAAAATTAACTTTTTGACCACTCATATTGTATCTCATTGGCTGCTTTAAAGCCCCGATAGGGGGTTCTCGTAGTTTTTTATCCCCCAAAAAAGATGTTGTGTCTGCGGCAAGCGCCGATATAGGCATGACATCCACTATTATTGTCCCTACTGTCCTGACAATCCTGGTCTTTGCATTGGTGAATGTTTTGAACGCTACCATTCACTAGTTGAGTATTAGCGTAGGGTACAGCATTGCACAGACTAGGCACACTTTCACAGGGTCTCCCAAGATGCCATCGCATTTTGAGAGACCCGAACCTGGAACTGGTTACAGTTATAAAAGTTAGTTACAAAAAAAGTGTAAAAAAAAATATATATATATAAAATATAAAAAAATAGTTGTAGTTTTATTGTTCTCTCTCTCTCTATTCTCTCTCTCTATTGTTCTGCTCTTTTTTACTGTATTCTATTCTGCAATGTTTTATTGTTATTATGTTTTATCATGTTTGCTTTTCAGGTATGCAATTTTTTATACTTTACCGTTTACTGTGTTTTATTGTTAACCATTTTTTTGTCTTCAGGTACGCCATTCACGACTTTGAGTGGGTATACCAGAATGATGCCTGCAGGTTTAGGTATCATCTTGGTATCATTCTTTTCAGCCAGCGGTCGGCTTTCATGTAAAAGCAATCCTAGTGGCTAATTAGCCTCTAGACTGCTTTTACAAGCCGTGGGAGGGAATGCCCCCCCCCCACCGTCTTCCGTGTTTTTCTCTGGCTCTCCTGTCTCAACAGGGAACCTGAGAATGCAGCCGGTGATTCAGCCAGCTGACCATAGAGCTGATCAGAGACCAGAGTGGCTCCAAACATCTATGGCCTAAGAAACCGGAAGCTACGAGCATTTCCTGACTTATATTTCGCCGGATGTAAACAGCACCATTGGGAAATTGGGAAAGCATTTTATCACAATGATCTTGGTGTGGTCAGATGCTTTGAGGGCAGAGGAGAGATCTAGGGTCTAATAGACCCCAATTTTTTCAAAAAAGAGTACCTGTCACTACCTATTGCTATCATAGGGGATATTTACATTCCCTGAGATAACAATAAAAATGATTAAATAAAAAAATGAAAGGAACAGTTTAAAAATAAGATAAAAAAGCAAAAAAATAATAAAGAAAAAAAAAAAAGCACCCCTGTAGCCCCCTGCTCTCGCGCTAAGGCGAACGCAAGCGGCAGCCTGTCGTCAAACGTAAACAGCAATTGCACCATGCATTTGAGGTATCACCACGAAGGTCAGATCGAGGGCAGTAATTTTAGCAGTAGACCTCCTCTGTAAATCTAAAGTGGTAACCTGTAAAGGCTTTTAAAGGCTTTTAAAAATGTATTTATTTTGTTGCCACTGCACGTTTGTGCGCAATTGTAAAGCATGTCATGTTTGGTATCCATGTACTCGGCCTAAGATCATCTTTTTTATTACATCAAACATTTGGGCAATATAGTGTGTTTTAGTGCATTAAAATTTTAAAAAGTGTGTTTTTTCCCCCAAAAATGCGTTTGAAAAATCGCTGCGCAAATACTGTGTGAAAAAAAAAATGAAACACCCACCATTTTAATCTGTAGGTCATTTGCTTTAAAAAAATATATAATGTTTGGGGGTTCAAAGTAATTTTCTTGCAAAAAAAAATAATTTTTTCATGTAAACAAAAAGTGTCCGGGCGTGGCTTAGCGATGGCCGAGTAAAGACGTGAGCTGAAGGAGCTCCGGGCCCGATCCGCACTTCACCGGCCAAACAACCCACTTCTACTACAGGTGAACACGGCATGTCCACCCCTAAACACTACAAGACAAGAGCGACGGCTAGAAGGACAGGAACCCCGAACCCACAGCGTGGGATAAGACGATTCCTCAGAGACAGGCAGGAGATATCCCCAGGCGCCATTGTAACCGCGCCACATGCACATCGCACGGAGAGAACCCCCACTGTGACACAGATACTCTCCCCATCTAATACTATGGAAGCAGATCCACACATGGGGACTCTGGCTGCATTCCGATCCGAGATGGCAACTTCTCCACACAGCCAGATGCGGATAGATGACGACCTCCGCGCCATGCTGCAGGCTCTTCCTACCAGGGCTGATATCGAGTCCCTGATTTAACGCGTGGAGGAAGCACATAACAGGGACATACAAGAGATCAGGACAGAGTTACACACGATTAACCACCGAGTGTCCGCCGGGGAAAATCTGACCACTACACTGGAGTCCAGGGTTTTATCTCTGGAACAAGCCCACGAATCCCACAATATGGAGATACAGGAGATGCAGCTGCATATTGAAGAAATGGAGAACCGTAGCCGCCACAACAACCTGCGGCTGCGGGGGATTTCAGAGGCAACGGGACCAGAGGACCTGGCGGAGACGGTAACAGCTATATTTCATAGACTTCTGGAAAACCCTGCACCCTCCTTGGAAATAGACAGGGTCCACCGAACCCTAGGACCAAAGTCTACAGACCCGGCAAGACCCCGTGACGTCCTCTGCCGCTTACACCGGTATGCTCAAAAAGAAACCATCTTGCGCAATGCCTGGGATAGCGGAGACATAGAATTCGACAGGGCACAAATTCAAATCTTACCGGATATATCCAGAGCCACTCTCCAACGCTGAGCTATGCTGAAACCTCTTTTGGAAGCTGCTAGGCAACATGGATACACTTATAGATGGGGATATCCCCTAGCGGTAATATTCTATATTTTACTTTCATGGGGTTTGACCTGATCCCAGTACCCAACTGCCTGCTGAAAATACAGAGACCGACGGGCCGCTCAGGACCTCTTACGCTCAGATCCAACCAGCCGGACAGATCTCAGAGGAGTCGGGGTCGCTCTAGAGCCTCCAACAACAACGGTACACGTGAGTCTTGACTTTTGAGATCTACTAGTTAAAGAGGTATGGGAGGTAGGCATAGACATTGTGGTACCTTTTTCTGTTAAACCACGGGGGTGTTCCCCCATTTTTAAGTTCCCCGGAATACCTAGCCGACACCCGCCTTATTTACCACGGGGGCCTGGACGGGGCAGGGGGTCCGCATATTATGATCAGGGAGAAACGGAATGTTTAAGGGTTGTCTTCCCCCACTGTCGGCTCCAATACGTGCACTGAAAGCAAAAGTACTGAGCAGAGCCAACAGCCTCCTATTCCATTGTCAGGATACCTTGAGCTTTGAGAGGACCATGTGTCTGTTGCTACTTCAGGGCCCTTTTTCGGTTAAGGTTGGCCTATGCAACTCCACACGGCCAGACAGTGGTGAGCATGAGAGGTCCCTCCCCACCCCTCCACACAAGGAGCATCTAAGGAATATGTAATGAGACGCTACACCTAGATCATAGTACCTGACCCAACCCGCCAGAGGACTTTTCCCACCCCAACACGAACTGTGAGTCAAGATAGAAACTCTAAATGATAACATACTCACTGGGTCCATGCCAGCACATGACGTATAATGGAAGGACACATGCAGAGGAATCAACTCCTTCCGCCCTGTGACTGGTCCCACATCTCAAAACCTGTCAATACTTCAACTTGCTGACCGGTAAGGAAGTTTTACCCCTAATGCCAATGGGAACTGTCGGTATTTGGACCCTGCTCAAATAACTTAACCCAGGCAGATGTTTAATAGCAACGATTGAGACTCTCGCAAAAGGGGGGGGGGACCACCATACTGACAATTTGCAATCTCTTTGTCAAGAACGTATGTGTTGGGGTGATGGCATGGTAACAGATGAGAGGGTGAAACTTGGTTGGGGCGGCCGTGTCTCGGAGGCTGTTGAGGGAGGGGGATGACGGGGTCTTTTCCATGGTACGGACCCCCCACCCCGCTGTCGGCCCCTGACGCGTGGACTGTCCTTTGCCAAGTGCGGGAGGGAGATGATAGCGGGTGGTTGGTTTGGTCCCGGGGGGACAGGGGGATGGGATACCCCACCGGAGAGTTGTTCCAGTTATTGTTTTAACTACGTGTCTGGCCTGCTTTCCTATTCTACTATACAAGTGCTGCCGTTTGTGTTAAGACATGTAAGACCTGTTATGTAGGAATGTTGTTCTATGAGGTTCTTATACCTGTTTATTTCTTGTCTAAGATATAAATGCCATTGTACCACCTGCCTGCACTTATAAATACATCAGGGTCAGGGGGGTGCGGACGGTGTCCGGATATCTCCCAGGTCCCTCGCTGATCACACTCACACTTAGGCACACGCTCAATACGCAGGATTCCCTGTAGAGCGTATAAGCAAGTTTTTTGCTAATAGCAATTTGAAACGCTTATAGAGAGTCTCTTACCCTCATTTCTATCCTTCTTCTGATTTTTCTCACTTTCCTTTCACTTCCCTTCTACCTTTCTGTTTTCACCTCCCCCCTCTACTTTCTCCCTACCCCCCACTCCCCAGAATCATGGACGAACTTCACATTGTAACCTTAAACGCAAAAGGACTTAATGTCCCTGAAAAAAGAAGAATGCTACAAAACGATATGAAACGCATGAAAGCAGACATAGTTCTGCTACAAGAGACCCACTTCCGGGAAAATGCTTTTCCCATCATGAAAAACAGACACTACCCGACGGTATACCACTCAACGTATTCGGAGGCCAAATCTAGAGGGGTCTCCATTCAGATATCGGCTAAAATCCCCTGGTCTTTGACTGCTATAAAGACAGACCCAGAGGGAAGATACCTCTTCCTCAAGGGCATGATAGGCGACGTGAAGGTGACTATAGCCTATACGCTCCCAACTGCCACCAAGACGCTTTTATCAGGAAACATCTGAAACTCCTTCAAAAATTCACAGAGGGCCAACTCATTGTAGGTGGAGATCTAAATATCCCCCTCATCCCTTCAGAGGATACCTCGACGGGATCATCTTCCACACACAAAGGAACACGCAAAGCTATTTACTCGGCTCTGCACGTGACACAATTAATAGATGCCTGGCGTCTCTTGCACCCCGGAGAACGGGACTATACATTTTTTTCCCGCCCACACCAAATGATCTCATGTATAGACTACCTTTTGATCCCCCATAGACAATTACAAGCAGTCAGGAGCACCACTATAGGCTCCATTACATGGTCAGACCATGCCCCAGTCATGATGCGCTATGCTTTGACAGACTTCTACAAGGGACAAAGAAGTCCTTGGAGACTGAACGAGAGCCTACTACAGGACCCGGAGACGCTAGCAGCAGTCACCAGAGAAATAACACACTATTTCCAAGAATATCATACCACGGGCAGCAACAAGGGACTTGTATGGGAAGCCCACAAAGCAGTGATAAGGGGTAGCCTTATACAACATGGTTCACGACTTAAAAAACAGAGGACTGAACAAATGACCCTACTGATAAAAAAATTACAGTCATTAGAGATTGCACATAAACAGACCCAGACCAGACAATTGGGGATTGAATTGGACACGGTTCATACACAGATCACTGATCTACTTCATTATAAAGCCAAAGCTGCAATGCAAATTATCAGGAAAAGAGTATACGAATCTGGCAACAAATGTGGCAGAATGCTGGCACAATCTTTACAGACTCAAAGGACAGCATCTTATATACCCCACATCTCCTCACACTTAGGCCACAAAATGACCCTTTCCCAACAAATTACAAATGAATTCAAATCTTTCTACAAAAAACTATATAACATCCCCACGACATGCCCACCAACAGAGCGAATGAGGGACTATTTGACTAACTCCCTGATGCCCACACTGTCCACTGAAACACGCGACCTACTAGAGGAACCTATAACACTGCCTGAACTACAAGCAGCAATAGGCAGCACCAAACCGGGGAAAGCTCCAGGCCCAGACGGTCTAACAGTACAGTACTATAAAACTCTTCTGCCATCCCTGGGTGTCCATATGGTGGAGCTGTTTAATAGCCACACAGAGGGGGGCGGGTTCCATGACTCAACCTTGCAGGCTCAGATCTCGGTCATCCCTAAAGAAGGGAAAGATCCGACCCAGTGTGGAAGCTACCGGCCAATTTCCTTGCTCAATACGGATATCAAATTATTCACTAAAATAATAGCTTCCAGACTACAGCTACACCTCCCTCACTTAATACACTTGGATCAGGTAGGTTTCGTGCCCACTAGAGGGGCGAGGGATAACACCATTAAGGTACTGAACCTAATTCATAAACCAACCACACAAAAACACTGAGTGTCTTTGTCAGCACAGATGCTGAAAAGGCATTCGACCGTGTAAACTGGGCCTTTATGTTCGAAACACTTCGACACGTGGGAGTTGGTAGAAAGATGTTAAGATGGATTATGGCAGTTTACACAACACCGTCCACCAGAGTCAGAGCAAATGGGATGTTGTCAGACCTGTTTCCAATTATCAATGGAACGAGACAGGGCTGCCCACTTTCCCCCCTCCTCTTTGCCCTATCTCTTGAACCCTTCCTATGCCATGTAAGACTAAACCCCAACATTAAGGGGGTGGAGATAAATCAAACCCAATACAAAGTATTTGCATATGCGGACGACCTCATGTTCTCACTTACAAACCCAACAATATCCCTACCGAATCTGCTTAAAGAGTTCGAACTATACGGTAATCTTTCCAATTTGAAGATAAACTTTGCTAAATCAGAAGCTATGGGAGTTGGAATACCACATTCACAGCTGTTGCACCTCCAATCCAGTATTCATTTGAAATGGAATAAAAAGGCCCTAAAATATTTAGGTACACAGATTCCCCATAATCTATCACGGCTTTATGATCTAAATTTTCCACCACTGCTTAAAACGATAAGGGAGCTTCTAAACAAATGGGGCGCGGGCTTACACTCCTGGGTGGGACGGTGCAACATACTGAAAATGTCCATTCTCCCCAAATTACTCTATCTTATGCAAGCACTACCTGTGAGCATACCTGCACCTTTCTTCAAGAAAGTACAATCGACGTTCTCGGACTTTGTTTGGGCTAAACAAAAACCGAGACTTGCTCACAAAATTTTGGTTCTCCCCAAGCAGTACGGTGGCCTAGCACTACCAGACGTTCGTGCTTATTACCAGGCGGTTCATCTGGGAAGATTAATTGATTGGTGTCGGCACCAAGAGACCAATCGCTGGACTAGTCTGGAACAAAACCAAAGCCAAGTTCCTCTTCGGAGAGCTCCTTGGTGTCACTCGACTATTCCGGCAGAGATTAAGAGACACCCATTAATAGGAAACACCATACTAGTCTGCGCTAGACTGCTTACGAGGGCAACCCTTTCTTCACTGAACTCCCCTTTATACCCAATACTAGGGAACCCGCTGTTTGCACCAGGACTACAAGATATGGTATTTGGGAATCTAGTTCGGTTGGACCTTTACCAAGCCTCCCACTTTAGTGCGGACGGACGCTGGAAAACAACCACAGAACTTACTGATCCAACAGGCACATATAGACTGGACTTCCTGAGGGCACTTCAACTGAGTCATTTCCTCAAAACCATTCAACCCCCTACGAGCGGACAGATGCTCACCACATTTGAGGACATATGCTCAACCCCGGGGACTCTACCACACACACTTTCCCTGACCTACAGTATCCTCAATACTCCCCCAACGGACTTTGTCCCACCAGGACTAACCAAATGGGAAAAAGAACTGAACTGTAGCTTTAGCCTAGCCAAGAAACAACAAATTCTGAAGCTCACACACAAATCCTCTATATGTGCCAAAACTCAAGAGACGAACTATACAATTCTATCACATTGGTACAGAACCCCAACACAGTTAAGAAGATTCTTCCCGGCGACATCTGACCTTTGTTGGTGATGCCAAACGGAAAAAGGGACACTATTACACGTCTTTTGGTCATGTCCTAGTCTGACAAATTTTTGGCGAACTGTAAAGCAGACAATACAGAAATTTACAGACTACACTGTAGCTGATGATCCGGCCTTCTTACTCCTGCACGCGGCAAACATTTCCATGAAAACATATAAAAAGTCAGTGCTTCGTCACCTACTAGACGCAGCTAAGGTCTGCATTCCATTACATTGGAAGTCTAAAACTCCACCATCCATAGCATTATGGATCAAAAAAGTAAAAGAAATTAAACATATGGAAGATCTCATCCATACGGCACAAAATAGACAGGAGAAATTCTCCAAAACGTGGCAGTTTGGGAACATGTTTATATATTCTAATGAAGGTCAGGCTTTAAAAGCAACTAGACCGACTCGGTCTGCCGCGTGCTGGACACAGGAAAATCAGCAATGCTGTTACACTACATCATATACTCAATTCGTTCCATGATCCTGGGGGCCCTCCCCATCCCCTCCCCCCACCCTTGTCTCCCCTTTATACTTCTCCCACACTATATTTCTTTTCTTCTTCTTCTCTTTCTTTTCTCTTCTGCTTCTTTCTTCTCCTGATTGCAGGACCTTTCCACAACTTCTTGAAAAAAGGAAAAAGGAGAGAGGGAACACATGGGACTGTACTAATTAATTCGCCATGATTCCGCAAACATAATGGCCTTGAGTGTGCTGTGTTATGTAATAATCCGTGGTGAAGATATACTGTTTGTTGTATTGTTTGGTCCGTGTGGGCCCACTCTGTCTGTTATAAATGAAATTTAACAAAAAGTGTCAGAAAGGGCTTTGTCTTCAAGTGGTTAGAAGAATGGGTGATGTGTGACATAAGCTTCTAAATGTTGTGCTTAAAATGCCAGGACAGTTCAAAACCCCCCAAATGACCCCATTTTGGAAAGTAGACACCCCAAGCTATTTGCTGAGAGTCATGTCGAGTCCATGTAATATTTTATATTGTGACACAAGTTGCGGGAAAGAAACAAATTTTTTTTTTTTTGCACAAAGTTGTCACTAAATGATATATTGCTCAAACATTCCATGGGAATATGTGAAATTACACCCCAAAATATATTCTGCTGCTTCTCCTGAGTACGGGGATACCACATGTGTGAGACTTTTTGGGAGCCTAGCCGCGTACGGGACCCCGAAAACCAAGCACCGCCCTTCAGGCTTTCCAAGGGCGTAAATTTTTGATTTCACTCTTCACTGCCTATCACAGTTTCGGAGGCCATGGAATGCCCAGGTGGCACAAACCCCCCCCCCCCAAATGACCCCATTTTGGAAAGTAGACACCCCAAGCTATTTGCTGAGAGGTATAGTGAGTATTTTGCAGACCTCACTTTTTGTCACAAAGTTTTGAAAATTGAAAAAAAAAAAGATGTTTTTTCTTGTCTTTCTTCATTTTCAAAAACAAATGAGAGCTGCAAAATACTCACCATGCCTCTCAGCAAATAGCTTGGGGTGTCTACTTTCCAAAATGGGGTAATTTGGGGGGGGGTTTGTGCCACCTGGGCATTCCATGGCCTCCGAAACTGTGATAGGCAGTGAAGAGTGAAATCCAAAAATTTACACCCTTAGAAATCCTGAAGGCAGTGATTGGTTTTCGGGGCCCCGTACGCGGCTAGGCTCCTAAAAAGTCCCACACCTGTGGTATCCCCATACTCAGGAGAAGCAGCTAAATGTATTTTGGGGTGCAATTCCACATATGCCCGTGGCCTGTGTGAGCAATATATCATTTAGTGACAACTTTGTGCAAAAAATAAAAAAAAAGTGTCACTTTCCCGCAACTTGTGTCAAAATATAAAATATTCCATGGACTCAACATGCCTCTCAGCAAATAGCTTGGGGTGTCTACTTTCCAGAATGGGGTCATTTGGGGGGGGGGGGTTGTGCCATCTGGGCATTTTATGGCCTTCAAAACTGTGACAGGTAGTGAGGAGTGAAATCAAAAATTTACGCCCTTAGAAATCCTGAAGGCGGTGATTGGTTTTCAGGGCCCCGTACGCGGCTAGGCTCCCAAAAAGTCCCACACACGTGGTATCCCCGTACTCAGGAGAAGCAGCTGAATGTATTTTGGGGTGCAATTCCACATAGGCCCATGGCCTGTGTGAGCAATATATCATTTAGTGACAACTTTTTGTAAATATTTTTTTTTTTTGTCATTATTCAATCACTTGGGACAAAAAAATAAATATTCAATGGGTTCAACATGCCTCTCAGCAATTTCCTTGGGGTGTCTACTTTCCAAAATGGGGTCATTTGGGGGGGTTTTGTACTGCCCTGCCATTTTAGCACCTCAAGAAATGACATAGGCAGTCATAAACTAAAAGCTGTGTAAATTCCAGAAAATGTACCCTAGTTTGTAGACGCTATAACTTTTGCGCAAACCAATAAATATACGCTTATTGACATTTTTTTTACCAAAGACATGTGGCCGAATACATTTTGGCCTAAATGTATGACTAAAATTGAGTTTATTGGATTTTTTTATAACAAAAAGTAGAAAATATAATTTTTTTTCAAAATTTTCGGTCTTTTTCCGTTTATAGCGCAAAAAATAAAAACCGCAGAGGTGATCAAATACCATCAAAAGAAAGCTCTATTTGTGGGAAGAAAAGGACGCAAATTTTGTTTGGGTACAGCATTGCATGTCCACGCAATTAGCAGTTAAAGCGACACAGTGCCAAATTGGAAAAAGACCTCTGGCCCTTAGGCAGCATAATGGTCCGGGGCTAAAGTGGTTAATCACCAATGTTTTTTTTTCCCCAAACAAATGAAAAAAACATTTTCTTAGTTTCTGTTATACAATTTTAAAAAACAGCTAATTTTTCTCCTTCACTGATGTGCACTAATGGGCACTGATAGGCTGCACTGATTGACAGCACTGTTGGGGCTGCACTGATGTTCAGGACACTGAAGATCAGTGCCCTGATTATCAATGTAGATGTCCCCTTTCACATTTGCCGGTTACTGGATCTCTCCTCTCGCCAGTGTTAATTTAGTTAACGAAAATGTTTTCATCAGCGGCAATTTTACAGTGACGAAAACTAAATGAAAAGTACAGTACATTTTCGTCCCCTGACAAAAACTATGACCAAAATCATTTCCGTTTTCGTTAAACTAAAACGGGACGAAAATAGCAAGGAGGGAACTAATTTCCGGTTTTCATGGAGCTTCGCCTGCTTCCGCTCCCAGCAAGCAAGCGACTGTGTGCACCGTGATGACTGCCAGAGACCAGAGCTGCACTGCATTACAGCCAGGCCTCCCGAGTCCCAATGAGACTGAGTTTGTCCCTGTGTCCCACTCCCGAGTCACGAAACAGACAACTGCCAACCAGGCCCCCATTTCCAGAGCAGAGCAGACTGTGAGTGTGTACTGTAGTACATTACAATTACAGCAGGCCTGAGGCATAGTTGCCAACATTGCAAAAATTCGGGATACTTTTTTGCATGTAGGCGGAGCCTTGCTATAATTAGGGGGTGTGGCATTCTTTTGTAGGCGGGGCATACCGTAATAGAAAAAATGCGGCACGTGAAGCGTGCCATGGGCAAAAATGGGCGTGGTTTGAGCGGAATAGTGGGCATGTCTTAAATGGGCGTGGCTCGGAAGGGGTGTGGTATGAGATGAATGAGGGATGGAGGGAGAAAGAAAGAAAGAGGGAGAGAAGGAAAGAAAGAAAGGGAGAGAAAGAAAAAGAAAGAGAGAAAGAAAGAGGGAGAGAAAGAAAGAGGGAGAGAAAGAAAAAGAAAGAAAGAAAGAAAGAGGGATGTAGTGACAGCAGGCCCAGATCCTACACAACAGTAGAAATATGTGTATTCCAAAAGTTTAACAAACCAGCAGATAAAGATACTCCAAACACCTGGTGTTGGCGCTTCAATCATGCCGGCACCAAGGTTGTTATGGTGTCGGGATGATTGAAGTGCATTATTTCTATTATTACATTGTAATATAGCATGAAATTATTTATCTCACCATAATGCAGAATCAGTGGAAGCCCTGAGCGTGTCACCTGCCACGTCGCCTGCAACCAGATGCCATCAGGTGTCCCCAGCGGAGTCCCCCCTTACATCAGGCATTTTCAGCTGACTCCTCCCTTACATCAGGCATTGCCAGCAGAGTCCTCCCTTACATCAGGCATTGCCACCAGAGTCCTCCCTTACATCAGGCATTGCCAGCAGAGTCCCCCCTTACATCAGGCATTGCCAGCAGAGTCCCCCCTTACATCAGGCATTGCCAGCAGAGTCCCCCCTTACATCAGGCATTGCCAGCAGAGTCCCCCTTACATCAGGCATTGCCAGCAGAGTCCCCCCTTACATCAGACATTGCCAGCAGAGTCCCCCCTTACATCAGGCTTTACCAGCGGAGTCCCCCCTTACATCAGGCATTACCAGCGGAGTCCCCCCTTACATCAGACATTGCCAGCGGAGTCCCCCCTTACATCAGACATTGCCAGCGGAGTCCCACCTTACATCAGACATTGCCAGCGGAGTCCCCTCTTTCATCAGGCATTGCCAGCGGAGTCCCCTCTTACATCAGGCATTGCCAGCGGAGTCCTCCCTTACATCAGACATTGCCAGCGGAGTCCCCACTTACATCAGGCATTGCCAGCGGAGTCCCCCCTTACATCAGACATTGCCAGCGGAGTCCCCCCTTACATCAGACATTGCCAGCGCAGTCCCCCCTTACATCAGGCATTGCCAGCGGAGTCCCCCCTTACATCAGGCATTGCCAGCGGAGTCCCCCCTTACATCAGGCATTGCCAGCGGAGTCCCCCCTTACATCAGGCATTGCCAGCGGAGTCCCCCATTACATCAGGCATTGCCAGCGGAGTCCCCCCTTACATCAGGCATTGCCAGCGGAGTCCCCCCTTCATCAGACTTTGCCAGCGGAGTCCCCCTTTACATCAGACATTGCCAGCGGAGTCCCCCCTTACATCAGACATTGCCGCGGAGTCCCCTCTTACATCAGACATTGCCGCGGAGTCCCCCCTTACATCAGACATTGCAGCAGAGTCCCCCCTTACATCAGACATTGCAGCAGAGTCCCCCTTACACCAGGCATTGCAGCGGAGTCCCCCCTTACATCAGGCATTTCCAGCAGAGTCCTGTCCTTACACCAGGCATCCCCCAATGGATCCCCCCCTTTCCTTACATCAGGCATTCCCAGCAGTGGAGACTCTCTCCTCCGCCATTACTAAATAGAATGGGACAAAATAGCCGGGTGGCTGCCAATAGCAATTGAGCTGCGGCGCTGCCCACCCCCGCCCCTTTCCCACATCAGGTCACAGACAGACGGCAGCAGGGCGGGAGGTGGGCGGTGCCACAGGTCAAAGTCTATTGACAGCCACCCGGCCATTGCTAAACAGTAAATTGTTTGTTTATTTTGGTCTTCGGGAAAATGGCGGCCGGTGGAGACATTGTCTCCGTCGGCCACAGACCTCTAGCGGCGGCGGGCGGTGAAAAAAAAACAAAAAACGGTAAAGTAAGAATTTCTTGGGACATTTCCCAGGAATGGCTAAATCCGGGAAAAGGGTCTAAATCCCAGGAATGTCCTAGGAAATTCATGACAGTTGGTAAGTATGCCTGAGGCCTCCCCTCAGACCATCGTCTGTCCAAACTGTGTGTGCATTACACAGACCTCATCTGACCACTGGCAGTGGCATCCAGGGCACTGTGTGTTACAGGCCACCCTTCAGACCTGAGACCACATCCAACACTGTGCAGCATTACAAGCCTCCTCTGACCACCGGCATCCAGGACACTGTGCATTACAAGCCATCCTAGTCAGACCTGCTGAGACCAGACCACCATCCAGCACTATGTGCAGCATTATAGGCCTCCTCAGACCATTGTCCAGAGAGCCCTCTGAAGCATTACAGGCCTACTGAAACCACCGTCCACTCCAGAGCACTGTACATTATAGGCTTCCTCTTCACTAGGGATAAGCTGAACACCCCCCGGTTCGGTTAGCACCAGAACCTGCGAACGGACCGAAAGTTCGCGCAAACTTTAGAACCCCATTAAAGTTTATGGGACTCGAACGTTCGAAATCAAAAGTGCTCATTTTAAAGGCTAATATGCATGGTATTGTCCTAAAAAGGGTTTGGGGACCCGGGTCATGCCCCGGGGGACATGTATCAATGTAAGAAAAGTTTTAAAACTGAAGTTTTTTCAGGAGCAGTGATTTTAATGATGCTTAAAGTGAAAAAAAAGTGAAATATTCCTTTAAATATCGTAACTGGGGGGTGTCTATAGTATGCCTGTAAAGTGGCGCGTGTTTCCCATGTTTAGAACAGTCCCTGCACAAAATGACATTTTTAAAGGAATAAAAGTCATTTAAAACTGCTTGCGGCTTTAATGTAATGTCGGGTCCTGGTAATATGGATGAAAATCAGTGAGACAAACGGCATGGGTACCCCCCACCCCCCAGTCCATTACCAGGGCCTTTGGGTCTTGTATGTATATCAAAGGGAACCCCCAGGAAAGGCGTGGGGCCCCCAGGACCTACATACTCTGAACAGCAGTATACAGGCGGTGCAAACAAGACAGGGACTGTAGGTTTGTTGTTAAGTAGAATCTGTTTGTAATTTTTAACTGGCACATTTTTAAAGTGTGGCTCCAGCCAAAAAAATCTATTTTTAAGCTTTTTGGAAAACATAGGGAAGGGTTATAACCCCTGTAACATTTGTTTTGCTGTCTGTGCACCTCTTCAGAAGATTTCACCTCACTTTCTGTCCCAATGAGAAATGTTTTTTGAAAATTTGGGGTTTTTAGTGAAATAAGGATTGTAGATAAAGCATCAGTGGAGAGGAGACACGTTTTTCCCATATTAACTCTTACAGGAGAGAATTTCCTTTCCTAGGGGTAGATTTCATCTCACTTCCTGTTGTCTCCTTCCGTTTGCAAGTAGGAGTCGTTTGTAGGTTGGATGTTTGAAAGTAGGGGCCTGCCCTATATACTCTGCAGAAATTGGGGCCTTAGGTATTGGTGTTGCCACAACACTGTAAGCCCTCACAGTTAATCTTGGTGGGCGCAGGAACGGGCCCTGCTGTGAAATATTAGATCAAGAATTGTAATTACATGCCATTGTTAAAAAGGGGCAGAAAAATTGAGCCTTTGGTGGTGGTGGTGCTGGTGCCACAACACTAAGTCCTCACAGTTACTCTTGGTGGGCGCTGGAACGGGCACTGCTGTGAAATATTATATCAAGAATTATAATTACATGCACCTGTTGAACAGGGGCAGAAAAATTGGGCCTTTGGTGATGGTGGCAGTGGTGGTGGTGTTGCCACAACACTGTAAGCCCTCACAGTTACTCTTGGTGGGCACAGGAATGGGCCCTGCTGTGAAATATTAGATCAAGAATTGTAATTACATGTCCCTGTTGAACAGGGGCAGAAAAATTAGGCACTTAGGCACTGGTGCCACAACACTGCAACCCCTCACAGATGCTATAGTTGGAGCGCAGGAATGAGCCCTGCTGCAAAGAATTGCATCAAAAATTGTAATTATACGCCCCTGTTAAACAGGGGTGAAAAATTGGGCCTTGGGCACTGGTGCTGGTGAAACAACACTGCAACCCCTCACAGATACTCTAGTTGGAGCGCAGGAATGAGACCTGCTGCAAAATATTGCATCAAAAATTGTAATTACATGCCCCTGTTAAACAGGGGCTGAAAAATTAGCCACTGGTGGCGAGGCCAGAACCAAAAATGTTCTTACAAGCTATCAGCATGATCATTGAGGAGGAAGAGGATAATCAGTCAGCATAACAGGATAGTCACTCAGCATCAGCATAGGCAGTCTTGAAGGGATCTGACATTTCAAAAAAAAATATTCGGTTAGATCAGCATCAGGTGCTTGGTAGCTGGTGGTGATCCAAGACTGATTCATTTTTATGAAGGTCAGTCGATCGACCGAGTCGGTGGACAGGCGCAACCTGTGATTGGTTACAAAGCCTCCAGCAGCACTGAATGTGCGTTCCGAAAGAACGCTGGATGCAGGACAGGCCAGTAGCTCAATTGCATACTGTGCAAGCTCTGGCCAGTGATCCATCCTCAAGACCCAGTAACCCAGAGGATTTTCGGTGGGAAAGGTGTCCAAGTCAGATCTTGCCCCTAGGTATTCCTGCACCATGTAAAACAGACGCTGGCGATGGTTGCTGGAACTGATCATACTGTAGCGCTGACAACTTTTGTTTTTAGTCATATGTGTGTTATAAAGGTGATAAGTGATATAGTGCCATCTTGTGGACAATTGAAAAGGTACAATACTTTTATGTTTCATGATTAGGAGAAGTGACATGGAAGTGATTGATTGTTTACTTCTGAACATTAACTATGACCTACCCACAATGCTCATGGACCAGAGGAGAACTGAACTGCATTGTGGGAGGGTATAAAAGGTTTGGGAGCAGCCATCTTAGGTCTCTTGTTCCTGGGACACGTGGCCTGCCGGCATAGCTCTGTGGGTGTGTGTGTCCCACAGGGTTGTGGCCTACCTTGTGAAGGAGCAGAACGGCAGCAAGGATCCTGCGATTGATCACAATGCGCTGCAGCAGCAGAAGTGATCGTTCCGGAGACCCGTGGAGGAGGTAACCGAGGACTCCTGGTCGTTAGTAAACGGAACAGTGTGACAGCATGGTGGCGGCCCCATATGGACTGAGAACTGCTGAAACGGAGATGTCCATTTGTCCGTATCCAGTGCGGTGAGGGGGTTAACACCCGGAAGTTTGTTTAATACTAAACACTTAGAACTGTTACAGAGTGTTGCTGGGACTGATAGTACCACAGAACAAGTTGAGTTGGAGAACATTACATTTGCATAGACTTCAGTATTCAAGAACTGATACTAGATGTTTGTCTTCTTCGTATAAGAACTCTTAATCTTAATCAATCTGCTGGATTATAATTGACTGTCATAACTATTTACTGTACTGTTGCACTACGTTGGTGTGATAGTGTAGTCACTGTAATAACTTCTATATAAATACCCAATTCAAGTAAAAAGGAAGTTATTTTGGTTATTACAAAAGTTTGTGTGCAGTGTTGTTATTTCTCCTGCAGGTGGAACTACAAACACCCAGGTAGAGGTAAATATAAATATAAGTGTATATTGTGGGCTAAAGTTGGTATTAGTGTCATTACAACACTGCACTACAGCTGTTTCAAGGGGATTGAACAAGTTAAGAGGGGTGGAGAGAATAGAGGACAGGCCCAATAATAAACCAGCAGCTCCACCGTGAGTTATTGCTACATGTGGGGGCTCGTCCGGCATAACTGTCACTCTGAAGTCAAGCACCCCCTTAAGAACCATAGAATGGATCCCCCCACTGTGGCACAGTGGTGTGAGGCGGAAGGCACCCGCTCAGAAGCGAGCGTGGCCATGGAACTCTGGGGAGATATCTGGGAGAAAGAACACATTAACCGAGTGGTAAAAAAAACACTATCCCCAGAACAAAGAGGCAAGGTGGTCGCAGTAAGACCCAATCATGAGACATTCGGCACTTATGCATTATTGGAGTGGAGGAAGGGAGTTTCGGAAAATTTCAAGGGTGCAAGTGTTGAACTCGCTGACAAGACCAAATTTTATCTGACCCACCCAAGGGAAGAGGGGAAGAAGCTTGCCAACTTCCCACAGATGAGTTCAGCAGAAATCAAGGTTCCATCACAGTCAGCACCGGCTGCAATTGAGCCAGCACTCTTCACAGCCCTGGGAAATTTGGTGTCCCAATGTCAAAAAGGGAACCCAACATATTCAGGGACTGGGTTCCGAAAACTGGGCATTTTCTCGGGTCAACGGCCTGTACCCAAAGGAGAAGACACCTTTGAAGAGTGGTTGGAACAGGCCATGCAAGTGTTGGATGAGTGGGACATCCCTGAAATGCAAAAAAAACAGCAGATTACTGAGAGTCTGAAAGGGCCTGCTTCCGAGGCTAATCGAAATCTGAAGCTCAGCAAACAGAACTGTGTAGCCCAAGACTACTTAGATATCCTGCAAGATGTGTTCAGACGTACCGAAAAGGTTTGTGACCTAATTTATCAATTAGAACACACCTATCAAGGAACAGGAGAGAAGTTGTCAGAATATATGAGACGTGTTGGACAAGGTTATTCACCAGATCTTGTTAAAGAAGGGGTTAGATCCTCGTGAGATGGATGAAATTCGAGCCAAACAAGTTTTAAGAGGTGCCCAGCCTTTGGATCCCATCACCCTCCAGTTAAGAACTCGTCAAGATGGAGGCATATTGAAGTACCCAGATCTAATTCGGATTGTATGGGAGGAAGAAGCTAGCCTAGAAAGGAACAAGGAAAAAATTCAAGAACCAAAACACACTGTTGGAGTCATGACAGTTAGTGTGATGGATGATGATCCTCAGATTGAGCTTCTTAAGACTGAGGTGGCCCAGCTAATGGAGATGATGGCTTTGCTGACTGCAAGATTCCCTAATCCGCCCAACGGAGGAACTAAAAAAACTAAAAAAGTATCAGATTTCACCCTTAGAGGGGAATCTGGACTTTGTTTCAACTGTGGAGGCGCTGGACATTTTGGGAAAGTGTGCCCAAGCCCAAGGGCAGCAGTACAACGTCAAAAGCCAGCGGAAAACTTCAAAGGGCCCCAGTGAAGGAGTCAACTGGTGCCCTGTAACAGTCGTCAACTCCAACGAAACCCAGGTTTACAAAGTTTCGAGAGTAAGAGAGGGAAAGAAGTTGAACCCATGGTGGATTTCCCCTTAACCTAGTAGGACCCTCTCCAATCATCCCAATTCAGGTAGAAGGAATCTACGCCGAAGCACTGCTGGATACCGGAGCCCAAGTGACCTTATTATATAAAGATTTCTATATGAAGCATCTCAAGCATCTGCCCCTGCAAAAGTTGGAAGAATTGGAGATATGGAGCCTAGGTACCCAGAACTTCCCTTATGAGGGATATATCCCTATCAAACTTACCTTTGACCCGAGTGTGGCTGGAAAGGCGGAGACTTTTGACACCCTGGCAGTTGTGTGTCCTCGGCCCCCTGGGGCTGATAGAAGTTCCCTTATCATCGGAACAAATACTGATCTGGTCAGAAGACTCCTGGCACCGCTTGTACAGAAGGAAAGTGCCCCGGCCATGAAGGTACATCCCATGCTAACCCAAGTGTACAAGGATATAGTACACAAACAGAAGGCCCCACCAGAAGGGGTGGGAAAAGTTTTTGGCGTTTAGACAGAGGTAAAGAACTGCTACAACCGGGTGAAGTGATATGCATGAGGGCCTCTGTCAAGTTGAGTTGGAGACAACCTGGTCCTTTCGTTTTCTTGGAGACGGACACTCGAGAAGAGGATGTGGGTCTGGAAATACTCCCAAAAGTGTTATCAACTAAGACGCTTAAGAGAAGCAGAGGGAGGGTTTCAGTCAGTGTTCGGAACACGACAGCCTTGCCTGTGAAGATACCAGCAAGAATGCTGCTGGGGCAGGCGAATTAAGCAACCCCGGTCTCTTTAAGTGATGTCAAAAGAGGACCCGAAGAGGAGATTCCCATAGAGAACTTCTACCCTAAGAACACCTTACTTACGCCTGTTTGGATGGAGAGGGCCAAAGCCCAGCTCATGAAATGGAAAGAGGTTTTCTCAAAGAGTGAGTTTGATGTGGGGTATGCCAAGAGTGCCGAGCACAAGATCCGGCTGGAGGAAGACAAACCTTTTTGAGAAAGGGTTAGGAGGATCCCACTGGGAGATCTTGAGGACCTTCGAGAGCAGCTGGCTGAGCTGAAAAGGACTGGGTATATCAGGGAGTCCAGGAGTCCATAAGCCTCCCCGATAGTGGTAGTGAGGAAGAAAAATGAGTCATTACGGCTGTGTATCGACTATAGGACCCTGAACCGACGGACAATTCCTGATCAATACACTACCCCTCGTATAGAAGATGCCCTACAGAGCCTGTCAGGGGTGAAGTGGTTCAGTGTATTAGATTTGAAGAGTGGTTATTATCAGATCCCCATGAGTCCTGAGGATAAGGAGAAGACTGCTTTCATTACCCCCGTGGGATTCTATGAATTTAACCGGATGCCACAAGGTTTGTCTGGGGCCCCAGCAACTTTCCAGCGGCTCATGGAGAAGACGATAGGCGACATGAACTTGAGTGAGGTCTTAGTATACTTTGACGATATCATAGTATTTGGCCGAACTCTTGAAGAGCATGAAGAGCGACTGGAAAAGGTTCTGAAGAGATTACATGATGAGGGCTGGAAACTTTCAATGGAGAAATGTCAGTTCTATCAATTTTCGGTGCACTATTTGGGGCACATTGTGTCTGAAGAAGGGATAGCAACTGACCCTGAGAAGTTGGAAGCTGTTACCTCTTGGCCCAAGCCCACGAATGTGACTGAGCTCAGGTCATTCCTAGGATTCTGCTCCTACTATCGGAGGTTTGTGGAGGGGTTTGCGAAGATAGCCCACCCACTCTCAGAGCTACTGAAGAATCAGGAAGGGGCTGATGTGGATTCGGAGGAACCTGGGAGGCGAAAGGAAGGGCCTCGGAAGAAAAAGGAGTCTATCCTGGATCAGTGGACTCCGCAATGTGAGGAGACATTCAGACAATTGAAGTGGAGCCTTACCACTGCTCCAGTGTTAGCTTATGCAGATCCTACCAAGCCCTATGAACTGCACGTGGATGCTAGCCGAGATGGACTAGGTGGAGTACCCTTCCAAGATCATGATGGACATTTAAGGCCCATTGCTTATATGAGACGGAGCCTGTCTCCTGCTGAGAAGAACTACCCCACTCATAAACTTGAATTTCTGGCCTTGAAGTGGGTCGTGGTAGACAAGTTGAGAGATTACCTGTATGGTGCAGAGTTTGTAGTCAAAACGGATAACAACCCCCTCACATACTTGCTTACCACCGCGAAGTTGGATGCCACAGGCCATAGGTGGTTGGCTACTCTTTCAATATTTTCCTTCAGCTTGAAATACAGACCAGGAGTGGGCAACAGAGATGCAGATGCGCTGTCAAGAAGACCCCACAGTCCCCTGAGCTCTCAAGAGGATTGGACTCCGCTTGCCCCCAAAGGAAGGAGCACAAAAGCAGGAGAAAGGTGGAGCCAGAGCTGAAGAGATTGGAGTGACTACAGCAGGGGTACCTAGGTATTACTGTAATGTCTCTCAGATTGCAGCAGAAGGTCTACCTAAGTTATCGAGAAAAGACCTTAGGAGAGACCAACCGGAAGATCCACTCTGCAGGTTGATATTGGAAGCTCTGGAGAGTCAGCACCCTGATTTACTTTTGAAAAGTACTCGGAAAGAAGCTCTGTTGTTACATAAAGAGTGGAGTCGGTTGCAGTTGCAACAAGGGGTGGTCTACCGAAGGGGCCCCTCTGAAGATCTGGAGAAGAAGTGGCAACTGTTTCTGCCAGAGAAACACAGAGAGACAGTTTTAATCGCTCTGCATGATTGTCATTGACATCTGGGGGTAGAAAGAACTCTTCAATTGATAAGGGATAGATTCTATTGGCCTTACATGAGGAAAGAGGCGGAGAGTTACTGTCATTCCTGCCATAGGTGTATCCAGAGAAAGACTTTGCCGCAACGGGCAGCCCCGATGGGTCATTTACCAATCCAAGGTCCCATGGATTTAGTTTGCATAGATTTCCTGTGTCTAGAATCTGACTTGAGTGGGCAAGGAAATATTCTGGTAGTCACAGACTATTTTACCAGATATGCTCAAGCTTTCTCCACGAAAGATCAGAAGGCAGTCACAGTGGCAAAGACACTAGTGGAGAAGTTCTTCGTCCATAATGGCTTACCACAGAGGATTCACTCAGATCAGGGAAGAGACTTTGAGAGTACGCTCATCAGGAGATTATTGGATCTGTTGGGAATTCAGAAGTCTAGAACTACACCTTATCATCCGCAAATAGACCCTCAGCTGGAGAGGTTTAATAGAACTCTTCTCAATATGTTGGGGACACTGACCTCTGAACAAAAGCCCAACTGGAGTAAGCATATTGCTGCTTTAGTACATGCATATAACAGCACCAAGAGTGACGTCACAGGATATTCACCTTATCGGCTGATGTTTGGGCGAGAGGCTAGATTACCAGTGGACCTGGCATTCAGAACTTCTCTGGACCACACCTCAGAGACCTTTCATCGAGGATATACAAACAGGCTGCGAGAGAGTCTGAAGATTGCTTATGAGAAGGCTCAGACTATGTCGAACAACAGAGGGAGTAGAAATCAGAGGAACTTTGACCTGAAAGTAAGGATTCAAGATATACAACCTGGTGACCGAGTTCTATTAAGGAATTTGGGTATTCCTGGGAAACACAAGCTGGCAAATTGCTGGAGGTCACAGCCATACATTGTATGTAAACAGCTCCCAGGACTTCCAGTCTTTAAAATCAGGCCAGAAGGAAGTGCTGGACCAATTAAGATCTGGCATCGGAATCACCTTTTGCCCCTTACTGATGCAGTCAGGATAGTCCTCGAGGAGGAGTTATCATCTACATCAGAGGTTGCACAATGGCCTGTAACTAGGTCTCAGTCTGGGACTTTAACAACTGAAGATAGTGAGGAGAGAGACATGGACATTAGCTGGTTGTGGTCATCTGACATACCCGAAGCTGAAAAGAGTGTTTCATTCCCGACAACCGGGAAAGATAGTGAGGCCCTTAGGCCAGAAGTTCCAGAGTTTGTGCCATTGTCTGAAAGGGCTGAAGAGTGTTTATTTCCCACTGAAATAGAAGAAAACAGTGTTCATTCAGAAATAGAGGACACGCCAAAAGAACAAAGAGGAAAGAGGAGCATTCGCCCACCCAAGAGACTAACATATGATATATTGGGCGAATGTTCTGAGATAACAAAGGTTACTAGCAAAAGGAATGTCGATGAGCCTAGTTCCTCCTCAGTCAATCTGGAAAATGAGAGCCCTGTTTCACCCCTTGACACATCTGTATCTGATACTCAGGTGACAGTTGCGGGTACACAGAATAGCTTTCCAACACCTGAGAATTGGTGTGAGGCTCCTCTGTCGGTCCTGTGCACTCGTCTAGAGGCTAAGATGTGTAGCAGAAACAAGGTCTTGCATATCTTTGGGGACCAAAGATTTAGAGCAGGGGGAGTATGTAGCACTGACAACTTTTGTTTTTAGTCATATGTGTGTTATAAAGGTGATAAGTGATATAGTGCCATCTTGTGGACAATTGAAAAGGTACAATACTTTTATGTATGCTTTTGGACCAGAGGAGAACTGAACTGCATTGTGGGAGGGTATAAAAGGTTTGGGAGCAGCCATCTTAGGTCTCTTGTTCCTGGGATGCGTGGCCTGCCGGCATAGCTCTGTGGGTGTGGGTGTCCCACAGGGTTGCGGCCTACCTTGTGAAGGAGCGGAACAGCAGCAAGGATCCTGCGATTGATCACAGTGCGCTGGAGCAGCAGAAGTGATCGTTCCGGAGACCCGTGGAGGAGGTAACCGAGGACTCCTGGTCGTTAGTAAACGGAACAGTGTGACAGCGTGGTGGTGGCTCCATATGGACTGAGAACTGCTGAAACGGAGACGTCCATTTGTCCGGATCCAGTGCGGTGAGAGGGTTAACAACTGGAAGTTTGTTTAATACTACACACACTTAGAACTGTTACAGAGTGTTGCTGGGACCGAAAGTCCCACGGAACAAGTTGAGTTGGAGAACATTACATTTGCATAGACTTCAGTATTCAAGAACTGATACTAGACGTTTGTCTAGTATCAGTATTGTATTAATATACAATTATACACTATTTTCAATATTTATTCCCATATTTATTCCCAGATATCCCTTTCTGACAAGCTATGCCCCATCATTATTGTTACATTCATTCCCTCAATCAGACCTCTTTTATCATATGACTTCTATTGTATTAATATACAATTATACACTATTTTCAATATTTATTCCCAGATATCCCTTTCTGACAAGCTATGCCCCATCATTATTGTTACATTCATTCCCTCAATCAGACCTCTTTTATCATATGACTTCTATTGTATTACTTATCAGTAATCTTCATATACAAGTATCTTTGTACACATTACTTATACTATATAATACTCAATATAACCTACTCTGTTTTGAATGATTACTGATATACTATATTTCTTAACATTTATCCTCAGGTATTTTTACTTTGACAATCCATTTTTATCATTGCTGCCACATGGAGATCATTTCACTACCTATACACTGTCATTTCTTTACCTGATGTCATCCAGACATTACATGCTGCCTCAGCTCCCGCTACGGGGTTTGTTGTCCCCGGCCCACTCCATGCCATCTGCCATGTGCCACGCTCAGTGTCAGGGTTGGTAAGTGCTTGTCTGGCCAAAATCTTTCCAGCATTTTTTGTTTTATTCCTCTCTATACGGATTGAGGTTGACTTTTTGTATATATCCTACAGGATTACTATGCATCAGCTCCTGATGAGTGGACAAATATCATCCACGAAACGCGTCGAGCTATGATTGATGCCAGAACTCTATCCATTGTTACCTTGATGTTACCTATTCATTAATCTCATGATTACATCATCTCGCTATGCAATTTTATTATCAGTTACTGGATATGCCATCCCGGGCACCTATAGGCTATATGCTATTTTATATCAACATTACTTTGACCTTGACTTATCCAATGTAATTATGTATTCTACTGTTTATACTTTTCCATCTAATTATGCCTATAATTTTGTGCCAATTATATATGTATGTCTGTATATACACATGAAATTCCTTTACTATATATTTACTAATATTAATAAAATTACAATGTTAATCCTCCGCATTTCAAATTGCTTCATTTAAAGTCCCAAACTCCCTGTTATATATACCTGATTTCGGGATGGAGGCGACTAGTGCGCCTCATTTAAAGTCCCAATTCCCCCTTTTTTTCTGCAAAACTAAGTACCGGAATGGAAGCATTTGGAAAGTTGGATCAGCAGTGTTCCCCTGCTATCTACGCGAGAGGTTTAACACATGCCCTAATTGGGACTGAATTTCTGGATTAGTGATATATTTTGTGCATATTATGTATGCCTTCATTTATTCCACACAATGTTAGCATTGATGGCATTTCCAGCACTGGTTGCTATATACAATTTTATTTGTTATTATTATCAATATTTTTATTTTTATGTCCTGTCATTTACTACTTCCCACTGCTCTGCCACTGCTCTGGGCTGGCATGTCCATTTGGCGTGGCTCTGTGTTGGGGCTTGTCTCTCCTCTGCGCGGGAGCTGCGATGCGCCCTGTGGATCCTTCCTCCCCCTCCCCTTTAGGAGGTCTGGGTGGATACCCCTCGGCGCATCGACGCCACGTTCCCTGCGTCTTACGCGGGACGTTGATCATGGCGTCACCGCGCCGACGTTTGGAGCGTCATCTGCGTGATTACCATTGGGGGGAGGTTTGTGGCGCCAAACACTGAGCAGACGTCTAGCTCAGGTGCAGACGCCGCTCCCCTCCTCCCGCAGGCTCACGCACGTGGCGTTGGCGGCATGTGTGTATATAGGCCCCCCCCAATCGGAGCTAGCTGCTTACATGGCCAGTCTCCCCTTGGGGTCTCTGCACACTAGCTGATTTCATCTCGCTAGCTGTGCATGTTATGCAGCATCAGGTAAACCCTTTCATATCCATGCTTACCTTCACTGTCATGCTTTCTGCTCTGTCGCACTTTACACCTTGTTTCTTGTACTAGTTTTTTACGCAATTTTTTACATTCCCCCTACCCATCAATTCACACATACCCAGATTTTCCACTATTGATTTCTTTTATTAGATCCCCTTTTTATTTTATAACCTTCACGGCATTATCTACGAGCACTTTCCATACATGGGTATCTCTGGACACATTATTTATATTGTAATAAACAATAAGTCTAAAAATCATAAAATGTGCGTATCAAGTCCTTGATTTGTTATACTTATTGAGGCAGCGCTAAGTGTCCGATGTTATAAAACACTATATATAGAACAAATGTTTGAAGAGACAGGAAAGTTCAAAATTAAAGATGCAGTCTGTGGATGTGAAGGTAAACGTAGAGATCCTTTCACCAATAGCGATCACCGCGTGAGGGGGTCACCCCCCGTGAGATTGCACTCACCATAATATCAGTAATCACAGGCCTTTGAATAATGATCTTTAAATCTTTGCCGTCTCCTTAATTCAACCACCAGGTGGTGCAAGACCCTCTCGGTATGTATAACATGGGGAGAAAATGAAATGCCATATAGCGTAATATTGCTTAAGATCGTTTATTAAACAATACACAAAATCACATTCCCCATTTAAAATATGCGTACCAGATATATATAAAAACGAGCATTGAAAAGTGCACTGTGCCTGTATTAGCGTCCCCCGGGAGGAGTTCCTGGATGCGAGCTGTACACGGCTAATCCATTCGCTTCCTGGTTACCTTCCGTGGAGCGCAAACGTCACTTCCGGTTGATTACGACCCTGACGCGTTTCGTCACTTCCGGACGTCATCTGAGGGCGTAATCAACCACTCATGAGGCCGGCTTTATATATCAATGATAAGTTTTAACAGCGAATGAGGGAGGCAGAAGAACCAGCCACTCCCACTGCTCTATCAAGGCTCCCAGAGCTGTCAGCAGAGGAGGACTCTGGCTCGTAATACACTGACGCTGTTTTAAACTGATCCTGCCGACAGCATTAGAAAAATAGTGACTCTTACATCTTGTTTTAAGATTTCACATCCACATAGGATACTTATATCCTATGTGGCATTCCAATACATTTTCTACATATAAGTAAAATGCAAGAATGTATAACAAATATGCCAGGTATATATACACTCTTAATGGTGGGAAAAAAACAAGAAAAATGGAACAAAAATAGAAATAACACAAAACCAGGAAAAGTAAAATACAGACCGCCGAATGACCCACATCCTCCTTTGTATTTACCCTCTATCATTACCATTCGCTGACACCCATCCAGGGTGTAAGCCCTCATAGCGGATATGAATGGATAAATATAATTTATTAAAATAAATAAATATAAATAAACTATTAAACAAATCTACTGTATTAATGTATTAATCTAATCTTCAAAGACTTTCAATAAAAATATATATGTTAATTAAAACCATACATATTATTTATTAAACCAGGAGGATGTGTTCAAAATGGCTTTATATTCCTTTATGAGATTCAGATTCCGATCTTTGCAACTACTGTTCAAGTTTAACTACACTCTAGTAAAATGATAAAATATGTGTATATAAAACGTTGAATAATGATAGATGTCCAAATATAAAATTATATTCGTTCTACGACATGTAAAATATATTTAAATGTATCTAAATACCATCTTGATGTGATGTTTAAAATTTATATGATTAAATTTAAAATAAAATTAAAAATAATGGATTATTAAATATATCAACAGGGAATATATGTACTTATACTGAAAGGTAGAAAAATGTGTATTATGTATCACTAATAAAGCAATTAATGTCTAGCTCTATGTTTAGGCCTCGGGGGGAGAGCACATCCACGGAATAGATCCACTGGGTTTCGTGTTTTGACAGTTCACGAATACGGTTAAGACCTCTCCAGTGGGTTTGGAGTTGCTCTATCCCCCAAAATTCCAACCCCTTGGGGTCCCTGTTATGTTTCAACCTGAAGTGCAGAGACACATTATGGTCTTTATAACCGTTTTTTATATTGTTGATGTGCTCTGCAATCCTAACGCGTAACAGCCTTTTGGTCCGGCCTATATATAACAGGCCACAGGGACACCTTAGTGCATAAACTACATAAGAACTATTACACGTAATAAATTGCTTTATATCGAAAGAGCGTTTATTTACTGGAGATATAAAGCTATTGATGCCCCTCAGAGGTCTGGTGACTTCCCTGCATGCTTTACACTTTCTGCACGCAAAGAACCCATTGCGGTCCCAGAACGTCTGGGGTTTTGAGGGGGGATCTAAAACTTTTTTAACAATTCTATCTCCAAAGTTCACAGATTTTCTGTAAATGAACTGCGGTACAGGTGGAAGTGCATTAGTCAACTTTTTATCCATTAGGAGGATGTGCCAGTGTGCTTTGAAGATATTTTCAACTTCTTTGTATTGGGAATGAAATTGTGAGATAAATCCCCATTCATTCTTTCGCGCACTTTCTTTCTTTAAAAGTTTCTCCTGAGTTAATTCTTGTAGGCATTCAGTTCTGGGTAAAGTTGCCACTTCCTCTACCACTTTCTGTAGTATTTCTGTTTTATATCCTCTAGCCTCAAACCTTTCTACGAGGATCCTTGATTGTAGATGGAATTGCGTATCTTCAGAACAGTTTCTTCTCACCCTCATGAGCTGTCCTTTCGGAATATTTTTAAGCCAAAGAGGGTGGTGGCCACTGGTGATAGGTAGATAGCTATTCCTATCAGTTTTTTTAAAAAATACCTTGGTCTCCAATTTGTCATTCTTTCTGTATACAGTAACATCTAAAAAATTGATTGTTTCATTGTGCCAGTTCGAGCTCAATTTAATATTATTGTCATTGCAATTTAAAACTTGTAAAAACTGTTCAAGTGACTCTATTGATCCTGCCCAAATAAAAAACAAATCATCTATAAAACGTTTATAAAAAATCAGTTCCGGACGTTGGTCTTTAAAAATGGTCTTGTCTTCCCACTCTGCCATAAATAAGTTTGCAATGCTCGGCGCAAATTTTGCGCCCATTGCTACGCCTCTCTGTTGTGTATAAAATTTATTGCCATACCAAAAATAATTATGGCCGAGGCAAAAGTCGAGAGCATTCCTTAAAAAAACTTTTTGATTAAAAGGTAAATCATCTCTTTGGCAGAGGGCCCAATTTAATGCCAATAAAGCATCGTCATGTTGTATTATAGAATACAACGACGCTACATCGGCTGTTACCAACAAAACTTGTGGTTTGTCCGTCAAATCCACCGCCTGCAAAAAATTCAAAAAACTTTTTGTGTCCCTCAGATATGACCGAGTATTCACCACACTTTTTTGCAGAAAACAATCCAGATACTGCCCCATTCTTGCAGAGACTGACTCTATACTGTTTACTATAGGTCTTGCAGGGGGGTTCATGGGGTCTTTATGGATCTTGGGCAAAGTGTATAAAGTGGGTATACGATTACTTGATGGTACCAAATATCGCCTCTCTTTCTCGTTCAAAACCCACTTTTCGATCCCATCTCCACAAGGGTTTTTAATTGATTTTTATACACTTTAGTTGGATCTTTCTCCAAAGGCCTGTACGTCACTTGATCAGACAACATTTCAATGATTTGACCATGATACACCTCCTTCGGGAGTATCACCACTCCTCCTCCCTTATCGGCAGGCCTTATAATGATGTCTTTCCTTTTTTCCAGGCTGGAGATGCCTTCACTGATGTGCCTCATGTTTATTTCTTTCTTTGGTTTAAGATATTCTAAATCACGTAGGATCAGTCCTTTAAAGACCTCCACTTGATGATTTGGATTGTTTAAGGGGTTGAACAGAGACTTATTTTTCAAGCCACTGTTGATCACTTCGTTGGGTTTACGTACAACAGTGGTACTGGGGGGAGGGTTACTACCCAAGAAGTATTTTTTGATGTTCAATCTTCTAATGTATTTGTGAACATCAATAAAGACGTCGAACTTATTAATGGGCTTTTTCAGGCCACATTTGAGACCAAGGTTTAAAATGTTAGTTTCTTTCTGTGTTAATTGAACTTTGGATAAGTTGAAAATACCCCCTACTCGGACCCCCTTCTTCTTTTTTTGGATTCTAGATCCTGCCCTACAGCCTCTGTGTTGTTTTTGTCCATGGCTGATTGCTGCCTCGTACCCTCAAATCTCAAATCAGTACAGGGATCCACAACCATTACCTCAGTACAGAGGCCCTCAACCTCTAACCCAGCACAGAGGACCACAACCCTGGACTCATCAAAAAATGCCTTATTGGAAGGAACAGCAACTACAAAAGAACCACCCTCAGCAATCAGCCATGGACAAAAACAACACAGAGGCTGTAGGGCAGGATCTAGAATCCAAAAAAAGAAGAAGGGGGTCCGAGTAGGGGGTATTTTCAACTTATCCAAAGTTCAATTAACACAGAAAGAAACTAACATTTTAAACCTTGGTCTCAAATGTGGCCTGAAAAAGCCCATTAATAAGTTTGACGTCTTTATTGATGTTCACAAATACATTAGAAGATTGAACATCAAAAAATACTTCTTGGGTAGTAACCCTCCCCCCAGTACCACTGTTGTACGTAAACCCAACGAAGTGATCAACAGTGGCTTGAAAAATAAGTCTCTGTTCAACCCCTTAAACAATCCAAATCATCAAGTGGAGGTCTTTAAAGGACTGATCCTACGTGATTTAGAATATCTTAAACCAAAGAAAGAAATAAACATGAGGCACATCAGTGAAGGCATCTCCAGCCTGGAAAAAAGGAAAGACATCATTATAAGGCCTGCCGATAAGGGAGGAGGAGTGGTGATACTCCCGAAGGAGGTGTATCATGGTCAAATCATTGAAATGTTGTCTGATCAAGTGACGTACAGGCCTTTGGAGAAAGATCCAACTAAAGTGTATAAAAATCAATTAAAAACCCTTGTGGAGATGGGATCGAAAAGTGGGGTTTTGAACGAGAAAGAGAGGCGATATTTGGTACCATCAAGTAATCGTATACCCACTTTATACACTTTGCCCAAGATCCATAAAGACCCCATGAACCCCCCTGCAAGACCTATAGTAAACAGTATAGAGTCAGTCTCTGCAAGAATGGGGCAGTATCTGGATTGTTTTCTGCAAAAAAGTGTGGTGAATACTCGGTCGTATCTGAGGGACACAAAAAGTTTTTTGAATTTTTTGCAGGCGGTGGATTTGACGGACAAACCACAAGTTTTGTTGGTAACAGCCGATGTAGCGTCGTTGTATTCTATAATACAACATGACGATGCTTTATTGGCATTAAATTGGGCCCTCTGCCAAAGAGATGATTTACCTTTTAATCAAAAAGTTTTTTTAAGGAATGCTCTCGACTTTTGCCTCGGCCATAATTATTTTTGGTATGGCAATAAATTTTATACACAACAGAGAGGCGTAGCAATGGGCGCAAAATTTGCGCCGAGCATTGCAAACTTATTTATGGCAGAGTGGGAAGACAAGACCATTTTTAAAGACCAACGTCCGGAACTGATTTTTTATAAACGTTTTATAGATGATTTGTTTTTTATTTGGGCAGGATCAATAGAGTCACTTGAACAGTTTTTACAAGTTTTAAATTGCAATGACAATAATATTAAATTGAGCTCGAACTGGCACAATGAAACAATCAATTTTTTAGATGTTACTGTATACAGAAAGAATGACAAATTGGAGACCAAGGTATTTTTTAAAAAAACTGATAGGAATAGCTATCTACCTATCACCAGTGGCCACCACCCTCTTTGGCTTAAAAATATTCCGAAAGGACAGCTCATGAGGGTGAGAAGAAACTGTTCTGAAGATACGCAATTCCATCTACAATCAAGGATCCTCGTAGAAAGGTTTGAGGCTAGAGGATATAAAACAGAAATACTACAGAAAGTGGTAGAGGAAGTGGCAACTTTACCCAGAACTGAATGCCTACAAGAATTAACTCAGGAGAAACTTTTAAAGAAAGAAAGTGGGCGAAAGAATGAATGGGGATTTATCTCACAATTTCATTCCCAATACAAAGAAGTTGAAAATATCTTCAAAGCACACTAGCACATCCTCCTAATGGATAAAAAGTTGACTAATGCACTTCCACCTGTACCGCAGTTCATTTACAGAAAATCTGTGAACTTTGGAGATAGAATTGTTAAAAAAGTTTTAGATCCCCCCTCAAAACCCCAGACGTTCTGGGACCGCAATGGGTTCTTTGCGTGCAGAAAGTGTAAAGCATGCAGGGAAGTCACCAGACCTCTGAGGGGCATCAATAGCTTTATATCTCCAGTAAATAAACGCTCTTTCGATATAAAGCAATTTATTACGTGTAATAGTTCTTATGTAGTTTATGCACTAAGGTGTCCCTGTGGCCTGTTATATATAGGCCGGACCAAAAGGCTGTTACGCGTTAGGATTGCAGAGCACATCAACAATATAAAAAACGGTTATAAAGACCATAATGTGTCTCTGCACTTCAGGTTGAAACATAACAGGGACCCCAAGGGGTTGGAATTTTGGGGGATAGAGCAACTCCAAACCCACTGGAGAGGTCTTAACCGTATTCGTGAACTGTCAAAACACGAAACCCAGTGGATCTATTCCGTGGATGTGCTCTCCCCCCGAGGCCTAAACATAGAGCTAGACATTAATTGCTTTATTAGTGATACATAATACACATTTTTCTACCTTTCAGTATAAGTACATATATTCCCTGTTGATATATTTAATAATCCATTATTTTTAATTTTATTTTAAATTTAATCATATAAATTTTAAACATCACATCAAGATGGTATTTAGATACATTTAAATATATTTTACATGTCGTAGAACGAATATAATTTTATATTTGGACATCTATCATTATTCAACGTTTTATATACACATATTTTATCATTTTACTAGAGTGTAGTTAAACTTGAACAGTAGTTGCAAAGATCGGAATCTGAATCTCATAAAGGAATATAAAGCCATTTTGAACACATCCTCCTGGTTTAATAAATAATATGTATGGTTTTAATTAACATATATATTTTTATTGAAAGTCTTTGAAGATTAGATTAATACATTAATACAGTAGATTTGTTTAATAGTTTATTTATATTTATTTATTTTAATAAATTATATTTATCCATTCATATCCGCTATGAGGGCTTACACCCTGGATGGGTGTCAGCGAATGGTAATGATAGAGGGTAAATACAAAGGAGGATGTGGGTCATTCGGCGGTCTGTATTTTACTTTTCCTGGTTTTGTGTTATTTCTATTTTTGTTCCATTTTTCTTGTTTTTTTCCCACCATTAAGAGTGTATATATACCTGGCATATTTGTTATACATTCTTGCATTTTACTTATATGTAGAAAATGTATTGGAATGCCACATAGGATATAAGTATCCTATGTGGATGTGAAATCTTAAAACAAGATGTAAGAGTCACTATTTTTCTAATGCTGTCGGCAGGATCAGTTTAAAACAGCGTCAGTGTATTACGAGCCAGAGTCCTCCTCTGCTGACAGCTCTGGGAGCCTTGATAGAGCAGTGGAAGTGGCTAGTTCTTCTGCCTCCCTCATTCGCTGTTAAAACTTATCATTGATATATAAAGCCGGCCTCATGAGTGGTTGATTACGCCCTCAGATGACGTCCGGAAGTGACGAAACGCGTCAGGGTCGTAATCAACCGGAAGTGACGTTTGCGCTCCACGGAAGGTAACCAGGAAGCGAACGGATTAGCCGTGTACAGCTCGCATCCAGGAACTCCTCCCGGGGGACGCTAATACAGGCACAGTGCACTTTTCAATGCTCGTTTTTATATATATCTGGTACGCATATTTTAAATGGGGAATGTGATTTTGTGTATTGTTTAATAAACGATCTTAAGCAATATTACGCTATATGGCATTTCATTTTCTCCCCATGTTATACATACCGAGAGGGTCTTGCACCACCTGGTGGTTGAATTAAGGAGACGGCAAAGATTTAAAGATCATTATTCAAAGGCCTGTGATTACTGATATTGTGGTGAGTGCAATCTCACGGGGGGTGACCCCCTCACGCGGTGATCGCTATTGGTGAAAGGATCTCTACGTTTACCTTCACATCCACAGACTGCATCTTTAATTTTGAACTTTCCTGTCTCTTCAAACATTTGTTCTATATATAGTGTTTTATAACATCGGACACTTAGCGCTGCCTCAATAAGTATAACAAATCAAGGACTTGATACGCACATTTTATGATTTTTAGACTTATTGTTTATTACATGTTCAAATTTTAAGGCAGCTGCTTGGGTCTGCTGCATCTGATTGCGGAGTGATTCTGAGGCGCGGATTGATGTGAGGCAGAGGCGAGTTTTTTCATTGTCCACACATTTCACATTATTTATATTATTCTTCAACGCTATTTGCTCTAATTTAATTAATATACAATTATACACTATTTTCAATATTTATTCCCAGATATCCCTTTCTGACAAGCTATGCCCCATCATTATTGTTACATTCATTCCCTCAATCAGACCTCTTTTATCATATGACTTCTATTGTATTACTTATCAGTAATCTTCATATACAAGAATCTTTGTACACATTACTTATACTATATAATACTCAATATAACCTACTCTGTTTTGAATGATTACTGATATACTATATTTCTTAACATTTATCCTCAGGTATTTTTACTTTGACAATCCATTTTTATCATTGCTGCCACATGGAGATCATTTCACTACCTATACACTGTCATTTCTTTACCTGATGTCATCCAGACATTACATGCTGCCTCAGCTCCCGCTACGGGGTTTGTTGTCCCCGGCCCACTCCATGCCATCTGCCACGCGCCACGCTCAGTGTCAGGGTTGGTAAGTGCTTGTCTGGCCAAAATCTTTCCAGCATTTTTTGTTTTATTCCTCTCTATACGGATTGAGGTTGACTTTTTGTATATATCCTACAGGATTACTATGCATCAGCTCCTGATGAGTGGACAAATATCATCCACGAAACGCGTCGAGCTATGATTGATGCCAGAACTCTATCCATTGTTACCTTGATGTTACCTATTCATTAATATCATGATTACATCATCTCGCTATGCAATTTTATTATCAGTTACTGGATATGCCATCCCGGGCACCTATAGGCTATATGCTATTTTATATCAACATTACTTTGACCTTGACTTATCCAATGTAATTATGTATTCTACTGTTTATACTTTTCCATCTAATTATGCCTATAATTTTGTGCCAATTATATATGTATGTCTGTATATACACATGAAATTCCTTTACTATATATTTACTAATATTAATAAAATTACAATGTTAATCCTCCGCATTTCAAATTGCTTCATTTAAAGTCCCAAACTCCCTGTTATATATACCTGATTTCGGGATGGAGGCGACTAGTGCGCCTCATTTAAAGTCCCAATTCCCCCTTTTTTTCTGCAAAACTAAGTACCGGGATGGAAGCATTTGGAAAGTTGGATCAGCAGTGTTCCCCTGCTATCTACGCGAGAGGTTTAACACATGCCCTAATTGGGACTGAATTTCTGGATTAGTGATATATTTTGTACATATTATGTATGCCTTCATTTATTCCACACAATGTTAGCATTGATGGCATTTCCAGCACTGGTTGCTATATACAATTTTATTTGTTATTATTATCAATATTTTTATTTTTATGTCCTGTCATTTACTACTTCCCACTGCTCTGCCACTGCTCTGGGCTGGCATGTCCATTTGGCGTGGCTCTGTGTTGGGGCTTGTCTCTCCTCTGCGCGGGAGCTGCGATGCGCCCTGTGGATCCTTCCTCCCCCTCCCCTTTAGGAGGTCTGGGTGGATACCCCTCGGCGCATCGACGCCACGTTCCCTGCGTCTTACGCGGGACGTTGATCATGACGTCACCGCGCCGACGTTTGGAGCGTCATCTGCGTGATTACCATTGGGGGGAGGTTTGTGGCGCCAAACACTGAGCAGACGTCTAGCTCAGGTGCGGACGCCGCTCCCCTCCTCCCGCAGGCTCACGCACGTGGCGTTGGCGGCATGTGTGTATATAGGCCCCCCCCAATCAGAGCTAGCTGCTTACACGGCCAGTCTCCCCTTGGGGTCTCTGCACACTAGCTGATTTCATCTCGCTAGCTGTGCATGTTATGCAGCATCAGGTAAACCCTTTCATATCCAGGCTTACCTCCACTGTCATGCTTTCTGCTCTGTCGCACTTTACACCTTGTTTCTTGTACTAGTTTTTTACGCAATTTTTTACATTCCCCCTACCCATCAATTCACACATACCCAGATTTTCCACTATTGATTTCTTTTATTAGATCCCTTTTTATTTTATAACCTTCACGGCATTATCTACGAGCACTTTCCATACATGGGTATCTCTGGACACATTATTTATATTATTCTTCAACGCTATTTGCTCTAATTTAATTAATATACAATTATACACTATTTTCAATATTTATTCCCAGATATCCCTTTCTGACAAGCTATGCCCCATCATTATTGTTACATTCATTCCCTCAATCAGACCTCTTTTATATTACTTATCAGTAATCTTCATACACAAGTATCTTTGTACACATTACTTATACTATATAATACTCAATATAACCTACTCTGTTTTGAATGATTACTGATATACTATATTTCTTAACATTTATCCTCAGGTATTTTTACTTTGACAATCCATTTTTATCATTGCTGCCACATGGAGATCATTTCACTACCTATACACTCCTATACACTGTCATTTCTTTACCTGATGTCATCCAGACATTACATGCTGCCTCAGCTCCCGCTACAGGGTTTGTTGTCCCCGACCCACTCCATGCCATCTGCCACGTGCCACACTCAGTGTCAGGTGTGGTAAGTGCTTGTCTGGCCAAAATCTTTCCAGCATTTTTTGTTTTATTCCTCTATATACGGATTGAGGTTGACTTTTTGTATATATCCTACAGGATTACTATGCATCAGCTCCTGATGAGTGGACAAATATCATCCACGAAACGCGTCGAGCTATGATTGATGCCAGAACTCTATCCATTGTTACCTTGATGTTACCTATTCATTAATATCATGATTACATCATCTCGCTATGCAATTTTATTATCAGTTACTGGATATGCCATCCCGGGCACCTATAGGCTATATGCTATTTTATATCAACATTACTTTGACCTTGACTTATCCAATGTAATTATGTATTCTACTGTTTATACTTTTCCATCCAATTATGCCTATAATTTTGTGCCAATTATATATGTATGTCTGTATATACACATGAAATTCCTTTACTATATATTTACTAATATTAATAAAATTACAATGTTAATCCTCCGCATTTCAAATTGCTTCATTTAAAGTCCCAAACTCCCTGTTATATATGTCTTCTTCGTATAAGAGCACTTAATCAATCTGCTGGATTATAATTGTCTTATGCCCCGTACACACGGTCGGATTTTCCGATGGAAAATGTCCAATCGGAGCGTGTTGTCGGAAATTCTGACCGTATGTGGGCTCCATCGGACATTTTCCATCGGATTTTCCGACACACAAAGTTTGAGAGCAGGCTATAAAATTTTCCGACAACAAAATCCAATTGCGTCAATTCCGACCTTGTGTGGCCTGTTCCGACGCACAAAGTGCCACGCATGCTCAGAAGAAATTCCGACACGGAACAGCTCGGTCTGGTAAACTTAGCGTTCGCAATGGATACAGCACTTTCGTCACGCTGCAATGTTAAAAATGGTTTAATACAGCGCACTCTCTTCTTCTTTATAATGTGAGAAGAATGAAGTAGTTTTGCTGCTCATATTCACACAGACTTCTCACAAACTTCTTTCTTTATTATTTATCGGGATTCCCTTAATATATTTTGATTTGTCACATCTGACAAAAATATTTTTGTGTTATTTTTTTTTTTTTTTTTAAGCCAGATTTTTTTTTGATTTTATGTTTGTATTTTTTCAAGGGCTGATCTTTGTTTTATTTTATTTTTAGTTTTACTCCAGAATATTTTTGTGTGTGTTTTGTGTGTCAAGTTACCACAACACCATTGATATCTTTTATTATTTAATCTCAAGGAGATTGTTTGGTGTTGATGTCCCTTGTTAATTTCACATTGTATATTTGAAATGTACCTGAATCCTCACCAACAAACTGTCCTTTTTGAAGGAAAACACACATAGGCAAGTATAATTGAAACCAAAAATCCTTTATTAAGGGCTCAGAACCAAAGAGGGAGGCAACGCTGCATAAACAGTTGAAATTAGCAAAGCCTTTGACCCCCAGGGCAGACATCAATTCTTGAACATCAAAATTGGTGGCCTGAGGAGTCCATATGTAAGGGAGTGCAGTCTGGTCCAGAAGTCCCAGAGATCCGGAAAGCAGCAGATGACATGTATGTTCCCAGGCTGTGGTACCACAAGAGGCTGCATCTTTTGCCAGACCAGACTGGATCCAGGGTCATCACTTTCTGGTCTTCCTTCCACGCTTTCTTCCTGGCTGTGGCTCTGCTGTTGGAGATGTGGCAGGAGGAGAAGTAGGACCTGGAGGAGGAGGAGGACTAGTAGGACCTGGAGGAGGAGGACCATGTGTGGGGTCACAAAGGTGGGTATCAGATGTTATTTGGGCCCTCAACCCCTTATTGAGAGCCTCCAAAATGAAGGACTCACACAGGAGTTGTTGGCCCTCCTCCATCCGCTGCATTTTACAGGCAATTATGGCAGCAAAGTCCTCCTCTACAGTGTGTGGTGCTCCCAGGGCCTCTGTAGCCAGGGGAGGGCTGGCAGCCTTAGGCCTGGGGGGCAAGTCCAGTCAAGTGGCCCATTGAACCACCGAATCAGCTCACCATCCATCTACACCACATTCCCTGCACAGAGAGAGAGAGAGAAAGAGAGGGAGAGAGAGAGAGAGGGGGAGACTGCTCCATATTACCCCAGAGAGAGAGAGACCGCTTGACACTGCCTGCACAGAGAGAGACCGCTTGACACTGCCTGCACAGAGAGAGAGAGCGCTTGACACTGCCTGCACAGAGAGAGAGAGCGCTTGACGCTGCCTGCACTGAGAGAGAGAGCGCTTGACACTGCCTGCACAGAGAGAGAGATCGCTTGACACTGCCGGCACAGAGAGAGAGACCGCTTGACACTGCCTGCACAGAGAGAGAGATCGCTTGACACTGCCGGCAGAGGGGTCACTCTCTGTGGGGGCAGTTTGAAGGGGTCACTCTCTGTGGGGGCAGTGTGAAAGGGTCACTCTCTGTGGGGGCAGTGTGAAGGGGTCACTCTCTGTGGGGGCAGTGTGAAGGGGTCACTCTCTGTGGGGGTAAAAGTTTCCCAGCCATCAGAATACAGTGATCACTGCTGGCAGCTATAGCAGCCAGCAGTGATTGCCAAAAAAAAAGAAAGACATGCTGGCTGTACTGAAGTCAGTTGATAGATTGAATTCTGTACAACCAGTCTGCACATAGATAGATCAAAATTCTGTTTGTTCAGCAGAAAATTAAATCTGTCTATGGTGGCTTAAGTTCACCAGTCTTTGGGTTTAATATCATCCTCAAATCTTCTGAAAGGAGTGCTCCACTTAGGTGTAGAAATTCACTTTGAACTCCAGAACTCTTTAGGTATTAGATGTGCAAACAATAAGGTGAGAGCACTTTGAATACCTACAGAGAGTAATGGAAATAAGGTGGAGTTCAAAGTGAACCGTGTCATTACCTGCAGGGACTGGCACTTAGGGGGTTAAAACAGGCAGGGGTGACATGTGATATCACCTCCTCTGTCTGTCACTTTTCAGTGGAGTGGCGGTGCCTGCTGCAAGTGAATACAAGCCTTTGGGCTAACACTGGTGTACTGGCACAGTCCCTCAGGCTTCTTTTAGGTTGCACATTTTTGCAGAATTTTCTGAAAGTGCACCAAAGATGCAGCATTCAGGACGTTTTGTGCACTTTCAGAACATGCAGTAAAAATGTTCAGCCTCTATGGGACCGGGGGGGAACATGCAGGAAGACTGCCAGTACACAGCACTGCAGACAACCTGCAGCATGCCAGTGTGAGCCCACATCATAACACCAAGGGCAAGCAAAGTAGTGTGGCTGCTAGAAAAAAAAAACCTCTTTGGCTGCAGAGAGGGGGAGGGAGGACGAGTTCACTTACTTGGACGGTCCTAGTATTCGAGCCGACTGCTCAGATTTAACTTTCCAGCCCACACATCTTCTTCACAGACAGCACACGGGCTGCCCAAAGTGAGGGCGGGGCTGCACGGAGTGTGGGCGGGGAAACAGAGAGTAGGTCCAGCCTCTGCCAGCCATTAGTGTGGAGGAGGGAGGGGCTGGGCGGGGCTGGGCTGTGCTCTGTAACACAGACTGTCAGCCCTGAGACATCGCTGGCTCACAGTACTGAATGGAGATGCCGCACTCGGCCAGCTCAAAAACTGCGCATGTGCGGTTTTGAGCTGGTGACACAGCAGCCTTTATAGAGTATTTGAGAGCAGCCCAGGGGGCAATTGCATCTCCGCCCCCCGGCCCAGCCCGCCCCTGTCTGTAGCCTTCCAAAAGAGGCCTATGGCTGCCTCCTCTAGGGTACTCCTCTTCCTGCCACTTTCTCTTTGCAGGTGTAGGGGAGGGACCTGCATATCAGCCAGCCTGCTTGGCCCGGCCACCTCCTGGCTGAGACTTCCCTGTGTATGAAAAAGGGACATGGTTGTAATGTTTTGCATTATCAATCACAATCATAAATTTGTACTCCAAACTAACATCTAGTTAACATCATTGATTGGACAAACAGAAATATTTAGAGGAATGCTATACCTGGCTCAATCTGGGCTCCTCCACATGTTGCTGCCTGGAAGGCCCAGGTTGGGCGTCAGAAGCCTCAGCCAGGGGGGAAGGAAGTGTGGAAGGAAGACTGGAGAGTGATGACCTGGGTTCAGTCTGGCCTGCCAGAAAATGCAGCCTGTCATAGTACCACATCCTTGGGGACATAGATGTCATCTGCTGCTCCGGATCTCTGCGAATCCTGGACTTTCTTGCGCTCCCTTACATATGTGCTCCTCAGGCCACCAATTAGGATCTTCAAATAGGTGATGTATGTCGTGGGGATCACCTGCTTCACAATTTCCAACAATTGATCCAGCGCTGCCTTCCTCTTTGCTTGGTTCTTATAATGTTGGTGGGTTATCTCCCACAGACAAGGCAGCTCCCTGAACATGTCAATGAATATTGCCATGAAGTTTGTATCATTCAAGATATCCATTTTCACTGCAAGACACAACACAAGACAAACCCTAATGTTAGGCAAAACTCTCCTAATATTGTTACAATATAGGCCTCAATGTAGAAGCAGTATAGGCACAAGTATGTCTCTTACCTTCGTTCTTACGATCGGCGCCTCCAATGCTCCTTCCTCCGCTCACAGATCGTACGTAATACGCACGCGTGTTACGCTTTATACACACTGCGCATGCGTGTAACTCCGCCCGCCCCTGACGTTCTTTCTAGTCTATTCCCCGCCCCTTTTCATTCTGCGCAGTGGGGGAAGAGCACATGGCGGATACACACCAGGTGCGTGCTAATTACAGGAACGAGGAGGAGGAGGAGGAAAGCCCGGATCCGGAAACGTCCCGATCCAGAAGGAGATTTAAGGCCTCAAATATGTCCCTTGGGGAGATGTTGGAGATGGTCGACATCCTGAAGAAGGCTGACTATGATGGAAAGTATGGACCTTACCCCAACCCCAATGTCAGAAAGGCCAAGATCATGGCGAAAGTGGTCAGGAGTCTGCACCAGAATTTCGGGGTACGTCGATCGAAAGATCAGCTCAGGAAACGGTGGTCGGACCTCAAATTACGAGAACATGAGCAGTACAGAAAGATCCGGAGAGTGCTGCAAAAAAGTAAGTAGTTGTGCTGTGTTCCTATTCTTTATGTTTATTACGTTCGTGCTGCTCCATGTGCTTTTCTTAAAAGTGTACATTTTAAAATGGCAACTTTCATGTTCACGGGCACATTATTCGTTCATATCAAACATTTTTCTTTCGGCCTATAAAACACCATTGTTTTGGCCATATGCATTTGGCCACATTTTTTACACCCTACTTGTATGAAACTAATTTGGTGGTGTAGATTGCTTTGTTACTAGAATGAAATGCAAACTAGATTCTGTGTAAGGAGAGGACACTCAGCAGCTGTTTTCACATCTGGACACTGGAGCACTAGTGTGGGACACAAGAACCCTATTTTTCTTAGTGGACCAACACAGGTGCTCCAGTGTATACTATAGGGGGGTCTCCATCTGTGAAGCTTGTACCAAACAGGTAAAGTATTGCAGCTTGACAAAGGACACTGAAAATGCTACATCTTGGAACTCTGCTAAAATAGACAATTGTACCCCACTTCCAAGCAATGTTTCATCTTTATAGTTCTGCCATCAAATATCTGTGTGCTAAGTATAGAATTTTTGTTTTACATAGGGGAGAAAAGACTCGGAGGACACCCCTCATCCGAGGAGACCAGAGCCCCCCCCCCCCCCCCTCTGGAAGAAGGGGAAATACCCCCAACACAAGAAGAGCAGGAGGAGGAAGAAGACGTGGTGGAACTAGTCACCACAACAGGTGAGTGTCTGCGACCACAGGCTCAGGTAAGAAATGGATGCCGGCATATTTTGATACCTGTTTTGTTTTGCTCTCTTTTTAGGTGATGTTGTGGATCCAGATCCTTTCACATCAGAAAGTGTCCAGATCCTGATTGGGGAGATCATGGGGTGTAATTTAGCTTTGGAAAACCTCAAGAAAAACATCAATGATGTTATCCAAAAAAATAAAAACATCATTGATGTTTTGGGGCGAGTTTAAAACCCCTCAAAATCACTTTCTTCTTTTGTGTTCTACAAATTTAAAAATGTTTTAGCGATTTTTATAAAAGCTACATTTGGAAGATGCGCACAGTGTGCCAACATGTGCTATCTGCCATCACGGAAGATCAATGGACGCGTTTTGGGGGTGCAACCCCTTCCTCAATAATAAAGTAGCTGAGAGGAAGGGGTTTCTCCCCCAAAACACGTCCCTTGATCCCCCGTGATGGCAGCTAGCACATGTTGACATTCTGAAATTGGTGTGCATCTTCCAAATGTGGCTTTTCCTGGGGTGACTTCACCCCATCTGAACGCAATATCAAACACAGTTCCTAAATACTCATGTCTGATATTGCCTTCAAGTTCTACCTAACGTGAACTTTGTAAGTTCAAGATTTGTGTCTTTCTTGTTGGTTTTACACATGCCTGTTTTATCTTAAATGGACATTTCTATTTGTGATAATGCCACCCCAAAAATTGTTATACAACAAACATGTTGGTTTGTTTTAAAAACCTTTTCTAAATGCACATGTGAGGTATTAAACTGATTGTTAATAAAGAATGTGTGGATTATTGTGTCAACGCTACAACACTTTGGTGGTGATGTAATTGGTGTTTTCAGTGAAAATGGGGGTTATTTCCTAATGCAAATCCTCTTTGCACTACAAGTGCAGTTTCAGTGCAGTTGCAAGTGCACTTGTAGTGCAAAGTGTCTTTGCCTTTAGTAAATAACACCCAACAGTGCTTTGTATAAGGTTACACAATCACGCCATTTTCAGGACTTCCCACATTTCTGTCAGGGTCAGGTAAAACAAACACAAGCAGTAAATGTCACCAAAGATTTGCTTTTTTTTGGATTTTATTTGATAAAGGCTTCACAAATTGTCTGGCATATTGATGGCCCCCCTACCCGCAAAGAACTCAAGGTATCTTAACCGGACATCACGGGCACTCAGGGAGGGCAAGCCAGGACGGCCACTTTCAAGTGCCGTCAGGGTTGGTTCATTGATCATTCCGGCCTCAGGCCCAACTGAGCCAGCATAGTTGGCAGAATGTTTGCGTAAAAAGTTATGTAGAACACAGCACGCCAGGATTATATGATTTATACTCCGCCATATGGATGGGTGTCAGAAATAGGCGGAACCGGCTGGCCATGATTCCAAATGTGTTCTCCACCACTCTTCTGGCTCTGGCCAGCCGGTAATTAAAAACCCTCTGTTTCGGGGTGAAGGTCCTCATCGGGAATGGCCGCATAAGATGGTCCCCCAGCGCAAAGGCTTCATCCGCAACGAAGACGAATGGGAGTCCTTCCACATTGTCTTCTGGAGGTGGCAAGTCCAAGCTGCCATTCTGGAGCCGCCTGTAAAACTCAGTCTGGGTGATGACTCCACCATCGGACATCCGGCCATTCTTCCCCACGTCCACATACAGGAACTCATAAGTAGCCAACACCACCGCCAACATCACAATACTATTGAACCCCTTGTAAATATAATAGTACGACCCCGAGTTGGGCGGTGGGACGATGTGGACGCGTTTCTCATCAATTGCCCCTCCGCAGTTAGGAAAGTCCCACCGCTGGGCAAAGTGGGAGGCCACAGTCTGCCATTCCTGTGGCGTGGAAGGAAACTGTTGAGGAAAAAAAAAAACATTATTATTTTTGCACATAACCATGGAAAGCAGATTAGACACAAACATTCTTGGCCAACATCCAGATCACATTTATTAAGGGGAATTTTACAACACCAAAGTATAAGGTACACCTATCATATTCCCCCTCCCACCCCCTCTCATGGGCCATTTCTAACATTATGGGGAGGGATCTTGGAAAGGTAACCCTCTTCACTTCATTGAGAGATGAATGCCTAAATACAGGGTATTACTTGGAACAGCCCCTCCTTAGTTACACTATTGGCAGCCCACTGGACAGGTAAGAAGTGTCATAATACAAAGATATAAATACACATTGTACACATTTGAGCACATTTTGACATTCTGCTATTACCTATCAAGATAATAATAGGATAGAAAAACTTTAAACAGTACCATTTGAAAGTATACAGGCAGGCCCTTGCACTACATGCTTTGGGGAATTCATCCATAAATCTGAGCACAAAAGAGATGGGTATAGTGTGTATGGGTTTGGCAAAGTCAGCAGATAGATGATTGAGGATAGATAGAGAATTGGGATCAGCTGACTTAGCAGTTGGGGGGAGGGAGGGTTAATAAAAATGATTTGGGGACACTAAAAAACAAAGCCTCTGGCACTCTGCCTGAATTTAAAGCACAAATCACATTTCTAAATATTTTAGGGGGTGTTTGGGGTAAAGCACTACTATGGAGCTGATAAAATACATTGTTTTAAGTGACTACATGAGGTGAATATAGGGCCTGTAGACCATGCTGGGGAGGTTAGTGAAGGCAAATATGTATGAAGGACAAAAAAAAAAATTACATAAAAATCCAGTATGCATGAGGAGAAAGGGGACATTCACAGCATCTTACAATCATGGTAATTAGGGAATGAGGAAAGAAATACAATATATTAGAAAACATTCAATACAATAAAATGTGATATTAAAGGATAAAAATCTTACCTTCATATACTCCTTCTGCAGGACCTGGATGATGGCAGAACAGGTCTCTGGGATAATGATCCCCAGAGCCTGGGGGGAGATGCCTGTCGAGAACTTCAAGTCCTGCAGGCTTCTCCCTGTCGCCAAGTACCGCAGGGTAGTGACCAACCTCTGCTCTGGAGTGATGGCTTGCCTCATGCAGGTATCCTGCCTGCTGATATAGGGGGTCAGCAAAGCCAACAAACGGTGAAATACGGGGTCCGTCATCCTGAGAAAGTTCCTGAAATCATCAGGATTATTCTCACAGATCTCACGGAGCAAAGGCATATGAGAGAACTGGTCACGCTGAAGCAACCAATTCTTGGTCCATGAACTCCTCCCCACCCTGTTCATGGACTGGACTTGTGTCAAGGTCAGGACCCCAACACCAAGCCCCCGCACAGCACAAATTCTATGAGGAGTACGTATACGAAACATGTCTAGAAAACGGTCGGCTGCTCAGAACGAAGTAACAGAACGCACTGAAGAACAGCAAGGCCTGTGAAGAGCGACCTGAAAAACAGCAACGAGCGGGCAAGATCGCACAGAAAACTCCAATACGAATTTACTGCACGCACTAAAGAGCAGGTACAAACCCACAAGCACAAACTGAACCGCAGAAAACGATCTAAAAGCCACGAGTCTGAAAAAGCGCGAATAGTCTCTCACCAAACTTTTACTAACACGAGATTAGCAAAAGGAGCCCAAAGTGTGCCGCGCTTGGTTCTGAACTGGCCTTTTCTAGTCTCATCGTACGTGGTGTACGTGACCGCGTGGTTGGCGATTGGAAATTCCAACAACTTTGTGCGACCGTGTGTACACAAAGCAAGTTTGAGCCAACATCCTTCGGAAAAAATCCTAGGATTTTGTTGTCGGAATGTCCGATCAATGTCCGACCGTGTATACGGGGCATTAGTGTATTACCTTACACTGTGCATCGCCCAAGAAGAACCCTCTGTGGATTACAATTACAAATTCATAGCTAGTGAAGACTGAAGACATCAAGACTATCTCTTTTATTGCAGGGCTCTGCATCCAGTTATAAAGGATAGTGACTTTACGGTTTAGAGCAGGGGGAGCTCCCTGATATATGTATATATATATTTAGGTATATTAGTATATGTTACAAAGACTGTTATAACTATTTACTGTACTGTTGCACTACGTTGGTGTGATAGTGTAGTCACTGTAATAACTTCTATATAAATACCCAATTCAAGTAAAAAGGAAGTTATTTTGGTTATTACAAAAGTTTGTGTGCAGTGTTGTTATTTCTCCTGCAGGTGGAACTACAAACACCCCGGTAGAGGTAAATATAAATATATGTGTATACTGTGGGCTAAAGTTGGTATTAGTGTCATTACAACACTGCACTACAGCTGTGTCAAGGTGATTGAACGAGTTAAGAGGGGTGGAGAGAATAGAGGACAGGCCCAATAATAAACCAGCAGCTCCACCGTGAGTTATTGCTACAATACCTTGGGGCTGCGGACTAAAAAATTGTCTGAACGCATCGAACGGCCACCTTCTCCACCGCTCCTTCTTTGACTGACCGAAGCCTCAGAAACACGTTGTCCAGGAACAGGAGTTTGTAACCTCCCAGTCTCTGGGAACGCGTTTCACAGACCTTTCTGCAAGGCCTCCCGAAGATGTTTCATCCTCTGCTCCCTCTGCGACGGCAAGATAAGGTCTGCAACCTTACCCTTGTAACGTGGATCAAGGAGGGTTTCCAGCCCGTATTGATCCCTCTCCTTGATGCCACGAATATTAGGGCTGTTGAAATTAATCGCCGAATCGATGCATCTGCATTCGACCATCCACGATGCGGCATCAATGCTGTAGCTTTAAGGCATCAATTATTAAGGATGATGTCATCGTCGCGCCGTGCCGCCCTGGCTCCGAAAGCAGCCGAAGCTTTCGCGCCGTTCCGAGTGGAGCCAAAAGCAGCCTAAGCTTTCGTGCTGTTTCCTCCGGCCTCCCACTGATGTCATCCCCCTGTGTCGCAGCTCAGAGAGAGGAGAGGGGACTGCAGCAAGCGACACATGTCCAACCTCCTCCGAGTCCCAGACTCCCCAGAGCTTTCCTTTCCACCACAGTGAGTGAATTACTGGAAAGCTGAGCAGCCCAGGCTGTACTGTTACAGGGGGAGAGGGAGACCGGCCTCGTTCACCACTCAGGGAACACACACAGACAGGACTGGGAGAGACCTGAGTTAGCCATTAGCCACCAGGCCGCGCTGATTTTGTCCTAGTGTGTGTCCTGTCCTGTCCTCACTCTGAGTCCAGGGAGCAGCAGGAGAGGAGGAGATCAGCACTGCCAGTGAGTGCCAGTCATCAGAGACAGACAGACAGACACAGTGCCACATTGTCTGCCACTTCTCAGCTCAGTACAGTAGTACCATCATCATTAATCAGGTAGGTAACTGACTATGTCATGTCATGATGTCAGTGTCACTATCACACGCACACTATGAAATGAATGAAGAAGTACACTCACTAAACTAATTTGTCATTCTGTCCTGTCCACTCCTCAGACTCCAGTCCTCACTCGCAGTCGCAGGCAGCGCAGCAGTAGGAAAGGAGGAGAGAGAGACCCGCTCCAGCACTGAGTGCCACTGCTTAGCTCGTCATCGTCATCATCACACGTAGGTAACTCTCTGTATCTCTGATGCATTGTGTGGAGTGGAGTGGACTGTCTGTCAAATTTATAAATGTAAAATGTAAATAATATATATTAATAATGATGGTGCTTGCCTTGCCATTCTGTATTCTTAAACATTAACCCTTTTGCGCCGAGCGGACGCATTTGCGGCCTCGGCTTTAGGGGGTTATACCGGGATGATGCCCACAGCTGCACTGCTGCAGGCATCATCCTGGTACCGTTTTTTACAGCGGGCGCCGCCGCTGGGCCGTCGGCTTTCCCATCGATAACAACCAAAGTGGCTAAAAGCCGCTTGGTTGTTATCCCGGAGGAGCGGGACTCGGGAGCGGACTGGACAGTGGACAATGACATCCCCTGCCTTCAGTCGCTCTAGCCTCTTAAATGAAATGCATAAGAAAAAAAAATACTAATTTTAAAAGCGCCCCGCAGCAAAGAAAACGCATATGAAGTTGCAAGTTGCACCCGGCCCGCATAATATGGTGCTCAAATCACATGTGAGGTATCGCTGGGATCGTCAGAGCGAGAGCAATAATCATAATTCTAGCACTAGACCTCCTCTGTAACTCTAACCTGTGGTGGTAACCATTATATTTTAAAAAAGTGTTGCCTTTGGAGATTTTTAGGTACCGTATTGTCACCATTCTACGAGTGTGCGCAATTTTAAAGCATGACATGTTTGGTATTTACTCGGCGTAACGTCATATTTCACATTATAACAAAAAATTTAGGCTAACTTAAGCTTTGCTGTTTCGTTTTATTTAAATTCATGAAAGTATCTTTTCTTTTCATTTTTCCCCAAAAAGTTGCATTTAAAAGACAGCTGCACAATAAATTAAATACAGTGTGACATAATATATTGCAACAATCGCCATTTTATTCTCTAGATTCTCTGCTAAAAAATATATATAATGTTTGGGGGTTTTCTAAGTAATGTTCTATCAAAAAATATGGATTTTAACTTGTAAAAAACACCAAATGTCAGAGAAATAGGCTTAGTCATGAAAGGGTTAAAGAAAGTGAGTTTAAGTGACCATGACCAATGCCATTTAATTAATTATGGTTTATGTAGGTCTATCTCTAATCTATTGAATGTCCAATGTCTTGTCTTAGTGATTGATCACAACTTCATTGATACCTTTTGTATGATGTATGGTTTTGCTCATCACTGCCCCACATGCTGCTGCAGTGCAAACAAGATAACTAATGAAGTTGTGATGTGAATCATTCACTAAGACAATGAATACATAAAACTAGAAATAATGAAATGGCATACGTTGTCATTTGGGGGGGGGGGTTGGCGGGACAGGGACATATGTTGTTTGTAGCTGTTTGTGACATGTTCAATGACCATTGACCAATGACTAGTGCAGTGCCAGTTGATGTCTGACCATGGCGGCCGGCTAGCAGTAGCAAAGATCACAGATAAGATGAGGGCACATTTTTAACACATAGATAGTTACTAGTAGCATGATAGCAACTACAAGCAACTAAGTGCGACTGCGATGCGAGTAGCTAGTGACGGCGTGTGGGGTAGATTAAGGATTCTGTGACAACTATTTGTTTAACATTATCAAATACAATTACATACACTTGTTACTTTTCTGGTGATCTCGTGGCAGGCTTTAGGCTTAATCACTTATTTTTTTTTCTTCTTCTTTTAATACTGACAGAGTTTGTAGACAACATTCTCGTCATCACCCCTGTCACAATTACATGGCATGCTACTGCTAGACTAGTAAAAATGGCAGAAGGAGACCAAAAAGACAGAGAGATAAAAAATGCACCTAGCTTTTTAAAAGCAAACATTTGGGCACATTTTAGCTTTTATGAACATGAACAAACAAGTGGGAAGCACGAATTGGACAAGTCATACGCCGTGTGTAAAGCCTGTCACACAAAAATTAAATATCTAGGGAATACTACTAATATGAGAAACCACGCTAGCCGTTTTCACTCAGAGATGCTAACACCTGCCACCACCACCACCAGTGCCGCCAAGTCAATAGACCCAGCTCAGCCAAGAATTGATGCAATACTCTCAACTTTGCCGCCCAACTCTGAAAAGGGGAAGAGAATAACAAAAGCTGTGGCAGCTTTCATAGCTAAGGACCTGCACCCTTACTCTGTTGTGGACAACACTGGGTTTCGCTACCTGTTGAAGACGATAGAGCCGCGTTACAAGATCCCATCACAAAGTCACTTTACAGAAAACATTATACCTGCACTCTACCACGAAACTAAAGCTCAGATAATTGCGTCAATGAGCCAAGCAAGTCGAGTCGCAATAACGTGTGATTCATGAACTTCAGTCACGACGGAGTCTTATGTTACAATAACAGCACATTACGTTAAGGACTGGAAGATCTTGTTGCATGTGCTGCAAACGAGAGCCATTTATGAGCTCATACAGGTGCTCATCTGGCAGAGCTACTGTCTCGTGTTGTGGAAGAATGGCAACTGTCCGATAAATCTGTAGTGCTTGTGACCGACAACGCGTCAAACATGATTGTTGGGAAATTCCCCCATGTGCAATGCTTCGCCCATACACTAAACCTTGCATCCCAGTGAGCGCTGAAAGTGGCCACACTCTCCAGGCTTCTTGGCAGAGTGCGACGGATATCCACATTCTTTCACCGCAGCACTAGAGCAAGCCACTGTCTAAAAGAGAAACAGAAATGTCTTGGCCTGAAGAATCATAAGCTGATAACTGATGTGCCAACAAGATGGAACAGCACTAATGACATGGTCGAGAGGTTCTTAGAACAACAACCTACAGTCTCTGCCACCTTGCTGTCTCCAGAAGTCAGAAAAGGAGTGTCCGATCTCTGCACTCTCAACGAAACAGATGTGTCAAATGCAGAGGATGCTGTGAGTGCATTAAAGCCAATGAAGGATGCAACCATGCTGATGTCAGAAGAGCGCAATCCAACACTTTCTCTCATTGCCCCTCTAAATGCACAACTCCTCCAGAGCATGACAGACACCATGGGAGACACACCCATGATCCATGAGATCAAGAATGCCATCAGAACAGATCTCCAGAAGAGGTACAGCAGTGAGGCAGAGAATAAGCTCCTTCATACAGCCTCTGCACTGGATCCTCGCTTTAAGGGACTGCCTTTTATCCTCACAGAGGAGGAGAGATTGGAGATATACAAAGGAGTGACTTAGGAGGCTGCATCCTTGGAGGTAATTCAATTAATTTGAATTAAATCATGTTTCTTGAAACAAACTGTAACTGGTAGCTAGCTACAGCTTGCTACATACTAGTGTAAGCCACGCTTCTGAATCTGATGCGGTGCAGAAACTGCACCGTCCATTTCCTGTGCTTTTTCCTCACCCCATCAGAATCATAGGCAATTGACTATGTGTTTTATTTATTTTTTTTCTATTCTTTTTTGTTCAAACACAGATTACATCTAAGAGGACACATGAGGAGGATCCAGTCACAGTGCCTAGAAGAAAAGAAACCGGAAGAAGAAGAAAGTTCACCCGTCGAGGACAACCATTCTCCATCTCCTCCCAAAAGAAAGGCCAGATCGCTGCTCATGAGTTTGCTGGGACAGTCTTTCACTGACACTGAAGGTACAATAGTACCCAAGACCCCCCTATGCCAAGGCTGAAGAGGAAATGGAAAAATATTGTAAAGCCCCACCTCTGCCTCTCACTGAGGACCCTTTGAACTGGTGGTGTAAGCATGAGGTCATATTTCCCCTCCTTTTTCAGCTGTCAAAGCAATACATGTGTATCCCAGGCACAAGCGTGTCTGCAGAGCGGGTTTTCTCCATTGCAGGAGATGTGGTAACTGCAAAAATAAGCACCCTCAAACCAGAGCATGTGGATCAACTAGTGTTCTTACAGAAAAATCTACACATTCCCAAATCCTGATGCTTGCTTGCGCCTTGCAGTGATTTTTTATTTATTTTTTCGGGTTATTTTTTCATGATTGTTGGATCCAGGAAGTGCTGATGTACTGTTGTGTCTGCCAGTGCCACTGCCCCTGCCCTTGCCCAGCCCACTGTTAGTCTGCCACACCACACCAGTGTTGTTAATTTTATATATTTTGTTTATAGCACAGCACTGTCAGTGTCTGCCACTGAGATTTTGATTTTTGAAGATTGTCAAAAAAAGATTTTTAAAAAAAGTACGGGTAAATTACTTTAACCCTCAGCCAAATACTAAAAGTTCCAAACAACTGATGCCAATTGCCAACCAAGCCTCATCTCCTCTACACCCACAGCCCAGTCTCTGTCTCCCCTCCCAGTCTCACCCTCTCCCTAGTCCCTCTACTCCCCTTCCCTCTCCCCCTACCCTTCCCTCTTCCCCTTAAGGCCCTCTTCCCCTTAAGGCCCTCTTCCCCTTCCCTCTTGGCCTCTTCCCCTTTCCCCTCTTCCCCTTTTCCCTCTTCCCCTTTTCCCTCTTCCCCTTTCCCTCTTTCCTTCCTTCTTCTCCTCTCCCTCTTTCTTTTCTTCTTTTTCTCTCCCTCTTTCTTTTCTTCTTTCTCTCTCCCGCTTTCCTTCCTTCTTTCTCTCTCCCTCTTTCCTTCCTTCTTTCTCTCTCCCTCTTTCCTTCCTTCTTTCTTTCTCCCTCTTTCCTTCCTTCTTTCCTTCTCAGAGAGAAGGAAAGGTGGAGAGAGAGAAGAAAAGGAGGAGAACTTCTCTCCTCTCCTCTCTCTCTCTCTCTTTCTTTCTCTCTCTCCCTCTCTCTTTCTTTCTCTCTCTCCCTCTCTCTTTCTTTATCTCTCTCCCTCTCTCTTTCTTTACCTCTCTCCCTCTCTCTCTCTCTCTTTATCTCTCTCCCTCTCTCCCTCTTTATCTCTCTCCCTCTCTCTCTCTTTATCTCTCTCTCTTTCTCTTTATCTCTCTCCCTCTCTCTCTTTATCTCTCTCTTTCTTTCTCTCTCTCTCTCTCTCTCTCTCTCTCTCTCTCTCTCTCTCTCTCTCTCTCTCTCTCTCTCTTTCTTTCTCTCTCTCTTTCTTTCTCTTTCTTTCTCTCTCTCTCTTTCTCTCTTTCTTTCTCTCTCTCTCTTTCTTTCTCTTTCTTTTCCCCTTTTTTCCCTTTTTCCCTTTTTCCCCTTATCCCTTTCCCCTTCTGTCCCCTTTTCCCTTTCCCCTTCCGTTCCCTTTCCCTCCTCCACCCCCCCTTCTCCAACCATCCCCCTTCTCCAACCATCCCCCTCTCCCCACCATTCCCCTTCGTCTCTACATCCCTATTTCTATTTTTTTCCCTCCCGAGTCCCTCCTATATCTATTCCCTATGTCATTGTCAACAAGACCTTATAATGCCAGTTATGCCACTCTAGTCTAGCGTCAACTCAATGCAGTCACACTGTTGTTGACTGACTGCTGGCAGCAGGCCTGCAGGTGGCCGTGGCACTGGCAATTGCAAACAATCAATGATCATCACAGTGAACTGAACCTGGAGTATAGTATACTATATGTCATATAAAATATTATATTTGTTATATCTTTTCTAGCACTGGAGGAGATGGAGAATGGTTTTCTATTGTGTGTCCAACTGTCCATTTAGAATTTTTATACTAGTGTCGTCGTGTATTGTGACTGTGGCGTGTTCAGTGTCACAGTGTGTCTGTCATGCTCTGTGACTGCCTGTCTGTTTCTAGGGGTTTAACCTTCAACCAAATCAATTCTGTATTTAATTCCAGACAACTGACGTCCGCCAAGCCACCAGAGGAAGGCAAATCCTTGAAAGAATAAATTGAATCTTAAAACCTGGAGTAAATCTTTATTGGATCACACAAATACACACACAAAAGAAAAATCACACACCGACCTGATGAGTGGCTGTGCCATTACCTGCCTGACTGTGGCCCAGGCCCAGTGGCCTGTCCTTTCTCATGATTCTGATTCACTGATGTGTGTGCATATTTCTGATCCCATAACAGTTTAGCTCAAGGTTTTTAGCGCTTCAATTGATTTATTCTGTCAAGGATTTTCCGGCTTCCTCTAATGGTGGCGTGGCTTGGCTTCAGTTACAGGTGTATCATGGCAGAGTGCAGGTAATGTTTTCTGTAAAGTGACTGGGTGACATTATGTTGTGTATTGTCAATCAATTGTCAATGTTTGGAGGTGTCAACTAACTTAACCCTCAGCTAAATATTCTAAAAGTGTATATAATTCAAGACAATTGACGCCCGTCAAGCCACCAGAGGAAGGTAAATCTTTGAAAGAATAAATTAAATCTTAAAACCTGGAGTAAATCTTTATTGGATCACACAAATACACACACAAACAAAAACACACACCGACCACCTGACCTCATGTCTGACTGTGACTGTGCCATTACCCAGCGCCTGACCTATAGCCTGCCCTTTACCATTATGATTCAGTGATGTGTGTGTTTTTTTTTGGTATTGTGGTATGTAACTGTATATTTGTGATCCCATAAAGATTTGTCCAAGGTTTTTAGATTTAGTTGACAATTTATTCTGTCAAGGATTTTCCGGCTTCCTCTAATGGTGGCTTGGCTTCAGTTACAGGTGTATCGTGGTAGAGTGCAGGTAACGTTTTCTGTAAAGTGACTGGGTGACACAACTCCAAGAGCTTATAACGCCGATCTACTCTAGCCATCCATCTGTGTTGACTCACTGGCGGTGGTGGTGGTGGTATTGGCAAACAATCATCACTGTGAACCAGGAAGTTCTGCAACACACTGTGTGACTGTGCTACAGGTTCACTGTGATGTTTGCCAGTCAGTAATTGGAAGTGCTCTGTTTTATATAGATGTAGGTTTTACTGTTTACAAGTTATAGTTTACTTCTTCATAAAAGAAAATATTAAAATGTAAACTACTGCACCAGGCCAGCACTGTATGTATGTAGTATTATACACAACAGTTTCATGTCACAGTACTCTTTTAAATAAATACTGTTGTCTGCTGCACTGTTCATGTTCATACTTTGCTATATGCAGGGAACTTGGTGTAATTTGTTTAAATAGCAGATAAAAATCATGGACAGGATAATCAAAATCGAATCGAATCGTGAGGTGAGTGAAGATGTGCACCCCTGACGAATGTTAGGATCCTTCCACAGGCTTTGCAGGATCAGGGAGGCCATGCAGCGTAGGTTTGCTGAGACATTTGGTCCGGAGTCCTCTGGGTCACTAAGGACGACATGATCAGCAGCCACCTCCTCCCAGCCACGTACAAGTCCATATGTTTCTTGGGACTGTAAATGATCCCTTGAAGACTGCTGCTGATGCTGAATGCCAGGTTCCACCTCCATGCTGACACAATCCTCCTCCTCCTCCTGTTCCTGTGTGATCGGCAGGCACGCTGGAACACTGTCTGGATAAAGGGGGCCTTGAGAGCTAAGGAAGTCCTCCTCTTCCTGCCTCTGTTCTGCCTCAAATGCCCTGTCCATTATTCCACGCAGCGTGTGCTCCAACAGGTGGACAAGAGGGACAGTGTCACTGATGCATGTACTGTCACTGCTCACCATCCTCGTGGCCTCCTCAAATGGTGACAGGACAGTGCCTGCATCCCTGATCATGGCCCACTGGCGTGGGGAAATAAAAACAAGCTCCCCTGACCCTGTCCTCATACCATAGTCGCACAGGTACTCATTGATGGCCCTCTGCTGTGTGTGCAGCCGCTGCAGCATGGCCAACGTTGAGTTCCATCTGGTGGGCATGTCACAGATTAGGCGGTTCTTGGGCAGGTTAAATTCCTTTTGGAGGTCTGCCAGCCGAGCACTGGCATTATATGACCGGCGGAAATGCACGCAGACTTTCCTGGCCTGCCTCAGGACATCCTGTAAGCCCGGGTACCTGACCAAGAATGGCTGCACCACCAAGTTAAGGGCGTGAGCCAAACAGGGCACATGGGTCAGTTGTCCCTGTCGGAGGGCGGAGAGGAGGTCGGTGCCATTGTCACAAACCACCATTCCTGCCTTAAGCTGGTGTGGCGTCAACGACCTCTGAGCCTGCCCCTGCAGAGCTGACAGAATCTCTGCCCCAGTATGGCTCCTGTCCCCCAAGCACACCAGCTCAAGCACCGCATGGCATCTTTTGGCCTGTGTACTTGTGTAGCCCCTTGAATGCCTATGGAGCACCGCTGGTTCCGAGGACAAAGCACAGTAAGCAGCCATGGAGGAATATGAAGAGGGGGGGTGGAGGAGAGAGGTGTGTCAGAATCACCAGTAGTAGCATTTTGGAGGCGTGGTGGTGGAACAACCTCCAACACTACTGCACATTGTCCTGCATCCTTCCCAGCTGCCAGCAGAGTCACCCAATGCGCTGTGAAAGATGGGTAACGTCCCTGTCCATGCCTGCTGGACCATGAGTCAGCGGTAATAAACACCTTACCACTGACCGCCCTGTCCAGCGAGGCCAAGACATTCCCTTCCACATGCTGGTAGAGAGGCGGAATCGGGGGCAGAGTCTACCAACTGAAAAGGCAGCAGTTGAAGTGCTAGCAATTTAGCCAAGCTAGCATTCAACCGCTGGGCATGTGGATGGCTGGGAGCGAACTTCTTTCGGCGGTGCAGCAGCTGGGGCAGGGAAATTTGCCTGGTACAATCTGACGTTGGTGTACCGATAGCAGATTGCCCGCAAGTACTTGGCTGTGACACACCTAATTCTCAGAGAGGACTGAAGGTATAGTGGGGTTAAAGATACCAGCTGATGAGGAGCAAGGAGAGGTACTCTTTGTTCTTTGGTGTGGGTCTTTTAGGTACGCTTGCCAACGAACTGCATGGCAGGTCGACATATGTCTGGTCAAGCATGTGGTGCCCAAGCTGGTGATGTTTTGGCCACGCGAGATACGCTTGAGACATATGTTGAAAATAGCAGTGGTGCGATCTGATGTACTCGTCTTAAAAAAGGCCCACATCAAAGAACTTTTGGAAAAACGCACAGATACAGCAGCACCCTGCACATGCACTCTTTGGTGTGATGCAGTCAGTGTGCTGCCCTTAAACTGGCCCCTGGAGGACATCCTGCCTCATTGGTGATGTGCCTCTTCCTCCTCCTCTCTCATATCAGGCACCCATGTGGAGTCAGTGACCTCATCATCCCCTTCCTCCTCATCACTGGAGCAAACCTGGCAGTATGCTGCAGCTGGGGGAACATGACTGCCAGATTGCTATCCTTCTTGGGCACCCCCTCTCTCTGGGCTCACGTTACTGCCTTCCTCTAGCTGGGTACCATCATCGGAGCCTTCAAAACGCTGGGCATCCTCCTGGAGCATGTACCCAACACTGTGGTCAAACAGTTCGGGAGACTCCTCAGCAGGACATGGTGGGGCTAGGGAAGGAGTGACTGATGCCATTGAGCCGAGGGAAGAGGCCGCGTTGGCAGCTGCTTTGCCAGGCAAAGTACCCTGAGCCTGGGTGAGAGAAGATGAGGAGGATGAGGACGGCTTGGTCATCCACTCTACCAAGTCTTCTGCATGTTGCGGCTCAACGCGGCCAGCTGCCAAAAAAAAGGACAAGCGTGTCCCACGGCCACGTGCTGATGAGGATGCACCGTCTCCACAACCAGCACTGTTGCCTCTAGACACAGAGCCTGCTTGCCCTCTTTTATTGGCTTGTGACTGTCTGCCTCTCCTTGTTGGCCTTCCAGACATACTAATGGCCTGCAGTGAGATGTAGCTGCACAAAGCTGGGATGTATATATATACTATTACTGCAGCTAGCAGAATCAACTGCCTGCCTGTAGTATTAGTATGACAACACCAGCAATTGTCTTCAGGTAGCTTTAAGTGCACACTGTGCAGAGGACGCAGTACACTAACTGTAAATACTGCAGCTGCCTGCCTGTGGTATTAATAGGATCAGAAGAACAGCAATTGTCTTCAGGTAGCTTTAGGTGCACACTGTGCAGAGGACGCAGTACACTAACTGTAAATATTGTAGCTGCCTGCCTGTGGTACTAATAGGATCAGAAGAACACCACCAATTGTCTTCAGGTAGCTTTAGGTGCACACTGTGCAGAGGACTCAGTACACTAACTGTAAATACTGCAGCTGCCTGCCTGCAGTACTAATAGGATCAGAACAACAGCAATTGTCTTCAGGTAGCTTTAGGTGCACACTGTGCAGAGGACGCAGTACACTAACTGTACATACTGTAGCTGCCTGCCTATGGTATTAATAGGATCAGAACAACAGCAATTTTCTTCAGGTAGCTTTAGGTGCACACTGTGCAGAGGATGCACTACACTAACTGTAAATACTGCAGCTGCCTGCAGTACTAATAGGATCAGAAGAACACCACCAATTTTCTTAAGGTAGCTTTAGGTGCACACTGTGCAGAGGACGCACTACACTAGCTGTAAATACTGCAGCTGCCTGTGGTACTAATAGGATCAGAAGAACACCACCAATTTTCTTCAGGTAGCTTTAGCTGCACACTGTGCAGAGGACGCACTACACTAACTGTAAATACTGTAGCTGCCTGCCTGTGGTACTAATAGGATCAGAAGAACACCAGCAATCTTCTTCAGGTAGCTGTAAATACTGTAAAAACACCTACCTGCCTGTCAGTAGGAAGAGAATAACAGGAACGGATCTAGCTAAACTGAATACAGTGTGTATATATATATATATATATATATATATATATATAAAATATACACACACACACAACACCTAGGATGCATATATATATATATATGTACACAATACACTGTAAGTGCAGCTAACCGACTCGCCTGCCTACTCTATCTAACTTAAATCAAATGTCACTGTCTCTCTCTCTCTCAATGCCGGAACACACTACACAGGGCCGACATGCAGACGGCCTTGTATAGTGTGGGGCGTGTACTAAACCCCCTGAGCCATAATTGGCCAAAGCCACCCTGGCTTTGGCCAATTACGGCTCTCTGTACAGACGGCGCTGTGGCCAAGCATGCGGGTCATAGTGCATGCTTGGCCAATAATCAGCCAGCAATACACTGCGATCCCGCAGTAAATTATGGGCCATGACGCGCCACTTGAATTTGGAGCGAACGGCCCATAACATTAAATTAGACGAACGGTCGAACATGGGTTCGACTCAAACTCGAAGCTCATCCCTACTCCTCACCGTCCACATCAGACCTCTCCGAGGCGAGTCAGATTCAGACTGAGTCGCTCCTCTTACAGTATTTTCCCATCCCCACTGCTGCACAAAGTATACCTGAAATGTCAGCTTCTGTGACTCTCACTGGTAGAAAGAGAAGAGAATCTTTGGATGTATTCTACATTTAATCTTAAGGACAACAAGACCCTTTGCAAACCATGTGGAGCGACACTCGCTGGTAAAAATACAACAAACTTGAAGCTTCATTTGCGGACAACTCATCCTGAAATTCATACAAAGGTACATCACTTAACTCCACTTTTGTTGGGAATGTTATGTATATTACAGGGATTTTTTTAACAAACTTTCTTGCAGTCAGATTTCATACCTTTTTGTTATTTTGAAGTAATAGTTGGCTGTTTGTCTATGTTGTGCACTTTAGTCACTGAATCTTAATGGGAGTGATTTCATAATATCTATTAGCTGCTGCTTTCCCAAATTGAAGTATCTCACCAAAATATATGTAGAAGGATGTGGTCACTGGGAGTGGGAGGGCTGGGGCACTGTCAATTTTTGCATGGCACAGGGCGCCTAATGGCCTAAGGCCAGCACTGGGAAGGGCCATGATACATGTAGCATATTAGTTAGAGAGGTAGAGAATGTAAAATCAGAATAACTTGAATTTTTCCCCCTAATTCAACCCCGCAGATACAAAAAACCTCAAATGATGGACCAAGTCAAGCAGTGCACCACAGCAAACTATTTGCACTGCTCTTTTAGGTGTTACAAAATAAAAAAATGGACTCTAAGGAACAACAGGCCAGGGAGGAGGCCATAGCAGGATGGATCAGGCACATCGGATTACCAGTCAGAATGATTGAAGATGAGGACTCTGTTAGCATGATGGAGACAGTGGATAGGAAGCTGACTGTTCCAAAGAAAACTAAAATAAGCAATCTGATTGACAAACAGTATGAAGGTGAAAAAACCAAAATTCAAAAAGACTGGCACTACTGGCCCTTGAACTACTTGTTCAAGAGCCAACAATATGTGTTCAGATTTATGTTCTTCAACACAAAAGTAGCATGTCTTAATAGCAAGGAATGAAGCTGTAAATGCCTATTTTTGATTCGCAAATCAGTGCAAAAAGATACTCTCCGGGAGGAAGCCAGTCTCTTTTTGAATTTTTGTTTTTCACCTTCATACTGTTTGTCAATCAGATTGCTTATTTTAGTTTTCTTTGGAAGAGTCAATCAATTCATGTGTGGACAAATGTTTGCAAGAGTGGGACATACCAAAGAGGAGGATCCTTTCAGTGATAACAGACAACAGGAGCAATATGGTGGCAGCATTTAAACAAACCGCAGCAGAAGAACCACCCAGCTCTAGTGAGGAAGACTCCCCCATGACGGAAGGTGACTCTGAGGCTCAGTCGGAAATTGATAGTCTGCGGTGAGCCATTTTTATTCTTTTACATCAGGTGTCAGCAACCTTTTTCCACCTAAGGGCCGGATTCAATCTATGTGAATGCATGGAGGGCCGCATTCACCTGCTAATTAATGAAGATAATAATAAACCTAACATAGTAATAATAACAGTACAGGTTTATCTCACTTTAAGGTGCTTCATTAATACAAAGCCAGTTCACCCTGAGGGAGCATGCAGGTTCACTGCCTCAAGGCTCTGGCATTGCTGCAGGGTCCCCTACCCCTTCCCTGCAGTGATTAGTTTGATTACCTTTATACTCACCCTCTCCGTTGCTCTCATGCAGCTCCAGCATGTCTCCAGGATCCAGGCCACTGTTGCTGGCATTAAAGTAAAAACTGCCTCGCTGCAAATTAAGATGGTTTTCACTTTAAAGCAGTCCTGCTGTATGATAATAATAATCAACAAAATACAAGAAACTTTGAATAACATTTACTTTTAAACATTAATAACAGAACAGTAATTATAACTGTAATAATAAAAACAAACAGGAAACTTTGAAAAATGTTAGCTTTTTAGATTTTAGACAAGGGAATTAGTGTGAGACTTGATGCTGTTTGTTACTAGAAAGTCTCTCAACATTAGGCGACAAGGGTGGTTGAGGCCAAATACAGGACATCATTTAAATGGGCATCAGTCAGTTGGGTTCTTAACTTGTTCTTTTTGAGTTTCATTTTTGAGAAGAGCTGCTCACATATGCAAGTGCTTCCAAACATAGATGCCATTTTTTTGCATGATCCACTAAATTTGTGTATTTTCCTAATTCCATTACATATTTCCTGTAGAAATCCAGAATAGATACACCCTCCGCATGAAATCATTGCAATTCAATAAGATCCATTTGAACATTTTCTGGTACAGTGTCTGGCTCTATGTCAAATGGAGTGGCAAACAGCGTGAAATCAACTTTGTGTGAACGAAGGTCAGTGAAACGGGAGGAGAATTAACTTCTTAACTCACGTATCATGGTTACAAACATGCTGGTGTCTGTTGGATTGGCCTCTTGAAGTTTAGGGAAATGAGAATAGTTTGTTTTCCCAAGCTGACATTCACACAGACATAATTTTATTTCAAAGGCAAAGATGTATTCACACATCTCCTGTATCAAAAGTTTTTTCCCTGAAGCTGCAAGTTCAGGTTGTTTAAATGGAATGTTAAATCCACCAAAAAAGCCACCAAACACCATGTGGGATCATGGAATTCTGAGGCAGCCACATTTTTTACTTTCAAGGAATTGTGCTATTTCTTCCCGCAGATTATACACTCTTCCTAGCATAACACCTCGACTAAGCCAGCGAATATCACAGAAATACAGCAGGTCCCCATATTCAGTCTCAGCTTCCAACAAAAGTTGCTGAAAATGACGATGATTTACCCCCGAGACAAGATCAGATTTACTGCTTTCACCACTACATCCATCACGTCCTTCAAATTAGAAGACTTAGCACACAATGCTTCCTGGTGTATTATGCAGTGCATTTTTTGTGATTTATTTTTAATTCCTGAGGCTTCCATGTGACTTTGAAGCAAAGCCACGACACCTTTCTTTCCTCCAACCATTGCCGGTGCTCCATCAGTTGTCATGCATACCAGGTTTGATAGATCCAGCTCCATGTCTGTAATGCACTTCAGCAATGCCTCAAGGATGTCTGCTCCAGTGGTAGTGCCCTTGATGGGAACTAGGGATGAGCTTGATGTTCGGGCCGAACATAAGTTCGACTCGAACATCGGGTGTTCGCCCATGATCAAACATTATGGGGCGTTCGCGGCAAATTCGAGCGCCGCAAAATGCCCCATAATGCACTGCGTCTGTGTGTATTTGGGGGGGGGGGGGTTGTTAGGGCTGGCTTTGGGCAGTGTGAGAGAGAGTGTAACAGACAACTGCAGCCAGTAACCCTGCTGGGAAGCCATAGTCAGGTCTAAATATTATGTCCGAGTTTGAGGCCGTCTGAAACTCGGACGCACGATTCCAAACCCGAACTGTCCGGGTGAATCCCAGACAGGTGGCAACCCCATGTGGAACTATCGCAGGAAGTGGAGGAAGCACCGCCACCGGCATCCACATCTAAGCAGCTAGTCTTTCAGTTTCTTTCTAAATGCCACAGAAGACCCAGGCAGTGGATCTCCTCAAACAGCATAGAGCAGCAGATCATAAAATATAAGGAAGAGCTTTTGCACCAAGTTGCCACCACCAGTGAGGACCCTGCAACAGATTTTTGGTTGTCAAAGATTGACACTTTATATCACCAGCTAAATCCTTTTGCATTAGACCTGCTGGCTATGCCAGCTTCTTAAGCCATTGCAGAGAGGGTATTCAGTGTCACAGGTGACCTCTCTAGAGGCCAGCGGAATAGAGCAAGGGTCATGTTGGCACAAAGTGCTTTTCTTAAAATGAAAACAAAAAAGGGTCTTATTCTCCAGGTATTTCTATTTCTAACATAAGAAGCATACCTAATACTTGTGGGCTGTGTTTATTGCGATAGGAAGAATCAATAGTTCAACAACAGTTTTAATTGTCAATTAAATTCATAGGAAAAATGCACAGGCTAAGGCTACAAATGCCATTAGCATGTGGAACAATAACCACCACCCTTTTTCAACTACTCTCTCTTAGCATTGACAAATTTGACTATAGAGGTAAATATCACACTAATGAAAAAGAAAAAATAGATCAGTAATGGTCAAAAAGAGCAGCCTTATGTCGGGGTCCTGCCCCATTAGTCTTTTTAATGTGATATTAACCTCTATTACTCTATTGTCATTGCAAAGGCTGAGAGAGAGAGAGAGAGAGAGAGGAGAGAGGAGTTGATAAAAAGTGGTGACTGTTATAATCCACACACTAATGGCATTATTGTACTTTTTCTTTGAATGTATCTGAGAATTAGAACTGTTGAAATAATAATCTGACAGTAAACTGATTCTTATTGTAGAAATAAGCATTACCCTAAAGTATTGGTTTATTATGCTGTGCCTATGCCAGACTGGCATTGACAGTGCCTGTGCTGTCTGTGTGTGCTGTACTTAGCCTTGTAAGAAACAAAGAAAAGAGGCGCCTCTGGGTGCAGACTTAAAAACAATTTTAATAAAAAGAACAGCAACAGAGATTACACTCACATTTGAGTTGAGTTAAAAAAGGCATATAAGAGTCCCAGATGTAACCGAAGGGGTCCGTGAGGTCGATCATCCCTGCCATGGATGTGTAATCAGACTGGTCTTCAGATGCGCTGTGTCCACCAGCCGACAACGATGGAGGAGTACCAGAATGAGGCTTGGAAGGCAAACAGTAATCCAGGCGAGGGGCGATGACATCACACACATGCAACGCGTTTCCTGAGTCAGCAAGCCGTGAATGGCATGACGACTGCACTCCTTTGTCAAGCTAGTTACTATGGGACTAGTTTAGAGAATACATGGGAGGGAGTGGAGGGAGTGGCCATGAGAAGAAGCTGTATGCAATTGTGTCAGCAACGAAGGACGTGTGAACGGGACTGGAAGAGGAGCAAAGTGAAAGTGCAGAAAAAAGCACAGAAAAAAGCAGAGGGGGCATGATTTAAATGAAGACATAAATAAATGTGTAGTACTGGGGATAAGAATATAATTAGAATTAGAAGATGGGCTGTAGATAAAAACGGACTGTAAATAAAGGCATGAGTGACTAAAGGGAAATTAAAATATAAAATGATAAGTTAAAAAAAGTATGTATCGTTGTGTGTATATACTGACACACATATACAAACAAACCCAATATGTTTGATGGTATGTAGTACAGTCTGGGAAGAAATTATATTGGCTTTAGTGACTGTCCCTCTAAAGGGATGTCATATATTGGAAAACAATCATTTGAAAAGGGGAGGGGGGGGACAAAAATGGGGGGGGGGGTTTGGGAGGGAAATGGAAATGAAGAAAAAAAAGGGGGGGTGAAAAGAAAAGAAAAGGGGAAGGGAGAGGGAAAAGGAAAGAAAGGACATGTACACACACTCAATGTGCAAGCTGATATAACATAATAAACTGGTGATATGATCATGGAAAAAACACCCATAAGCATATATATGCAAGTATCACAGAATGGTAGATGTTTCAATGCACTCATTGATGCCTCCAGGTGAGACAACGTCCAACCAATAGATCCAATAGGTCTCTCTTGCGCACAATTTCTTGAACCTTTCGGCAGGCGGGAGAGACCTAGGGATCTTTTCTATAACCCAAACAGATAACCCCAGAATGGAACCCTTGTGGAACGTGGCAAAATGTCTGGGCACACTGTGGGGGTCTGTACCACCCTCAATGTACCTCCTATGCTCCCCAAAACGCTGTCTGAGGAGCTGAATGGTAGGGCCAACGTATATGAGGCCACAGGGGCAGGTTAGGCCATATACCACACGGTCCGATGAACAGTTGAAGAAATCTTTCAGAAAATAGGTATGGCCTTTAGTCGAAAAAGATTTTTGGCCATGTTGGACAAAATGGCACGTTTTTCAAAGTTTCTTGCGGCATTTATACATCCCAACCAGAGGAATAAGCGGAGTGATGGGCGGAAAGGTGAGGGTGGTTTTCAATTTGTTAGGAGCAATTTTATTTTTAAGGTTTGGAGCTCTGCGGTAAGTGACATGTGGGTGTGTGGGGAGGATAGATTTGAGGTGAGGATCCTGCTGAAGGATGTCCCATCTTTTTGTGTTGGGAATGGAAAGTCATAATAAATCGAATGGGACAGTCTGTAGGGGGCGGATTGGGGCGTGAGGGTTTCTCATGAAGGTATAGTTCATAAGCTTCTTCTACTATATCTAAGAAATTGTGCGCAAGAGAGACCTACTGGATCTATCGGTTGGACGTTCTCTCACCTGGAGGCATCAATGAGTGCATTAAAACATCTACCATTCTGTGATACTTGCATATATCTGCTTATTGGTGTTTTTTCCATGATCATATCACCAGTTTATTATGTTATATCAGTTTGCACATTGAGTGTCTGCACATGTCCTTTCTTTCCTTTTCCCTCTCCCTTCCCCTTCTCTTTTCACCTCCCCCCGTTTTTTTTCTCCATTTCCATTTCCCTCCCAACCCCCCCTCCCCTTTTTAAATAATTGTTTTCCCATATATGACATCCCTTTAGAGGGACAGTCACTATAGCCACTATAATTTCTTCCCAGACTATACTACATACCATCAAACATATTGGGTTTGTTTGTATATGTGTGTCAGTATATACACATATCGATACATATTTTTTTTAACTTATCATTTTATATTTTAATTTCTCTTTAGTCACTTATGCCTTTATTTACAGTCTGTTTTTATCTACAGCCCATCTTCTAATTCTATTCTTATCCGCAGTACTACACATTTATGTCTTCATTTCAATCATGTCTCCTCTGCTTTTTTTCTGGGCTTTTTTCTGCACTTCCACTTTGCTCCTCTTCCGGTCCCGTTCACACGTCCTTCGTTGCTGACACAATTGCATACAGCTTCTTCTCATGGCCACTCCCTCCCATGTGTTCTCTCCACTAGTCCCATGGTAACTAGCTTGACAAAGGAGTGCAGCCGTCATGCCATTCACGGCTTGCTGACTCAGGAAACGCATCGTATGTGTGTGACGTCATCGCCCCTCGCCTGGATTACTGTTTGCCTTCCAAGCCTCATTCTGGTACTCCTCCATCGTTGCCGGCCGGTGGACACAGCGCATCTGAAGACCAGTCTGATTACACATCCATGGCAGGGATGATCGACCTCACGGACCCCTTCAGTTACATCTGGGACTCTTATATGCCTTTTTAACTCAACTCAAATGTGAGTGCAATCTCTGTTGCTGCTCTTTTTATTAAAATTGTTTTTAAGTCTGCACCCAGAGGCGCCTCCTTTCTTTGTTTCTTACAGGGCTTTTTGGGAATATGGTTTTCCCTCCCACTGGAAGGCTGCCATGAATGTGGGCTTTATACCTCATCATTGATTTTATGCACACCACCATGGACTATTACTATTTTTTTTCCTAATCCCGTGTTCTAGTTCATCATTCATATGCATAATATTGTCATTCATGTGGATTATTGCTTTTAACTTTTGCGCCAAACATTGTACTTAGCCTTGTACATGTACAGCTGTGGCCAAAAGTTTTGAGAATGACACCAATAATAAGTTGTCTGCTGCTTCAGTATTTTTTGGTCTTTTTGTCAGATGTTACTATGGTTCACTGAAGTATAAGTTTCAAGCAAGTACAAGCATTTCATAAGTGTCAAAGGCTTTTATTGACAATTACATTAGGTTTATGCAAAAGAGTTAATATTTGCAGCATTGAGATGCCCCTTACCCTTTTAAAGACCTCTGCAGTTTGCCCTGGCATGTTGTCATTGTCAATCAACTTCTGCGCCACATCCTGATTCCTGACTGATGGCACTGGCAGCCCATTCTTGCATAATTCTTGCATAATCAATGCTTGGAGTTTGTCAGTTTGTGGGGTTTTTTTTGTTCACTCACCCGCCTCTTGAGGATTGAACACAAGTTCTCAATGGGATTAATTTCCATGTTTTGTTCCCCAAGCCACTCAGTTATCACTTTTCCCTTATGGCATTGGCAATGGCAAGGTGCTCCGTCATGCTGGAAAAGGCATTGTTCCTCACCAAACTGTTCTTGAATGATTAGCAGTTGTTCTCGGAGCCTGATGTTTTTGTACCATTTATTCATGGCTGTGTGAGTGAGCCCACCCCCTTGGCTGAGAAGCAACCCACCCCACACATGAATGGTCTCAGGATTCTTTACTGTTGGCATGAGTATGACACAGGACTGATCGTGTAAATGCCCGTACACACGATACAAAAATCAGAAGTAAAATTTTGCCTGACAAACGATCTGCCAATTTTCAGATTGTTACTATGGTGCTTTCGACAGTCGATTCCGATTTTTCGTACAACAAAAGCTGGATGTGCAGGCTATAAAACTTTAATCGTACGTGAACACAATGTCTGATTTTCGTATAATTCGTACGGTTTTCGTCCGCAAAAAAAATCGTAAGAGCAAGACTACGCAAGCTCAGAAACAAAAGAATACATACAAAACTATTCAACACATTACGTCACTTCTGAAGTTGTATTCTGTCGTATGAGGATTTTCGTATGGTGAGTAACCTCTTCACTTTGGACATGAAACTAGCATGTAACAAAAAACGGACGAACAGTCGCCCGAAAATCTGATCGTGGGTACGAGGCTTTACGCTCACCTTTTCTTCTCTGGACAAGGTTTTTCTGGATGCCCTAAACAATCAGAAAGGGGATTCAGAGAAAATGACTTTCCCCCAGTCCTCAGCAGTTCAATCCCTGTACCTTTTGCAGAATATCAGTCTGTCCCTGATGTTTTTCCTGGGTGAGATAGTGGCCTGGCCTGTGGCCTCTTTGCTGTCCTTCTTGACACCAGGCCAGCCAAGTTGCTGAAATGTTTTGTTGTTCAGTTTGAGTTTCTGGAACTATTAAGTTCATGTATATGATTGTGCAGTGCGTGGTTGGTGGCATCTTTACGATTAAGCAAAGAGTTTTTATTTTTTTTTTTGTATTTTTACGTTACCCTTTTGTCAAAAAAGCAATAGCCTTAATGAAACAGTTTTACTTAAATAAAGATGATATATAACGAAAAAATCTGTAGTCCATGTTTAAACCTTAATACCATAAATAATAACATTTTCGATTTTTCACTCCAGCAGCAGTATATGAGTTTGAAAGTTGTAGAGAAATGCTTAAATAATGCATTACAATTTAATTACGTCCATTAGATTTTAGAAGACTAAAATGTACTGGAGATATAGTCGACCAAAAACTAAAACACTTGCAGAAGACTAAAATGGAGCTAAAACTAAAATGCCATTTTAGTCCTAAGACTAAATCGAAATTTGCTGCCAAAATAACACTGCTCCTCACACTGTGACAGCATGAGGAAAGGAATGCCGACAACTGGCAAGTGTGTTTAAATTGTGATCAGCTGTGATTGGACACAGCCGATCACTTGATAAAGAGCCGCTGTGATTGGTTCTTTGCCCCAATCTGTGATCAGATGTGTCCGAAGGACACATCGATCACTAAGCGCTCCAGGTGCGTGCAGCATCAGGCATGGTTCTGGGAGGACCTCAATAGACGCCCTCCCAGAACTGAATGACCGCCCTGTAGTGGTTATAGCGTGGTCGGCAAGTGGTTAAGGTAGGCTCAAACAAAGCAATCAAAGCATATCTCATAGGCAAAAGGAAGCACAGGTTTTGTTTAACTGCACCCCTTAGGCCCCTCCCACATGTTGCTAAGCCTTCTTGTTCCTTCTTTAGTGTCCCTCATTCTGAAGTTCAACCACCCCTGCGGCTACATACAGCATACCGCACTGTGTTCGGGGTTCAAGCTGAGACTTCCTGTCTTGTACCCAGAACACAGTCCATCACAGCGGCACTAAGCCATTCAACATTGCTAATGTGCTGATCTTGGGGCATTGCACTTTTTCCATTTTTTATAACTTTATTAAAATGTTAATACAGTTTTATTCACCTCGCTGCTCTGAAAAAAGTACTGCATGCAAGTCTCTTTTTTTTTTAGCACACACCAATGCTATTGTTTGAACTGATGCCATAGGAAAAAAGGCATTTAGCCTTGCTAATGCTTTGTGCCTCTACTAGAAACAGATGCAGCATAGCCCAAACAAATTCTGGTGTGAACGAGCCCTTAAAAAGTAACTCCACTTTTGTTGAGAAAAAAATCCCCTCTGGATGATTGCAAAGATTTCAACAGACTTCTTTACAGCACTGTAGCTGGAAAAGAAAAGGTAATTTTTAACGTTACCGTATATACTCGAGTATAAGCCGAGGCACCTACTTTTACCCCAAAAAACTGGGAAAACTTATTGACTCGAGTATAAGCCTACGGTGGGAAATGCAGCAGCTACTGGTATGGTAAATTTCAAAAATAAAAATAGATACCAATAAAATTACATTAATTCAGAGTGTCCCCATATGTGTTTCCACATTAGCTATGTACCGGTACTGTGACTTCAGCTCTCCTTCATCTCCCAACTCCCACCCACTGCAGAAGTATCTTTAATACAAACAGCGGGTTAGTAGCCGCGCCAATGATGTCACTGGCTGCTAGGAGCGGGCGCCCTGGTGTTCTAACGAGAAAGGTCCCCCCATCCGATAGTATCCGCCCTGTACTGCGCAGGCGCAGTACAGAGGACAAAGGAGAAGCCGAAAGTCTCTGAACATGAATAGCTGTTTGTGTTCGGAGACTTTCAGCTTCTCCTTTGTCCTCCGTACTGCGCTGTGCCTGCGCAGTACAGGGCGGACACTATCCGATGGGGTACATTTCTCAACACTGGCAAAAGACATGAGCAGGCCGTATGTGACCCGCGAGCCGTGATACGGAGACCCCCTGCTCTACACAAAGGATCCAGAGTGACTGAACACCCACACACACCACCGGAGACCAGTAAATGCCACCCTGACTCGAGTATAAGCCGAGAGGGGCATTTTCAGCACAAAAAAATGTGCTGAAAAACTCAGCTTATACTCAAGTATATACGGTATATTACTACATACTATATACTTCCACTCAGGGATTAAGTAGCATCAATAGCAGGGATCCATTTTAGCAGCATTGCTAATCTGTTGGGAGGGGAGTGCTAAACCAGCCATACTGGAAATGGATACATTAACAAACTGAAGCCAAACTCCAGCTCACGCTGCAGTTACAGCAACAGTTCTTTACCTTTTAGGATAAAGGTTTTACATGAATAAATAAAAGCAAGCTGATCTTTTAAGCACCCCTATCAGTGGTAAATGGTTTGTCTCAACAATCTAACTGCTACATTTGCAGAAGAGCTTGATTTTTCGAAAAAAAAAAAAAAAACACTTACTGGCTGGATCACCAGATAAAAATAAATGAAAAAAAGCCTAAAAAAAGAAAAACAAACAAATGCAGCCATCACAATGGTAAGCTGCTTTAGCCTGGTAATACTGCTTTAGTCTAGGCTCACACATAATATGCAAACACAGATATTGCATGTGATGCGCACCACACTGCTGTGCCGATCACATGCGATGTCTGCGCAATGCGAATTCAGCCATACACTTAAGTCTGGCTGAAATCTCTGTCTGCCTCCCCCCTGCACTGTGCAATGTGCTCCGATGGTTCTCGGTTTCCCCTGCACTCTGCATTACCGCAGCTATAGCTGCAGCAATGCAGAGTGCAGGAGGGACAGAGAGCCATCGGAGCACATGGCTAGAAGTTAGTGATGGGGGGGGTTTATGTGTGTGGATGGACAGAGCTTGCAGGGGCATGTGGCTGGAGCAGAGTTTTTCAACAGGGACATGTGGCTGGGTTTGAGATGGGGGGGTGAGGTGGATAGACAGAGCTGGCAGGGGCACATGGCTGCATTGGGACACAGGAGCTGCAGGAGTCACAGAGCCAGCAGGGACTCATAGCATCATGTGGCTGGATCGGGAGGGGAGAACTGCCAGCCAGAGCAGTGTGTGTGTGTGTCTCAGAGAGCACATGGCTGGATTAGGAGGGGAAAGCGTTACTAGAGCCAGGATGCAGGATCCATCTCCTCAAGACCTCCTTTATTTCCAGCCCTCTGCAACGCTGATGAAATCAAAAGGAAGGGCTTTGTGAAAAGGGATCTGTGTGATTGGAGGGCTCTGAGAGAGGGGGGTATGTTTGACTGGGTGGTTCTGTGATAGGGGGTTTATGATGGGGTTCCGTGTGATGGGGGCCACTTATGCGATGGAGGCTTTGATGTGATGGGGGGACTTGTGTAAAGGGGGCCTCTAAGTATAGGGGTGACTGATGTGATGGAAGGTTCTTGTGTATAGGGGGGCCTCTGATGTGAAGGAGGGACTGTAATGTGATGGGGAAATCTGACACTGGGGGGCCTCTGATGTGATGGGGAGACCTCTGACATGGGAGACCTCTGCTGTGATGGGGAGACTCATGTATAGGGGTGACTCTGATGTGATGGAGGTTTCTGTGTATAAAGGGGACTTTGATGTAATGGGGGGCCTCTGATGTGAAGGAGGGACTGTAATGTGATGGGGAAATCTGACACTGGGGGGCAACTGATGTGATGGGGAAGCTCCGATGTGATGAGGGGAATCATGTAAAGGGGACCTCTGATGTATAGGGGCGACCTTGATGTGATAGAAAGTTCTTTTATATAGGGGGGACTTTGATGTAATGGAGGGGGTGGGGGTTTGGATGTGATGGGGAGACCTCTGATGTAATGGAGAAGCTCTGATGTTATTTGTGTAAAGCTGCAACTCTGATGGGTTCACATGTATATAGGGGGGATTTTAATGTGAAGGAAGGACTGTAATGTGATGGGGGGAATTTGACACTAGTGGGGGCCTCTGATGTTATTGGGGGACCTCTGATGTGATGGACAGACTTGGGGGGATTAAGCAGAGATGGAGCATGTGACTGAAGCCACAGGTGACATCCTGTGTATGGAAGTGGTGATGCAGAGAGGGGGAGCACACAGCTGGATCAGACTGAATATAGCAGGAGGTGAGTTCATAAGTTTTATTATAACATGACATGACTTTTACTGGGTCCTGTATACCCACGGAGACCGCCTGACTGGGTGAGCTTGTCCTTATTTTTACTTCATTTGTATGATGTATTTGATAACTGTTGTAAACAATGCCGCTGCAATGATTTAATGTATATAAATGTATATGCTAAAACCATGTTACATCATGTTTTAGATATGCTTCTCCTGAGGAAGCGGTGTTGAACCGCGAAACCTGTCGAGATTTAAAGCTCTACACACACTTCTCATCCAAACATTGTGGAATCCACTGTTTGATTGTGTGGTATTTCCCTTTTATGATGATGTTGTTTGTAATTACAATTGTATTTGTAACTGTAATTTTATCATTTCTTTTGATTAAAAATTGAACTTTTATAAAGTTTTCTAATTTATCCTTATACTAATCACTATTCACCAATAATCGAGTACCGGAATAGTCCCACTCTCTTTTCCCTTTCTGGGGGGGTCAGGACGGGAGTCGGCAGTAGCAGCAACTGCGACTGCGTCTTTTCCCCCTTATTCTCTTTGAACATGTCATCAAGCTATGCTATGAACTCCTTTTACAATCAGTCTCCTCCAGCCAGCCACATGCCCCTGCTCTTTGATCCCCCTTTCTGCAGTCAGCACTGACAGGATGTCACCTCCTGATCCAGCCACATGCTTCCGCTCTCTTCGCTCCTCTGTGGGATCAAGGAGATATAAGGCATATTACAGCAGCTTCCCTGCGCTGCTCTGCACCTGGATGAAAGCAATTACCTGTACTGTGCCCTGGTGATCTCCCAGCTGTACTCTGGTAATTTTCATAAAAAGGACAGAAGGCAATGTATAACTTTCTGTTGGGCAGATTGTGTTACAAAGCCGGGGACGAAACTGCAGCTTCAGGACTTAAATTTGCAGGCCTTTCGGTTTGCAGAAGTGTTGGCTGAAACCTATCAACAGGAAGTGGTAGTTTCCAAAGCAGGAGTGCACGCAGTGGACAGAACAGCAAGAACTCTTGTAAGGCTGGCCATACACTATTCAATTTTCCTGTTCAACTTTCCTTTAGATTTACCAAAACCATATAATAGGAGGTCAAACCTAAACACTTTCAATTTGGATGCAATCAGGCAGGCCCTTGTACTACATAGTTGAAGGTAAATCTAAAGAAAATTGAACAGGAAAATTGTATGGTGTATGGCCAGCTTAAGTACTGCTGTCCTCTTTGGGGAAAAATGTAAAACTTCTTCTGCACGATAATGACCCCTGGGCTCTTCACTCTGTCCCTTTACTAACATGACCAATTTACCCCTTTCTGCAGGGCTGATTGTGCTACAAATCAGGGGACGACACTGCAGGACTGGGCTGAAACCTACCTACAGGAAGCGGTACTTCGAAGGCAGAAGAGCACACAACTGATTATCATTGCAATTTTGTCTGGCTCATGACAATAATGAAATCTCTACAACATCTTTTGGATTCAAGTGTGCGATCAATCTTTTCCTCTTGATATTGCCTACGGTGATGAGCCGGGATTAGCACCTTGGACTGGGTGTGTCCATTTTTGCCTGAAGCGGTGTGTGCATCCTTGTTCTGTTTCCAGAAGAGCAAACTGTTGCCGGAACAGCAACCACTCTTGTAAATACTATGTTACACTGTGTAATTTCTATTCAGAAAAATGTATACATATATGATACCAGTGCTCTGTTGTCAACAGGGCACACAAAAAAATTCTTTCTGCCCTGGTGATCTCCACCTTGTACTGTGCCCTTTTCCCCTGATGACCTCCACATTGCACTGGGCTCTGGTAACATCCCGAATAGTACTGTGCACACAGAAAAAGGAAAATTTATTATCCAATACTTACTGTAATTTTCCTTTCCTGATGGACTCCATGGCAGCCTACGTGTGGGTTAACCCCGCCTCCTCTCCAATGCTATAGGACCCCATTCCCATAAATGAGCACTCACCACTAGCTGCTGCGTTCCGTAACTAGTCTACTCTTAGACAAATGGGTGGGAACTCAGTCTGCCATGGAGTCCATCAGGAAAGGAAAATTACAATAAGTATTTGATAATAAATTTTCCTTTTTCCTGACAGACTCCATGGCAGCCTACGTGTGGGAAATAACTAGCCAACCACACGGGTGGGTATGCTGCTAAACAAATCATAATTTTAATTTGTCCTATCAACCGATAGGATTCTCAAACCAAAGTTTACAGAAGACAGAGATGCAGGCTCTATGCAGTAATGAGCCATAAATGTGTTAATAGAGGCCCAAGAGGCCGCTTTGCAAATGGTGTCTGGAGCCACATGTCGAGCTGCCACCCACGAGGCTGCCATTCCCCTGGTGGAGTGAGCTGTCACCGCCTCTGGAGGAGCCAAGCCCTTAGCCCTGTATGCTTGCTGGATGGTCTGCACTATCCAGGCCGCGAGTGTCCTGGTTGAGGCTTTCTTCCCTTTGACGCTACCCGAGTGCAAGATAAAGAGGTGATCTGAACGTCTAAAGGTAGAAGTAATTCGTAGATATTCCTTAATAGCTTCGCCTACATCCAAAGGGTGAGTTTCAGTCGATCCCAGAGACCTGAAAGTAGGTAAGACGATCTCCTGATTCTCATGAAACACCGAAGAATCTTTCGGGTTTGAACCCAGCATAGGGATGAGAACTACACGGTCTGGGAAAAACGTCAAGAAGGGTTCTTAATGACCCAGTGATCCGATCTCAGAGACCCTTTTAGCCCAGGCGACGGCTACTAAAAAGGCTACTTTTGCTGAAAAGTCCTTGATGGAGAGCAGGGAGGGCCCCGTGATACTGAGTCCAGAGACTGAGTCGAGGACAAGTGAATGGTCCCACTTGGGAAACCTGGGTTTTCTTTGGGGCTTGAGCCTTGAAGCTCCACGGAAAAATTGCCGAATTAAGGGATGAACCGCCCATGAAGTACTGGAGAAAGCAGATACCTGGACCCTAAGAGAGCTGATAGATAAGGGTAGGTCAAGACCAGTTTGAAGGAAGCTGAGGATATCCTGGACTTCTGGGTGTCTGAAAGACCTATGCACAGAAGAGCAAAATTCTACAAATTTGGTCCAGATTCTCCCATACACCTTATTTGTGCTTGGTCTTCTTGAGCTCATAAGGGTGGAGATCACTCTTGAGGCACAGCCAAGGAATTCTAGCCTCTCCCTCTCAAGAACCAGACCATCAGTCTCAGTACTGCCGGACAAGAGTGTAATACTGTCCCCTGAGAAAGAAGGTCCGGCCTGAAAGGGAGAGGCAATGAGAGGGAGAGGCACCGGGTCCCGGAAACAGAGTTGGATGAGGAGGGGGAACCAAGGCCTGTTCGGCCAATGGGGAGCTATTGTCACCACTTCGACTGCTTCCGCCTGGAGCCTCTGCAGGAATCTCAGCATAACCGGGAGCGGGGGAAAGGCATACGCCCTCATGAACCTCCACGGATCCGTTAGGGCATCTGTTCCGAAGGCCTGGCTGCAACGGCCTCGGGTGTAGAATTTCTTCAAAAAAGATATAAAATGCAGCGCTAAAACAACAGAACAAATTTAAACATAAATATGTGTTATACAGTATCTAGAGGTACACATAATAACATGTGTCTGAAAGAAAAAATCTGGAGACAGAAGTTTCTGAAACATCCACATGGGATGTGCACCTAAAAGACTATCTGTATATGTGAGTCCATATATCTGAACTGAATATGTGTATATTGGTAGTCCACGGGTTAGCGTGAATAGTCATACATATACAAGTCCATAGGACAATACGAATTTGTTGTACACCTAAAGTGTAGAAGATAGTGATCAAATGTTGATAGTAGATCCACCACCGTAATAAGAAATGTGGGGGGGCTTACCAGAGACAATGGACACAGATGGGTATACACTCACTGTGTCAATAAAGCTGATGTAATTGTAGATCTCTGGAGATAGGATAGGAGTAGTAGAGATGCTTGTAGAGATTTGTACACGATAAAGGCAAGTCCAATCAAGTATCGCCAGCGTGTAAGAAAAAAACATGAAAGTACATTGCTTCAAGATCTTCCATGCAGTATTATGCTATGTACTTTCATGTTTTTTTCTTACACGCTGGCGATACTTGATTGGACTTGCCTTTATCGTGTACAAATCTCTACAAGCATCTCTACTACTCCTATCCTATCTCCAGAGATCTACAATTACATCAGCTTTATTGACACAGTGAGTGTATACCCATCTGTGTCCATTGTCTCTGGTAAGCCCCCCCACATTTCTTTTTACGGTGGTGGATCTACTATCAACATTTGATCACTATCTTCTACACTTTAGGTGTACAACAAATTCGTATTGTCCTATGGACTTATATATGTATGACTATTCACGCTAACCCGTGGACTACCAATATACACATATTCAGTTCAGATATATGGACTCACATATACAGATAGTCTTTTAGGTGCACATCCCATGTGGATGTTTCAGAAACTTCTGTCTCCAGATTTTTTCTTTCAGACACATGTTATTATGTGTACCTCTAGATACTGTATAACACATATTTATGTTTAAATTTGTTCTGTTGTTTTAGCGCTGCATTTTATATCTTTTTCGTTTTATATCACAGGTTAGATCACTTGTTAATGCTAGCTGCTTTTGTTCTTCTCGTTTTTGACAGCGCAGTATTTATATATACACTGTAGAATTTCTTCACCTTGAAGTTGCAGGGGGAGGTGAATAGATCTACTTCGGGATCAATTCCAAACGACAGGATCCACTCGAATGTCTGTGCATGAAGCGACCACTCGTTGTTGTCCAACTGAGAACGTGATAGGAAGTCCGCTTGGGTGTTCTGGACTCCTGGGATGAAGACTGCAGAGATGTTTGATAGATTCTGCTGTGCCCACGATAGAATGGTTTCGACTTCTCGCAGGAGCGTGGAGCTCCGCGTACCCCGTTGCCTTTTCACCATAGGAGACCGCCGTGGTGTTGTCCATCCTTAATAACACCCTTTCAGAAGGTGAGAGAAGGACTGGAGAGCAAACCATGCCGCTCGAAGTTCCAGGACATTTGAGCCCGGATTGGGGAGGCGAGTGTCCCATATGCCCTGAGCAAGGTTTGATCCGCAGAGGGCTCACCACCCAGTACCGCTGGCGTCGGTCGTGACCGTGACCCAAGAAATGGGAGCAATGGTGTGGCAATTCAGAAGGTTCTTGCGTTGAAGCCACCAGAAGAGGCTGTTCCTCATCGTCGTGGTTATGTGGACGATTTGATTCTTGTCTCCCGACTTCCATTGCCTGAGGAAGCCTGACTGGAAAGAACATAACCTCCACAAGGCCCATTTGATCATGAGAGTCATGGAGAACATCGTGCCGACTATCTCCAGGCACTGGGAAGTGTCGGGGATACTTGTGAAGTTCTTTTCCCACCAGGACATGGAAATAAGCGTCTCTTAAGTCGATTGAAATCATCCAATCGCCTGGCTGTATGGCTTGCTGGATGGTTGATAAGGTTTCCATCTTGAACTTCCCATGCTCTATGAATTTGTTGAGGTAGGTCAGGTCTATGACTGGGCGCCAAGAGCCGCTTTTCTTTTGAACTAGGAAGAGAGGGGAGTATATCCCCTGAAACCATTCATCCTTTGGTACATGTACCACTGCTCCCTGAGTCTTCAGTAAGTCCACATAGGACAGTAACACTTGTCTCTGTTCTTCTGAACGAGGAAGTAGAGTGGGCACAAATCTAGGGGTAGAAGTACTGGAGAAGGCCCATCTGTGCCCTGACGAGACTGTCCTTACGAACCAGTAGTCCGAGATTGAGGCCACACAGACGTGCCAGAAGAGGAGCAAACGAGCTCCCACCCGACCTGCCTGGGCGGGCGCAATCTCAAAAGGACTTCACCTGCTCACAACCGCTGGATGTCTGGCCTTTAGCGGGCTTACGAAAGGATGCCTGCCCTCTGCTCCAATTTTTCCTGAAGTCTCAGCCAGGCTTGTATGAGCGTGCTTCCCTGGAGCGCTCCGGAGTTTCTGGGGTTTCTTCCGTCCAAGTAGACGCCTGTCCTGGGGAGGAAGCCTGACTTATTACCCGTGGTAGGGTATGGCATCCTCTAACTTGTTGCCGAACAGTGAAGACCCCTCAAAGGGGATTTTACACCAGGCTTGCTTGGAGACTGGGTCAGCGAGCCAATGACGCAACCATAAAGCCCGTTTGGCTGTGACCGATGACAACATAATTCGCGCCAATAGGCGGATCAAATCGATGGACACCTCCCCCAGGAAGACTGCCGCTAGTTTCAGTTCTGCAGCTGCTGAACTTCCGGCCAGCTCCTCCGAAACACCCTTAAGGAAGGAATCTACATTCTCCGTCCAGGCCTCCATGGCCGCTAGTGCCAGGGACGATTTACAGGCCGTGCCGGCCAGCCCATAAATTTTCTTCGAATCCTGGTCTATCCTTCTTTCAAGACCATCCTTGAAGGACACCGCATCTTCCAAAGGGAGAGTAACATGTTTGGCCAGACACATTAAGGCTGCGTCCACAAGGGGAGCATTTTCCAGATACTTCACCTCTTCTGACTTGAAGGGGTATAATCTGGAGGTTTTATTTGACATGGAGGACTTCTTGTCCGTCTTACTCCATTCCTCATCAATGATGTCTTTTAGTTCAGAAAACAGCGGAAAGTTTGAACGTTCCTTCCCCAGATGTTTAAAGAACTTCTTCTGTTTAGCTGGGGGGGTGGAGGGGTCTTCCCACCAAAGGGCCTCCTTGATCGCCTTGATTAATGGTGAAACAATACTGAAGTCAAAGCCTCCGATGTCTTCTTCTTGAGGTTCATCATCTGAAGAGTCAAGAGAGGCAATGTAGGGCTGGGAAGTGCCCGGACCATCGCGGGCCTCGTCAGCCGGAGGGCCAGATAAAGTAGTAGACTGGCTCAACGTGTGGGGTATATCCATCTTTCAGGGATCTCCAAACGCTGGTTCTCCGTCTTTTTCCCTAACCGCACGGGCATAACAATGGTCACACAGGGACTTGCCCTCCGGAACTCGTGTTCCACATCCCCAGCAGGCTCTCCGATCAGAGCGGCTGTCATGGCGGTGGGAGCGGTGTCTGGAGGAGGAATGGGAACGTCTCCTCTGGTGGTGGTTTCCAGGCAGAGAGTCTCGTCTGGATCTGGATGATGAGTAGTATTGTGGCCTGACAAGGTCTGGTTCATTCTGGACCATGATCTGAGGGTCCGATCTAGAAGGGCTGAAATAATAAAAAGGGGGAGTCAAGACACAACATCAGAAAATGCAAACATTTGCAACTGTACCTCAACTCCTCCCCTCACAAGCACATACCTTGTGCGTGAGGGCTGGTCACTTAAAGGCGGTGACTTGTCCATGATTTTTGGACGAAGAGCGACACAGTACGGATGGACTGCTGACAAAGAATGCCCTGAAAAAGCCAAGGCGCCAGTGAGGGAATTTATAAAACAAACTTGCCCCCAGAATAAATATATCATTATTCCTCTTTTTCTCTTTTATTGGTTTATATATATATATATATATATATATATATATATATATATATATATATATATATATATATATATATATATATATATAAATAAAATTAAAAAAAATGTTTAATTTATTTATTTACCAATTTTTACATTCTTAAATAAATATGTCCCAGGAAGAGCCACATCAATAGCTGCGAACACAGTAAAGTAGTCTCATACCCGAGACCAGGGATGGGGAAAACCGCTCAGCTCCACTCCCTCTCACTGTCAGGGAGTTCCCATTATGCAGGAGCTAGGAGCGGATTTTAAATCACCTGTCTGTGACGTCATCACCCCCCACCTCGCGCCTGCTCTGTGGGGCGGTAACCGTACTGCGCATGCATGGCTGCCGAGCGACTCGCCACTCTGCGCACGCACGAGCTAAGCCTCGGTCCTGAGGAGGCTACAGCGCATGTGGGAACGGCGAAGACGGCCGCACCCGGAAGTGCCATGGCAAGCTGGAACGCACAAGCGCTCCAGATGCCATGAGGGTAAAACTGCCGAACAACGGCTAAAATAAGACACAGGACCGACTTTTGAAAGTTAAGAGGGGATGACAGAATACACAGAAAACAACTGCCATGGAGAAAAAACGGACACCATTGCAGACCTTGCTAGCCGTTGATGCATCCATACATTCGGCATACAGAGGCAACCATCCCTCCGCCATAGGGGTATTACTCCAGCCTCTAAACGCTACTCGCCCACCCGTGGCTGGGCTCTGAGCTGCACCGCATGAGGTATGCCAACATCTCGGATCCATCCGATCGGACGTGAAAGTCATGTGTAGGTCCATTGCAGGAGGACAAAAAAGGAACGCAGTAGCTAGTGGTGAGTGCTCATTTATGGGAATGGGGTCCTATAGCATTGGAGAGGAGGCAGGGTTAACCCACACTTAGGCTGCCATGGAGTCTGTCAGGAAAAAGAGTTTTCTTTGTGCCTTGCAGAGACAGGCGCAGATCTATTGAGTTTTTCAACTGCGTTGCTATTTTGCATTGCAACGTACATTTTCCACTGAGCAGCAATGCAGTGTATGTAGGTTTAGCACTGAGAACCATATTTGTGTAATTGCATTGCTGAAATAAATTTGCTATATAATGCAGTTATTAGTGATAATGTGCTTGATTTACAATAGTATACCATTGTGGTTTTAAAAACAAAATGGCTCAAGGACTAATGTGGTGTTTTGTGAGGAGGAGGGAGGTACAAGAGGATAGTATAGCTTCATCTTCTACTAAGGCTAGTGAGGAAGAATTACAACATTCTGAGTCCTTTGCATGCACCAGCAGCACAGTATGCCTTTACAATGAAAGTTGCCTAACTGTAGGTTTTTCATGTACAGGTGATCCACATTGTCCCATTCCATTGTGCCTTAGCTGTGGCAAACAACTTACAAATACAGCAATGGCTCCAGCAAAACTGAAAAGACACTTTACTACAAACCATGGACATTTGGTATCTAAACTTACATACCAAAGGATTTTTTAAAAAACGGGCTGTAAAGCCAGTACAGATGCCAGTTAAAAACACAATTGTATCCATGTTTTGCATTTAATTCAATGCACGTTACTCCGCGGTAGCTTTCAGCCGTGTTTCTGTCTCTATTCAAAATGAATGGTTCCCTATGGGAGCCCATTGATTTGAATAGAGGTCGCACCAGAAGTTGGAGCAAGAGGATTGGACTTGACGTGCAACTTGTGTGCTAAGAATCCTGAGGGGGGGAAAGCGCAAACAGTCCTTCGGTCTGGTATGGGTCTTCAGGGGAACCCCCACAAAAAAAAAAATGGCGTGGGGTCCCCCCCCACGATCCATACCAGACCCTTATCCGAGCATGCAGCCCGGCAGGTCAGGAAAGGGGGGCGAGCAAGCCACATGCCCTCAACATGGGGGGTTGATGCTTTGGGGCGGGGGGCCCAAAGGACCTTGTCCCCATGTTGATGTCCAGGACAAGGGCCTCTTCCTGACAACCCTGGCCGTATGTTGTCGGGGTCTGCGGGCAGGGGGGTTATCGGAATCTGGAAGCCCCCTTTAATAAGGGGGCCCCCAGATCCCGGCCCCCCACCCTATGTGAATGAGTATGGGGTACATCGTACCCCTGCCCATTCACCTGGGGGAAAAAAAGTGTCAATAAAAAAAACATACTTCACAGGTATTAATTTATTAGGCTGCTCCAGGGGTCTCTTCCGACTTCTCCGGCCTCTTCTCCCACTGTCCGGTGTCTTCTGCCGGGCTCCTCCACTATCTTCTTCTCTTTTGCTAAGCGGTTGACCTGTCTTTTCCGTTGTCTTCTTCCCTCTGCCGATGTTGACTCAACGCTCTGTCCCGCTGTAATGCCATGTGCGCAACAACTTATATAGCCAAGGGGCGGGGTCACCGGGTGATGTCATCAGGTGACCCCACCCCTTAAAACGTCACAGTCCCGGGGTATGATGGGACTGTGACATCATAAGTGGCGGGATCACCGGGTGACATCACCCAGTGACCCTGCCCCATGCCTATATAAGTCGTTGCGCACCACGCACAAGGCATTACAGCAGGAGAGAGCATTGAGTCAACATCGGAAAAAGAGAAGAGGGAAGAAGACAACGGAAAAGACCGGGCAACCGCTAGTTAAAGAGCGGGCAAAAGAGCAGAAGATAGCGAAGGAGCCTGGCAGAAGACACCGGACAGTGGGAGAAGAGGCTGGAGAGAGCGGAGAAGTTGGAAGAGTCCCCCAAAGTCAGAAGAGACCCCCAGAGCTGCCTAATAAATTACTTTAAAAACCTGTGTAGTGTGTTTTTTTTATTGACACTTTTTTCTCCAGGTGGATGGGTAGGGGTGCTATGTACCCCATACTCATTCACATATGGTGGGGGGCTGGGATCTGGGGGCCCCCCTCATTAAAGGAGGCTCCCAGATTCCGATAAGCCCCCCGCCCGCAGACCCCGACAACCAACGGCCAGGGTTGTCGGAAGAGGCCCTTGTCCTCATCAACATGGGGACAAGGTGCTTTGGGCCCCCCCTGTCCCAAAGCATCAACCCCCCCATGTTGAGGGCAGGTGCTTTGGGCCCCCCCTTTCCTGACCTGCCGGGCTGCATGCTCGGGTAAAGGTCTGGTGTGGATCTTTGGAGGGGGGCCCCACGCCATAGTTTTTTGGTGTGGGGGTTCGCCTTAAGATTCATATCAGACCGAAGGGTCTGGTATCGTCTTGGGGGGGGAACCCCACGCAAATATTTTTTTTTAACATTTTCGCGTTCCCCCTCAAGATTCTCAGCACACAAGTTGCACCGCAAGTCGTATCCTCTTGATCCGACTTCTGGTGCTTCCTCTATTCAAATCAATGGGCTCCCATAGGGAACCATTGATTTTGAATAGAGACAGAAATGCCAGACGAGGATTAAAACAGCGTTAAGCCTCGTTAAATCATGTTTAACACCTTTTGCTGGCGTCTTTTTTTTGCAGCTTAAAAACGGCTATGCCATTTACCGCTCAGAAATGCCATGGTGGGCATGAGGCAATAGGCTAACATGGAGAGGCATTTTTAAGCTACAAAAACGCTCAAAATGTAAATGGCTGTAAAAATGTCCGTGGGCATGAGGTCTAAAGGTGCTGATTATTTCAAACGACTATTGGAATCTCGAAGCAAGCAAAGTGCCGCTTTTGCTAAAAAAAAGTCTCCATTAGTAAAAAAAGCCCAGGAAGCAAGCTATTTGGTGGCAGAGATTATTGCCTAGAAAAGAAAAAGTCACACAGTTGGTGAGAATATAATAATGCCAGCATGTAAAATTATTGTAAATCACATGCTGGGAGAAGCTGCAATAAAGCAAATTGAAAAGGTTACACTCTCAGACAGTACAGTAAGTTTGTGTATTGATGACATGTCACACGATGTTGAAGAGGTCCTGTGTGATATCTTAAAAATAAATAAATAACTTTGCTATCCAGGTTGATGAGTCCACAGATATCACCAATGCATACCAACTTGTAGCATTTGTACGATTTGAATATGGTAGTGAAATTCAAAAAAACATTTTCTGCTGCAAAGAGCTGCCTGAAACAAACAAGGGTCAAGATATATTTAATGTTTTGTCTATCTGGAATCCCAAGGCCTGTCTTGGAATGGTTGTGTTGGAATCTGTACTGATGGTGCCCCATCAATGGTTGGCTCCATGAAAGGCTTTTCCTCACTTGTGAAAAAAAGAAAATCCTAATGTTGTCACAACTTTATTCAAAGAGAAGTGCTCATGTCCAAAACTCTTGGAGCTGAGCTGAAAAGTGATCAGGATGATGTGACAAAAATGGTGAACTTTATTAAACAAATACCAGTTCACTCAAGAATGTTTCAAAAACGTTGTGAAAGCATGAAGGAGGACTACGTAAATCTCCTGTTGCATACAGAAATCAGGTGGCTTGGTAGAGGACGAGTTCTCCACAGAGTCTTTGAGCTGAAAGAACTAAAGAAGTACTTTAAAGAAATTTGTTGATCAGATTTTTCTGAGTGCTTTGAAGATGAAGAATGGCTGCAGAAACTGGCATACTTGGCTGACATTTTTAATCACATGAACCTGCTGAACAAGTCTATGCAAGGTTCTGGAGAAAATATCCTGACTTGGATTTAAAAGGAAATTGAATCTTTGGAAAAGCCATGTTAAAGGAAAATTTGGAGATGTTTCCTCTGTTGCTTGGCCTTGGAAGTGAGGAAGGATACCAGCAAGGTTTAAGTCTAATTGAAAGCAACCTGGATGTATTGCAGAGCAAAATAGAATATTATTTTCCTCCTCTTTCAACACAAATTTATGATTGTGTTCTTTTGTTTCTTTTAGTAAATGCTGTCACCAGTACAACAGAGTCAACTGTGAGTCAACTGTGTGGTAGTGATCAGGGACACTGACTGGTCAGTGTATAAAAAAATATTTTTCAAATATTTTTTTCTTACTTTTTTTTTTTTACATACTATGACCATAGTAACACTGTACTGCTCTGGGGAGGTGATCACTAGGGATGAGCCGAACACCCCCTGCTTCGGTTCGCAATGGAACATGCGAACAGGCAAAAAATTTGTTCAAACACGCAAATACCGTTAAAGTCTATGGGACACAAACATGAATAATCAAAAGTGCTAATTAGGGATGAGCTTCGAGTCGAACTCATGTTCGACTCGAACATTGGCTGTTCGCAAGTTCGCCGAACAGCGAACAATTTGGGGTGTTTGCGGCAAATTCGAATGCCGCGGAACACCCTTTAGAAGTCTATGGGAGAAATCAAAAGTGCTAATTTTAAAGGCTTATATGCAAGTTATTGTCATAAAAAGTGTTTGGGGACCTGGGTCCTGCCCCAGGGGACATGGATCAATGCAAAAAAAAGTTTTAAAAATGGCCGTTTTTTCAGGAGCAGTGATTTTAATAATGCTTAAAGTCAAACAATAAAAGTGTAATATCCCTTTAAATTTTGTAGCTGGGGGGTGTCTATAGTATGCCTGTAAAGGGGCACATGTTTCCCGTGTTTAGAACAGTCTGACAGCAAAATGACATTTCAAAGGAAAAAACCCATTTAAAACTACCGGCGGCTATTGCATTGCCGACAATACACATAGAAGTTCATTGATAAAAACGGCATGGGAATTCCCCACAGGGGAACCCTGAACCAAAATTTAAAAAAAAAAAAAGACGTGGGAGTCCCCCTAAATTCCATACCAGGCCCTTCAGGTCTGGTCTGGATTTTAAGGGGAACCCCGCGCCAAAAAAAACAAAAAAAAAAAACAGCGTGGGGTCCCCCCAAAAATCCATACCAGACCCTTATCCGAGCACGCAACCTGGCAGGCCGCAGGAAAAGAAGGGGGGACGAGAGTGCGGCCCCCCCCTCCTGAACCATACCAGGCCACATGCCCTCAACATTGGGAGGGTGCTTTGGGGTAGCCCCCAAAACACCTTGTCCCCATGTTGATGAGGACAAACTGGTGACCCCGCCCCCCTCTGACGCCCCAGGAAAGCCATAGGGATGTCCCTGTGCGTCAGAGAGGGACGGGGTCACCAGGTGGCCCCGCCCTCAGTTATATAAGAGCTGTCAGAAGAACAGAAGCGTCACAAAGCGGGAGTCTCCCATTGATGCGGATCGTCCGGAGAGCGAAGCGGGGAAGAAGAAGCCGAGGAAGATGCCGGAGAAGACCAGAGAAAGATGCCGGAGGAGAAGAACGGGGGGACCCCATGCAATTTTTTTTAAATTTTGGCACGGTATTTAATTTAGGGGGACCCCCACCCAATTTTTTTTTAATTGTGGTTCGGGGTTCCCCTTAATATTTATACCAGACCCAAAGGGCCTGGTAATTGACTGTGGGGGAATCCCATGCCGTTTTTTTCAATGACTTATGTGTATTGCAGAGACCCGACAATTCATTTCAGCCGCAAGTAGTTTTAAATGCCTATTTTCCTTTAGAAATGTAATTTTGCTCTTGGACTGTTCTAAACACGGGAAACATGCACTACTTTACAGGCATACTATAGACACCCCCCAGGTACGAAATTTAAAGGAATATTTCACTTTAAGCATCATTAAAATCACTGCTCCCGAAAAAACAGCCTTTTTTAAAACTTTTTTTGCATTGATATATGTCCCCTGGGGCAGGACCCAGGTCTCCAAACACTTTTTATAACAATAACTTGCAGAGTAACCTTTAAAATTAGCCCTATTGATTTCTCCCATAGACTTTTAAAGGGTGTTCTACGGCTTTCAAATTTGCCGCGAACACCCCAAATTGTTCGCTATTTGACGAACAGCCAATGTTCTAGTCAAACTCATGTTCGACTCGAACAGCCAGCCCATCCCTAGTGATCACACAATGATTGCTTATAACAGTGAATATCACTGTTATAAACAACCATTTTTACTGAATGAAATTAATTCATCCAGTGTTTACTATTGTGAGTAGCTGTGATTGGTCACATGTAAATCACATGGTACAGATGGGCTGCGATTGGTCCTGTCTGTACCATGTGATCACTGTGACCAATCACAGAGATCAACAAGTTAGAGAAACACTGCTGTAGATCTATGATGGGAAAGATCCTGCGAGCCACACAAAACTTAGTAAAACACTACTCAGCTGCGTGCGTTAAACACGTCTCATACGCGTGGCAAATGATAAATGTAAAAAGGATTACGCTGCACTAGAGTGTGTTAAATATGCTACTAAATTATAGCATGATAGGACAACTGCATCCAAATAAACGCATGTGAATGAGGAAAATAAAATACCTCTTCAAGGTAAGCGGACCTAATAGATGGATGCTAATAAATGTAAACACAAATGTGAAATATGACAAATAAATATAAACGCATCAAAGTAATAAATGCAAATTCAAATGTGAAATATGACAAATAAATATAAATGCATCAATGTAATAAATGCAAATTCAAATGTGAAATATGACAAATAAATAAAAACGCATCAAAGTGCACAAGTACCAATAAGCACTTTGATGCGTTTATATTTATTCATTGCATTTTCTAGTCATGCTGTGATTCAGTTATGCTTATCGGTACTTGTGCACTTTGATGCGTTTATATTTGTCATATTTCACATTAGAATCTGCATTTATTACTTTGATGCGTTTATATTTGTCATATTTCACATTTGTGTTTACATTTATTAGCATCCGTCTATTATTAGGTCAGCATGCCTTGAAGAGGTATTTTATTTTCCTCATTCCCATGCGTTTATTTAGACGCAGTTGTCCCATCATGCTATAATTTAGTAGCATGTTTAACACTCTAGCGCAGCATAATCCTTTTAACACTGCTGTAGATCTATGCTTGGGATAAACTTGGATCCATACTCGCACAAAAAAGTTAAAAAACACAAGAAAAATTATTAAACAATATGTAGATTTGATGAGCCACATTTTTTTTTTTTTGCTGCAGTCACCTTTCTATGTTTCCAAGGTTAAAAAGGTAATAAATGACTTCTATATAAACCACCATAAGAAAAAAAAAACTATGTCCAGCATTGGAGCAGGCTACTCTATCAACTAATGGTCATTGACTGTAGAAAAATGCAGGCCCAGATGACAGAGTTTGGCGAACAGTTCGGCCCTGAGCATTAGCTGCTCGCCCTGTTCAGGGAACACCCAAATTTGAAGGGTGTGCACCTGCTTCACAGTGCATTTTGTGCCCTGATTGGGCAAAGCTTTTCCCAATCAGGGCGCAGTATAAGCTGGTTGTTAAGGAGCGGGGCCAGGAATCTGGCCGCGGCATCCTTAACAACCAATGATTCATCAGCTGTCAATGGGCTTCCCCGCCCATTGACAGAAAAAAAAAACGGTGTGCCCCCCCCAGTCCATACCAGGCCCTTATCTGGGCATGCAGCCTGGCAGGTCAGCGAGCCCCCCCAACCATACCAGGCCACATGCCCTCAACATGGGGGGGTGGGTGCTCTTGTTAAAGCACCCTGCCTGCAGACCCCCATAACCATCAGCCAGTTGTGGGGATGAGGCCCCCAACCCAAAAGCACCCACCCCCCCACCCATGTTGAGGGCATATGACCTGGTATGGTTTGGGGGGGTGAGCGCTCGCTCATCAACCCCCCCCCCTACTTTCCTGACCTGCTGGGCTGCTTGCTCAGATAAGGGTCTGGTATGGACCTTTGGGGGACCCCACACCGTTTTTTTCCTTCTTTTTTTAATAGCTGGGTGCCGACAATTGCAACCACAAGTCATTTTAAATGTGATTTGACTTTTTTTTTCTTTATAAAGGTCATTTTCGCTGCAGCATGTTCTATACATGTTATAGATGCGCCACTTTACAGGCAGACTAAGGGAACCTCCAGGCACTATATTTAAAGGATTTTTTATTTTTATTGTTGCACTTTAAGAATCATTAAAATCACTTCTCCTGGAAAAACGATCCCTCAGGGCAGTACCAATACCCCTTCTATGGCCAATTACATGCATATAAACCTTCAAAATGGGCACTTTTTCCTGTTCGGCTCCCACAGACTTCAATGAGGTTCACCATTCGGGTTAGAACTTTTCCCCTGTTTGGGAGTTCTGCTGCCTTCGGCCCCTCTATAATGCCAATTGGCCCCTGGATTTTTTGCCAGCTGATCAATTAAGTTATATACTATACATGTAGCACCCTTTAGTGTGCTACCAGAATAGTGCAGAAAAATGTATTTACTCATGGTAAAAGGAGTCTGAATTTGGGTCAGGGTTTACTGTAGGTCAGGCTGGATGACTCACAGGAAGCAGGTCTCTGATGCCTCCCCCTGGATCTGGAAGTTTGGAGAAACTTCTCGAAGTTAGTGGGCGGGGGCCAGGAGGGTTGATCTGTATACCTTAGAGAGCCAGTAAAATCCCCAGGTGTACTGTATCGGCAGGGTGGCTAGGTCAGTATGGATGAATCATGCTAACAGGGGAGTCGGGTGGAGGTTGGAGAGCTGAGGAGGCTGTCTGTGGCCTAGAAGGGATCGCCTAGGTCTAAGGGGGAGTCTCTACCTCCAGGCTGGGCTTGGGCTTACAGCATCACAGTTTGTCTAGGAGTCTTGCGTGAGAGAAAGGAGGACAGAGAGTACGTCAACACTCAGGGATTATCTGAGATTGCCACATGTAGCAAGCTTTCTGAATCCCTTTACCCCATCCAAATTGTTACCCCTAATAAGACATAAAAGCAAGGGACTGACTTCTTGTTTTTGGAGGCAATCAGAGATTGTGTGTTGCCTGGCTGTGCAGGAATAAGGGAGCCAGTTACCAGCAGCCCCTGGGGGGGGGGGGGGGGTTAGTGCAACGTACATAAGGCAACATAGCTTGAACAACTCTTGGGGCACCGTGGGACAGGAAAAACTGCAATACACTGGTAACTGGGCCCATGCTCCAATGCTGCTGAATTATGCACTAGTTTTCCCCCATTTTCCACTTATACACAGTACAGTTGAGTCAACAGTGGGAAATAATAATTTGAGATATGCACAGCTAAGTCGTATGTTATGATTTCATTGTTTATAAACCTTGTTCTGGAAATGATTAAACTACAATTTTTTAATATATAAGGGATTGGTTGGTGTAGTGCAGCTGCTAGAACGACAGAGGTTTTCTTTTTACATTTGGGAAGAGGGAAACCAGTCCAGGCCAGCTCTGTGAAGTATTGGGAGTAGACCCAGTCTCATGGCTTCCAGCTTCATATGTGATTTGCAAAAGGTAGATTGCGACCCTGGAAACTTGTGTCTTTTTCAGAGTCATACCCCATCACCTGGAGTGTACTATTACCCAAGGACATCTCTTCCTGTGGCCTAACAAAATTACAAATTGTTCCAGGACTACTTCAAAGTACCAACCAAAGTCTGATCACATATATATACATATTTTACTGGACAAAATGCAAAAAAAAACAAAACAAAAAAAAACACACAACAAATCAATAGTTATAAAAATAAATGGTATTGACATTTAGTACCAATGTTTTCAGGCATACAATCAATAAGTATTCTAGTTTAGAACTCACCATGTCCACAATGACATTGTTTGCTTCTATTCTCTATACAAGTAGATTACGGTTTTAAAGTTGACTTTTTTAGAGTGCAGAGACTGCAGATATTTTGTGAGCAAACTAATATGTACTAGTCCGTTAAACGGTAACTCCACTTCAAGTCACCTGCTGTGTGAGATTACTGAAATGTGCAAATGAAATAAAAACACCCAAAACCTTCAAAATGTAAACTGTATTGCACTAGAAAAAAAGCATGTGAAATTGGCATTTTTAATGTTTCAAAAAATCATGAGTATAAAGGCATGATAAATAGTATATAGAGCTGCCATTTGTTTTTATATTGGCAGTAAAAATATTAAAAACAAGTTAAAATTATATTCAAAATTGCTCAGGGTCCCTCCAGTTTACATGCTACATGCCCCTCAACCACTCCACCAATCAGTTTCAGTGGGGTTGCCCACTGGTAGCAAACATATAAACTGAACATGGTTCCAGTGCACAGAATGGCTGGTGCCACAACAGGAATGGCAGACGTACAATTAAAATATCAGACTAAAATAAAAAAAACTATACTTTTACAAATTAGCTCCTTTTTCTATACATGTTTCAGTTGACAGTAAAGCGCATCAGTTCCTGTGTCAAAACAAAAGCCAGAAATAGACATTGTGACTGAGCCTGGAATAATTAGGATAGACAGGGCAGTTGCTAGAATTTTTTTTTTCTTTTTTAAAGTCCAATCTTTCACCATTGGTCCAAGCAAACTTTCAATCCAGTGCAGCATTGAATGCGTGAAGTATTATTATCCTATTATTGGCAGTAAACAAAGTGTCTCACAGAATGACCTGGAAAAAAGAAAACACCAATGAGCTCAAAGAAATGTATTTGCTCTCTCTGATTGCTTGTCTTCTTCAAAATACATCTCACTGCTACTGCATCAAAAAGTATCCTGACTTCTATTAAAAAAAACAAAAACATTCACAGTATTAAAGGGGATGTGCAATGGTTTTGTACACATTTCTTTCTATATATAATATTAACTGAACAAAAAATAAAACAAACTTTTTTTTTCAATTAAATATAAAATAGAGCATATATTTGATATACTGCTTGGCGCAAGTGGATGGTGCTTTAGGCTTTTTTTTCAGTTATTTTTCAGTTTCACCCTAATCCCCGCTGGTAGACGTCTGTTGTTTATGGGGCTTAATAGCGCAAGTTTAAATTTACAAACACTTGGGAAAAAGTCACAGCAGTGATCCATCTGTTAACAAAATTGTCTGTTTAGGTTTTATTGACAAGTTTATTGCTGTGCTGTCTTTTTAGCCAACCCATTGGGAATTCGTTAAATATTTACTTGTAAACCAATGATTGTAGCGTATAAAATATCATTTTAAACGCATAAAATAAAATTGACATAAAGCCATTATAATTTTTCATTAAAGTAAATCTGTTTTATGTTTAATGTAGGCAAACTAACAGCCACTGTGTGTGTACACAAGACATAAGATGCTTTATCCTACCTTGCAAGCACTACCCACTGGCTAATCTGCAAAATAAGTTTTTTAAAATCTGACCTTCTAGGTATAAACAGATTTGTACATACACCTCCACCCCTCCCATCAACCTCCCACAATACAGTGGTCAATACCAGAGTGACCTACATACAGGCCCATGCACTGTGACATGGAAGGTAATTACAAATGCATATGTCAGTAATAATGGAGCAAGTGTGTGTATTTAGTGATTATTTCTTCATCTTAAAAACACATTTCTTTGCTCTTTTTAAATTACTAACTAGTTATTTAAAGCGGCGTTCCGACCACATTTTTTTTTATTGATCCAAGCATAATTATTAAATTAAAAAAACTATTATATAATTTTAATAATGGATGTTGCTAAAATAAAAATGTTATACTCACAAATTTTTCTCTCCTGTTGTGGCCGTTGCCATCATGATTGTGGGCATGTGAAGCCCAATCGATAACTCTTCCTGGATAAGCTTACGAGAGGTGCATGCTGGGTAACTAGCATGCACCTCTCGATATCGCACGATTTACCGGCACCAATTGTTTTTACAGTTGCTATAACAGGCGGTGTCGGAGGAAGGTCCCAACCCTGTTGTTATGGCAACATAGATAAACACATCTCGGCGCTGTGATCCACCCTAAAACATGCCATTTCCTGTCAGGAAATAACACAATTTTTGATCACAGTACTGCCCACAAACTCCTGGGAAATGACGCATTATTTCCCAGGAGCAAAGGCGAGGGAGGAAGTGACGAGGAGCGCCGCAATAGGCAGTCTCCAGGAAGTGGCAGATTAGGAGGACTACATAGCAACAGAGCGATTCCGGTAAGTATAAAAAATGTTTTTCCTCCAAATGTTTTTTATAGGTTTAGAGGAGTCAGATTATGAAAAAAAATAATTTTCAGGGTGGAACTCCGCTTTAAGATACACACAAGTATCTGTTGCCCACAGCAACCAATCATGCACGAAAAAAACTTGACACCTGTAATCTGTATGCTGTAGCCACATTTTCACAAATTCTGTTCAGGAAGAACATAGGTGGGTATTGTGGACAACTCAGAAAGCTTGCCATTTAGGCACTTTAAAAATGAATGCCTTGAAGATCTAAAAGCAGCAATTTATGTGAAAGAAATATTTTAATAATGAACAGATTTACATTTCAGAAAGACACAAGCCTGTTGCGTTCAACTACTGTCCTGTTATGTCTACAGATTTTTGAAATATCCTTGGAGGGTATTCAGATTATTGATAAGGCTAAGCATGGAATGTTGGCACAGATACAGCATTATCTTCAAAGAAAATCTTAACATTTCCCACTAAACATAAGAAATTCCTCAAAACTCTGTACAAGCATTAGAGAAGAACACAGTAAATTATTTATTTTGACCTTGTCTTTTTGTCAGTGGTGTACCCCAAGGTTCAGTGTTGGGACCCTTACTTTTTAAGAATTTAATAAATATTTAGGGTCTGGGATTAAAAGTACAATATCAGTGTTTGCAGATGACACCAAGCTATGCAGTGGAATAATATCCTTACAGGATGTCTCCAACTTGCAAGCCAACCTTAACCACTTGAGCCCCGGACCATTATGCTGCCTAAGGACCAGAGGTCTTTTTCCAATTTGGCACTGCGTCGCTTTAACTGCTAATTGCGCGGTCATGCAATGCTGTACCCAAACGAAATTTGCGTCCTTTTCTTCCCACAAATAGAGCTTTCTTTTGATGGTATTTGATCACCTCTGCGGTTTTTATTTTTTGCGCTATAAACGGAAAAAGACCGAAAATTTGGAAAAAAAATTATATTTTCTACTTTTTGTTATAAAAAAAATCCAGTAAACTCAATTTTAGTCATACATTTAGGCCAAAATGTATTCGGCCACATGTCTTTGGTAAAAAAAAAATTAAATAAGCGTATATTTATTGGTTTGCGCAAAAGTTATAGCGTCTACAAACTAGGGTACATTTTCTGGAATTTACACAGCTTTTAGTTTATGACTGCCTATGTCATTTCTTGAGGTGCTAAAATGGCAGGGCAGTACAAAACCCCCCCAAATGACCCCATTTTGGAAAGTGAACACCCCAAGGAAATTGCTGAGAGGCATGTTGAACCCATTGAATATTTATTTTTTTTGTCCCAAGTGATTGAATAATGACAAAAAAAAAATAAATATTTACAAAAAGTTGTCACTAAATGATATATTTCTCACACAGGCCATGGGCCTATGTGGAATTGCACCCCAAAATACATTCAGCTGCTTCTCCTGAGTATGGGGATACCACATGTGTGGGACTTTTTGGGAGCCTGGCCGCGTACGGGACCCCGAAAACCAATCACCGCCTTCAGGATTTCTAAGGGTGTACATTTTTGATTTCACTCTTCACTGCCTATCACAGTTTCGGAGGCCATAGAATGCCCAGGTGGCACAAACCCCCCCAAATGACCCCATTTTGGAAAGTAGACACCCCAAGCTATTTGCTGAGAGGCATGGTGAGTATTTTGCAGCTCTCATTTGTTTTTAAAAATGAAGAAAGACAAGAAAAAACATTTTTTTTTTCTTTTTTCAATTTTCAAAACTTTGTGACAAAAAGTGAGGTCTGCTAAATACTCGCTATACCTCTCAGCAAATAGCTTGGGGTGTCTACTTTCCAAAATGGGGTCATTTGGGGGGGTTTGTGCCACCTGGGCATTCCATGGCCTCCGAAACTGTGATAGGCAGTGAAGAGTGAAATCAAAAATTCACGCCCTTAGAAAGCCTGAAGGCGATGCTTGGTTTTCGGGGTCCCGTACGCGGCTAGACTCCCAAAAAGTCTCACACATGTGGTATCCCCGTACTCAGGAGAAGCAGCAGAATGTATTTTGAGGTGTCATTTCACATATTCCCATGGCATGTTTGAGCAATATATCATTTAGTGACAACTTTGTGCAAAAAAAATTAAATTGTCTCTTTCCCGCAACTTGTCACAATATAAAATATTCCATGGACTCGACATGACTCTCAGCAAATAGCTTGGGGTGTCTACTTTCCAAAATGGGGTCATTTGGGGGGGGTTTGAACTGTCCTGGCATTTTATGCACAACATTTAGAAGCTTATGTCACACATCACCCACTCTTCTAACCACTTGAAGACAAAGCCCTTTCTGACACTTTTTGTTTACATGAAAAAGTTATTTTTTTTTGTAAGAAAATTACTTTGAACCACCAAACATTATACATTTTTTTTAAAGCAAATGCCCTACAGATTAAAATGGTGGGTGTTTCATTTTTTTTTCACAGTATTTGCGCAGCGATTTATCAAATGCATTTTTTGGGGAAAAAACACACTTTTTTAAATTTTATTGCACTAAAACACACTATATTGCCCAAATGTTTGATGAAATAAAAAAGATGATCTTAGGCCGAGTACATGGATACCAAACATGACATGCTTTACAATTGCGCACAAACATGCAGTGGCAACAAAATAAATACATTTTTAAAAGCCTTTAAAAGCCTTTACAGGTTACCACTTTAGATTTACAGAGGAGGTCTACTGCAAAAATTACTGCCCTCAATCTGACCTTCGCGGTGATACCTCAAATGCATGGTGCAATTGCTGTTTACGTTTGACGACAGAGCGCCGCTTGCGTTCGCCTTAGCGCGAGAGCAGGGGGCTACGGGTGCTTTTTTTTTTTTTCTTTATTATTTTTTTTTCTTTTTATCTTATTTTTAAACTGTTCCTTTCATTTTTTTTTAATCATTTTTATTGTTATCTCGGGGAATGTAAATATCCCCTATGATAGCAATAGGTAGTGACAGGTACTCTTTTTTGAAAAAATTGGGGTCTATTAGACCCTAGATCTCTCCTCTGCCCTCAAAGCATCTGACCACACCAAGATCGGTGTGATAAAATGCTTTCCCAATGGCGCTGTTTACATCCGGCGAAATCTAAGTCATGAAATGCTCGCAGCTTCCGGTTTCTTAGGCCATAGAGATGTTTGGAGCCACTCTGGTCTCTGATCAGCTCTATGGTCAGCTCTATGGTCAGCTGGCTGAATCACCGGCTGCATTCTCAGGTTCCCTGTTGAGACAGGAGAGCCAGAGAAAAACACGGAAGACGGTGGGGGGGCATTCCCTCCCACGGCTTGTAAAAGCAGTCTAGAGGCTAGTTAGCCTCTAGGATTGCTTTTACATGAAAGCCAACCGCTGGCTGAAAAGAATGATACCAAGATGATACCTAAACCTGCAAGCATCATTCTGGTATAACCACTCAAAGTCGTGAATGGTGTACCTGAAGAGAAAAAAATGGTTAACAATAAAACACAGTAAACGGTAAAGTATAAAAATTTGCATACCTGAAAAACAAACATGATAAAACCTAATAACAATAAAACATTGCAGAATAGAATACAGTAAAAAAAGAGCAGAACAATAGAGAGAGAATAGAGAGAGAGAACAATGAAACGACAACTATTTTTTTAAATCTTCTATATATATATTTTTTTTTTTTTTACACTTTTTTTGTAACTAACTTTTATAACTGTAACCGGTTCCAGGTTCGGGTCTCTCAAAATGCGATGGCATCTTGGGAGACCCTGCGAAAGTGTGCCTAGTCTGTGCAGTGCTGTACCCTACGCTAATACTCAACTAGTGAATGGTAGCGTCCAAAACATTCACCAATGCAAAGACCAGGATTGTCAGGACAGGAGGGACAATAATAGCGGGTGTCACGCCTATATCTGCGCTTGCTGCAGACACGACATCTTTTTTGGGGGGGTTCGTTGGGTAGGGGTACTCGGGAGGACATAAAGAAAATGCCTCTCATGCAGCTGACTGCATTTGGTTGGGGTTGTGAATGGGGGAAGTACGGGCGCTGCAGAAGCGGTGGGTTCCCAATTAGGATTGGCGAATGCAGCAGGAAGGGCACTATAGGCATGACGGGCCTGTGTTTGTCTTTTTGGTGGCAGCGGGACACTACCTGTGCTTGCCACCTCACCAGCTTGAACTGCACTTATGGGACTCGCCACGTCACCAAGTGTTACTGCAGTGCTGGTTTGACTACGACCGGGGTGTACTAGGCCACTGGTGCTTGCCAGTTCACCAAAACGCTACCAAAAAAAACTGTTAGCGATCGCAGGGATCAGGCCTGACTCTGCGAGCGCTGCAGTTATGCGTTTAGTGTTTTGTAAGTGTCAGTGATCGATACTGCACTTGGGTGGGCTGGGCCGGGCGGAGGGGCAAAACGCAGGTGCTAGCAGGTATCTGGGCTGATCCCACTAACACTGCGTTTTTGGGAACCCTAAACTGCTGGGGACGCTAGTATAGATATGATCGGATCAGATATTGATCCGATCAGATACTATACCACTAAGGGAGGTGTACGGTGCTTGCGTGGGTGTTAGTGGTACTGGCGCTAACCTGACGCTGCTTGGGGCTGGTCCTTGCCAGTTCACCAAAATGCTACCAAAAAAACTGTTAGCGATCGCAGGGATCAGGCCTGACTCTGCGAACGCTGCAGTTATGCGTTTAGTGTTTTGTAAGTGACAGTGATCGATCGATCGATACTGCACTTGGGTGGGCTGGGCTGGGCCGGGCGGAGGTGCAAAACGCAGGTGCTAGCAGGTATCTAGGCTGATCCCGCTAACACTGCGTTTTTGGGAACCCTAAACTGCTGGGGACGCTAGTATAGATCTGATCGGATCAGATATTGATCCGTTCAGATACTATACCACTAAGGGAGGCGTATGCTGCGTGCGTGGGTGTTAGCGGTACTGGCGCTAATCTGACGCTGCCTGGGGCGACGCATATCACCGCCGGGCGATCAGGGGGCTAAACCTTTATTCGGTAATAAACTGCGGGTGCCCTGACACTATAAAAAATAAACAAACTAACCAGCGTCACCCGTAACACTTATACGGTGATCAGTGGTGAAAGGGTTAACTAGGGGGCAATCAAGGGGTTAAAACATTTATTAGGTAGTATATGGGGGTCCCTGTCACTATAAAACGCTGACGGCGAACCTAAATATTTACCTCCCTAACTAGCGTCACCAGCGACACTAATACAGCGATCAGAAAAATGATCGCTTAGTGACACTGGTGATGGGGGGTGATCAAGGGGTTAAAACTTTATTAGGGGGGTTAGGGGGGTACCCTAGACCTAAAGGGGGCTAACAGTAACTGTCCCACCACAGTAACTGTCACAAACTGACACCATGCAGTAATCAGAAAAAAAAAACTGCTTGGTGTCAGTTTGTGACAGGGGGGGGGGGGGTGATTGGGGGGTGATCGGGGGGGCGATCGGGGGGGGGGGGGGGTTTGTGTGCCTGACATGTTCTACTGTGTGTGTAGTGTTTGTGCACTCACATTGATGTCTTCTCTCCTCGGCGCCGGAACGGAAAATACCGAGCCGAGGAGAGATGACACAATTTCCTTTGCTGCTGTTTAGCATACAGCAGCAAAGGAATGTTCCCATTGGCCGGCGGCGATCGCGAGGGGGGGGGCCACGAACGGATGGCCTCCCCCTCACCACGGATCGCCGGGGGACAAAAGAGGACCGCCTCGGCCACCCGCAGGAGGCAATTCACGTGTATGTACGTGATTTTGCCTGCCCGTGCCGCCTTGCCGACGTACATCGGCGTGAGGCGGTCCTTAAGTGGTTAATGTACTGTTTAATTGGGCAACTGTCTGGCAAATGAGGTTTAATGTTGATAAATGTGAAGTTATGCACTTGGGGGCTAAGAATATGCATGCATCATACATACTAGGGGGGGGGGGAGTACAACTGGGGGAATCCATAGTGGAGAAGGATCTGGGGGTTTTGGTAGATCATTAGCTTAACCCCTTGCCGACCGGCTCACGCCGATATACATCGGCAGAATGGCACCTACAGGCATATTAATGTACCTGTACGTTGTCCTTTAAGACGCGGCATAGTGGGCGGCCCCGCGGGAATACCCGCGATCATCTCACGGAGAGGAAGAACGGGGAAATGCTGATGTAATCAGCATTTCCCCGTTCTGCCTAATGACAGTACGCTGATGCTCAGTGTCCTGTTACACGTAGCCCACCCCCCCACAGTTAGAATCACTCCCTAGGACACACTTAACCCCTGCAGCTCCCCCTACTGGTTAATCCCTTCACTGCCAGTCACATTTACACAGTAATCAGTGCATTTTTAATCGCACTGATCGCTATATAAATGTGAATGGTCCCAAAATAGCGCCAAAAGTGTCCGATCTGTCCGGCATAATGTCAGTCATGATAAAAATCGCAGATCGCCGCCATTACTAGTAAGAACATTTTTTTTAATAAAAATGCCATAAAACTATCCCCTATTTTGTAGATGCTATAACTTTTGCGCAAACCAAACGGTTATTGCGTTTTTTTTTTCCACCAAAAATATGTAGAAGAATATGTATTGGCCTAAACTGAGGAAATGCAGAGGCCGGGCGTGACGTCATAACATCACGCCCGGCCTCCGAAAGATCATAGAGACGTCTGGGGGCCATGTGGCCCATCGGATTCTCTATGGTCAACTTCTGGCATGGACCAATTCCTTCTCCCTCTCGCCGATCATACAGGCTAGTTGGGAGAAGCACCGGAGGGTGGCGGGAGGGGCGTCCCCTCCCGCTGCCTGAAAGAACGATCAAGCGGCTGAACAGCCGCTATAATTCTTCTTACAGTGCAGGGAATCGCTGGCTCTAAACGATATCTGAATGATGCCTGCAGTTGCTGGCCCGTCCCTCAGCTCCGGGTGAAGGTGCCGGCATCTTCAGTAAGAGGATTAGGAAGCCTGTTTCCTACTGCACATGCGCGAGTCGTGCTGCACGTTCTGAATGATCCCTGCCGTTTTCTGGGACCTGTGTGTCTCCGAGAAGACAGCGGGGGGGTGAGGGGCCAGGCATGGCGTAGTTTGCCGCGGATTCTGAGCTCTTTCTCCGGAAGTGGGAGAAAATACCTGAATTAGACAGGTATCTGCCCTCCCCCCTGAAAGGTGCCAAATATGACACCGGAGGGGGGGGGGGGAACAGGATCAGCGGAAGTTCCATTAGCTGTCAATTAATCCAGTGACAAGGGAGCAGGGGGCAGGGCTGGAGACTGTAGCACCAGTGTCGCCCCCAGAGGAGAAAGCTCAGGGGATGCTCTGTGCAAAACCATTACACAGAGCAGGTAAGTATACCATGCTTATTTAAAAAATAAAGGTTTACTATCACTTTAACTACAGTATATCTTCATCTATTTATCTGGACTTACTATGTTTTTGAAATGTGCTTTTCACTTTAGATATTCTCTGCTTTTTAATTACGTTTAGTTTAAATTGCTCAAGTTAGTAATAGACGTGCACTGCCGAAAAATTTTCTTTTTTTTTTTTTCCCCGGGTCATTCGTTATGATCGAAATTCATTATTTTGGATAAATTTGTAACGTCGGAAAATTTTATTTAGTTATATTCCGTTTAGTATTCGTAAATTCGAAAATTCGTAAATTTGAATATCCGAAATAACCAATAATAGCAAACTATTAGCACTTTGCAAGTGTAATTAAGCCAACCAATTTAATGGTTTCCCAAAACAGCTACATTCAATTCATGCCTTGAATTATAACTGTTCAATTATTAAAGTTACTAGTGTGCTTATGTTAGTTCTCACCTGAACTGTGACGCTATCAAATGAAGAAAACACATGTTGGTTGAACTAGATGGACTTGTGTCTTTTTTCAACCAGACTTCGGCTGCTTTCACACTGCCTAGCTCTGAGGAAGGGGATACGCCCCCGAAACGCATTAGCTGTACCCCGTGTTCTGTGCATGTCCATGCACTGTGTTTATGACCTTTTGTCAGTTGCATTTTGTGAGTACTCACTTTTATTCAAAAGTTTCTTATTAAATTATCTCTGGTAATGCACTAGGTGTGCACGTCTTCCATTTCTGTTTTTCTTGTAGTTCACACTGAAAGCGCCGCTCGTGTTAACCCCAAAAAAGGGTTAAAAACTCCTGTTTTACTGCGCTTTGAAAGCGCTGCCTATTCATTCCAATGGGCAGGACATTTTTGGAGCGCTAAATACAGCTCTCCCAACCCGCCCCAAAGATGCTGCTTGCAGGACTTTTCATAACATTCCACAAGCGCACCGCCCCAGTGTAAAAAGGCACACTGGAATAAATGGGAGGCGCTTTGCAGAGGCCATTTCTAGCGCTAAAGAGCGAACATGCGAAGCACCATGGCAACTGCAGATCAAACCGAGGGTGTTATTTACTAAAACTGGCGCGTGCAAAATCTGGTGGAACTCTGCATAGAAACCAATCAGCTTCCAGGTTTTATTGCCAATGTTTAAAGTGATACTAAACACACTTTGTTTATTTTACTTTGTCCATTCTATTTGTGTATGTGTTCTGTATTTTAATTAAAAAAAAAAAAACATCTAAGTACCTTTTTTCCTAATCGATATACAGCTATCATATGACCCAGATCTTTTACAGCCTGTCTCTAGGAGTGATTAACAGAGCTACGCTAATATCAATAAGGCTGCCTATCACATTAAAAGAACAGCAGAGAGGATCTGAGACAGTGAAGCAAAACTTAAAGTGATTCTAAAGGCTCAAGTTTTTTTTTTACCTTAAAACCCCTTAGTGCCGACCTTCGCACATATGCGGCCTCGGCTTTTCAGCTGCATGCATCACCCCGATACAGTTTTTTAGAGCGGGCGGTAGGCTGTTTAGGGATAAGACCCGATGCATGATCCGGCACTTCTGCCGGCTAGAGAGAGACTGAATCAAAGCCGGAAATGGCTTGGTTCCAGCCTCCTATGTGTAAACACTTCCGATTTACTCGGCTGCCAATGGCGCCAAATTAAAAGAAAAAAAAAAAAACTACAGTATTCAGAATTGCCGTTTTTGTGCAAAGGAGGGATTTGGCGTCTTTTGGACCCCCGATCCCTCCATAAAGAGTACCTGTCACCACCTGTTACTGTCACAAGGGATGTAAACACATTCCTGTGACAGCAATAAAAGTGAACATATTTTTTTTTTTTTTTTACAGAGACAATGTAAATAAATAAAATAAGTGTAGCGGTCACAATTGCTATATAAACTAATTTTATGTTATAGTTTAGCATCTGGCGCCATCTAGCGGCCAAACAATGGAAGGACTGCATCTTTATTTTTTATCTTTTAAGAAGTTAACATGGAAGTGTTTTGTTTGTTTACATTTGGACATCAACTTGACCTACCCACAATGCCCATTAACTCCCATGAACATCAGGAGAACTGAACTGCATTGTGGGAAGATTATAAAAGGGCTGAGCACAGCCATCTTAGGTCTCTTGGACGGGCATGGCCAGCCTGGGAGGATCTGTGTGAGGTCTCCAGCGCAGCACGGCCTACCTCCACAGAAGAGCGATTCGAGCAGCGGTACTGCGACACACCAGTGAGCTGAGCTGACAATGGAGCGGGACTGGGAAGGAGCCAGAGGAGCCTGTCGGAGCCATCAGAGTGTCGGAGCGTCTCGTTGTGTGGAGCGGAGCAGTGCCGGCTGGCCGGAGACAGAGTTCTGTACATCAGAGCGGAATCTTCTGACAACACTGTCCTGGTTGGGTGAGAGGGCTGTTGCCCAAAAGCTTCTTGATGCACTTTTATGCATTCATCTGTACAAGACAGAGTTGCTGGGACCCATAGTCCCACAAGCAAAGTCAAGAGGATTAGACTGAGTTAATATTAGGCTTTGGGCCTGTACCTCATTGAAGAGTTAGTACTGTGTCATTGGCATCAGAGATAGTTACAGTGCTGCTGCACCAGAACTTTGCTTCTATATTTCAGCCTACTTTGATCAGGAGTCATTAACCCTTGGATTACAAATTTACTTTATTCTTTGCTATCAGAAGAAAGAAGAAAAGAAGGACTGTTTAATAAAACACAAGGCCTTGTGTTCTTTTACCATATTAAGGTTACTGTGATACTAAATATGGGAGCTCTCTAAATATTGTATTATACTTCATCAAGTTAATCTCTGATTTAGTATAGTTATAAAGCGTGCATAGAATAGGATAGTGCTCATAGTGAGATCAATTCACTCTGACAGTTATCCTATTTACTTTATTACATTACTCACAAGTTATTTCAGACACTTTATATCTGTATAACATCTTTGTAAGATATAGTTCAGTTGACTGTCAGACTATGTTGGTCTGACAGTACAACCATTGTAGTGTTTAACCTGTAAAGCAATTACAGTAAATAAGATTATTATTCAAGTACTACTGTGTAAGTGTTTTTCCTCTGCATTATCAAGCAAGTGGAGGCTAAGGTAAAGACAAACAGGTATATTACATTGTGTACTGTGAACTTGCCTTTAAGGTTTTGTCTTGACTGCACACTATTACACCACAGCTGTGTCAGGGGGACTGAGATATTCAAAGGGGAAATAAAGCAGAGTACAGGCCCAAATAAATCAGCAGCTCCTTTGGGGGTCAGTGCTACACGTGGGGGCTCATCCGGGATCCTGTTACTTTGTAGACAAACCCACCCTTTTTGATGTCAGCATGGACCCCGTTACTGTGGTACAGTGGTGCGAAGCTGAAGGCGCACGCTCAGAAGCATGGCAATTGAACTCCCTGGGGAAGGATGGGAGGAGAAACAGGTGAAAGAATTGGTGCAGGTACTGTCTCCAAAGAGGAAGGCCTGGGTGATAGCTGTGAGGCCAGACCATGGGACATCCCGCACTTATGCTTTACTGGAATGGAGAAAGGGGGTCCCTGATAATTTTCAAGGCACCAGTGTGAGACTGTCGGAAAGAACTAAAATCTGCTTGACACATCCTGCCAAGCAGGGGGAGACCGAGCTCACTCAGCAAGTGTTCAGTCTCCAGTCTACCCCAAGGGAAAGTGGCAGAGGGTTCCCTCCCACGAAAAAAAGGGCAGTTATTAAAACCGTTGGCGTTCCTGAGAGGAATACAAAGTCAGAACAACAGTTAACCGAGCTGAAACAGCAATACAACGAAATACAGGAGAGGTTTCAGGAGACTTCCAACATGATTGCAGAACACATTAAGGGACTAACTGTCACATGTAGAGATCTGGAGGACAGCCAAGTGATACCTAGACCAGTGTCAGTAATGAGGTGACTATCAGGAAAGACTTCAAAATTGATGGTCAGATAGGAGAGAGGGGACAGAAGGATAAGCTCCCTTATACAAAACTCTTGCACCAAATTAGACTGGGCTTACAAAGAGGATACTTGGAGTCTGAGATTGTAGAGGCTGTGATCAACGCCATTAGTCCAGGCCTAAGCATTAAGGGAATGCTGGAGATGAAAAATGGATTGACTAACTCCACTTAGGAGAATTCTGAAGAGTTATTATAAAGAGGAAGATGCCGCTGAACTCATCAACTGATAAATATAACAGAGTAGTCAGGAGACTCCTCAGAACTTTGTGTTCAGAGCCATTGAGCTGAAGGACAGTCTGTTGTCTGTCTCGATGGGAGAAGGCTCTGAGGAACACTTTAGTGTTGAATTGGTCCAGAAGAAGTTTCTGAGGTCCGTGACTAAAGGTCTAAGGAGCGACTATATCAAGCTTCGGTTGAGGCAGCACCTAGAAGATCTATCTACACTAGATGAGGTCCTTATTGAGGAGATTAATGAGGCAGCGGAAATGGAGGTAGAAAGAGACAAGAAACAAAAGGAAGAGTTAACCTCCCAGTATAACCAGGACAAAAGGACAGAAGTTCGATGTGTTACAAGGCATTAAGGAACCCAGTGTCTTGATGGTAAGCGCAGATCAGACATTTTGGCCTTCATCTACACAACATCTGTCAACATGTGAATCTGGTCTGGAGAAACTGCTCCAAATGCAGAAGGAAATGTTAGAGATGATGACCCTACGGACTGCTAAACTGGTTATGCCACGTGAGAATGAAGTTTTGACCCTTAAGACTCTGACGAGTAATAACATTAATCAGACTATGAAACCAATGAAGAAGGTGGTCTGCTTTAAATGTGGAGGAGCAGGACACTACCGTGGAGTATGTCCAAGTCCAACAGAACCTGAAGCAAAACCACAAAAGCTGGCGGAAAACTTCAGAGGGCCGCAGTGAAGGAGGCAACTGGGCGCCCTGTCACAGCAGTCAACTCCAAACTAAATTGCCCCCATCAGGCTAAATCGGCCACAGCTAAGTCGAAGCAGAGGAAAAAGACTTCACGTAAGCAAGGCATGAAAGTACAAGCCACTCAATGGGGTAAACGTACTAAAACAAATGGATTTCCTCCCAAGTTAGTGAGACCTTCCCCGATTGTCCCAATTCAGATAGAAGGCATATACACGAAAGCCCTGTTGGACACTGGAGCTCAAGTAACTATTATACAAAGACTTTTATGAGAAATATCTCAAACACCTTCCCTTGAAGAAGCATGAAGAGCAGGAGATATGGGGTTTAGGGACACAGAACTTCCCCTATGATGACTACATACCCATCAAGCTTACCTTTGATTCAATTGGGGCAGGGAAGGCTGAAACTTTTGACACCTTGGCAGTGGTGTGTCCTCGCCCTCCAGGGGCTGACAGAAGTTCCCTTATTATTGGGACCAACACTGACTTGGTAAGAAGACTTCTAACTCCACTTGTACAGGTGAAGGACACTCCAGGCAAGAGAGTGCACCCCATGCTGACACAGGTGTACCGGGATCTTGTGCAGGAACAAAAGGCCCCACCAAAAGCGGTAGGAAAGGCCTGGCACCTGGACAAGAGGGAAAAGCTGGTACAGCCGGGTGAAGTAGTCTGCTTAAAGGCCTCTGTTAAGCTGAGTTGGAGACAGCCGGGTCCCTTCATCGTCCTTGAGACAGAAAAGCAGAAAGAAGACAAGGGCCTGGAAGTTATCCCTAAAATGTTGTCAACCAAAGCGTTGAAGAGAAGTAAAGGGCGTATTTCAGTCAGCATTCGCAACACAACGGCCTTACCTGTAAAGGTACCCGCCAGAATGCTGCTGGGGCAAGTCAGCCAAGCAACCCCAGTCTCACCGTGTGGCATCATGGGAGAACAGGAGGTAGAGATTCCTTTGGAAGAGTTCTACCCAAAGAACACACCTCTTACTCCTGCCTGGACGGAGAGAGCGAAGAATCAGCTCCTGAGATGGAGGACTGCTTTCTCAAGAAGTGAGTTCCATGTGGGGCTTGCAAAGAGTGCCGAACACAAAATCAGGTTAGAAGAAGATAAACCTTTCCATGAGAGGGTAAGACGGATCCTGTTGGGAGATCTGGAAGATTTACGGGAACAACTGGCTGAGCTTAAAAAGATGGGGATTATCCGAGAGTCCCGGAGTCCATATGCCTCTCCGATAGTAGTTGTATGGAAAAAGAATGGCTCTTTGCGACTATGCATTGAATACTGGACACTAAATCGGAGGACCATCCCGGATCAGTACACCACACCTCAGATAGAGGATGCCCTACAGAATCTAACAGGAGCACAGTGGTTCAGTGTGCTAGATCTTAAGAGTGGGTACTATCAGATCCCCATGTGCCCTGAAGATAGAGAGAAGACCGCTTTTATTACCCCTGTAGGATTCTTTGAATTTAATCGAATGCCTCAAGGTCTGTCTGGAGCCCCAATAAACTTCCAGCAATTAATGGAGAAGACAGTGGGGGACATGAACCTGATCGAGGTGTTAGTCTATTTAGACAATGTCATAGTGTTTGGCAGAACACTGGAGGAACACGAAGAGCGCCTGGAGAAAGTCTTGAAGAGATTACATGACGAAGGCTTGAAGCTCTCCTTGGAGAAGTGTCATTTTTACCAACCCTCAGTGAACTACTTGGGTCACATCGTATCCGCTGAAGGAGTAGCAACAGACCCGCAGAAATTGGAGGCCGTTACCTCCTGGCCTAGACCAACTAACGTGACTGAACTTAGATCCTTTCTAGGGTTCTGTTCTTATTACAGGCGGTTTGTGGAAGGGTTTGCTAAGATAGCCCACCCACACACAGAGCTGTTGAAGAATCAAGACGGAACTGGCTCAGATTCAGAAGGTTTGGGGAAGCCAAAGGAAGGCCCCAGAAAGAAGAAAGTCCATCCAAGAAGAATGGACTACACAGTGTGAAGAGGCTTTCAGACAGTTGAAATGGAGCCTTACCACTGCTCTGGTTCTAGCCTATGCAGACCCTTTTAAATCCTATGAATTGCATGTGGATGCCAGCTGAGACGGGCAGGGCGGAGTGCTTTACCAGGAAAAATGATTGACAAAAAAGGCCCATAGCCTACATGAGCAGAAGTCTAGTCCCAGCTGAGCGGAACTACCCCACTCACAAATTGGAATTCCTGGCTTTAAAATGGGCTGTGGTAGATAAACTCAAGGATTACCTGTATGGTGCAGAGTTCGTGGTTAAGACAGACAATAACCCACTTACTTACTTGCTTACCACAGCAAAGTTGGATGCCACAGGTCATAGGTGGTTGGCTGCACTCTCAGCTTTCACATTCAGCTTGAAATATAGACCAGGAATTGGAAATAGAGATGCAGATGCATTATCAAGACGACCTCACTGTTCCCAGAGTCAAGAAGAAGAATGGACCCAGCTCACCTCAGAAGGAGTAAGAGCCCTTTGTGATGGAGCACAACAGCAAAATAAAGGTGGGGCTAGAGCAGACGAAGTTGGAGTGTCTGCTACCAGTGTGCCTAAGTGTTACTGTGATGTCACTCAGATCGCAGAGGAAGGTTTATCAAAGCTGTCCAGGAGGGATCTTCGGTTGGATCAACAAGACCCACTTTGTAGCTTGGCACTGAAGGCTTTGGAGAGCAAACACCCTGACTTATTTCTCAAAAGCACTGAAAAGGAAGCTTGTGTCTTACACAAAGAGTGGGATCGGCTACAGCTCAAACAAGGGGTAGTCTATCAAAAGGGACCCTCTGATGATGGTGAAGAAAAGCGGCAACTTCTTACTGGAGAAGCACCGGGAGAGGGTACTGATTGCTCTACATGACCACCACGGCCATTGGGAGCAGAAAGGACTTTCCAGCTGGCGAAGGACAGGTTCTACTGGCCCTATATGGGGACAGAAGTAGAGGGCTATTGTCACTCATGTCTCCGATGTATACAGAGGAGGACCTTACCTCAGAAAGCTGCCCCAATGGGCCATTTGGAGAGCCAAGGACCGATGGAACTGGTCTGTATAGATTTCCTGTGTGTGGAATCTGACTTAAATGGAAAGGGTAACATTTTAATAGTTACTGATCACTTTACTCGTTATGCTCAAGCATTCCCTACTAAAGACCAACAGGCCTCTACAGTGGCGAAAGTTTTGGTGGAGAAATTCTTTGTCCATTATGGTCTACCACAACAAATTCATTCCGATTAAGGGAGAGACTTCGAAAGTACCCTGATTCAAAAGCTATTGGATCTTTTAGGTATTCGGAAATCTAGAACCACTCCATACCATCCACAAGGTGATCCTCAGCAGGAAAGATTTAACCGGACTCTTTTAAATATGATGGGAACTCTGACATCCGAGCAAAAACCATATTGGAGCAGGCACTTTACTGCATTAGTACATGCATATAATAGTACAAAGTGTGATGCAACAGGATATTCTCCCTACCGGCTAATGTTTGGAAGAGAAGCCAGATTACCGGTGGACTTGGCTTTTGGAACCAGCCTGGATCATACCTCAGTGACTTCTCACAGAGGATATGTGGATAGGTTGAGGAAGAGTCTGAAAACTGCTTATGAGAAGGCTCAAGTCACATCAGATCGCAGAGGATACAGAAACAAAAAGAACTTTAATCTCAAAGTACGGGTTCAAGATTTACAACCCGGTGATCGAGTCCTGTTAAGGAATTTGGGAGTCCCAGGCAAGCACAAACTGGCTGATCGCTGGAAATCACAACTATATATTGTGTGCAAGAAACTTCAAGGACTTTTAGTATATGAAATTCGGCCAGACAGAAGCCCTGGACCAATAAAGACTTGGCACCGTAATCACCTCCTGCCTCTCACGGAAGCAGTCAGGATTGCCGCACGGGAGGAGCTGCCATCCACCTCCACTGTTGTACACAGACCAGTGACCAGACTTAGGCCTGAACCTTCTGCTACTGAAGAAGAGGAAGAGGAGATGGAGATAAGCTGGCTGTGGCCATCTGAGGTATCAGAATCAGAAGTGGACTTTTCACTCCAAGCAGGGGGAGAGGATGGTGGAATTCTTAGACCGGAGGCTCCTGAATTTATACCCAAAGGTAGATTAAGAGAAGATCCAGAAGAGTCAAGTTGTTCTACCAGAAATAACTTTAGGAGATCTAAGTGCTGATTCTGATTCTGAGTCACAAGAAAAAGATGGAGTTCAGGAACGTACTAACTTACCTGTAATGCCAAAAGCGCAGAGAACCAAAAGAGTTATTCGTCCCACAAAGAGACTAACTCATAAGACATTAGGTGAGTGTTCTGAAGGAACTAACTTTGCTGCCAGGAGAAACCCTGAAAGGCCTGATACTCTTGCTTTTGATTCAGAATACCAAAACCCTGTTTCACCCACTGACACACCTGTACATGACATTGGAGTGTTGGCTGTGAATGTGCAGGACAGCTCCCCATCATGTGAAAATTGGTGGGAAGCTCCCCTGTCGGTTTTGTGTAACCGTGTAGAATCAAAAATGTGTAACAAACAAATTATTACATCTCTTTGGGGACCAAAGAGTTCAAGCAGGGGGAGTGTGTAGCAGTCACAATTGCTATATAAACTAATGTTATGTTATAGTTTAGCATCTGGCGCCATCTAGTGGCCAAAATATGGAAGGACTGCATTTTTATTTTTTATCATTTAAGAAGTTGACATGGAAGTGTTTTGTTTGTTTACATTTGACCTACCCACAATGCCCATTAACTCCCATGAACATGAGGAGAACTGAACTGCATTGTGGGAAGATTATAAAAGGGCTAAGCGTGGCCATCGTAGGTCTCTTGGACACGCATGGCCAACCTGGGGGGATCTGTGTGAGGTCTCCAGTGCAGCACGGCCTATCTCCATGGAAGAGTGATTCGAGTAGCGGTACTGCGACACACCAGTGAGCTGAGCTGATGACGGAGCGGGACTGGGAAGGAGCCAGAGGAGCCTGTCGGAGCCATCAGAGTGTCGGAGCGTCTCGTTGTGTGGAGCGGAGCAGTGCCGAACGGCCGGAGACAGAACTCTGTACATCAGAGCGGAATCTTCTGACAACACTGTCCTGGTTGGGTGAGAGGACTGTTGCCCAAAAGCTTCTTCATGCACTTTTACACATTCATCTGTACAAGACAGAGTTGCTGGGACCCATAGTCCCACAAGCAAAGTCAAGAGGGTTAGACAGTTAATATGAGGCTTCGGGCCTGTACCTCATTGAAGAGTTAGTACTGTGTCATTGGCATCAGAGATAGTTACAGTGCTGCTGCACCAGAACTTTGCTTCTATATTTCAGCCTACTTTGATCAGGAGTCATTAACCCTTGGATTACAAATTTACTTTATTCTTTGCGAGCAGAAAAAAGAAGAAAAGAAGGACTTGTTTAATAAAACACAAGGCCTTGTGTTCTTTTACCATATTAAGGTTACTGTGATACTAAATATGGGAGCTCTCTAAATATTGTATTATACTTTATCAAGTTAATCTCTGATTTAGTACAGTTATAAAGCGCGCATAGAATAGGATAGTGCTCATAGTGAGATCAATTCACTCTGACAGTTATCCTATTTACTTTATTACATTACTCACAAGTTATTTCAGACACTTTATATCTGTATAATATCTTTGTAAGATATAGTTCAGTTGACTGTCAGACTATGTTGGTCTGACAGTACAACCATTGTAGTGTTTAACCTTTAAAGCAATTACAGTAAACAAGATTCTTATTCAAGTACAACTGTGTGAGTGTTTTCCTCTGCATCATCAAGCAAGTGGAGGCTAAGGTAAAGACAAACAGGTATATTACATTGTGTACTGTGAACTTGCCTTTAAGGTTTTGTCTTGACTACACACTATTACACCACAGCTGTGTCAGGGGGACTGAGATATTCAAAGGGGAAATAAAGCAGAGTACAGGCCCAAATAAATCAGAAGCTCCTTCGGGGGTCAGTGCTACATAAGAAAAATATACATTTTTTTTAAAGCCTCCCCACGAGCTTGTGCAGCAAAGAAAATGCATACTCAAGTCGCAAATCACACATGTGAGGTATCGCCGCGATCGTCAGAGCAATAATTCTGGCACTAAACCTCCTCTGTAACTCTAACCTGGTAACCACTAATTTTTTTAAAGCGTCGCCTATGGAGATCTTTAGGTACCGTAGTTTGTCGCCATTCCACAAGTGTGCGCAATTTCAAAGCATGACAGGTTAGGTATAAATTTAGTCGGCATATCGTCTTTCACAATATACAAAAAAGTTGGGCTAACTTTACTGTTTAGTTTTTTTTTTTTAATTCATTTTTATCATTATTATTTATTACTATTAATTCATTACGTTCCATTTGTTTAGATGCAGCATTCATTATTTCTGCTAATTTGTAAATTCGGATAAATTTGTATTCGTTACATTCACTAACAGCCAAATTTGAAAGGCAATTCCAATACCTACAATTTAATAGTTAGTAATAGTTATTATTAGTTCATTATTTTGGATTTTAGAATTTACAAATTTTCTGAAAAATTTGTTAAACGGGTTTTCCTTAATTCGAATATTTCCGAACAAATTTGTCGAATTTTGGAGAAATATGAATTCGGAACAAAACCAAATTGCACATGTCTAGTTGGTAACACATTTACTTTTACCTTTTCATTTAAGGTATGGAAGCACTTTAAAATCTAGGCTTTACTGAACTTATGCACCATGGCTGACTAGACGATCAAAGATTTATAACAAACATTTCCAGAAATTAGTTGACTGTTTTTTTTGGAAGTGGAGGTATAGGTGAAAGTAATACTTTTTTATGCTAATGCTTACCTTACTGAAAGACTGGAGGTGGTTTTGTGCCTTTTACCATGCCACTTTCTTGAAGAGCATCAACTATCCATGAAAGTGCCTTACCACAGTATTCAAGCTACAGAAAATAAACAGTTCTGATCACTCTTTATGTCATTACTAGCCACAAGGTTTTCTAATTAAAACACAAACTCATCTTCAGATAAAACACTTTATTCATTTTAAAGAGTGTGGAAAAAGGTTTAAAGGGGTTGTAAACCCTCATTTTAATAAAAACAAACATGTCATACTTCCCTCCACTGTGCGGTTAGTTTTGCACAGAGTGGCTCCGGTCCTCCTCTTCTGGGGTCCCTCAGCCCCGCCCCCCAACATTTTGAAAAAAAATAAAGTTCTTAGTTTGTTACAAAACTTTGTAAATATAAGTATGTTTTCTCCTTCACTGATGGGCACTGATGAGGCTGCACGGACGGGCATTGATGAGGCTGCACCGACGGGCACTGATGAGGCAGTACTGAGAGGTGGCACCGATATATACGGCACTGATGGGACGTATCGGTGGCACTGATGGGCAGCACTGATCAGAGGCGCTGGCAGGCATCACTGATGGGCACAAAGTGCCATCCCTAATGGGCAATGATTGTCATCCCTGATGAGCCTACCTGGTGGCCATGGTTGGGCATCCTTGGGGGACTGCACTAATAATCAGTGCAGACCCCCCCCCCCCTGTCAGGAGAGCAGCCAATCGGCTCTCCTCTACTCGCGTCTGTCAGCACAAGTAGAGGAAAAGCCAATACACTGCTTTTCCTGTTTACACTGTTCAGCTGTGATTGGACACAGCTGATCACGTGGTAAAGAGCCTCCGTCAGAGGCTCTTTACCTAGAACGGAGATGAGGTGTGTCTGACACACCACACCACTGATCGCCGCGCTGTGATCGGTCATACAACACTGTACCTGGTACGAAATAATTTTCTTCCCACAAATAGAGCTTTCTTTTGGTGGCATTTGATCACCACTGGGTTTTTAAATTTTTGCTAAACTAAAAAAAAAAAGAAAGTTTTTCTTCGTTTGTTATATCATTTTGTTTTCTCCTTCACTGACGAATACTGATGAGGCTGCACTAATGGGCACTGATAAGGAGGCAATAATATGTAGAATTAAGAGGCACTAATATGTAGAATTGGGAGGCACCGATAGGTGGCACTGATGAGGACGTACTGACAGGCATTACTGATGGGCATCTGTGAAGGGCACTGACAGGGCATTACTGATGGGCATGGACTGACAGCTGATGGGCACTGATTGGCATTGTGGTGGGCACCTCTTATGGGGGCTGCACTGATAATCAATGTGCTGATTATCAGTGCACATCCCCCCTCTGACAGGAAAGCCGCCGTTTGGCTCTCCCGGGCAGCACGAACGGAGGAAAGCCGATTACCGGCACTTCCTGGTTCACGCTGTGATTCGTCACAGCTGATCACATGAGAAAAAGGCTCTTTACCACGATCAGAGATGTGGTGTGTCATAGTGACACACCACACCACCGATCGCCGCGTGACCCCGATCACGGCTTACCATGCTGGACATCATATGAGGCTCAGTCAGGATAACTGAACCACTTCCCTGCTGTCATTTTGCTATAGGCCAGGCAGGATGTGGTTAAAGAGCAAAAGAAAAGCTGGGCCTTGGCAAAACTATGGTGCTGTGAAAAGGTGCAGCTAGTTGAGAAAGCTATGATCTTTGTTGGAGATTAGTTTTGCATAAAAGAGCAACTCCACTTTTGTTGAGAAAAAAAAAAAAACATTCCTCTCCGGGTGATCTACAGTGGATATAAAAAGTCTACACACCCCTGTTAAAATGTCAGGTTTCTGTGATGTAGAAAAATGAGACAGCTATAAATCATTTCAGAACTTTTTTCACCTTTAATGTGACCTATAAACTGTACAACTCAATTGAAGAAAAACAAACTGAAATCTTTCGGGCAGGGGGCTGGAAGTAAAAATAAAAAATAAAATAATGTTGTTGCATAAATGTGCACACCCTTTTATAACTGAGTAGGGATGAGCTTCGTGTTCGAGTCGAACCCACGTTCGACTCGAACATCGGCTGTTCGATCGTTCGAATTCCGAACGTTATGGGCCGTTCGCGCCAAATACGTGTGGCGCGTCACGACCCATAATTCACTGCGGCATCGCAGTGCATTGCTGGCTGATGATTGGCCAAGCATGCACTTTGACCCGCATGCTTGGCCAATCACAGCGTCGTCGGTAGAGAGAGCTGTAATTGGCCAAAGCCAGGGTGGCTTTGGCCAATTATGGCTCAGGGGGTTTAGAACACGCCCCACACTATATAAGGCCGCCTGCACGGCGGCCCTGTGTAGTGTGTGTTCCGGCGTTGAGATACATAGATAGACAGAGAGACAGTGTCATTTCATTTGAGTTAGCTAGAATAGGCAGGACAATCAGTGAGTTAGCTGCACTTACAGTGTATTGTGTATATATATGCATCCCAGGTGTTGCACATATATATACATACATACACACTGTATTCAGTTTAGCTAGATCCGTTCCTGTTATCTTCCTACTGACAGGCAGGCTTGTCTTGTTACAGTATTTACAGCTACCTGAAGAAAATTGCTGGTGTTCTTTTGATCCTATTAGTACCACAGTCAGGCAGCTAGACTATCTACAGTTAGTGTAGTGCGTCCTGCTCACAGTGTTCAGCTAAAACTACAAGTTATTTTTTTGCGAGCTCTGCACAGTGTTCATCTAAAGCTACAAGTTAGTGTAGTGCGTCCTGCTCACAGTGTTCAGCTAAAACTACAAGTTAGTGTGGTGCGTCCTCCTCACAGTGTTCAGCTAAACCTACAAGTTATTTTTTTGCGAGCTCTGCACAGTGTTCAGCTAAAGCTACCTGTAGAAGGTTGGTGGTGTTTTCCTGATCCTATCACTACCGCAGGCAGCTAAATAAGCTGCAAGTTATTTTTTGGCGAGCTCTGCACAGTGTTCACCTAAAGCTACCTGTAGAAGGTTGGTGGTGTTCTCATACTACAGGCAGGCAGTTGATTTTGCTAGCTGCAGTATCAGTACATAATAAATACATACATACACACATATATATATATATATATATATATATATATATATATATATACATATATATACACATATATACATACATATATATATTATATATATATATATATATCCCAGCTTAGTGCAGCTACAGGCCATTAGTATGTCTGGAAGGCCAAGAAGGAGAGGCAGACAGTCACAAGCCAATAAAAGAGGGCAAGCAGGCTCTGTGTCTAGTGCTTAGTCGTGGAGACGGTGCATCCTCATCAGCACGTGGCCGTGGGACACGCTTGGCCTTTTTTTCAGCAGCTGGCTATGTTGAGCCGCAACATGCGGAAGACTTGGTCGAGTGGATGACCAAGCCGTCCTCATCCTCTCTCACCCATGCTCAGGGTACTTTGTCTGGCAAAGCAGCGGCCTCATCCCTCGGCTCAATGTCATCAGCGACTCCTTCCCTAGCCCCACCATGTCCTCCTGAGGAGTCCCTCGAACTGTTTGACCGCAGTGTTGGGTACATGCTCCAGGAGGATGCCCAGCGTTTGGAAGGCTCTGATGATGATACTGAGCTCGATGAAGGCAGTAATGTGAGCACCGACAGAGGGGGTGCCCAAGAAGGACAGCAATCTGGCAGTCATGCTCCCCCTGCTGCAGCATACTGCCAGGTTTGCTCCAGTGATGAGGAGGGAGGGGATGATGAGGTCACTGACTCAACGTGGGTGCCTGATAGGAGAGAGGAGGAGGAGGCGGCACATCACCAACGAGGCAGGATGCCCTCCAGGGGCCAGCCTAGGGGCAGCACACTGACTGCATCACACCCCAAAGCTCCACAAGTGCAGGGCGCTGCAGTCTCTGCACATTATTCAAAAAGTTCTTTGGTGTGGGCCTTTTTTGAGACGAGTGCATCAGATCGCACCGCTGCTATTTGCAACATATGTCTCAAGCGTATCTCGCATGGCCAAAACATCTCCCGCTTGGGTACCACATGCTTGACCAGACATATGTTGACCTGCCATGCAGTTCGTTGGCAAGCGTATCTAAAAGACCCACACCAAAGAACAAAGAGGACCTCTCCTTGCTCCTCATCAGCTGAGATCTCCAACCCCACTATACCTTCAGTCCTCTCAGACCTGCACTGAGAGGAATGAAGGTGTAGAATTAGGTGTGTCACAGCCAAGTACTTGTGGGCAATCTGCTTTCGGTACACCAACGTCAGATTGTACCAGGCAAATTTCCCTGCCCCAGCTGCTGCACCACCGAAAGAAGTTTGCTCCCAGCCATCCACATGCCCAGCGGTTGAATGCTAGCTTGGCGAAATTGCTAGCACTTCAACTGCTGCCTTTTCAGTTGGTAGACTCTGCCCCCTTCCGTGAGTTTGTGGAATGTGCGGTTCCTCAGTGGCAGGTACCCAAACGCCACTTTTTCTCACGGAAGGCGATTCCGGCTCTCTACCGGCATGTGGAAGGCAATGTCCATGCCTCGCTGGACAGGGCGGTCAGCGGTAAGGTGCATATTACCGCTGACTCATGGTCCAGCAGGCATGGACAGGGACGTTACCCAAGTTTCACGGCACATTGGGTGACTCTGCTGGCAGCTGGGAAGGATGCAGGACAAGGTGCAGTAGTGTTGGAGGTTGTTCTGCCACCACGCCTCCAAAATGCCACTACTAATGATTGTGACACACCTCTCTCCTCCACCCCCCCTCCTCCTCTTCTTCCTCCATGGCCCCTTCCTGTGCTTGGTCCTCGGAACCAGCGGTGCTCTGTAGTCGTTCAAGGGGCTACGCAAGTACGCAGGCCAAAAGATGCTATGCGGTGCTTGAGCTGGTGTGCTTGGGGGACAGGAGCCACACTGGGGCAGAGGTTCTGTCAGCTCTGCAGGGGCAGGTTCAGAGGTGGTTGACGCCACGCCAACTTAAGGCAGGAATGGTGGTTTGGGAAAATGGCACCAACCTCCTCTCTGCCCTCCGACAGGGACAAATGACCCATGTGCCCTGTTTGGCTCACGTCCTTAACTTGGTGGTGCAGCGGTTCTTGGGCAGGTACCCAGGCTTACAGGATGTCCTGAGGCAGGCCAGGAAAGTCTGTGTGCATTTCCGCCGGTCATATAATGGCAGTGCTCGGCTGGCGGACCTCCAAAAGGAGTTTAACCTGCCCAAAAACCGCCTAATCTGTGACATGCCCACCAGGTGGAACTCAACGTTGGCCATGCTGCGGCGGCTGCACATGCAGCAGAGGGCCATCAATGAGTACCTGTGCAACTATGGCACCAGGACAGGGTCAGGGGAGCTTGTTTTTTTTCCCCATGCCAGTGGGCCATGATCAGGGATGCATGCACTGTCCTGTCACCATTTGAGGAGGCCACAAGGATGGTGAGCAGTGACAGTGCATGCATCAGTGACACTGTCCCCCTTGTCTACCTGTTGAAGCACACGCTGCGTGGAATAATGGACAGGGCACTTGAGGCAGAACAGAGGCAGGAAGAGGAGGACTTCCTTAGCTCTCAAGGCCCCCTTTATCCAGACAGTGTTCCTGCGTGCCCGCCGATGACACAGGAAGAGGACGAGGAGGAGGAAGATTGTGTCAGTATGGAGGTAGAGCCTGGCACTCAGCATCAGCAGCAGTCTTTAAGGGATCAGTCCCAAGAAACACATGGACTTGTATGTGGCTGGGAGGAGGTGGCTGCGGACCATGTCGTCCTTAGTGACCCAGAGGACTCCGGACCGAATGCCTCAGCAAACCTACGCTGCATGGCCTCCCTGATCCTGCAAAGCCTGCGTAAGGATCCCCGTAATCACACACATAGGTTGGACTTGATGGACTTGTGTCTTTTTTCAACCTCACCTACTATGTAACTATGTAACTATGTATTCGTGGTATCAAGTAGAAGGACCAATACTGGCTGGCAAACCTCCTTGATCCACGTTACAAGGGTAAGGTTGCAGACATTATCTTGCCATCGCAGAGGGAGCAGAGAATGAAACATCTTCGGGAGGCCTTGCAGAAAGGTCTGTGCAACATGTTCCCAGAGACTGGGAGGTTATAAACTCCTGTTTCTGGACAACGTGTTGCTGAGGCTTCGGTTAGTCAAAGAAGGAGCGGTGGAGAAGGTGGCCGTCTGACCGATGCGTTCAGACAATTTTTTGGTCCGCAGCCCCAAGGTATGATCGGTTCCAGCAACCATCGCCAGCGTCTGTTTTACATGGTGCAGGAATATCTAGGGGCAAGATCTGACTTGGACACCTTTCCCACCGAAAATCCTCTGGGTTACTGGGTCTTGAGGATGGATCACTGGCCAGAGCTTGCACAGTATGCAATTGAGCTACTGGCCTGTCCTGCATCCAGCGTTCTTTCGGAACGCACATTCAGTGCTGCTGGAGGCTTTGTAAACCGATCACAGGGTGCGTCTGTCCACCGACTCGGTCGACCGACTGACCTTCATAAAAATGAATCAGTCTTGGATCAACACCAGCTACCAAGCACCTGATGCGGATGTAACCGAATAATTTTTTTTTTAAATCTCAGATCCCTTCAAAGACTGCCTATGCTGATGCTGAGTGACTATCCTGAGTAATTATCCTCTTTCTCCTCAATGATCACGCTGATAGCTTGTAAGAACATTTTTGGTTCTGGGCGCCACCACCAGTGCCTAAGGCCCAAATTTTCAGCGTGTAATTACAATTTTTGATGCAATACTTTGCAGCAGGGCTCGTTCCTGCGTTCCAACTAGAGTATCTGTGAGGGGTTGCAGTGTTTTGGCACCAGCACCAGTGCCTAAGGCCTAATTTTTCAGCCCCTGTTTAACAGGGGCATGTAATTACAATTTTTGATCTAATATTTCACAGCAGGGCCCTGTGAGGGCTTACAGTGTTGTGGCCACAACAACACCTAAGGCCCAAATTTCTGCTGAGTATATAGGCCAGGCCCCTACTTTCAAACATCTAACTTACAAACGACTCCTACTTGAAAACGGAAGGAGACAACAGGAAGTGAGATGAAATCTACCCCTAGGAAGGGAAATTCTCTCCAGTAAGAGTTAATATGGGAAAAACATTTCTCCTTTCCACTGATGCTTTCCAATCCTTGTTCCACAAAAAACCCCAAATTTTCAAAAAACATTTGTCATTGGGACAAAAAGTGAGGTGAAATCTTGTCAAATGTCACAGGTGTGATAACCCTTCCCTATGTTTTCCAAAAAGCTTAAAAAAGATTTTTTGGCTGGAGCTAAACACGTTAAAAATGTACCCGTTCAAAATTACAAACAGATTCTACTTAACAACAAACCTACAGTCCCTGTCTTGTTTGCACCGCCTGTATACTGCTGTTCAGAGTATATAGGGCCTGGTGGCCCCACACCTTTCCTTATTTTAATTTGGGTGCAGGGTTCCCCTTAATATCCATACAAGACCCAAAGGGCCTGGTAATGGACTGGGGGGTACCCAAGCCGTTTGTCTCACTGATTTTCATCCATATTGCCAGGACCCGACATTATATTAAAGCCACAAGCAGTTATAAATGACTTTTTTTTCCTTTAAAAATGACATTTTGGGACTGTTCCAAGCACGGGAAACATGCTTTACAGGCATACTATAGACACCCCCCAGGTACGATATTTAAAGTAATATTTCACTTTTTTTTTTTTTTACTTTAAGCATCATTAAAATCACTGCTCCCGAAAAAACGGCCGTTTTTAAAAGTTTTTTTTGCATTGATACATGTCCCCTGGGGCAGGACCCGGGTCCCCAAACCCTTTTTAGGACAATACCATGCAAATCAGCACTTTTGATTTTGAACGTTCGAGTCCCATAGACGTCAATGGGGTTCTAACGTTCGTGCGAATTTTCGGTCCCTTCGCAGGTTCTGGTGCGTATAACTGAGGATGAGCTGTGTTCCGGATTAAGCAATCCTATTTAACATGAGTTTAAATGTGAGTCAGTACACACCTGCCATCATTTAAAGTGACTCTGATTAACCCCAAATAAAGTTCAGCTGTTCTAGTAAGTCTTTCCTGACATTTTATTATTTGCATCCTACAGCAAAAGCCATGGTCTGCAGAAAGCTTCAAAAGCATCAGAGGGATCTCATCATTAAAAGGCATCAGTCAGGAGAAGGGTACAAAAGAATTTCCAAGGCAATATATATAGCAAGGAACACAGTGAAGACAGTCATCATCAAGTGGAGAAAATATGGCACAACAGTGACATTACCAAGAACTGGACATCCCTCCAAAATTGATGAAGACAAGAAGAAAACTGGTCAGAGGGGCTGCCAAGAGGCCTATAGCAACATTAAATTAGCTGCAGGAATATCTGGCTGTGTACAACAATCTCCTTTATTCTTCATATGTCTGGGCTATGGGGCAGATCGCAAGACGGAAGCCTTTTTACACAAAGAAAAACATCCAAGCCCAGGTAAATTTTGCAAAAACACATCTGAACTCTCCCAAAAGCATGTGGAAAAATGTGTTATGGTCTGATGAAACCAAAGTTGAACTTTTTGGCCATAATACCAAAAAATATATTTGGCACAAAACAGTAGTGCACATCATCAAAAGAACACCATACCCACAGTCAAGCATGCCTCTGAGATGTTTTTCTTAAGCTGGAACAGGGGGCTTAGTCAAGGTAGAGGGAATTATGAACAGTTCCAAATATCAGTCAATATTGGCTTCTTCAGGCTTCTGCTAGAAAGCTGAACATGAAGAGGAACTTCATCTTTTAGCATGACAACGACCCAAAGCATACATCCAAATCAACAAAGGAATAGCTTCACCAGAAGAAGATTAACGTTTTGGAATGGCCCAGCCAGAGCCCAAACCTGAATCCCATTAAAACTCTGTGGGGGTGATCTGAAGAGGGCTGTGCATGGGAGATGCCCTCGCAATCTCACAGATTTGGAGTGTTTTTGCAAAGAAGAGTGGGCAAATATTGCCAAGTAGGTATGAGCTTCGTGTTCGAGTCGAACCCATGCTCGACTCGAACATCGGCTGTTCGCCAGTTCGCCGAACAGCGAACAATTTGGGGTGTTCGCGGCAAATTCGAAAGCCGTGGAACACCCTTTAAAAGTCTATGGGAGAAATCACAAGTGCTAATTTTAAAGGCTTATTTGCATGGTATTGTCATAAAAAATGTTTGGGGACCCGGGTCCTGCCCCAGGGGACAAGGATCAATGCAAAAAAAAAGTTTTAAAAACAGCCGTTTTTTCGGGAGCAGTGATTTTAATAATGCTTAAAGTGAAAAAATAAAAGTGTAATATTCCTTTAAATTTCGTACCTGGGGGGTGTCTATAGTATGCCTGTAAAGGGGCGCATGTTTCCCATGTTTAGAACAGTCTGACAGCAAAATGACATTTCAAAGGAAAAAAGTCATTCAAAACTACTCGCGGCTATTAATGAATTGCCGGTCCGACAATACACATAAAAGTTCATTGATAAAAACGGCATGGGAATTCCCCACAGGGTAACCCCGAACCAAAATATAAAAAAAAATGATGTGGGGGGTCCCCCTAAATTCAATACCAGGCCCTTGAGGTCTGGTATGGATTTTAAGGGGAACCCCGTGCCAAAATAAAAAAAACATTGGCGTGGGGTCCCCCCAAAAATCCATACCAGACCCTTATCCGAGCATGCAACCTGGCAGGCCGCAGGAGAAAAGGGGGGGACGAGAGAGCGCCCCCACCCTGAACCGTACAGGCCACATGCCCTCAACATTGGGAGGGTGCTTTGGGGTCCCACCTAAAGCACCTTGTCCCCATGTTGATGAGGACAAGGGCCTCAGCCCCACAACCCTTGGCCAGTGGTTGTGGGGGTCTGCGGGCAGGGGGCTTATCGGAATCTCTAAGCCCCCTTTAACAAGGGGACCCCCAGATCCCGGCCCTCCTCCCTGTGTGAAATGGTAAGGGGGTACAAAAGTACCCCTACCATTTCACAAGAAAACTGTCAAAAATGTTAAAAATGACGAGAGTTTTTGACAACTCCTTTTTTTCTTCTATCTTCTTTCTTCTAACTTCTTTCTTCCTTCGGTTTCTTCCTCCATCTTCTTCCTCTTCTGGTTCTTCTGGTGTTCTCGTCCAGCATCTTCCTCCGCGGTGCCTCCTTGTCTTCATCTTCTTTTCTTCATCTTCTTCTCGGGCCGCTACGCATCCACGATTGGATGGAAGGCTCCCGCTGTGTGACGCTTCTCCTCTTCTGACGGTTCTTATATAACGGAGGGTGGGGCCACCCGGTGACCCCGCCCCCTCTGACGCACAGGGACTTCCCTGTGGCATTCCCTGTGATGTCAGAGGGGGCGGGGTTACCCGTAACGTAATGGGTGACCCCCTCTGACGTCACGGGGAATGCCACAGGGAAGTCCCCGTGCGCCAGAGGGGGGTGGGGTCACCGGGTGGCCCCGCCCTCCGTTATATAAGAACCATCAGAAGAGGAGAAGCGTCACACAGTGGGAGCCTTCCATCCAAATCGTGGATGCGTAGCGGCCCGAGAAGAAGATAAAGATAAGAATATGAAGAAAAGAAGATGAAGACAAGGAGGCGCAGCGGAGGAAGATTGCTGGACGAGAACACCAGAAGAACCATAACAATCAGAAGAACCAGAAGAGGAAGAAGATGGAGGAAGAAACCAAAGCATGAAGGAAGAAAGAAGTTAGAAGAAAGAAGATAGAAGAAAAAGGAATTATCAAAAACTGTCTCTTGTCATTTTTAACATTTTTGACAGTTTTCTTGTGAAATGGTAGGGGTACCCATTACCATTTCACACAGGGGGGAGGGCCGGGATCTGAGGGTCCCCTTGTTAAAGGGGGCTTCCAGATTCTGATAAGCCCCCTGCCCGCAGATCCCCACAACCGCCGGCCAAGGGTTGTGGGGATGAGGCCCTTGTCCTCATCAACATGGGGACAAGGTGCTTTAGGGGGGACCACAAAGCACCCTCCCAATGTTGAGGGCATGTGGCCTGGTACAGTTCAGGAGGGGGGGCGCTCGCTCGTCCCCCCTTTTCTCCTGCGGCCTTCCAGGTTGCATGCTCGGATAAGGGTCTGGTATGGATTTTTGGGGGGACCCCACGCCAAGTTTTTTTTAAATTTTGGCGCGGGGTTCCCCTTAAAATCCATACCAGACTTGAAGGGTCTGGTATGTATTTTGAGGGGGACCCCTACGTAGTTTTTTTTAAACTTTGGCGCAGGGTTCCCCTTAAAATCCATACCAGACCTGAAGGGTCTGGTATGAATTTTGAGGGGGACCCCTACGAAGTTTATTTTTAAATTTTGGCACAGGGTTCCGCTTAATATCCATACCAGACCTCAAGGGCCTGGTATTGAATTTAGGGGGACCCCCCACGTCATTTTTTCTTAAATTTTGGTTCGGGGTTCCCCTGTGGGGAATTCCCATGCTGTTTTTATCAATGAACTTTTATGTGTATTGTCGGGAGACTCGGGACCGGCAATGCATTAATAGTCGCGAGTAGTTTTAAAAGACTTTTTTTTCCTTTGAAATGTCATTTTGCTGTCAGACTGTTATAAGCACGGGAAACATGCGCCCCTTTACAGGTATACTATAGACACTCCCCAGGTACGAAATTTAAAGGAATATTTCACTTTTTTTGTTTGACTTTAAGCATTATTAAAATCACTGCTCCCGAAAAAACGGCTGTTTAAGACTTTTTTTTGCATTGATCCATGTCCCCTGAGGCAGGACCCGGGTCCCCAAACACTTTTTAGGACAATACCATGCATATTAGCCTTTAAAATTAGCACTTTTGATTTAGAACGTTCGAGTCCCATAGACTTCAATGGGGTTCTAAAGTTCTTGCGAAGTTTTGGTCTGTTCGCAAGTTCTGGTGCGAAGCGAACCCGGGGGTGTTCGGCTCATCCTTATTGCCAAGTCAAGATGTGTCATGCTGATAGACTCATTACAAAAAAGAGTACTGTAATAAAATCAAAAAGGTACTTCAACTAAGTATTAGTTTAAGGGTGTGCAACCAGAATTACATTTTTTTATTTTTACTTCCCTCCACCTAAAAGATTTCAGTTTGTTGTTTAACTGAGGTGTACAGTTTATAGGGCCCTAGGAGCTTCCCTTTCACACTAAATTGCTGCACCACAACTTGAACCAACCTCACAGAAAAAAATGGTATTTCTTAATGCAAACAACGTGCATGAGCTTTGCTATAATAAAATGGGCAAGTGTAAATAGGCCCTAAAAGTCCTAACCAAGAGCAGTACAGTTTTGCAGGACAGAAAGGTGATGCTCCTCTAATTTTTATTTCACATTTTTCTGAGAGCTTGACTTCCACCTCTGTTTCCCCTTTTCAAGTGGGACTTAACCCCAAAATCTGGCAAGTCAAGGTAACAAAGTAAAGACTGAATTAGAGGGATGCAGCAAATATACGATTTTTTTGTACCATATATATATATATATTTATATATATATATATATACCGTATATACTCGAGTATAAGTCGTTCCGAGTATAAGTCGAGGCCCTAATTTACCACAAAAAAATGGGAAAAACGTATTCACCCGAGTATAAGACGAGGGTGAGAAATGCAGCAGCTACTGCAAGTGGAAAAAGAGGGTCAACAATGCCCATCTGCAGCTGTATACGTCCCTGTGTTATGTGCATGTATCATGTGCCTATGTGTCCTGTGCCTATGTGTCCTGTGCCTATGTGTCCTGTGCCTATGTGTCCTGTGCCTATGTGTCCTGTGCCTATGTGTCCTGTGCCTATGTGTCCTGTGCCTATGTGTCCTGTGCCTATGTGTCATGTGTCCTGTGCCTATGTGTCATGTGTCCTGTGCCTATGTGTCATGTGTCCTGTGCCTATGTGTCATGTGTCCTGTGCATATGTGTCATGTGTCCTGTGCATATGTGTCCTGTGCATATGTGTCCTGTGCATATGTGTCATGTGTCCTGTGCATATGTGTCATGTGTCCTGTGCATATGTGTCATGTGTCCTGTGCATATGTGTCATGTGTCCTGTGCATATGTGTCATGTGTCCTGTGCATATGTGTCATGTGTCCTGTGCATATGTGTCATGTGTCCTGTGCATATGTGTCATGTGTCCTGTGCATATGTGTCATGTGTCCTGTGCATATGTGTCATGTGTCCTGTGCATATGTGTCATGTGTCCTGTGCATATGTGTCATGTGTCCTGTGCATATGTGTCATGTGTCATGTACCTGTGTATATGTGCATGTGTCCTGTGTATGTGTATATGTACCTATGTACATGTGTCTGTGTGTGTGTATCCTACCTGTGTCCTGTGCATCCTCCGTGCGCCGCTCTGCACTGATCAGCGTGTAGTATTCGGCGGCCATTCACTGTTCAAAAGCTGCGTCTCCTCCTCGTGCAAAAAACTACATTTCCCAGCAGTCAGCCTATCACGGACATTCTCTCATCCTCATACCACGGACGAGGATGAGAGAATGTCTGTGATAGTCTGTACACTGACTGCCTATCACAGACGAGGAGGCGTGGCTTTTGAACAGCGAGAGCCGCTGCCGAGTCTATGCAGCACAGGCTAGCTGCCGTCTGCCTGCATGACACGCTGATCATGTAGGCAGACGGCGGTGACTCGTGTATAAATCGAAGGGGGCACTTTCAGCCCCAAAAAAGGGGCTGAAAAATTCGACTTATACACGAGTATATACGATTATATATATATATATATATATATATATATATATATATATATATATATATATATAATCTTCAAATGTGGTTAAGGAAAGCTGCACCCGGTCCACAATTAGTGCAAAGCAATCAGGTCTTCCCACTGACCATACATATAAGCAAAAAATCCAAAGGATTGCTGCACTTAAAAACTTTGTTTATTCGTTCAAAGATTTGTAAAGTTACATCTCAGAAAGTGTTCAAAAAGATTTCAGTTTTGGGCTCACATGCTCGCGCCCTTCCTCAGATCAGAACACACAACTTTCCCTTAGTAAATTCCAATGTTTCTTAATTATGTTAAACACAATTTCATCCGTTTTCACATACTGTAACAAAAGGAATCCTTTTAGTGTGTTTTTTATTTGGATTTGTTTTATTTAAATTTAAATGTTCCCTTTTTATTGATGCTTCAGGATAATTTCTGTTGATTAGTTTAGTTTCCATTACTTTTAATCTTTGTTCATGATGTTGCGGATCACTAACTATTCTCTGCACCCGTATTAGTTGGCTTTTAGGAACAGAATTAAAAACAGATTGAGGGTGAAAACTGTCAAAATGTAACAATTGGTTGCGATCTGTACTTTTAACATAAAGATCGCTATCAATATTCATCTGTTCAGGAATAAGATAATTCAAATATTGATCAAATAATAGGGTTCCAATGTCGTCTCCCCACACTGCAAACACATCGTCCACAAATCTATACCATCCCTGGCAATTTTCCATAAAGATTGTATTATATATAAAGGACATTTCAATCATATTCATAAATGCGTTTGCATATGGGGGTGCGACACTGGAACCTTGCGCAGTGCGACACTGCGCCCTTAAGTTGTAAATAATGAGTTTCCTTGAAAATAATTTTCCTCAAGGACAATTTTTAGTAGGTCCAACAAAAAGTCAATTTGTCGACTATTGTAGCAATCTGATTGTCTCAAAAGTCGTTTACAGACTTCAATACCCAATTCATGGCTGATAATAGTATAGAGACGGGATACGTGCCATGTGACAAGGATGGAATCAGAAGACAACTTAATCCTTTTAATTTTTTTCAAGAAAATCTGTAGTATCCCGTATAAACGATTTAGTGTTTGTTAATAATGGCGTTATACATTTATCAAGGTATTGTGCTAATGGAGTTGTCACTGATTCCATCCCAGAAACTTACTGTGGAATTTACTAAGGGAAAGTTATCCCACTATAGAAGAATTTCGGAATTTACCATTACCCTCATAAAGAAAGGGGAGAACTTTGAGGGATCGATTGGCAAGATCCAATCAATTTTCTCCTCTTATCCCCAGGATAACTTTTCTGGGACCAAAAAACCTGGGATTATTTACATGTCTATCATGCATCCAATGTAATTCTATGATAAAGGGAAAAAGTATATCACACCCACATAAAGGCTTTGATATTCCTATCAAGGTCCACTATACCTGCCAATCATCATATGTGATTTATGCCATAAAATGTCCATGTGGATTATTACATATTGGGGAAACAACTCAAAAGGTTAAAGATCGTATAGCCAGGCATAAATATTCAATTAGAGATAAATTAATACAGTTACCACTAGCTAGGCATTTTATAAAGAAGGGGCATACAATTTCCCAGTTAAAATTCATGGTGCTGGAAGGCATTAATAAAAACAGGAGAGGAGGTGATCCTGAACTAATCTTAAGAAAACGTGAGGCTCATTAGATAAATTTTAATACTATTACTCCAAAAGGTTTAAATACAGATTTGGATCTTTATCTATTTGTATGATTTATAATACATTATCTATAAAAGTATTTTATGGTATCCTTCTGAATATTTGGATTATGATTTTTTTACATAGGTTTATATATTTTTTCTACAGAATGACAATGTGATGGTTCCTGAGTGAATAGTGAGGAGTGTCTACATGGTTAACCATTTGTATATCAGTGGTGTGAAATGATTAATGAACAATGGATTACAATTCTACTAATGATCGATTAACCATCGATTGATTCCATATGTGATTTTTTTTTGGAAAAATTTTAAATTGCAATCTCTGTGATCAAAATGTTAGATGTGTTCTGAAAAAGGGCGTGAGCCCGAAACGGAAATCTTTTTTAACACTTTCTGAGATGTAACTTTACAAATCTTTGAAGGAATAAACAGTTTTTAAGTGCAACAATCCTTTGGACTTTTTTGCATATTATATATATATATATATATATATATATATATATATATATATATATATATATATATATATATATATATATATATATATATATATATATATATATATATATATATATATGAATAAGCTCATCTATATATAATTTATTAGAGCTGCACGATTAATCGTTATCGCAATTTTTTTCCCCGTTGCGATCTTGACAAAAGTATTTACAGATTCTTTCTATGCAGATAATTCTCTCTGCTCTGCTGAAGCCACAGCCATCAAAAGAAAGGAAGAAAAAAAAAACGGGCAGTCTGCCAAGTATCACAACATTCTTTAGCAGTGGAACTAAGTCTAAGAGCCCTTTCACATTGGGGCAGGCGTCGGCGGTAAAGAGGCGCTAAAAAGCGCCGCTTTACCGTAATTTAAGCTGCGCTATTCGGCCACTAGTGTGGCGGTTTTAACCCCCGCTAGTGGCCGAAAAAGGGTTAAAACTGCCCGCAAAGCAGCGCTGCTGTGGCGGTTTGGCGGCGCTGCCCCATTGTTTTCAATGGGCAGGGGTGCTCCTACAGAGCTGCTATTTTAGCGCCTCAGTGTGAAAGGGGATTAAACATTGTAACAATTTTTCAAAGGGAGAGAGAGAGAGAGAGAGAGAGAGAGAGAGAGAGAGAGAGAGAGAGAGAGAGAGAGAGAGAGAGAGAATAAAATGGTGGTTGTTGCAATATTTTATGTCACACTGTATTTGTGCAGCGGTTTTTCGAATGCAATTTTTTGGGAAAAAATTACCTAAATGAAATAAAAAAAAAAAATAAAAAAAATAACCAGTAAAGTTAGCCCAATTTTTTTGTATAATGTGAAATATTGAGAATCGTGATCTTTATTCTAAGCAAAAAAATCGTGATTCTCATTTTGGCCAGAATCGTGCAGCTCTAATTATATATATATATATATACACACAGTATGTATGTATATGTATAATATATATCACACACTTGTTTTTTTTCCAGTGTGTTGCAAGTGCAGCTCTCATGAGGAACAACATTTTTCAGAAATACAAATACTGTATACTAATAATTCCTCAAAGTACATACATAGTATAACTTAGTACATTTACCTCTGTCTCCAGTGCTTTCAACCTTCGATCATGTTCCTTGATCTCACTAAGCTGTTTCAATGCAGTGTCAACCCTGCAGAAATAAGAACAGGTGACTGACTGGAGTAGGTTTACAACAAATGATTAGTGCACTTTTCACAGGTAATCAGACAAGGCATCCAAATTCTCTAAGCACGACTTCTTGACTTTCTGGCATCACTTAACCGCTTCAGCCCCAGAAGAATTTACTCCCTTCCTGACCAGAGCACTTTTTGCGATTCGGCACTGCTTCGCTTTAACTGACAATTGCGCGGTCGTGCGAAGTTGCACCTAAACAAAAATTGACGTCCCTTTTTTTCCCCCACAAATAGAGCTTTCTTTTGGTGGTATTTGATCACCTCTGCAGTTTTTATTTTTTGCGCTATAAACAAAAAAAAGCGTCAATTTTGAAAAAAACGCAATACTTTTTACTATAATAAATATCCCCCAAAAATATATAAAAAAACATTTTTTTCCTCAGTTTAGGCCTATATGTATTCTTTCACATATTTTGGTAAAAAAAAAAAAATTGCAATAAGCGTATATTGATTGGTTTGCGCTAAAGTTATAGCGTCTACAAAATAGGGGATAGTTTTATGGCATTTTTTATTTATTTTTTATTATTATTATTATTTTTTTTACTAGTAATGGCGGCGACCTGCGAATTTTATCGGGACTGTGACATTATGGCGGATGCATCGGACAATTTTGACACATTTTTGGGACCCTTGGCATTTATACAGTAATCAGTGCTATAAAAATGCATTGATTACTGTAAAAATGTCACTGGCAGGGAAGGGGTTAACACGAGGGGGCGATCAAGGGGTTAATTGTGTTCCCTAGTGTGTTCTAACTGAAGGGGGGAGGGGACTATGTAGGGGAGATGACAGATTACTGTTCATACTCTGTATGAACAGGCGATCTGTCTCTTCTCCCCTCAGAGAACCGGAAACTGTTTACACATACAGATCCCAGTTCTCTGTGTGTCAGCAGTGATCGAGGGAGCCCAGCAGTGACCGCCGGGCACTTGCATCGGCTCCAGGGGCGGTCGGCGGGCGCACTGCCAGGCCACAGGGCGAAGCGATGTAACATAACGTTGGTTCGCCCAGCCGTGCCATTCTGCCGTAGTGCAACTGCGGCGGCTGGTCGGCAAGTGGTTAAGGTAATTGATACACAGAGATTAAACAAATCTTCCTACATAAGTTGTACCCGTTTATCTGCAGTCTTTTCTCTACATCCATTTAAAGTGCAGAATCTATAAAGCTCATTTGTACAGTCAGAAAAAAGGGGGTGGGGAGCTGAAATTACACACTCCGGAGCTCAGTGAGGCAAGCTCTGAGAGCAGAATGGAGGAAAGGGATACCCCTGCTTCAAACAGCACACAGGAACAGAGTTGAGGCTGCCAATCACAGTCTGTGTGCTGGAGATCCCTCCCGGTCACCTTTTTTCTCTCTTGGCCGAGAGGAGAAGTGATCCTATTGGCTGCCGAGGATGGAGGAGACACAAGGGAAGCTGCGCTGCCTTGAAGCCAAGGAAGAGGGAGACTGACGGGGGGGGGGGGGTTGGCGTTAGACAGATTGCCACCCCCCTTCCAAACAAAATATACCTGGTGGGTAGATAATTTAATAGTTAACAAGCATCTGTCTGGTCTTCTAGAAGAGAAGTACTGTATAAGAAATGTTTATGCATCTGGAAACTCTGCATAGTTACACCACCTGGAGATGGATATGGCTAGCCTTCGATGTCTGTGTTTAGGTGGCGAGGGGTGGTCCCGGTAGGTGAGTTTGTGCTCCAAACTCATTTTCATTTCATATCCTTTTTCATTTCATATCTTACGGTTAAAACTGATCAAAGTGGAACCCATTTCCTTCTTTCTCTCCTGGTCACTACACTCTCTCTTATTAACTTTTCAAACTTGTGATGTGAGATATTGCTATGTGTAGCAGTGGAACATTACTCCACATTTATAATTCTTGCTATGTGTTTTGCACAGATTCTCTTGGGGATTGTGTCTTTGAAGATTGTCTGCCACTGTTCAGTATATGCATGTTGAGAAAGCACTGATCTACATTAGAATTGTATGGTTAAACTATGGTTGTGAGTTATTAATCTGCATATTTATTCCAGAATAGTGAGGCAAATTGATTAGCATGTAGTCCAACCAGAAGTAACGGTTCCGCCAGCCGGGGAAACAGTCGTGGTCGGAGGTAGAAGCTGTCGCCACAAAAAGGAACCTTCCACCTTGCTACTCGAGAACACAGTGAGTGAGCTGAGCCAAGTACCAGAGCAGACTTCTCGCCAGCCGAGGACAGTGAAGAAGTGGGAAAGCAGGGTTGGGACTGCAGGCTTGTAGTCCAACCAGAAGTAACGGTTCTCCCGGGCAGGGAACCAGTCTTGGTCAGAGGTAGAGGGGAAGCTGTCACCACAAAGGGACCATACACCTTGCTACCGGAGGTCACAGTGAGTGAGCTGAGGCCAGTACCAGAGCATACTTCTCGCCAGCCGGGGACGGTAAGTGGGAAACCATCAGCAAGTGACAAGTCAGGGACCCAGCGGGACAGTAGAGGTGACACTTGTGGAGTGCCAAGCCAGGGACCCAAGGTGTCAGCAGGGGTGAAGCTTGAGGAGCATCTGTGAGTGCCAAGCCAGGGACCCAGCAGTGAAGTGGGGGTGACGCTTGAGGACGATACTGAGTGCTACAGTGAAAGAGCTCAGGGGATCCAGTGGCTAGTGGATCTGAAGTCTAGTGAGAGACTGGGAGCTCGTTGAGTGAAGACCCACAGTGAGTGAGTGTGGGGTAGCGAGAACTGTTCGGGTTGCAGATAGTTGAATAGCTCTACCGTTAGTAACAGCTACAAGATTATTGCCATAGGAGACAGCAGTCCTACCTATACAGAAGTGTGTCTGGCTGGAGGCCTACACCTGTATAGCTGTCTACCTATAGAGGTTTCGGAGTCTGCCAATTAACATTGCATCTACCTAAGGGTGTCCTGACCCTAATCCTCTCTCCCACAGTTCTGTTTAAGAGAGACAGTAAATGTCTTTGCATTCAAAAAGTGTCTGGCTCCCACCTGTTCATCTTTCATTACACCTACCATGCCTTGTAACCCACTCTACACTGAAGAATGTCAGCTGTCCTTAAAGCGGGAGTCCACCTAAAAAAAAAATTATTAAAAGCCAGCAGCTACAAATACTGCAGGTGCTGACTTTTAATAAATGGACACTTACCTGTCCTGGAGTCTAGCGATCACTCGCTCGGCTCTCGGCTGCTGCCGCCGCCATTCTCGGTGAGGGGATCAGGAAGTGAAGCATTGCGGCTTCACTTCCCGGTTCCCTACTGCGCATGTGCGAGTCGCGCTGCGCGTCCTAAGTGGTCCCCGCTATCTCCTGGGAAACACCTGTGTGTTTCCCAGGAGACAGCGGGGGGGGGGTGCGGGAAGGGGCATGACTCCCGCGGGAGTCTATTCCCGGAAGTGGGTGCAAATAACTGTATTAGACAGGTATTTGCAACCCCCTCCCCCCTGAAAGGTGCCAAATGTGGCACCGGAGGGAGGGAGGAATCAGATGAGCGGAAGTTCGACTTTTTGGTGGAACTCCGCTTTAACTCTGGAGGTCACCATTGGGCTTCAGGGGCCCCGGGACTTTGTTGCATGTCCATGCACATGAGGACATTTAGAGGCATATTTTAAGCTCAGCGTTTAAAGGCAGGAAAAAACCCTTCTGGTTTGAGTTTTTGATTGGAGTTCTCTAAACACTCCTAAACATGTGTACAAAAATGCTCTATATAATTTTTTTTTTTCTGCCAAGGGAACTGCCATTATTTTAAACCCAGTGTGCATGGAGTCTTAGGTAATGCCTTCCACAGCATTTCATAAAATATATAGTTTTATTTTTACATCATAAAAAGTTAAAACCACATCGCGTCTGACATTTTGATCATCATGACAAGTTTTCAAACATTAATGCAGTCTATAATATACCCAAAACTGAGCAGGAATGGAGCAAACCCTGTTATGCTTGATGTTTCTGTACACATCCCATGACCAAAACAGACCCATCTACTGAGCTCCTGGTCTCACCAGACCCTCTGATTCACTGGCTATGAATCCCTTGAGCTCCTCCAAGGTTTGTGGTGGTATCCCCTCAAGAGTCAGCCCCCGCTTCTCTGCTGGGTCCCTAGATACTTCTCAGATACTTCTCAAGCTCCACCCAGACGGCCATCCAGGTGGCACAGAACATAGATCACCTGACCTCACCCGATTATATAGGCTCTCCCAGCAGGTCAAAGGATTCAAGAAAACTCCTGCCCATTGGCTGAGATACCCACATACCCATAACCTAACCTTGGGTTGTCCTTCTCGTATCCAGTACCACCAAGTGCCCGGCCACCTAGTGGTAGAAAAGTGCAACAAGGCCAAACTTAGGGAGAAATCAATAGATCCCTATCAATGAACCAAGATAATTACTCTTGGCAAGCAAATTTGCGAGGAGCTCCCTGACTAAACTGCACTTTTCTCTTCTACCACTAGGTGGCAGGGCACTTGGTGGTACTAGATATGAGAAGGGCACCCCAAGGTCAGGTTATGGGCATGTGGTCATCTCAGCCAATGGGCAGGGGTTTTCTTAATCGTACATCACGGGACACAGAGCCATAGTAGTTACTATGTGGTTATATAAGCCACCTTTTAGGTGATGGACACTGGCACACCCTAAACAGGAAGTTCCACTCCCTATATAACCCCTCCTCCTACAGGGAATACCTCAGTTTTTTCGCCAGGTTCTTCGGTGTTGGTCACGAGTAAAGATGTGCTGTGCTGAGCTCCACTGGAATATTCCTTGCTGGGGCAAGCCATGCAACCAGATCCATTCAAAGTGCAATTTCCAGGCCGATTTGAATGGTACTCGGGCCTCGTGTCCGAAGAAACAAGGTTTTACCTGTAACGCTTCTCTTTTTAGAGAGCTGGACCCGGGGATCCAGTATTTGTTTTTTTCAGCCATATTCCTGGTGGGGTGCTTTTTTACAGGCCCAGGGCTGTGGATCCCCCGATGAAAAAGCAGCCCCTGTCCCTGAAGGTTTTTTAATGGAGCCCACCATGAGCAGTGAAGATTGGGTCTGTTTTAGCACAGAACCCTGCAGCTGGATAAGGTAAGGGAGATTCCTAAGGAATTTTTCTAATTTCTAATTTTTCTCCTTTTAAGTAAATGTTTGCTATGCCTAAAGTCACCACCGGGGGCTGTCAAGAGCACGTACCTGTTCCATGCTGGTCAGTCTTGCTCAGTGTCACAAGCTGCACACTTCCTTCCAGCCCAAGCTCCAGGTAGGATGTGGGAAAGGGTTTTTTTTTTTTGTTTAGGAATGTCCCTCCACAGCTTCTCCTCCCAGTTAGAGGCCATGGGGCGGTCACGTGCAATCTGGTCACGTGCAATCCAGTCCGATCGGAGCTTGCGCGGGAAAGCGTTTTTTTTTTTAAAAGATGGGGGGGGGGGGGGCGGAAGGGGTGGTCGGAGGAAGGGGGGGAACTGAGTATTAGAGCGGCATCATTCAATGCCCACAAGTGCGGGCCATGCTTAGCTATAAAGGTGCACATAGCTAAAGGAGGGATACAGAGCAAATAGATTGCATGTGAGAGTGGTTGATACAGACATTCCCAGGCACATTTACTTAGCATCAGACTGAGCCTTGATAGCAGCGGCAGTTGCTTAACTATATTGCTCAGCAGTGGCTGCATTTCTGGTAGTACCTCTGCATTTGTGCTTAGCACTATGGGCAGAAGGGGAGGTACAAATACTACGAAAAATAGGGGCTCAAAGGGATCTTCCTCAGGCTTTGAGGACCCTCCCTCTGCAACGCTATCTCCCCCTGAAAAACCTGGGGAGGCTGGTCAGAGTGAGCCGTCGGGGTTTGGGATTGCAACTGCTTCTGGCATTTCAGCCCCTGTATATTACTCATGAGGTTTTTTTTCCTCAGCCATGAGTGGATTGGAGGAAAGTTTAGTGACCTTAATTGCATCTTCACAAGTAGAAGAAAACGCATTAAGGCACCTTCTATCACCCAGGACCCTCAAACAGAGAAACTCAGGGGACCGGGAAGAGACTGATGACTCCTCTTCTGAGGAATCAAGTGGGGAAGGACCCTCTTCAGCCTCACAGGCTGAGAAATTGCTGGTGCAATCTCATACTGAAATGGTCCATTCCACATTTAAGTTACCCGTAACTGAGTCAACTGAGCCCACTTCTGGTTTGGGTTCACTGAAGCCTCCTCAAGCTGTGCATGCCTTTCCTGTTCATTCATTGCTAGGAAAGCTTATTTATTCTGAGTGGGATCACCCAGATGAGCATTCTTTCCCTCCTAAAAAAAGTTTAACACTTTATCCTATGGAGGAAAAAATTTACTAAGAGGTGGAGTATACCGGCAATTGACGCTGCTATTTCCTCAGTATATTAAAATTTGACTTGTCTGGTTGACAATGCTCAAATGCTTTCATCTGATGAAAAATTGGAATTCCTGCTAAAAAATATTTTCTCTTTGGCAGGTTCAGCAGCTCAACCAGCAGTGGCAGAAAAGTGGTCATGCAAAGCTCCTGGCTGTTTTTTCCTTTCCGCTGTGAAAGGCTGTTGAGGATGGGAAAAGGTACCCTTTTGCCAGTTAAAAGGAGTAAAACGTCCCTCATATAAACTGGCTCTTTTCTCTACTGCTGGGGGCGTCCGCCTTCAGGCAGTCGCTTTGACCTCCATCGTCGGATTCAAGAGGACCTCAGGGTCAACCCCAGGGACGAAACCTACAAAACAGAACGCTAAAGCCTCTTCTGAAGGGGCACCCCCGCTCGCTCGAGTGGGGGGGGGGGACTTCTGAAGTTCTCATGGGTCTGGCAGGAGGAGTTTCGAGACAGATGGATGGTCTCCATAATAGCTCTAGGCTACAAACTAGAGTTCAGAGATTTCTCGTCTCCTCGTTTTCCTTAGGCCAAAGGTCCATACATCAAGGGAAAAAGAAGTCTCCTTATTTTCAAGCATTAGTCCGACTTTTGTCTCAAAAAGGGTCATGGCGGTCCCCGCGATGGAGCAGGGTTTGGGTTTTTTTCAAACCTTTTCACGGTGCCAAAGACCAAATGGGGATGTCAGACACATGCTAGAGCTCAAGGATCTAAACCGGTTCCTGAAATATCCACTTTTTCCATGTGGAATCAATCTAATCTGTTGTCTCCATCCTATAAGGAGGAGAACTTCTGGCATCAGTCGACATCAGGGATGCATACCTGCATGTGCCTATATTTCCCCGCTCATCAAAAATATCTGCGTTTTGAAGTAGAAAAACTTCACTTTCAGTTGTAGCATTGCCTTTTTTGGTCTAGCTACTGCACCTCGGGCGTTTACAAAATTTCTGTCCCTTGCTTTGGCCAGATTAAGGACTTAAGGTATAACAATTGTAGCATACCTAAAAGACCTGCTCTGAATAGACAGGTCGGTAGCCCGCTTAGACCAAAGCATGGTCTCCACAATCAGCTACCTGGAATACCTAGGTTGGGTTCTCAACTTAGAGAGATCTTCTTTAAAACAATTAGGAAGACTAAGAATACTTGGGTCTGGTTATAGATACAGCGCCGAAGAGGGTGGCTTTTACCCCAGGCAATGATCAGTTCCGTAAAGAAGCTGGTTCAGGTGGTCAGGGCAAAGAAGGGTCCTTCTATTCGCCTTTGCATAATGTTGTTGGGAAAGATGGTGGCTTCATTCGAAGCGATTCCCTATGCTCAGTCTCATTCAAGACTGCTGCAAAACAGTATCCTGTCTACCTGGAACAAGAAGGTTCAAGCGCTATATTTCCAAAGCGTCTGTCGCCAAAGGGTGCGCCAGAGCCTCAATTGGTGGAAGATATCCAAGAATCTGCAGAAGGGGAAATCCTTCTTACCAGTTACCTGGAAGATGGTAACAACAACTGCCAGCCTTTCGGGTTGGGGAGCAGTCCTGGAAGAGGCGACTGTCCAAGGGAAATGGTCCAGAATTGAAAGGACCTTGCCCATCAACATTCTAAAGATTTGGGCAGCGCACCTAGCCCTAAGAGCCTGCACATTCAGGTTGCGGAATTATCCTGTCAGGATTCAATTGAATTTGGTTTTGTCAGGTTTACAAAGACAGCCTTTTGGGCCGATACGACATACTCCCTTGATCCTTTTGACAAGGAAGTTGGTCTTTCTGGTTGCCATATCTTCTGCAAGAAGGGTATCATAAGTGGCTGCTCTTTCTTGTAAAGAGCCATGTGACGGATCCTATCCCACACTCCACTGAGTGCCTCCGTCAATAACACCGCTTCCTCCAGTATGACCATCAGAGAGATATAGCTGCATTAAATACAAGTCTAGTCGATAATAGCTTGTAGAATCTTGACTGCTTTATTGGGCAGAATACAGCCTTTTTATACACATTTAACACAAGGGGTTAGATAACGAGGTAGGGCTGACTCATGGACACTCCCCCCCTCCCCTCTAGCAAAAACTTAAAAGACAATAATATAATTAACATGTTAATTAACACAACACTTAAGGCAGACCTGGTGACCAGACAGTTCGTCTCTGCAGGTTAATGTGATCAGCTCTTTCAAGAATCATGTATTGTTCAGAATAAACAACTAAGAATAGTCTTTGGGCAAGTCCAAAAAAATAAAAGATTAATATAGAAATACCAAATAACAGGGTGAATGTGGACAGAAAAAGGTCCTTACAGCCAGTGTCCGCGACAAGCCATATCTAATTATTCACAAGGATAAGGTGGTATTGCGTCCTTATCCTAGCTTTCTGCCAAAGGTGGTTTCAAGTTTTCATCTGAACCAGGATATTGTTCTACCTTCATTTTTTTTCAGAACCTTGTTCTAATGGAAGAAAGGTCGCTACATTCTCTTTGGGCTCTTTCACACGGACGATCCGTATGTCCATTTTTCATCCTTACGTTTTCGGATGCAAAACGGACATACATTCATCCCTATGGAGCATCGGATGTCAGCGGTGACATGTCCGCTGACATCCGACCCGCTCCGATCCGAAAAGTGTAACGGAGGAAAAACCTACTTTTCCATCTGTTTTCGGATCGGATGACGACGGACACTACGGTCCATCATCATCCGATCCCCCATAGGGGAGAGCGGCGCTCTGACAGGTCCGCCGCTGCACAGCGTGCAGCGATGGACCTGTCATCTTCCTGCTCAGCGGGGATCGGCGGAGTGATCCCCGCTGAGCAAGCGGGTGTTCACGGGGCGGATCATCACTGATCTGCCAAAGAGCCCTTTATGTAAACAGTATTCTATCCGACATATCCGTACGCCTAAAACACTCCCTGTTTATGGATAAATAGGATGAACTAAGAGGCGCTCTAATATACAACACTGCACATCAATATCTGAAAACAATATATGAATTATAAATAACATAAAATGTTCACCAAGTGCTAACCTGATATAGACATGAAAACAGTGTTCAAAAAATGACAATATGTGAATGTAGTGTATATTAACTAATCACACCACCATGTGCTACATGTGAATAACTGTTACTGTTATACTGTTTTCATGAATTTTTTATTTATAGGGGCAGCTCAATACACTTGATTTTTTATTGATATCACGGTACTGATGGCGCAGTGGTGATATTTTTGAGTAAAGGGCGGATTACTACTCTAATATCTATACATTTTGAATTCTCTTTATGTAGTGAGAGCAGTCAATGTCTATTTGGAGACGACTAGTGAGATTAAAAAAAAAAAAAAAAAAAATCGGATGTTTTTTGTTTGTGTTGCCTGAAGGTTCTAGAAAAGGACAGGCAGAGTGGAAATCTACTATTTCTAAGTGGATCCGGCAAGTAATTATTCAAGCTTATGGTTTGAAGGGAAGGTTCCACCTTTTCAAATCAAAGCGCACTCCACGAGGGGTGTTAGTGCTTCATGGGCAGTGCATCACCAAGCCTCCATGGCTCAAATATGCAACTTGGTCTTCAGTCCATACATTCACCAGATTCTATCAGGTGGATGTAAGAAGGCATGAGGCTATCATCTTTGGGCGCAGTGTACTACAGGCAGAAGTATAGCTCCTCAGGCCTGATGGCACCCTACTTTTGTTTGCGTCTCCCTCCCCTCTGTTGGCATTGCTCTAGGACATCCCACATAGTAACTACTATGGCTCTGTGTCCCGTGATGTACGATTAAGAAAATAGGATTTTTATAACAGCTTACCTGTAAAATCCTTTTCTTTGAAGTACATCACAGGACACAGAGGACCCTCCCCTCTTTTTGGGTATACACGTGTATTACTTTGCTACAAAACTAAGGTACTCCCTGTAGGGGGAGGGGTTATATAGGGAGTTGAACTTCCTGTTTAGGGTGTGCCAGTGTCCATCACCTAAAGGTGGCCTATATAACCACACAGTAACTACTATGGCGCTGTGTCCCATGATGTACTTTAAAGAAAAGGATTTTACAGGTAAGCAGCTATAAAAATCCTATTTTCTTGAATCCCTTGACCTGCTGGGAGAGCCTATATATTCAGGTGAGGTCAGGTGATCTATGTTCTGTGCCACCTGGACGGCCGTCTGGGTGGACATGTGTGTCATCTGCCCTGGGCTGCTAGGCCAGAGATTGGGCCTATCCCAGGGGCATCTGGCTGCTAGGCTGCGTGAGGGCCTATCCAGAAGTAGGAGAGCAGCGCAGGGTTGGGATTGCGGCTTGCAGTCCAACCAGAAGTGACGGTTCTGCCGGCCGAAGAACCTGTCTGGTCGGAGGTAGAAGGGAAGCTGTCCCCATGAAGAGACCAATCGCCTTTACCAGAGACCACAGGAACAAGTATCAGAACCATATTCTCACCAAAAGGGCACGGTGGAGAATTGAGGAAACATCAGGTGGTGATCAAGCCAGGGACCCAACCAGCAGAGAAGATGCTTGCAGAGCAGCCTTGTGTATAAAGCTAGGGACCAAGCCAGTTAGCAGGGGCGAAGCTTGAGAAGTATCTGGAGTGCCAAGCTAGGGACCCAGCAGAGAAGCGGGGTGACGCTTGAGGAGATACCACCACAAACCTTGGAGGCGCTGAAGGGATTCATAGTCAGTGAATCAGAGGGTCTAGTGGGACCAGGAGCTCAGTATTGAAGAACTACAAGGAGCAGTTGTAGTTGAGCTGAAAGAACCGTTATGTTTGAGTTAGGAACTGTTAAAGGACTTACCATAGGATACCACATTCCTGCAAGTGCAGATGTGGCTTCTTGCTGGGGCCTTTCCCTGCACGGTTGTCCTCCTATTGAAGTTTCGGAGTCTGCCAATTAAGTTTGCAACTCTCTACAGGTGTCCTGGCCCTAACCCTCTTTCCCCCAAAAATATATAAAAAGGACCGCCAAAAGAAATAAAACCTCTTACATCCAAAAACTGTGTGGCGCCCAATGACTCATCATCTTTGCACCCACTATGCCTCACAACCCACCACATATTGAAGGATGTCAGCGATCTTTGGCCTTGGAGGTCCTCAGACCAAAAGAGGTAAAATAACTTGCTACAGGTATAATGCAGTTCAGGAAGCCCTGGCCTCTACCTTCGGAAGTAATGCTTTTCCCATTTCCTAGGAAAACTTTTGCACTATAATCAATGTTTGTGAAGAAGGTCTCGTCGCTAGTCATGGGGCTCATCGCACCCGAGTCCTTGCACCAGCCGTGTGGCTTGCCATTCTGTCACTTTAAAGGTGCTGCTCCATGGTGTGTCTGCAGTTTCCTTTGTGGCTGCTTTGACTGTATTTTGTGGCTAGCGATAGCTTTTGCTGCTCGGCTTTCCAGATAGAACAGTCCTTTTTCAGCAAAAACCGGCTCTGCTTTCTTTGTGGCGCTATATGCCTTTGTACATCTTAAGAGCTTTGTCATCATGGTGATTCTTTCCTTCTGTTATACTGTCATATTCATCGATTAAATTCTACTGTCAGTCCCTTCTCGGGTCTGGTTTCTAAAGCGTTAATAAGAGCAGTATATGTCTCTGGAATGCTGCAGAGGAGCAGGGCAACAAATATGGTTATCTTTGATGTCCTCTCTGATGGCACGTAGTAGTTCTAGGATCGCTAGCATAGCTTTCACGTGGTCATACATTTGCTGGTCTTCTTCTAGTCTCATCTCGTACAACTTTTTTAGTAAAAATAGCTTGCCGTTGAAGCTTGAACGCTCATGCTGTTTTTGTAATGAAGTCCACATACTTTTGGCAGTTTTCTCGGTTCTTATGTGGATAAGCTGGTCATCTTCCACTAGTAAGCTTATAATTACTTTTGCCTGCCTATCCTTCTCGTTCCAGACTTCCGTCTCTCAGTTTGTGGGTCTGTTTGTATTCAGCACTTGCCACGAGTCATCCTTGTTCAGAAACATTTCTAGTTTAAAGTTCCACATCTGGTAATTGGCACTGTTCAGCTTTGCAATTGCAAACTTCCCATCTGAACCACTTGCCATCTTTCAGTAGCTTGCATACAGTATTTACAGACTTCTCTGTACTCAGAGCCAAATTAACGTAGGGGCTATTGGATCTGCAGCTAAAATAGGCCTAATAAACAGACTGGACACAGTCACTGACCGCCAGCCCCTACATTGCATTACAAGAGTCTAGCTTTTGACGCTGCTCAGAAAAACACACTTCCCTGTCAGGCGGAGTGATCTCCATGCAACAGGCATGGAGATCAGTCTCGGCCAGCGTGACGTCATTCAGAGGCCAGCCCAGGAAGCTTGATCGGAGAGGAGTGCTGGCGGCGTCGCGAGCAACCACTGAACAAGTGAGCAGAGCAATAACTAAAGGGCCGGGCCTGCCTGGTAGTGGCAGATGATTATTTAATTTCATATCCTATGGTGTGTCTGTTCAGTGTAAACAGGCTGAAGTAGATTAACTCTTAGTTTGGGGGGGGGGGGTAATGGATAATTAACAATATTATTTGTAACATGCAGCATGAAGGGGGTTAATGCACCATCACTGATGAATTAGTGACCAATGGCAGTTAATTGACCCCTTTGTGCTGCATTAGTGGCACCAGGGTCAGTGTTAATTAACCCCTTTATGCTGTTACATGAAGGGGTTTATAAACACTAACACTGGTGCCACTAATGCAGCACAAAGAGGTTAACTGCCATTGGTCACTAATCCATCAGTGCTAGTGCATTATCCCTTTCATGCTGCATTTTACAAATAGTATTGTTAACTATTTAACCACTTGCCGACTGCGCTATAGACAAATGACAGCTACAGCGCGGTTGGCTGGTTTTGGGAGGGAGAGCATTGGGCACACTTTGTGATTGCTGTGTCTGAAGGACAAAGCTGATCACAGATAGAGGTAAAGGGCCAATCACAGTGTATCTGTGCAGCCCATCAGTGCTGCATATCAGTGCCCATAAGTGCAGCCCCATCAGTGCCGCATATCAATGCCCATCAGTGCTGCCTCATTGGTGCCGCATATTAGTGCTCATCAGTGCAGTCCATCAGTGCCGCATATTAGTGTCCATCAGTGCCCATCAGTGCAGCCCCATCAGTGCCACCTCATCAGTGCAGCATCAGTGAAGGGGAAAAATTACTTATGTACAAAACGTTCTAACAAAAACTACGAAAAAAATATTTTTTTCAAAAATTTCAGTCTTTTTTCATTTGTTTAGCAAAAAACCCAGTGGTGATTAAAACCACCAAAAGAAAGCTCTATTTGTGTGAGAAAAATGAAAAAAGTGTCATGGGTACAGTGTTGCATGACCGCATAATTGTCATTCAAAGTGTGACAGCGCGGAAAGCTGAAAATTAGCCTGGGCAGGAAGGGGGTGAAAATCCCCGGTAGGCAAGTGATTAAAGGATAAGTTCCCCTTTTGGAATGTGTTACATATTTAGGGTGTAACATGTTCCCACTCCAGCACCATCTCTCCGATCCACTGGATCTAGTGACAGCAAGCGAAGGATCTTCTCCCTGAACTGACTGTCACCATTTTAAAAAATATATAGTGTAGTTCCTGTATGCCACCACTTAAGTTAGAGGAAATAAATGGATATGAGGGAAGGTTAGACCCCTTTCACATTGAGGCGCTTGAAAACTGCCCATAAAACAGCACGTGCTTTTGCAGTGTTTTTGAGGCGTTAGCTTTTTAAAGGTCATGTGACTAAAAAAAGAAAACATTTTCAGGCACTTTTGAAACGCTTTTTGTGAGCTGAGGCACCTCCCATTAATTTCAATGGAGAGGGGCGCTTTTGAAGTGCTTTAAGAGCTTCAAACATGCTGCTTGCAGGAGTTTTTTCACTGCCCCACCAGCGCACCGCCCCTGTGTGAAAGCATTAATTGATTTCAATGGAAATTATTTTCCTTGAGCTTTTAAGGCGTTTTTTTCTTTTAGCGTGAAAGCGCCTCAGTTTTGAAAGGGGTTTAAATCTTTGGAGTAGCTGCTCACATCAAACACGATGGCGATTTTTTTTTTCTTTTACATCCAGCTGTTAGTGTGCAATACTGCTGATGACTCATCGGTTAAGAATGCGACCGCCGGCTTCCCAGTCCCCTGCTTAGCAACCAGCTATATAAAGTGTTAAAACAATCACAAACACTTGCGTTTCTGGTGTGATTCCATTGAAGTCTATTACCTGCAAAACGTGTGAACAAAATCCCCTTTCCAAAAATACACCGGCCGCAAAATGCATAGATGTGAACTCGTACCATAGGGAACCATGCTAAATGGACTGTAGTGCATTTCTGAAAACTGCAAAACACACTAAAAAAATGCATAGGTGTGAACCTAGGGTAAGTGCAGGTTTCCTTTAACAAATGGGATCAAAAGAAGCAAACACTCAATCACAGAAACAGCTGCTGACGTTTAGCAGATTGACTGACTGCATGACAGACTTAAAGCGATTGTAAAGTCTTGTTTTAAAAAAAAAATACACATGGACATCGCTGGAGAGAGATGGGGGTCAGGTAAGTAATTAGGGGGGTGCTGGAGAGGCTGCTACACAGTTTTTTTATCTGAATGCATAGAATGCATTCAGATAAAAAACCTTCTGCCTTTACAACTCCTTTAACCAGTTCCCATCCGCGCTATAGCCGAATGATGGCTACAGCGTGGACCTACATTGCCAGGAGGGCGTCAATAGACGTCCTCCCTTTTCTAGGGCCGGATTAAGAGCATTGTGGGCTTGGTGCTGAGGATTTCGGTGGGCCTTTTTATGGAAATAAATCAAATGAAAACGCAAACAATTTTTTGTTAAAACAAATTAAATATTTTAATTACTATTAACTACTTGCTTATTGGGCACTTAAACCCCCTCCTGCCCAGACCAATTTTCAGCTTTTAGCGCTGTCACTCTTTGAATGACAATTGCGTGGTCATACAACACTGTACCCAAATGAAATGTTTATCATTTTTTTCCCACAAATAGTGCTTTCTTTTGGTGATATTTGATTACCTCTGGGTTATTTTTTGTTAAAAAAATTAAAAAAAGACAGAATTTAAAAAAAAAAAAATACAAAACTGTTTTATATTTTGTTACATTTTGCAAACAGGTAATTTTTCTCCATTGATGTACGCTGATGAGGCTGCACTGATGGGCACCTATAGGCTGCACTGATGGGCACTGATAAGGCGGCACTGGTGGGCACTGATAAGGCGACACTGGTGGGCACTGATGGGTGGCAGTGATGGGCACTGGTAGGTGACACTGATAGGCAGCACTGCTAGGTGACACTGATTGGCACCACTGGTGGGCATTGATAGGTGGCACTGATTGCTGACACTTATGTACTGGTGGGCACTGATTCGTGGCACTGTAGTCACTGATTCATGGCACTAGCAGGCGGTACTGGTGGGCACAAATGAGGCGGCTTCGCCCCTTCCTCTTCGGGACCGATGTCCCTTCAACAGAAGTCGGTGATCTGCTTTTTTTTTTCTCCTGAGAAGAAAAAAAAAAAAAACGATTATCGATCTTCTGTTTACATCACGTGATCAGGCTGACAGCTGATCACGTGGTAAGGGGCAGGGATCGACCGAGTCTCATTGACTCAGGTGATCACAGCGCGCGCCCTTCAGGGGGACGTGGCGAGCGTGTAAGGGGGAGGAGGTCTATTAACAGCCTCCCGGAAAATCAGATTTGCGCTGTAGCCATCATTCAGCTATAGCGCGGATCTGAAGGGGTTAAAGTGCAATAACAGAAACATAGCCGCATTCACCTATTTATAAGGTATCGTTTCCATGTGAGGACAAGCAGCTACTCCAAAGATTTAGACCCCTTTCACGCTAAAAAAAAAAAAACTGCCTGAAAAGCTCATGGAAACTAATTTCCATTAAAATCAATTAACGCTTTCACACTGTGGTGGTGCGCTGGCAGGGCGATGAAAAAAACTCCTGCAAGCAGCATCTTTGGAGCATGTTTGAAGCTCTTAAAGTGCTTCAAAAGTGTCCCTATCCATTGAAATTAATGGGAAGCGCCTCAAAAGCTCACAAAAAGCGTTTCAAAAGCGCCTCAAAATGGTTCTTTTGAGTCACATGACCTTAAAAAATAAGCGCACCGCTAACGCCCCAAAAGCGTTTGAAAAGTGACTCAAAAGCACTGCAAAAGCGCTCGCCATATTATGGGCAGTTTTCAAGCGCCTCAATGCGAAAGGGGTCTAACCTTACCTCATATCCAGTTATTTCCTCTAACCTAAGTGGTGGCGTACAGGAACTACACTATATATTTTTTAAAATAGTGACAGTCAGTTCAGGGAGAAGATCCTTTGCTTGCTGTCAACTAGATCCAGTGGATTGCAGAGATGGTACTGGAGTGGGAACATGTTACACCGTAAAAATGGGTGGAATATGCAACATATTCCCAAAGGGGAACTTATGCTTTAACCACTTGCCTACCGGGGATTTTCACCCCCTTCTTGCCCAGGCCAATTTTCAGCTTTCAGCACTGTCACACTTTGAGTGACAATTATGCGGTCATGCAACACTGTACCTATATGACATTTTTTTCACACAAACGAAAAAAGACAAAGTTTAGGAAAAAAAAAAAATTCTTAGGTTTTTGTTAGAACGTTTTGTACACAAGTAATTTTTCTCCTTCACTGATGCTGCACTGATGGGCCTGTACTTATGGGCACTAATGAGGCAGCACTGATATGCGGCACAGATGGGCTGCACTGATGGGCACTAATGAGGCAGCACTGATGGGCACTGCTATGCGGCACTGATATGAGGCACTGATGGGCTGCACTGATGGCCACTAATGAGGCAGCACTGATGGGCACTGATAGACAGCATTGATAGGTGGATTTGATGGGCACTGACAGGCAGCACTCATGTAGTTGCCCTGATTATCAGTGTAGATGTCCCCTGTGAGAATAGATGGTTGCCGCCTCTCTACTCCTCATGCTGTCACAGCATGCGTGGAAAAGACTCCTGTTACCCAGCAAGTCTGTTTACACTGTGATCAGAAACATGATTGATCACATGGTAAAAGGCCGCTGTGATTGGCCCTTTACCTCTATCTGATCAGCTGTGTCCTTCAGGCACAGCAATCACAAAGTGTGCCCAATGCTCGCCCTCCCAGAACCAGCCGACCGCGCTGTAGCTGTCATTTGTCTATAGCGCGGTCGGCAAGTGGTTAAATAATTAACAATACTATTTGTAAAATGCAGCATAAAGTGGGTTAATGCACTATCACTGATGGATAAGTAACCTATGGCGGTTAACCCCTTTGTGCTGCATTAGTGGCACCAGTGTCAGTTTATTAACCCCTTCATGATACAGCATAAAGGGGTTAATTAGCACTGACACTGGTGCCACTAATGCAGCAGAAAGGGCTTAATTAACTGCCATTGGTCACCAATTCATCAGTGATAGCGCATCAACACCCTTCTTGCTGCATTTTACAAACTGTATTGTTAATTACCCCCCCAAAGAGTTAACCCAGCCTGTCCATACTGAACAGAAAACCTTTTGGATAGGAAATCCAGGCAGCCCAGGCCCTTTAGTTTTTGCTCTGCTCACTTGTACAGTGGTTGCTCGCGAGGCCGCCAGCACTTCTCTCCGATCAAGCTTCCCGGGCTGGCCTCTGAATGACATCATGCCGGCCAGGACTAGGAAGTGCCTGTCGGATGGAGATTACTACGCTTGACAGGGAAGTGTGTTGGTCTGAGCAGCAGCAGAAGCTAGACTTTTGTAATGCAATGTAGCGGTCGGTGGCTGGTGGTCAGTGACTGTGTCCAGTCTCAGTTTATTGGGCCTATTTTGAGGTATGGGCCTGGAGCTGCAGCTCTAATAGCCCCTACATTAATCCAGCCCTGCCCCTTTTCTCGCTCCCAGCAAATGCACATCGGGGAAAATCTATGCTGGCCGTGAACCTTGGACACAGCCAATCACAGATCGCGGTAAATGGCCAATCACAGCAGCCATTTACCATGCGATCGGCATGGCCAATGAGAGATAATCTCAAATGTAAACATATGAGATCATCTCTAATTGACAGCCCTCCCTCCTCACACACAGACCACGTGTGAGGTGAGAGAGGATCTGTGCTGAATCGTGAGTTAATCTACCATTACACAGTCACATACAGTGCCAATCAGTGACCAATCAGGGTCAGTGTCACAGTGTCCATTGGTGCCACCTCATCAGTGTACATCTGTGCAATTAGTGCCCATCTGTGCCGCCTCATCAGTGCCCATCTGCGCCACCTCATCAGTGCCCATATGTGCCGTCTCATCAGTGCAGGCTTAGCTCACATCTGTGCCACCTCATCAGTGCAGGCTTATTAGCACAAATCTGTGCAGGCTCATCAGTGCCCATCAGTGTAGGCTTAGCACACACCTGTGCAGTCTCATCACCACCAGCAATGTCCAAAAGATCCTTTTCCACGGAGGAGGCGTACCAAATACTTTCAGCAGCCAACAAGAGCAATGGAGAGTGCTCTTCTTCGGATTTCCTTTCAAATTTGGATTCTGAGTCTGGCATAAATTACGAGTCACTCCTAAGTAGTGGAACACTGACAGACTCAGAGGAGGAAGATATTCTGCCCACCAAGCGAAGGCATTCTGGTGAGGAGGCAGTGGCATCCACCAGCATAGCAGTGCCATCCACCAGCACCGCAGTACCTTGGCAAGAAAGGCCAAGTACCAGTGGGGTGTCACCTCAGCCTCAAAGGGTTAGGACCCGTGCCAGCCTTCTCTATGCCCTTCATAACCACTTGTGTCTTCCCCCTAAGGAGAAGCCAACATTCCTCCTTTCACTGCCCAGCCAGGAGTCCAGGTGGACACAGAGAATTTTTCCCCAATGAATTTGATTAAATTTTTACGGAGGACATGTTAGTATCAATTGTGGCCCAGTGCAACCTGTATGCACAACAATTTTCAATTATCCAACATCCTATTATGCCCGCCCCTACGAGTGGAGAGACCTAACAGTAGAGGAAAAATTGGGTGAAATGTGCAGCGCTTATGTGATCATATAAACCATAACAAATAATGAGTACAAAAAACGTGAATAATAAATTATGTGCTCAAAAATACTCCAAGCAGTCCTCTATTATGACATGTGAGGTCTATAAACAGAGGAACTTGGATGTGTGATGTCCAAAAAAGAAAAAAGTCAGTGACAGGCTTCAATCATGTGTGATGATAATCCTCAACCACATGTGGATATAATATAGTGACAGTCTTTAACTTCAAATATGTATGATGTAATAACAGTTGATAGTAGATCCACCACCAAAGACACCAGAAGCTGCTTATCAGAGGGATTGAACTCAAATAGGTGTACACCTAGTGAGTCAATCAAGCTTTGTGGTATAATATACCAAGGGGACAGATGCTCTATCCAGATATGACCTCCAGATGGACCTCCGAATAGGTGTAAGGTATGGATGGACTCAGTAGAAATAGGCAGTCAGCCCCACCATTAAAAGAAAGCGGAAGGCATATAGCATAACTCCGTATGGAAATTTTAATACATGAAAAGCAAAGGAAATACACTGACGTGTTTAGCAGTAAAATCAAGCGCTTGTATAAAAGAAGACAGTGGTCTCAGCATATCCTCCCGACGCGTTTCGACTTAGAAGTCATCATTTTGGGTGCTGGACCACTGTGCTGGCTGAGTATTTATAGATATTGGTTACCCCCATAACAAGTGGCAGCTCCATCTGATTGAAAGTGCAAATTGCTAACAGTAGAGGATTTGAAGGTTTTTTTTGGGCCTCACATTCTGTATGGGACTCGAAAAAAAATTAAATTACATTCCTATTGACCAACCTACCCCATGCCGATCTTCTCCTGTAATGCCCAGAACCAGATATCTCAGGATAATGAGGTTCCTACATTTCAATGACAAGATCCATTGCCCTCCCCGAAATGACCCAAATTATGACAGGTTTTACAAAATTCGGCCACTACCAAATTATTTTTCAGAAATATTCCCCCAGCTTTCCTCAAAGGCTTGTCAATATAAAGTTGAGAAGAGTAGAGACAGCGAGTCTGCTAAATAAGGAGATTCTGGCAGTGAAGTGGAGGGACAAAAGGGATGTCCACATGCTGTCTTCGATCCACAATAATACCTTTGTGGAAATCCCCAGAAAAGGAATGGCCCCATCCAAAAGCCAAAATGCGTCCATGAATACAATTTGTTCATGGGGGAGTCGACTTAAATGACCAAATGCTCGAACCCTACCTTGTCTCAAGACGGACATAACATTGGTATAAAAAAGTAGCAATTTTTTTTTAATTTGCCCATATACAACTCCTATATAATTTACCGCAACTCCACTCAAAACCCCCAACCCTTCCTTAGCTATCAACTCTGTCTGAACTGGAACTGACCCTGGACTATTTGACCTTGTTTTTTGCCTGCCTCTTGGACTGATCCTGTACCCTGCTACTGGACTAGTGGGATTCAACACAAGGGGTCTCACATATGTGAGGGGCTCCAGAATTGTTTTTCTGGATGAGGAAAACATTTTTTGTTTTCTCATTCCTAGATTAGGGTCTGGAGACTCAGAGTGTTATGTCTCCAGGAGACCTTTCTCTCTCTCGAGGTTAAGAAAAGAGAATTTGTGTATTTAATTTGTACATCGTGTTGCTGCTTTATTAAGCCATAGATTATGTTTGTTCCAGGTTAGCTGTATGCATGCGCCACCTTCTGGCCAAACATTAATATCATTTGTAATAATACCTTTAACCTTTAAAGGATGTGACATAAAAAATCATCACATCCTCTTTAGTCAGGAAGTGAATACCCCTTAGGGATCAGCATTTTCACATTTTCAAGATTATGTCAGCTGCCTAGATGTAATCTCTTCCCATCCATGGCATCAGAGGTAAGCGATCTTCCCCTTCGTTCTCCACAGGCTTTTAGGGAAAGCAGATAGTCATTTAAGTTATTTTATATGATGCTTACTATCATATGGTAATGTTATATTATTCTTGTTATTTTCAGTTTTATCGCATATCATGTGTGTTATCCACACTTGTATTAAAATCTGCAATGTGCCAATAAAGACACAGACAAGAAACAGCAGTCTATTATTGTGTACACAGAAAAAGGTTATCTGCCTGGATAGCTACCCATAGACTCCGGGAGTACGGGGGTGAGGCCAGGACAGTAAAACTCCGTCCAGGAACACTACAGATAGTGCAGAAGGGGAAGAGGTTTGGCCGCACGGAAGAGCTACAGTCTGCAATCGACTATCATACAGCCAAGCAGCACACAGAGACTGCAGCCCTACATGCTTACTGCTCCCACATGCCGCTACTCAGTCATGCAGAGTTTTGACGGCCTAAGTTCCAATATAGGTTATAATGAGTACAAGTACCACCATCCCAAAGATCATAATTAAAGGGGATGAGAGGATGGAGAGGTAGTTGCAGTTGCTGCCCCTGTCAACTCCCGTCTCGACCTCCCAGAGTGGGAAAGAGGTGGGACTATTCCGGTACTCAATATTGGTATACAGTAATAGGTATAAGAATGAGTTAAAAATTTATAAAAATTCAATTTTAATGGAAAAAAAATGATAAAAATACAATTACAATTGCAATTACAAACAACATCACTACATATAATCATAAAAGGGAAATACCACACAGTCTAAGCAAGTGGATTCCGCAAGATTTTAGATGAGAAGTGTATATATAGCTTTGAGTCTCGACCGGTTTCGCGGTTAACACCGCTTCCTCAGGAGAAGTATATCTAGAACATGATAGAAGATGGCTTTAATATATAAAGATATATACAATAGATTATTGCAGCAAAACCATTTACAACCATTATCAAAACACTTATACAAATGGGGTAAAGAGAAGGACAAACTCACCCAATCGGGCCTTTTCTGTGGGCATGCAGGACCCAATATAAATTTATAGACCTGTCTCACTCCGACAAAATAGACCTCCTAGTCCAATGGCTTGGGAAAGACTCTGCTGAACATGCCAATAGAATCAGGAACATTAACATAAAACAACCAGAGACTGGTCTTAAAAAGATTTGGAGCAGATTAGAAGAGTGCTATGGCTCGACAGACTATAGAACATGCACTTTTTAAAAGGATTGAGGACTTTCCCAGAATACCTAGCAAGGGTTATCACAAACTAAGAGAATTAGCCGACTTGCTAGAGGAACTACTTCTTGCTAAGGAGGAGGGAGACCTCCCTTGTCTCGCCTCCCTGGATGCGCCCAGAGGAATTAAACCTTTAATTCTGAAGTTTCCTTACGACCTACAACAAAGATGGGTCACATATGGTTCTAAACATAAGGAAAGGTTCCAGGTACCATTTCCACCATTTAACGTTTTCGCAGACTTTGTTTCAAATCAAGCCAAGTTCTTGAATGATCCCAGCTTTGACTTTATACTGTCATCAGCCACGCCCCCTAGCTTCAAACAGCATAGGATGCCAGTGACAGTGAACAAGTCTCAGGTTTCTCCTACAGATTTTTTCTATAGGTCTTCCAACAGTGTTCAGAGGACAAAGTTGGAGACCCTAGCAAGCAGTGCCCTCTACACAGGAAGCCACACCCTCTACCGAAATGCAGGACCTTCAGGGAAAAGTCTCCAGAAGATCGCAAAGCCTTCCTAAGAGAGAACCGCATATGCTTCAGGTGCTGTTCATCCACATCACACTTTGCCAAGGACTGCAAGGTTAGTGCATCATGCACAGAGTGTGACAACACAGACCACAACTCAGCACTACATCCAGGCCCTGCTCCTTGGACCACCCAGCGAGCTGGCGATACCAATGAGCATGGCGGGGAGCAAGAGAACACTGATTCAAACATCTCAGTGGTTACCTCACAGTGTACTGAGGTATGCAAACATCCTGCAGGTGGTAGGTCTTGTTCAAAGATCTGTCTTATTAGAGCTTATCCAATGGGTCACAGAAACAAAGCTGTCAAGATGTATGCACTCTTAGATGATCAAAGCAACCACTCTATGGCTAAATCCACATTCTTTGACACCTTCGGTGTTAAGGGTCCATGCTCCCCTTACTCTCTAAAGACTTGTGCGGGTACTGTTGAGACGGCGGGGAAAAAAGCCATTGCCTTTTGTGTAGAGTCCATAGACTGTCGGACTCGCCTACCTTTACCCACCATACTCCAGTGCAACCGGATTCCAGACAACCAGTCAGAAATCCCTACACCAGATGCAGCAATTCACCAGCCTCATCTAAAACGCATGGCCCATCTCCTACCAGAATATGACGAGCAGGCTCAGTTAATGCTGCTCCTGGGAAGAGACATTCTGCAGGTTCATAAAGTAAGAGAACAGATTAATGGTCCCCGCAATGCTCCCTTTGCCCAAAGACTTGACCTGGGGTGGGTCATCTTAAGAGACGTCTGCCTAAAGACTGTGCACAGACCCACCATGGTCAGTAGCATGTTCACTAACGTACTTGACAAAGGACGCCCTTCCTCCTTGCAACCATGTCACAACAGCTTCATCACAAAAGAGCTTCCAGGTAGTACTCGCATACCTTGTTCCTCAGTAGACCTAGACACAGATGACCATGCTTGTGACAGTGACCCAGACCACCTGGGGTGTACAGTCTTTCATAGAACAAAGGAAGACCAGCAGGTAGCAATGTCCTTTGAAGATAGACTTTTCTTAAAAATAATGGAAAAGGAGACAGCCAAGGAAGAGTCAAACAATTGGGTCGCAACTCTCCTATTTAGACCTCATAGACAGTGTCTACCTAACAACAAGGAACAAGTCTTTAAACGCTTTGTCTCCCTTAAACGCAATTTCCAGAGAAAACCATACATGAAAGATCACTTCTTCACCTTTATGGGTAAAATATTTGAGAATAATAACGCAGAGTTAGCTCCTGTCCTTAAAGACAACGAGGAGTGCTGGCATTTGCCTATATTTGGAGTGTACCACCCCAAGAAACCAGGTCAGATTAAAGTAGTGTTTGACTCTAGCTCTAGAGAACAAGGTGTGTCGTTAAACGACGTTCTTCTCTCAGGGCCGGATCTGAACAACAGACTCATTGGGGTACTCCTCCGTTTCCGCAAAGACTCTGTGGCATTCATGGCGGACATCCAGCAGATGTTCCACTGTTTTCTCGTTAAAAAGGAACACAGGAACTTTTTGAGATTTTTCTGGTTTAAAGATAACAACCCTTCCAAAGAAATCGTAGAGTATAGCATGAAGGTCCACATATTTGGGAACATCCCTTCCCCCGCAGTTGCCATTTACGGGCTTAGACGCTCGGCTCACGAAGGCGAATACATCTACGGATCTGAAGTGAAACACTTAGTAGAAAAGGACTTTTATGTAGATGATTGCTTAAAATCTCTACCCACCACTGAAGCAGCTATCAGTCTCCTCAAGAGAGCACAGGAGATGCTAGCCTGTTCTAATTTGAAGCTCCACAAGATCGCCTCTAACAGCGTAGAACTGATGAAGGCCTTCCCCTCTCAAGACCACTCTGGTGAGTTCAAAGACTTAGATTTAGGTTCTGACTCTCTACCAACGCAACGTAGCCTTGGACTACTCTGGGACTTAAAGTCAGACACCTTCCCCTTCCAGATTAGTCGGGTAGAAAAGCCCTTTACGCGCAGAGACGTTCTGTCAACCATAAACTGTCTGTATGACCCCCTAGGGTTTGTAGCTCCAGTCACCATTGAGGATAAAGCACTTCTCAGAGACCTGATTCAATAGACAGTGAACTGGGATGATCTACTTCCACCAGAGAAAAGAGATCAGTGGACAGAGTGGAAAAATTCCCTGACAGCCTTGTCTAACTTAAAGGTCCCTCGACCATATGCTCCTGTACCGAAGTCCAAGACCAAAGACTTTGTGTTTTCTGCGATGCTTCTGTCAAAGCAATAGCTGCTGTAGCTTACCTCAGGACCAAGGACATGAAAGGACAGTGCCATATAGGTTTTGTCATGGGAAAAGCAAAACTTGCCCCACTCCCAGAACACACAATACCTAGACTGGAACTTTGTACCGCAGTGTTAGCTGTGGAGTTAGCCGACACGATTGCTAGAGAGATGAACCTAGAAATCAAAGACGGTTTTGGAGCCGCTCTAAGATGGACGTGCTGTGCTGAAGCTCCCGTCCATGAGGTCCCGCTACACTAGCGTTTCGCTCTCAAACGACCATCTGCTATGGTAAGAAAAGCCCGCAGCACCTCAGCATCCCGATCCAGATCCCCTCGGAACCAAAACCCCCTGCGGGGAGAGCAAATTCCCGAGATCTTCCGCGCCCGGCCTAGAACCGCCATGCAGGCCGCACAACCAGCGGCCTCGAGTAAACCGCAGCCCCAGAGCGCCAGCACCCCAGGCTCAAGCACCCAGAGCAGAGCGGGCATGGGTGCAGAACAGAGACACCCTCCCGCAGTAAACCTGGATGATCTCCACTCTGTCGCCGCAGACATAAAAAACACCTTAATGGCGGCCATCTCAGACATGCGTTCTGACATGCAGGCAATCTCCCTCAGAGTAGAAGAAGTGGAAACTACCCAAACTCGACATGAAGCTTCCCTGTGCCATGTCCAGCAGATCACAGAGTCCCATGCCATACACTTAAGGGACATAAATCGTCACATGGAGGATCTCGACAATCGCGGGAGACGCCACAATCTTCGATTTAGAGGAATACCGGAATCGATAGATCCACAACAGTTATCCCAAGCAGTCACTACCATCGTGAATGAGCTCCTGGACAGGCCCCGTGAGGCCCTGGTGGGTTTTGAACGCATACATAGGGCGCTACGCCCAAGAGGGAGAGATACAGACCCCCCCAGAGACATTGTTTGTTGCCTCATAGATTTCTCACTGAAAGAAGACATTTTAAGGGCCTCCAGGAATCGCAATCAGATAACTTACCAAGGCTCAACCGTCAAAATTTATCAGGATCTCTCCAACATTACCCTACAGAGGAGACGTGAATTGAGGCCCCTACTCGACTTCTTGCGCACCAAGTCTATCGTATACCGATGGAAATTCCCCTTTGGTCTCTCCGCCTCACATCAGGGGCGTACGGCCCTTCTCAGAGTCCCTGAGGACTTGGAACACTTCTGCTCCACACTAGATATCCCCATGGTTGCCCTGCCGGACTGGTACAGTGACTTTCGCCTCCCCCAACTACGCAGAGCCACTTCTATGGACGGCATAGCAGAAGCAGGAAACTTCCACCTTGGACGCCGCCGACACCATCAAAGGCCAAACTCCCCACAACGAGACCCTGACCTGCCAAGGAACGGCAGCCCCACAGCCTCCCCTGCACATCGCAGAGCCAGGATCACCTAACGATCTGGTAATGTCTGGATCTCAGAAGACACCCGAACAGAAGAACAAAAGATGCTGTTCTGTCACAAAATGATGGACACCTGCAGTAAATATAACTGTCTTTCTATTCTCTCCCTTTTCCCCCTACACCTTTAATCCCCTTACTTCATTTTTTTTTAGGTCCTGTAACCCAGGGCCTCCTCTCACAATCTCTCACTTTTAAGATAATCAGCTCAGAGCATCACCCCATAGCTTACTTGTATGTATGAATACTCCTTGCATAACAAAGACCAGGTGATTGTTCATACATGCATATTGGTACTAGTGGCTGATGCTCGGTCAGAGCTATCGTCATGCTACCCCGCCCCTCCCCAATTTTTCTTCTGCTCTCCATTGCGGTTAATAACCTTAATTTGCTTAAACCTTAGGCAACTGTGGCTGCAGATCGACAGGGGCGGGCTCTGGTAAGTGATATACACCAAAAACTATATACCCATCCATGCTGACCATTCTTATTTAGATTTAACCCTCCCCCACGGAAGTTATTACTCTGTTCATTCAAACACCAACAGGGGGTAACTCCCAAATTCTCAATATTCTCACTCGGAGCTTGTGACAGAGCGCGCCCCTCTCGATACCAGAGAGATCCTATTGATGATCCACCTTCTGTAAAGGTATGCTTGTTTCTATTAACCTTCTATCTCGTTTTGTTAGATAAGTTTATACGGGTGTAAATCCGCCAGTTACTCTGAAAGTTACCAGGCCTATAGGTACTGTTCACCTTCCTATTACCCGAGGCCTATACAGTTTTACTCAACACAAGTTCAACCGTTGACAGTGCTTTTGGCACAGTAGGCAGTAAATCAACGCCACCTCTCCATTAGTAAACAATTTTTACTCGATAATGAACCTGTCCACCATATGGACTACATCTCTTAAATCCAAAACACTCCTAAATCCCCCGTGTTACATACATACTATTATAACTCATAGAGCTCTTATGAGAGGGATGCATTCTCTCCCCCAACATTCCATAGACAGAAATCTTCTAGGTTACCATACGGGCCCACGGTGGAATCCCTTCGACACCCACCGTGTAACCCCAACCCGCACACTAAGCGAACATTCATTTCGCCCGTCATGACCTCAATGGGACTCAGGACGACCTCCTTTCTCTGAGCGCCACCTTCCACTCCCGCACACAGCTGAACCCAGGGGTTCTAGCTGACTCATACCGGTCCCCTCGTCTTACTAGTGGGCACGCCGGCCGACCCACTCAACCGGTTCCTCTGCCCACTTCCCCTGTAACCTCTCCTCCACATACCCTCCCACCACTCCCTTACCCACACCCCTAACTTTTTCACCACACTACAATCCCCCTGCTCTAAACCTAAACACACCCACAACCTAATCTCTGACTCCTCCCACACAACCTCATAACTCCAGGCCTCCAAGCTTCTTAAGTGAGACAATGGCACCTCATCAGCAGCAACCATCCTCCCATCCATTGAAAGTCATATCCATCAACGCAAAGGGCCTAAATATTCCTGAGAAGCGCTCACAGCTACTTGCTCAAATGCGTAGCTCTAAGGCAGATGTAATATTTGTACAGGAGACTCACTTTTCTAACACTAATATCCCTAATCTGGCAAACCACTTCTTCCCCCACTGTTACCATGCCACTTCACCTTCGTCAAAGACAAAAGGAGTTTCAATCCTTCTTTCCAAAAATACACACCTGCAAATCTCAGATACTTTAACAGACCCACAAGGTAGATTCATCTTCATCAAAGGCACATTCAACAATAGACCAATCACACTGGCAAACATCTATAGCCCCAACACTTCTCAGGTCCCATTCTTTCGCACAATAACGAGTGAATTATCATCCTTTCAGGAAGGCCTCCTGATTCTAGGGGGGGATTTTAATATCCCCCTTGACCCCATTGTAGACTCCTCAACAGGCAAATCTCATCTTCCATACAGGGCCCTAAAACAAATCAAAAAATGTTTACAAGACCTAGCTCTACACGACTCATGGAGAACTCTACATCCATCAGACAAGGACTACACATTCTTCTCTGCCCCACATAATAAATATTCACGTATCGACTACTTATTCCTATCACAACCAGACCTTCCCGCCCTCTCCAAAGCGACCATAGACCCGATGTCATTCTCCGACCACCATCCCATCTCGATGTCACTCAATCTCTCAGATGCTCCCCATCGTCCCTACTTATGGAAATTAGATCACACAATCCTGACAGACGAAATACAGGTAGCGGAAATTCGCTCATGTCTGAAAGATTACTTCATAGAGAACGATACCCCAGATACATCCTCCCTGACGCAATGGGAAGCGCACAAATGCGTAATAAGAGGGAAACTAATTTCTATCACATCTTCCATCAGAAAAGCCAAAAAAGCCACCCTTCACAACCTTTTCCAGAGACTCAAAAAGCTAGAAGCAGCCCATAAACGAACACTAGCACAAGACACCCAAGCAGAACTAACAGAGATCCGTACTCTTATCAAAGACGAAATTTTCTCTAACCTTAAAAGAAAGTTCATCCTCTCACACAAACTATTTTATGAGTTCGGTAACAAATGCGGCAGACTGTTAGCCAGAGCTCTACGCAAACAAAAATCGGACAACACCATACACAAATTACAGTCCTCTTCAGGACAATCCCTCACACAAAATGAAGAGATAGCAAGGGAATTCGCGAATTACTATTCCTCCCTTTATGACCTACGGACATCTGAACCAACACCTACTCCTACTGCAATAAAATCCCGAAACATCAAAACATTCCTGGATAAATATGCCCCTGAGAAACTATCCCCAGAGATATCAGCATCCCTTGATCTACCAATTACTTCTATAGAATGGTCCCAGGCCATCAAACAACTTAAACCCGGTAAAAGCCCGGGCCCGGATGGCCTCCCGGCCGCCTACTACAAAACATTTTCAGACATTCTCCAAGCCCCATTCCTACGGACCTTTAACTCTCTCTCCCCCACTAACCCCCTTACTAAAGGGATGCTAGAAGCCCATATAGTAGTGATTCCAAAAGATGGCAAGGATCCCTCCCACACTAAAAATTTTAGGCCGATTTCCTTATTAAATTTAGACATCAAAATCTTCTCCAAAATCTTAGCCAATAGACTTTTAACACTTCTACCCTCCATTATATCCCAAGATCAAGTCGGCTTTATCTCGGGCAGAGAAGCCAGGGATAACACCTGCAAAGCAATTAATCTTCATCATCTGATCACATGCACTAAACAAAAAGGATTTTTCTTGTCATTGGACGCGGAGAAGGCGTTCGACAGAGTATCCTGGGATTACATGCTAGCGGTTTTGCAAGCCATAGGACTAGGTCCTCAGCTGATTGGCCTTATCATGTCACTATATAGTTCTCCAACAGCGAAAGTAAGGATCAATGGTACTCTGTCGGACGCCTTCCAGATCCATAACGGAACGAGGCAGGGGTGCCCCCTATCACCCCTCCTCTTCGTACTAACCCTAGAACCCTTTCTAAGGAAACTTACACTTAACCCGGACATAAAAGGAATTCTTTCACCAATAAAAGAATATAAGTATGCTGCTTACGCAGACGATATTCTTCTATTCCTCTCACAACCTTTAACAACATTACCAATATTATTATCGGAATTTAAATTATTTCAGTCCCTATCTAATCTTAAGATCAACTTTTCCAAATCTTTCGCCCTCAACATATCCCTAACCCAACATACAGTGGACCAATGCAAACACAACTTCCCATTCCAATGGAAACAAGACGCGCTAACGTATTTAGGGATTCAAATCACACCATCACTCGCTGACTTATACAGGAAAAACTTTCTCCCCCTCTTAAACAAATTAACCTCGGACTTTGACACCTGGAATAGATCGACATTTTCGTGGTTTGGCAGAGCGGCCATACTGAAAATGAACGCTCTTCCCAGGATTTTATATTTATTACAGGCGATACCGATACAAATTCCCCCCCTATTTTTTAAGTCATACAGGCAGATCAGCTCCAAGTTCTTATGGGGTAAACACAATCACAGAATAAGCCACCGCTTGCTCTCCCGCCCGAAAAATCTAGGTGGAATAGGTCTCCCTGACATCTCCAACTACCACATAGCCACTCATCTCACCAGGATAGTAGACTGGAATGTCCACACTCAACAAAAAGACTGGGTTTCCCTTGAAGCCTCCTTCACGAAATTAGAATGTAAATCACTCCCGTGGATCTCTCCTCACCATATCCCACAAGAGATCCACAACCACCCGACGATAGGCCCCACCCTGCGCTACTTCCACTCGATTTGCAAAAAGGTTCCACTCTCCTCTACTCCCAGCCCACTGACACCAATAAAACTAAACCCAGACTTCCCCCCGGGAATGCACCATCAGTTCCTAGATGACCACCTACCTCAAGGACAAACTAGTGCCTCCCACTTCCTTCAACAGGGCAAAATTATCCCTGCAATACAACTAGCATCACGCTCCGAAAAAGCACTTATCCCACAGTGGACATACCTAATGATAACATATTACCTCCAAACACTCGATAAGGCAGGTCAATGTTCCAGACAACTCACACCCTTTGAATCTCTATGTACCAAATCATCACCACAAACGCACCTCATTTCTCAGATACATAATATGCTTTTTGCCAATCTCAAAGCTAATGACAGTCCGTTTTGCAAAAAATGGGAGAAAGACCTATCGATACAAATACCGGAAGAGAGCTGGGAGCGAATATTCTCGCACATACATAAAGGCTCAATAAATGTTTCCACCCAAGAGAATGGATTTAAAATTCTATCACGGTGGTACCATACCCCAGCATTATTGCACAAATTTAATTCCAACACTCCCGAAACATGCTGGAGGTGCCATCAAGCTAAAGGTACTCTACTCCATATGTGGTGGTCCTGCACCCCCCTCCAAACCTTCTGGTTAGAGGTTCACAAAATGATCGAACAGATCACCACCTACAACATAGAGTTCGCCCCAGCTCAATTCCTCCTCCACCTCTCCTCCCATTCACATGGCACATACCATAAATCACTTATGATGTATTTGATAAATGCAGCAAAACAATGCATACCCATACACTGGAAATCGCATAAAATACCTACCCTAGCTGAATGGTTTGCCAGAATTAACAAGATAGAAGAAATGGAAAAACTTATCCATATCGCTCAAGACACCCCAACGAAATTCAACCATAAGTGGGCGTGCTGGACCCACTTTAAGACCCTGCCGGAATATAAATCCATTCTGGACTCCCCTGCATACAGTAAATAGGTCTTTTAACATGACCACCCAGACTATACCTACACACACTCTCGATATATTCATCCTCTGCCCACACCTTGATGGGGTTCCACCCCCACTTTGTCCTCCTATACATACATTGTGGATGCTCTTACTCATCCTCTCCCTCACCTGGAGGAGTCAGAGATTTCCCAGCCTACCTATTTCACCCCTCCCCCCCCACTTGCACACCCTATCTCCTCCTCCTACCCCCCCCTCTCCCCTGACCCCATTTTCCTCCACGTCTGGCCCCCCTTCTCTCACATTAGCCCCCAAACCTCCCATGTTGCACTCCTATCAGATACCCAATTGGATAACTGCAAGGCTGAGTGCTAGGAGAGGACTAGATATATGTATGCAAGTAAGACTTCGCACCATAATCATACAATACCTAACAAAGATATTGTCTTACAACGTTTAATGACATTCTTACTTGATCCGTTCTCTGGTTTGGCTATTCATTTCAATACCACAATGTTCTGACTACGATCTATCTCATGTTGTACTGTACTTATAATGTATACATACAAAACGTGCTATCTTCATGACATTTCATTACTGCATTGAAACATTCTTGTTACACTGAAATCTCCAATAAACATTTGGAGACAAAAAATGTAGGATGTCGGGGGTGGAGGAGTTCCGCCACAGTGAGTACCCAATTGGGGTGGCGGGCCTCTCCCTCCCGATAGTGCATACAAATCAATCTAAATCTGATTTATAGCTCTCCTATGCTCACCTTGTTAATAGTACATGACTGTTTCTGTTTATTTTATACTACACTGTTCTGTATACCAAAGCCTCACTAAGCTGTACATAATGCGACCATGTTGGTCATCATCTGTACTTCACTGTCTCAAAAAATTTTTTTTTTTTGCAATGACATGTAATGTTTTCCCTACGTCCCCTTTCCCTTCTCTTTTGAAAATAAAAAAATATTGAAACAAAAAAAGAAATCAAAGACACTGAGTTCTACACTGACAGTAAAGTTGTCTTGGGGTATATCTACAACGAAACTAGACGCTTTTACGTCTACGTCAGTAATGCCGCGTACACACGAGCGGACTTTACGGCGGACTTTGCCCGGCGGACTGGATTTCGTCGGACAATTCGATGTGTGTGGGCTCCAGCGGACTTTGTTTTCTCAAAATCGAGTCCGGTCGAAAAGTCCGCCGTCTGTATGCTAGTTCGACGGACAAAAAGCCACGCTAGGGCAGCTATTGGCTACTGGCTATGAACTTCCTTGTTTTAGTCCGGTCGTACGTCATCACGTACGAATTCGACGGACTTTGGTGGATTGTGTGTAGGCAAGTCCGTTCATTCAGAAAGTCCGTCGGAAAGTACGTCGAAAAGTCCGCCGGGCAAAGTCCGCCGTAAAGTCCGCTCGTGTGTACGCGGCATTATAGAGTGTTGAGGATTAGGAGATCCACACACCCAAAACAGTGGCACTTCGTTCCAACTAAACACAATCCCGCAGACCTAGCGACTAGAGCTGTCCCAGTCAACTGTCTTTGGGACACAACATGGTTTACAAGCCCTTCATGCCTGTACAATTCAGAACACAACACTTTTGAATCGGAGACTGTGGCTTCACAAAACCAACTCAAATCTCATCGGTTCTCCAGGTTTTCCACATGGAGATCACTCATTAGAGCCATTACTTCCTTATCCCACATAGCCCGTTCCTTTGGGAAAAGGACTAAATGCAAGGGCTGGCACCGCTGTAAAAATACTTACTCAGTGACTGACCTAGAGCAATCAAAACATCTGATCATTTACACTGTGCAACAAGAGACCTTTGCTAGAGAGATTGACTGTATTAACAACAAAAGGCCAATCCCCAAAGTAAGCGTCCCAAGGAAACTCGATCCATTCCTCGACAGCAGTAACCGGTTGAGAATAGAAGGTCGCCTTAAAGAAGCTACCTTGGAGTACGACGAGAAGCATCCTCTCATTCTCCCAGCTCAGCACCATGTCACTGCCCTGCTTGTGCAACACTATCACAGTCAAGTTAAACACCAAGGCTGGCTATTCACTGAAGGAGCTTTGAGGGTTGCTGGACTGTGGATAATAGCGTTACCTGCCACAAACTCCGTGGACTCTTACAAACCCAAAAGATGGCTGACCTTCCACCTGTACCAAGTATAAATTTGATGCGCTTTAAATAAATAGTGCACAATATGCTGCTGCGACTAAGCTTAAATCCAGGAATAAAAAATGCATACATGTGAATAAAATAGATAAATAATTATGGCGCTAATACATGTGTTAAAATTGCCAAAATAAATCTTCAAATTGGTGATGTGACAGCTGATGATTCGGCTCTCAGCACTAAATGTCCTAAGCTCCTCCCACGCATTGCATCACTGACACGTGACTTTTTCAAGGAAGGTTTTTTTCCTTGAAAAAGTCACGTGTCAGTGATGCAACGCGTAGGAGGAGCTTAGGACGTTCAGTGCTGCAATACACCTGAAGGTTAACAGCAGCTGTTTCTCTATGGAAAACCTCGTCCACAGCGGCTGACTGCAATCTGCATATTTGAATGCTTCTAATAGACCGGGAGTTTGTGAGTATCTCTTGTCCCTGTTTTGCTTGTGCACTATCTAGTAAGTTCACTGCACAATGATCTATTTTTTCTTTGCTTGCTTTGCATAAAACCTTTATCCTGAGAGCCGAATCATCAGCAGTATTATGGCTAAAGTGGGATGCAAGAAAAACTAAATATCCTGATACAAACGATCTAACCCAGTGAGTCAATCAATCTGGATTAAGGGAAGGAACTGTTTAATTATTTTTACTTTCCCCCACTACTTATCTCTATCTGGACATTGTACTCAGAGTGTCATTATTATTTTTTTTATATTCACTGTCACATCACCAATTTGAAGATTTATTTTGGCAATTTTAACACATGTATTAGCACCATAATTATTTATCTATTTTATTCACATGTATGCATTTTTTATTCCTGGATTTAAGCTTAGTCGCAGCAGCATATTGTGCACTATTTATTTAAAGCGCATCAATTTTATACTTAGTACTATTTGTTTGGTTATCTGATCACCCTATATTGATAGCAGCTTTAATTTACTGATTTTATTATAGCACTAACTATATTGGTTTATATATATTTTTTAGCACAATTTATATCACACATACCTATCCACATCAGCGCTTGGTTTTTATTCATTTTTTTGACCTTCCACCTGACAGACTTAACTCAGATCCTCCCTTTACAAGTGTAGGCCTTGATGTAATTCGGTCCTTGGTCCGTTACCACTCGCCAAACCAGGGGAGGCCACGCCAGCAGCAAACGCTGGGCAGTTATTTTTACTTGTATGACTGTTTGAGCTGTTCACATAGAGTTGATTGAATCAATGGACACTTCCAGCTTTATCAATGCTCTCAGGCGCTTCATTGCCATTAGAGCACATTAAGCAAATCCACTCTGATAGGGGCACCAACTTTGTTGGAGCGGCCAAGGAACTTCAGATCCTTTCCAATCTAGACAACAGTGTGGAAAGGTATCTCAACCAACAGGGATGTACCTGGACATTTAACCCTCCTCATTATTCTCATATGGGTGGTGTGTGGGAAAGAATGATAGGCGTAGCCTGCAAGATCTTGGATTCTATTTTCCTTCAAATGGGCAATGCCAGACTCGCGCATGAATGTCTGCCCACCTTCATGGCTGAGGTCTCAGCCATCATAAATGCTAGACCTCCGATTCCAGTTACTAACGATCCAGAGGAACCCATGTTGCTGACACCTGCAACCCTACTCACCCAAAAAAACCAACACAGTCAGTGCTCCAATTGGAGAGTTTACTGATAAAGACCTTTTCAGACGTCAATGGAGACAGGTGCAATGCCTAGCCAACACTTTCTGGAGCAGATGAAGGAGAAATTACACCCAAACCCAACAACTCAGAAATAAGTGGCAAGTTAACAAACCAGACCTGAAGTCAGGAGATGTGGTGCTCGTTAAGGACTGCCAAGCACACAGGAATGACTGGCCTTTGGGTCACACAGACATTCCAAAGCAAAGATGGACATGTCAGGAAGGTCGAAGTTAAGACTTCTAAACAGGGTGAAGTAAAGTCATTTCTCAGGCCCATATCGGACTCGATTTTACTTGTGTCCAATGATGCTGATAGTGGCGTTGGTTAACGCCAGACGGGGAGTGTTATGTCTCCAGGAGACCTTTCTCTCTCTCTCGAGGTTCAGAAAAGAGAAATCATTTGTGTATTTAATTTGTATATCGTGTTGCTGCTTTATTAAGCCATAGATTATGTTTGTTCCAGGTTAGCTGTACGCATGCGCCACCTACTGGCCAAACATTAATATCATTTGTAATAATACCTTTAACCTTTAAAGGATGTGACATATAAATCATCACATCCTCTTTAGTCAGGAAGTGAATACCCCTTAGGGATCAGCATTTTCAAGATTATGTCAGCTGCCTAGATGTAATCTCTTCCCATCCATGGCATCAGAGGTAAGCGATCTTCCCCTTCGTCCTCCACAGGCTATTAGGGAAAGCTGATAGTCATTTCAGTTATTTTACATGATGTTTACTATTATATGGTAATGTTATATTATTCTTGTTATTTTAAGTTTTACCGCATATCACGTGTGTCATCCACACTTGTATTAAAATCTGCAACGTGCCAATAAAGACACAGACAAGAAACAGCAGTCTATTATTGTGTACGCAGAAAAATGTTATCTGCCTGGATAGCTACCCATAGACTCCGGGAGTACGGGGCGCGAGGCCAGGACACGGAGGCTTCAAAAAGATTTGGGTTGGAGCAGCCTCTACCCCTGTCCCCATTCTGTCCTGAATGAGGCCATACTTCTGCCTGTAGGACTTACTGCCATCATGCTTCTGCCTGTTGCACTGACCACACCACATGGACCATATCTCTGCCTGTACTGACCCTGGACTGTATATGGACAGTATCCCTGCTTGCTGCCTGGACAATTATGTTCGCTGTTGCCGACCAAGTCCCTGCCTGCTGCCTGGATCAGTGCTATCCTCCTGTGGACAACTGTGCTACTAAAACAAGAGGTAATCTTTTGTTTACCCTCAGCTCAGCATAATGTATTTTTGGGTGTAATTCTTGGTATGTGGAAAGATATGGGTCCCTGGAACACCTGACGGTGTTCCTTGCATGTTGGGCCTCTGTATGTGGACAGGCTGTGTAAAAAAGTCTCACACATTTGGTATTGCCAAACTCAGGAGTAGCAGTATTTACATAGCAAAAATGACACCCCAAAATACATTCTATGTGTTGGAAAGCCCTTATAAATGGACAACTTTGTGAAAAAAGCTTATTTTTTTTCCACATTTTCCAAAAACTTCTGGAAAAAAAATGAACCGTTCAAAAGACTCATTATGTTTCAGATTATACGTTGGGGCGTTAGCTTTCCAAAGTGGGGTCATTTTGTGGGTGTTTCCATTGTCCTGGTGCTCTAGGGCCTTCAAAAGATTAATAGGTGGTTGAGAAATGAGATGTGCAATTTATGCTCCTAGAATGCCTGAAGGTGCCACTTCAATATTGGGCCTCTGTATGTGGCCAGGCTTTGGCTGTGTAAGTCTCACACATGTGGTATCGTTATACTCAGGAGTAGCATAATGTATTTTGGGGTGTCATTTTTGCTATGTAAATGCTATGTGTTGGAAATATCTTATAAACTGACAACTTTGTGTAAAAAAAAAAAAAATTAAATTTTTTTCCACATTTTCCAAAAGCTTCTGGAAAAAATAGGATTTTTGACTTACCTTAAAATCTTTTCTCTGAGTTCATTGACAGACACAGCACCCGCCCCCCTCTATGGAGTTTTTAATACTTCTAATACTGCTTGTAAGTCAAAAATCCTATTTTCTCTTTCGTTCATTGACAGACACAGCCTTCCTTATTCAGAACTATAGGGATGTATGTCAAAGCAGTGCAACAACATGAGGGGTGGGGCAGCCAGCAAAAACAAAAAACCCCAGGCCAACCAGACAACCTGGAGCTCAGTGAAAACAACCTGGAGCCCACCTAAAAAGCAAAAAATACCTTCACAAGGGAAAAAACCCTCTAGACCGCAGCCTGTAGGACCTTGCAGCCAAAAGAAGCATCCGCAGATGCCAGCACATCCACTTTGTAAAATTTTGTAAATGTGTGCACCGACTACCAGGTGATACCCGACTGAAGTAATCCGCCTGCCAGTTGTTCACTCCTGCAATGTGAACGGCGGAGATGGCTGGGAGGAAACATTCTGCCCACCATAGAATGCCGGCTACTTCCAGGCCGGCTAACACACTCCTCGTTCCTCCATGGTGGTCAACATAGGCCACCGCTGTGGCATTGTTTGACTGGATCCGTATCGGGAGCCCCTGAAGCTGATCCGTCCAATGATCCAGACAGTCTGATCGCCGGAGTTCAAAGATGTTGATAGGTAGCCTGGATTCCTCCAGTGACCCTGAGCCAAGCCCAGGCCCAGGACTCCTCCTCACCCGGACAGACTGGCATCGGTGGTGACCACCGTCCAGTACAGCAGGAGAAAGGATTTCCCCTGCCGAAGAGCCGGGGAACGAAGCCACCAGATCAGGGAACCTTTGGCTCCTTGACTCAGCCGAATCTGACTGTCTAGAGACTCGGCACATTTGTCCCATTTTAACAAGATTTCCCTTTGCAGGGGTCTCGTATGAAACTGAGCAAACGGGACCGCCTCGAACGTAGACACCATCAGGCCCAGTACCCGCATGCAAGTCCGCAGGGAGACCCACCTGCTGGACAGCAGCAAGCGGCTGCGGCCTGTAATTTCTGGAGTTTGTCCTGCGGAAGGACCACTCTGGCCCGAGCGGAATCCAGAGTCAGACCCAGATAAACCAATTTCCAAACTGGGGTCAATGCAGACTTTTGGTAATTTATCAGCCTAAAATCTGCCAGAGTCTGAACAGTGATCTCCACGTCGCCCCTCAGGGCCGCTGAGGACCCTGCCCGCAGCAGAAGGTCGTCCAGATAGCCCAGAACAGAAATTCCCCGCTGGCACAGCAGTGCCAGAACCTAGCTCAACACTTTGGTGAAGACTTGAAGAGCGGAGGCGAGACCAAAGGGTAACGCCGCAAACTGATAATGCTCCTCTCCCACAGCAAAGCGGAGGAACCGCTGGTGCTGTGCACAAATCGGAATGTGCAGGTAGGCATCCTTGATGTCGATGGAGATAAGTCCCTTTGATGAAGAGATGCCACCACGGAGCGAATGGACTCCATTCTGAACTTCTGCACCTGCACATAGCGGTTCAGGGCCTTGAGGTCCAGAATCGGACGTACTGTACTCTACTTTTTGGGGATCGTAAATAGGTTTGAATAAAAGCCCTGGAAATGTTCCAACACCGGAACCAGGACAATCACCCCCTGGAGCGACAAGCCTTGTACCACGCCCCGGAGGGCTAACAAGTGGTCTGGAGACAGATGCAGATTGGACGGAAAAAAATCTGTAACTATCTAACCAGACAGTGACTTTGTGGACCCACTTGTCGTTTATCAAACTGGAAGCCATAAACCAGCGAAGACGTCCCCCCACCCTCACTGCGGGTGAGGGCGCCTCTTCATGCCGAAGGAGCCTTATTTGGGGGTCTGGAGAAACCCGCTCTCGGTTTACCCGACCAGGGCCACTTAGAACCTCCCGAGGGGGGCTTGAAAGACTTTGAGCCTTTGTCAGTGGACCCTGAGGGACGAAAAAACCTTTTGTGTGCCGAGAAGGAAGGGCCAGGCTTGCAACTTGGCTCCTTCCCTTTTTTTGACTGTGGAAGAAAAGTACTCTTCCCCCCTGTGACATTCTGAATGATATCACCCAGAGTGGCCCTGAATAAATGATCGCCTTGAAAAGGAAGATCAGCTAGGGCCTTCTTTGAGGCCTGGTCTGCAGTCCAACACTTCAGCCACAATACCAATCGAAGCACTACCGCTGAAACAGATAGCTTAGAAAGCAAGGGAGCTGCATCCAAAGAGGTATCGCAGACAAACTGCAGCCCCTGGACCAGTTGGTCCGCTAATTCCGTGAAGGCAGGTGGAAACTGGTCCTCTTCCAGGTCACGGTGCAACAGCTTTGCCCACTCTATCAGCGTTTGTGACACCGGAGCAATAGCCAAAATCGGCCGAAGTGCCGAACCCGCAATAGAGAACAGTGCGGCTCAGAGACTCTGCCTTCTTGTCAGCCGGGTCTTCAAGGGCTGGAGAGTCCTCAACAGGAAACATAGTGGTTTTGTTCAACCCGGAAAATTGGGGGTTCCACCACAGGCGGAGTTTTCAATTTTTTGAGCAGACTCTCTTCAAAGGGATAACGCACAGTGAAATACTTTGGGATCACAAAGGGGCATTTTGGACGCTCCAAATCTTTATAGACAAACTTGTCAAAAAAGGAGGGATAAGGGAACACTTTTTCCGCGTGAGGTGGCTTGTGAGTGCCAAATGGAACCGGCACCTCCACCGCAGCCATGGCTGCATCCTCCATCTTTAAAGTTTCCCGAACAGAAGCAATCAGTGCATCCACCAGCGCTTTCTCATGCGCAGCCACTGGGACCAAGGAATCATCCTCACTGTCCGAGAGATCTAGAAACGCGGCCACAGACCCCGCAGGGTGGGCCCCATCCACGGCAGCCGAATCAGTTTCAGGATCTGACGTGACAGATGAAACAGGGAAAGGCAGGGGACACCTCCTGCTAGTCCGCCGCCCAAGAGCCACCTCCACCCGGGACACAAAGGACTCCAGGGCAGCCGTCAGTGCGTCAACGGATGACTGGGACCCAGAGGGACCTGCAGCCTCTGACAGGGGGTCCGGTGGGGAAACATGCTCCTGAGACTCCATAAAAGATCAAAAGGACAGCCCCACACCAAGAGTGACCACTACAATGGGACACCCCCCACATCGGTAGTGGTACCAGACCACCAAGACACCCCACAGCGTGCAGCAGAGAGAGGAGGGATCCCCCAGACTCACCACCCCACTAAGGTTGCGCTTGCTGCCTCAGATGTTGACCTGCACACACGTGGCGTCCAAGGGAGAAGAAAGCACAGGAGTCAGTGCCAGGTTAAAAAGAGGGGCTTCTGTCTGCAAAAAAACGGCGTACTGGGCTACACAGTAAAGGCCGCCGTTGCCTGAGCCAAAAATCCACCATATCATGGCCACCGAGCTACACAAACATGGCCGCCGGCCATAGGAAGTCATCAGGCACTAGGGAAAAGGACTCCGGCTATGGTAAAATGGCCGCCTGCCATAGGAAGTCCTCAGGCACTAGGGAAGAGGATGCCAGCTATGGCAAAATGGACGCCGGCTGTGCTACACGAGACTACCACAGATGCAGGGGAACCCTGTAGCCTCCCAGGATGAGAGTGAGTGAGAGAGTGAGAGAGTGAGAGAGTGGGAGTGGGAGAGTGAAAGTGAGGATCCGGGCACTGGACCCAGTACCTCCCCCCCAGTAAGCACAGCACCTAGGTGGTGCACACCCCCAGCCCACCAGTATTCAACCCCCGTCCCCCAGGCCCACCACAGGCACACTACCTTATATGGAGGGGGGGAGGGGAAGAGGGGAGTTACCAAGGGACCTCCAGGGCTAGGAAAAGAGGGTGCAGGGATAAAGGGGACCCGCAGGACCTTCTAACCCAGGGAGGGGCCCGCGTCTGCCACAAAAAATCACCCTAAGGGGAGAGGGGGACCTTTACTCACCATACCAAGACCAAGCAGGCATCACTCCAGACAGAACCTCCTCGCCACCGAAGTGGGGGGGGCTGTCGGCCATGAGGGATGCTGCGACTCAAGCCGAGACCCGGACGTATGCGAACTCGCAGAGCCAGCCCCCATATCCAGTGGGGCTATGTCGCGGCCGATCTAGCGCGTACCTGCAGTCGGTAGCCAGACTGGGGTGACCACTAGATTGAATGTCCAGCCCATCGCCCAGCCCGGTAGTTGATTTGTAGATCTCATTGGAAAAATCCAGGAAAAATAAATAAATAAAAATTGCCAGGACGAGATCCCAATAGAGAACTGGGTCCTTACTCCTGACTAGGCAGAAAAAACTGAAGGCTTGTAGCAGAGAGTGGGATGTATATCACCTAGGACTGCCCATGGGCGTAGCCAAGTCTTTTGTCTGCCTAGTGTCCTACTCCTGTAGGGGGTGATATAACCCTATGGTTCTGAACAAAGAAGGCTGTGTCTGTTAATGAACGAAAGAAAAAATGAACCGTTCAAAAGACTCATTACGTCTCATAGATTATACGTTGGGGTATTAGCTTTCCAAAATTGGGTAATTTTATGGATGTCCTGGTGCTCCTTCAAAAGTGTAATAGGTAGTCAACAAGTTAGATGTGTAATTTATGCTCCTAGAACACCTGATGGTGCCCCCTGCATATTGAGCCTCTGTATGTGGCCAGGCAGTGAAAAAGTCCCACACATGTGGTATTGTCATACTCAGGAGGAGTAGCAGAATGTATTTTGGGGTGTCATTTGTGGTATGCACATGCCATGTGAGAAATGACCTATTACAATGACAATTTTGTGGGGGGAAAAAAAAAACATATCATAATTTTGCAAAGAATTGTGGGAAAAAATTGACCACTTCAAAAACTCACCATACCTCTTACTAAATACATTGGAATGTCTACTTTCCAAAAAGGGGTCATTTGGGAGGCATTTGTACTTTTATGGCTTGTTAGGAACTCAAGACCTGCTTTCTTTGAGGTTTTGTTTGGTGCGCCCTTCAGACGGGACTTTTTAGCTTTAAGTTGGATACTGTAGAGGACCTCCAGCCGCTACCTGAGAGCTCCAGGGACAAGGAGTACCTTTAGACCCTGCAGAGGGCTAAATCTGCTGGCGCATATGACCTTGCTGTTTAGGGAGTCCACCAGTTCCGGGAAGAGTCCCCACACACTGAGTGGGTTCTTTCTATTCAAGAAACCCCTATCTCCTTGGTGACGGTGGAAGTGACCTAAAATACATCACCCCATTGGAACCACTCCCTTTTACACTGTGGAATCTTTTTTTGTGTGGAGTTAATTTTTCCCCTCTCTTTATGAAGAGTCCTTATATACAGACTTATATTTGTACCTCACTTGCATTTTATTTCATTTTCTGTGATCACTCAAGTTATATATGAGCGCAACCTATTTATCTACAATCAAATACCACCAAAAGAAAGCTATTTGTATGAAAAAAAAAGGACAAAAAAAATGTGGGTACAGTTTTGCATGACTGAGTAATTGTCATTCAAAGTGTGAGCTCTGAAAGCTGAAAATTGGTCTGGGCAGGAGGGGGGTTTAAGTGCCCAGCAAGTGGTTAAACTTCCATCTACATTTTCTTGATGACTTCCTCTCAGTGATTACAAAACAGCACATGTTTTGGTGCTGCTAAAATGGTAGTTGCTGAGCTGCAACTTTAATTCCTTACTTTTGCGAGGTTCGTCTGAGGCGCTCTGTGTCACTGTCTCTCTTGTGTTTGGCGATATTCACCAGGTAGTTCTCCTTCTGAACAGCCTCCCATGTTAGCATCCTGCTATCTAGAGGCTCCTTCAATTCCAACACTACAAAACAAAATATTACTTACTGGCACGTGTTCAATGCTAGGGTTTAAAGTAAAAAGAAACCTCAGTCAGTCTCAATCTGTTCACTCATTCTTCTGAATTCACCAAAAACACAGAAATCAGCATCTTGTTTAGAAATATATTTTTTAAATGATCACTCTTGTGTTGTTGATGTAGTATTGTGACTGTTATGCCCTGTACACACGATCGGACATTGATCGGACATTCCGACAACAAAATCCATGGCTTTTTTATGACGGATGTTGGCTCAAACTTGTCTTGCATACACACGGTCACGCAAAGTTGTCAGAAAATCCAATCGTTCTGAACGCGGTGACGTAAAACACGTACGTCGGGACTATAAACGGGGCAGTAGCCAATAGCTTTCGTCTCTTAATTTATTCTGAGCATGCGTGGCACTTTGTGCGTCGGATTTGTGTACACACGATCGGAATTTCTGACAATGGATTTTGTTGTCGGAAAATTTTATAGCAAGCTCTCAAACTTTTTGTGTCGGGAATTCCGATGGAAAATGTGTGATGGAGTCCACACACGGTCGGATCAAGGTCCTATCACACATTTTCCATCGGAAAATCCGACCGTGTGTACAGGGCATAAGACTAGGATCACACAAGCCAAACCTCTAAAAAGCGATCTGCGGTGGATCATTTGTCAGAGTGCTGCTAAGCAGCCACTGTCAGGTGTTCAGGAGGCAATCCCATCACCTCCTGAATGCCTGTTTTTTTTTTTTTTGCCAAGCGGCATTTTATAATGTGGCTAATGCACTGCAACTGCTAGTGTAAGATGAAAAAACAGCACTCCACTGCAGGACTGTAAAAATTGCTTTACTTAAGACTCTAAAGACTAATCTAAAGCTATAAGGAAAGATTAGCTCAGCTGCATTTATTCTCTCTTGAGAAGGAGATTATTGGGGATTTGATCAACATGTATAAATACATAAGTGGTCCATATAGTGAACTTGGTGTAGAGTTATTCACTTTATAGGATACGTTCACCTTTGTAAAAAAATAAAAATAAATGCATATCTTTTTGCAGGTAAAAAATGTGCATTTAAAAAAAAAATTTTTAGGTGCCTGCAAAGCCTTGCACCTGCGGCAGGCAGTTACACACTGATAGAAGCATCAATGAACTACTAGAGCGATCAACCATGCCCTGGTAGTTAATTGTGAACTACAAGCTGACAGTGGTGGTAGTAGGTACTTGTAGTTCTCACATTTTCAGCTCAAATGGCCTGGCCAGGTGGGGGAAATCCTGCACGGCCGCTTTTTGTAAAATTGTAACAGCAGGTGCAGGGAGAAGATCCCTAGCCCCCTGTCACAACAGGAGCTTGGGGGGGTGCAGGGGCTGCTCGTTTAGTAACATGTTACACCCTGGATACGGGTGTGACATGTTATGAAAGGTGAACTTAGCCTTTAAAGTGGTAGTTAGGTCAACTTTGTGATTTTTACCTACAGGTAAGCTTATAATAAAGCTTACCTGTAGGTAAAATGAATATCTCCCAAACATGCACGGTTTAGGAGATATTGTTTTTTTGGCAGCCACATGCCGCTACTTCAGAGCACTGCGTGGGAGTGACATTGCAGCTTGGCCATTCAAGCTGCTGGAGCCCGCAAACCCAGAAAGGCAAGTAGGTGAGAATGAAAGCCCTGTCAGCAGTGACAGCGCACCGCTGGAGGAATTTTTGCTGAGTTAAGTATTTCATAAGGTGCCTTTAAAGCACTGAGTCAATTCTATACTATAGATGAGTGCACTGAAAAACTGGCCACACCTCACAGTTTAGGGTTGATAATTATAAACCCCATCCTGACCATTCCCCAAGCAAAGTAGGGCTAGCCTATCCACTCCAAACCATCTCCAATAAACTTGTATGGTCAGCAAGCTTCAAAACGTTTATAAAAAAGGCAATTACTTTTTTTGCCCTAGCCTTAGCTGCAAACATGTAGAGGAATCTGTTCCACTTCAGTTTTTTTTTTTTTTACATTGTAACCACTAGTGTGGGGAGAAGATCCCCAGCCCGCTATCACAATGGGGAATCGGGGGTGCAGGGGCTGCTGCAGCAGTAACATATTACACCCTGAGTATGGGTGTAACATGTTACAAAAGGTGAACTTATCCTTTAAGGTCATCACAGAGGACAAGAAGGCACTCTTTACGTCTGGAGGAAAAGAGTTTTATCCTCCAAATATGGAAAGGCGTTTTCACAGTAAAATCTATGAAAATGTGGAATAAACTCCTTAAAGATCTAGTACTGGCTAGCTCAGTAGATTTTTAAAAAAAGGCCTGGATTATTTTCTAAATGCACAAAATCTAACTGGATACTAATATTTTTAGTTATAGTTGATCCAGGGAATATCCGAGCCTCATGGGGGGGGATCAGGAAGGAACATTTTCCCCCCAATGGAGTAAATTGGATCATGCTTTATTGGGGATTTTTACCTTCCTCTGTACCAACTGTGGGTTTAGGATTGTGTATATAGAGGTTTTTGATTGTGTGGGGTTTTGTTTTTCGCTGTGGGTTCAACTGGATGGACTTGTGTCTTTATTCAACCAGATGAAGACAGGGTAATAAATCCATATTGTGCAACACTACTAATGTGTTTTAGCCACAAGGGGCCTTAATCATAGCATTGCTTAAAGCGGAGGTCCGCCTATCTCTGCAAAAATTATAAGCCAGCAGCTGCACATACTGCAGCTGCTGAATTTTAATAAGAGGACACTTACCTGCGAGACCAGCGATGTTGACACCGCAGCCGTTTCCATCAGCTGTCAGGTGCATAGTTGCCAACAGTCCCGATTTTCCCGGGACAATCCCGATTTTGGGACCCTCATCCCGATTAAAGCTTGTCCCGATTGTTTTCCCGGGATTTTGGTTTTGTCCGGAGAAAATCGGGAACGTTTTTGGCAAGAAACGGCAACGGCTACACAAAAATGGCCGCCGTCGCCTCCACGAGTGTATTTCACCCTTGTGTTTAGTGCAGAGGAGAGGCGCAGCCAATCGGCTTCTCTCTTCAGTGTACAAATAGAAAGTTCTATTGTACACTGAAGCCTATTGGCTGCAGGGATTGGCAACGCCTCCCCTCTCTCCACTGAACACAAGGAAATGTTCAGTCTCCACACGCCGCCAACTCTCCGCTCCGCCCCGTGTGTCTGAAGAGCTCCACCAATGGAAGGACCGGGGTTCGCTGGTGGGGACAGTGCACTGATGGTCCTGGCTCCCCCCTTGCTATGAGCGGGGGGGGACACAGTCACACTGATGTGAGGACCTGGGCTCCGCTGGCTGGGGACAGTACACTGATGGTCTTGGCTCCCCCTTGCACCCTGTCCCCCCGTGTCACCACCATACCTGTTTCCCCCTCCCCCCGTGTCACCACCATAACTGCTTCCCCCCTCCCTTCCTGTGTCACCACCATACCTGCACCCCCCCCGTGTCACCACCATACCTGCACCCCCCTCCCACCGTGTCACCACCATGCCTGCACCCCCCTCCTCCCAGTGTCACCACCATACCTGCACCCCCCTCCCCCCGTGTCACCACCATACCTGCACCCCCCTCCCCCCGTGTCACCACCATACCTACACCTCCCTCTCCCGTGTCACCACCATACCTGCTTCCCCCCTCCCCCGTGTCACCACCATACCTGCTTCCCCCCCTCCTCCCCGTGTCACCACCATACCTGCACCCCCCTCCTCCCCGTGTCAACACCATACCTGCACCCCCTCCTCCCCGTGTCACCACCATACCTGCACCCCCCTCCTCCCCGTGTCACCACCATACCTGCACCCCCCTCCTCCCCGTGTTACTACCATACCTGCACCCCCCTCCTCCCCGTGTCACCACCATACCTGCACCCTCTCCCCCCGTGTCACCACAATACCCGCTTCCCCCCTCCCCCCGTGTCACCACCATACCTGCACCCCCCTCCCCCCATTTCACCACCATACCTGCACCCCCCTCCCCCCATATCACCACCATACCTGCACCCCCCTCCCCCCATTTCACCACCATACCTGCACCCCCCTCCCCCCATATCATGACCATACCTGTCCCCCTCCCCCATGTCATCACCATACCTGCCCCCCCCATGTCACCACCATACCTGCACCCCCCTCCCCCCATTTCACCACCATACCTGCACCCCCCTCCCCCCATATCACCACCATACCTGTCCCCCTCCCCCATGTCATCACCATACCTGCCCCCCCCGTCACCACCATACCTGCACCCCCTGCTCCCCATGTCAACACCATGCTTGCACCCCCCTCCGGCCTAGTCACCACCATGCCTGCACCCCCTCCGGCCTAGTCACCACCATGCCTGCACCCCCTCCAGCCTAGTCACCACCATGCCTGCACCCCCCAGGTCACCATCATGCCTGCACCCCGAAATCACCACCATGCCTCCACCCTTCCCCAAGTCAGCCTGTAACAGCCCAAGTCATCATGCCTCCACCCACAGGAGATGTAGCTAGACTGCAGCCAACACTCCGCTGGGGACACCTGACGTAAGAGGCACTCCGCTGGGGACACCGCTGGCACTCCGCTGGGGACACCTGACGTAAGAGGCACTCCGCTGGGGACACCTGACGTAAGAGGCACTCCGCTGGGGACACCTGACGTAAGAGGCACTCCGCTGGGGACACCTGACGTAAGAGGCACTCCGCTGGGGACACCTGACGTAAGAGGCACTCCGCTGGGGACACCTGACGTAAGAGGCACTGTACTGGGGACACCTGACGTAAGAGGCACTGTACTGGGGACACCTGACGTAAGAGGCACTGTACTGGGGACACCTGACGTAAGAGGCACTGTACTGGGGACACCTGACGTAAGAGGCACTGTACTGGGGACACCTGACGTAAGAGGCACTGTACTGGGGACACCTGACGTAAGAGGCACTGTACTGGGGACACCTGATGTAAGAGGCACTGTACTGGGGACACCTGACGTAAGAGGCACTGTACTGGGGACACCTGACGTAAGAGGCACTGTACTGGGGACACCTGACGTAAGAGGCACTGTCCTGGGGACACCTGACGTAAGAGGTACTGTCCTGGGGACACCTGATGTAAGAGGCACTGTCCTGGGGACACCTGACGTAAGAGGCACTGTCCTGGGGACACCTGACGTAAGAGGCACTGTCCTGGGGACACCTGACGCAAGAGGCACTGTCCTGGGGACACCTGACGCAAGAGGCACTGTCCTGGGGACACCTGACGCAAGAGGCACTGTCCTGGGGACACCTGACACAAGAGGCACTGTCCTGGGGACACCTGACACAAGAGGCACTGTCCTGGGGACACCTGACACAAGAGGCACTGTCCTGGGGACACCTGACGTAAGAGGCACTGTCCTGGGGACACCTGACGTAAGAGGCACTGTCCTGGGGACACCTGATGTAAGAGGCACTGTCCTGGGGACACCTGACGTAAGAGGCACTGTCCTGGGGACACCTGACGTAAGAGGCACTGTCCTGGGGACACCTAACGTAAGAGGCACTGTCCTGGGGACACCTGACGTAAGAGGCACTGTCCTGGGGACACCTGACGTAAGAGGCACTGACCTGGGGACACCTGATGTAAGAGGCACTGTCCTGGGGACACCTGACGTAAGAGGCACTGTCCTGGGGACACCTGACATAAGAGGCACTGTCCTGGGGACACCTGACGTAAGAGGCACTGTCCTGGGGACACCTGATGTAAGAGGTACTGTCCTGGGGACACTTGATGTAAGGAGTCACTCCGCTGGGAATGCCTGATCGAAGGAGGCACTCTGCTGGGGGCACCTGATGTAAGGACGGACTCTGCGGGGGGCACCTGATGGCAGGTGATGTAAGGAGGCATTCCGCTGGGAATGCCTGATGTAAGGAGGCACTCTACTGGGGGCACCTGATGTAAGCGGCACTGTACTGGGGGCACCTGATGTAAGAGGTACTGTACTGGGGATACTTGATGTAAAGGATACTGTCCCGGGGACACCTGATGTAAGGAGTCACTCTGCTGGGAATGCCTGATCGAAGGAGGCACTCTGCTGGGGGCACCTGATGGCAGGTGACACGCTCAGGGGTCCCACTGATTCTGCATTATGATGAGTTGAATGATTTCATTCTATATTACAATGTAATAATAGAAATAATGCGCTTCAATCATCCTGACACCATAACAACCATGGTGCCGGGATGATTGAAGCGTTAACACCAGGTGTTTGGAGTATCTTTATCTGCTGATTGTTAAACTTTATTTTATTAATTTATTAAAACTTTATTTTACACTTTAGCTAAGTGGGGGTGGTAAAAACAAGGACTAATTGCTCAAAAAAATTACACATATTCAAATCATACTGCTTCCTCCTTGACCCACTATTCACAGTGGCTACCTATGTAGTACAGAGACCACGGCTATAGGCCCCAATAGTATGCAGCCACCTGTGGCGTGCTGTTGCCTGGCAGGTTTTTTCATTTCCTTTCCCCCATCCTATGTGTTTATGGGGTGTGGGGGGGGGGGGGATCTTTCACTGAGAAATCCTTTTTTTTTATTATACTAATTGTCACATTTTTCTGTGTATTCACGGTCTGTACAAAGCCCCCAAAAATATGATAAACTACCCAGCCTCTATCTGCAAGTCATTACTTACTAAAATGTCTGATTTTCTGTGACTCCACCTTGCGGATCTTGCGCTTGATAAAGGTGTGAATGTGGCTGATGATGATGAAGGGGGGAGCCAGTGCTGGGCGGTTGTGGTACTCCACAATTAGGTTGTATCGCTGGAACTTCCAGTAGATATCACTGTTTCCTTGCACTTTGGAGAAGGTGTAGCTGTGAGATGAAAGGCACAGGTGATAAATAGCACAGTATGGCCAAAGTCAGGATTATCAATTCTTCATCCTACGTTCTTCCTTGTGTAAAACACATAATAACAGTACATCTATCCCATACAAAAATCAAGGTGTGAAACTGACTCATAAGCTGGGTGCACACTGTTCGAAAATCAGCTGGTTCAGCAGTCTGTTCGACATGGTATGGTGATCTGTTATGCCGTGTACACACGAGCGTACTTTTTGACTGGACTGGTCCGACGGTCTATCCAACGGACTTTCAGCGGACTTCCGACAGACTTTCCGAACAAACGGACTTGCCTACACACGATCACACCAAAGTCCGATGGATTCGTACGTGATGACGTACGACCGGACTAAAATAAGGAAGTCGATAGCCAGTAGCCAATAGTTGCCCTAGCGTCGGTTTTCATCCGTCAGACTAGCATACAGACGAGTGGACTTTTCGACCGTACTTGAGTCCGTCAGAAAGATTTGAAACATGTTTCAAATCTAAAGTCCGTCAGATTTTCGACCGAAAAAGTCCGCTGCAGGTCCGATGAAGCCCACGCATGGTCGAATTGTCTGCCGGACTCGGTCTGTCGGACCAGTCCGGTCGAAAAGTCTGTTCGTGTGTACGCGGCATGAGTTTTTTTTCTTTCGTTTAACTCGCTGGGTTGAACGAAAAAAAGAAAAGCTTGCAGTTTGTACTCAGCTTTATACGATTACAACATGGTGTTTGGAAGAATAGGAAACCCTATGGCGTGGGTCAGTTACTATGTGATAAAAGGAAAAAAATAGGCGCGCAATCCAATCTGGCTGTCCCTATGAACATATATTATATAGTCCAAAAAAGTCTGTCAATAGTTCATAATATTCGTGGCAGCTGTCCCCAAAGCAGAAGCAGTCTCTGTAATTAAACAAAAAAGTGAGAAAGGGACGCTCCAGAGAAAATTATCTCTGTCATTTTCTCTGGCACACATACTGGATTGAGAAAGGAGTGTAGACGCTCCGAAACACGTAGCCAATTATATCCCGATGCTGTGACGTCACCTCTACCAGCATGCGTTCCAATGTGGTTCCTAAAAGTTTGAAGCTCGAGGCACCATCTTTCCACCATCCTTCGGGATATATTGTACAAAGCCAGCCAGAGCACAGAGGGACAGAGACATCACACACAGAACAGCGGTCTTCATTATGAGCTTGCTGACTTAACAATTTTGCGTATTTAATAAAACAGCCATTATGCTACACGAAGGCTCAGTTCACATATATGTGAATTGGATGCATTTTGAACCACATTCGATTTGCAGGACATGTATATCAAACTGTCTTTCTATGGAGCCGGTTCATATATATGCGATGCAGCGGCAGTGCAAATTCGCTGCAAATTAAAAAAAAAAGTCATGTGTGTTTTCTGAGCACTGCTACAATTTTACACAATTTTAAAACGAAACAGGTCATGTATGGATTTTAAGGGGAACCGCCACACCAAAATTACAAATAAAAGTAAATGGCATGGGGTCCCTCCAAAATCCATAACATACCAGTTGATTTAACATGAAAATGTATCACAACACAGAGTGGTACTGTGGATACATAGCCAGTAGACAAGTGCCACGTCCTAAAATTAGTATACAAAGATAATGAGAGGGGACTTTGGACTTTTTAGGCACACTAATACAAAGTAGTTTACAAAAAAGTATTTTATTGGTTGAAAAAACATATAAAATGCAATTAAAAACCACAAAACAATCTTGATGCATAGATATTCAAAAAAGTTTGCCACTGTACAAAGCCATACAAATATATACAAAACCCGGAAAACTGGACATCAATTCAAAGTAGAAATCCGAGCGTGTGGCTGGACAGTAGACATACAATAAATGTTTCGACTAGAGACTCTGCTCAACATGTTGCGCATGTCTTCACGCTTCTTCAGGAGCAAAGATTATTGGGGTATATAGTGTAGCTCAAGCTATCAATAATTGTGTAAAATATAGTTATTGGGACAGGGACAGCCTGGGATTGTAGTTAAAAGGTACGCGGTGGCCAGATTTAGCATAGGTATAATGCTTGCCAACTGAAAGGTGACGTTAAGAGAATTGAGCTTGAAGGCTAGGGTAATTGAAGGTAGAAAAATCTTAATTGGAATACTATTAAATAGCAGAAATCCATCATGTAGGAATACAACAAAGTATTTTGGATATAGGTATACAGGGGGCCTTCCAGGAGGTGAGCCAAGGACAGTGGGGATAGGGGATGGGAGGGAATGGAGAGGGAATGAGCAAACGTCTCAGAAGTAGTAAATGAAGCAAGCTGGACTTAACCAACGACCGTCAGTGGTATCACCTGTAACAGAATATATAAATACTTTGTTGGATTCCTACATTATGGATTTCTGCTATTTAATAGTATTCCAATTGAGATTTTTCTACCTTCAATTACCCTAGCCTTCCAGCTCAATTCTCTTAACGTCACCTTTCAGTTAGCAAGCATTATACCTATGCTAAATCTGGACACCGCGTACCTTTTTACTACAATCCCAGGCTGTCCCTGTTCCAATAACTATATTTTACACAATTGATAGCTTGAGCTACACTATATACCACAATAATCTTTGCTCCTGAAAGAGCGTGAAGACACGCGCAACATGTTGAGCATAGTCTCTAGTTGAAACAATTATTGTATGTTCACTGTCCAGCCGCACCCTCGGATTTCTACTTACTTTGAATTGATGTCCAGTTTTCCGGGTTTTGTATATATTTGTATGGCTTTGTACAGTGGAAAACTTTATTGAATATCTATGCATCAAGATTGTTTTGTGGTTTTTAATTGCATTTTATATGTTTTTTCAACCAATAAAAGACTTTTTTGTAAATTACTTTGTATTACCCGGTTTCCCCGAAAATAAGACCTAGCGTGATTGTCGGTGATGGCTGCAATATAAGCCCTACCCCCCAAAAAAGCCCTAGTTAAAGTCCTTGTAGGTCTTATTTTCAGGGTAGGGCTTATTTTCGGGGAAACAGGGTAGGGCTTATTTTGCAGCCATCACTGACAATCACGCTAGGTCTTATTTTCGGGGAAACAGGGTACTGTGCCTAAAAAGTCCAAAGTCCCCTCTCATTATCTTTGTACACATAACATACCAGTGCTTTGAGGCAGGGGAAGCTCTCTTAAGGATGTGGCAGACGGCTTGCCGGCCCGCTCCTCACCAACCAGCTAATGTTAAAGACGACAGTGGCTGATGGCTCCAAAATTCGCAGCTGAACCACATCTAAAATCGCAACTAAACAGCCGCTTTGGAAATTTGCAGTGAAAACCAAGCAGAAATTTACACCGGACCTGTGTAAACCTAGCCTTAGTAGGCACTTCCCTTTCTCCCTTGTGAGCCAGTTACTTAGCAGAAGAACACCATAGGAGAATGGCTGAGGAAATTGAAGCACAACTACCACCAGCCACCAAACATAATCCATCAAAGAACATCCAGTAGTACTTTGGGCAGAGGTCACCTTTAAGAACATAATGAAATAACATGACCCCCATATACATTAGTTACCTGAACATGGCAATCAGCAGATTCAGCAAGAGGATGTTAGCAACAAGCAAGAAAACAACCAGAAGCAAAATCACAAGCCAGTTGGCAAAAGTGTTGGGGCATGGGGGTAACTCTTCATTCATGATAGCCACAGGGTCATCTGTGCAGTTGTCAATTGCAAACTTTCCAGCTGCAAAAACAAAAAAAAATTATATATATATATATATATATATATATATATATATATATATATATATATTATACCATTTACCTGTACATTATACCACAGTTGTTCGTTTTAGTCCATAACATAATCATGTACCATGTATCATGCGACAATCAGGGATTCCCTCACTTTGGAGGGGCTTCTTCTCTCTTCCGGTTTTGGCTATGGGACAGGAGGTGAAAGAAATCTCCCCAATGGGACATATATGTCAAAAAATTGACAGGAGTAAAGATACTTATATTTTTCAATATGAAGGTCTAGGGATTACCCTGACGAACAGCAGGTCTCGAAACCCGTTGAGCATATGTGCACGATACTTTCTATACAAGTTTTTTTTTTAACACGCCAGCACGATTAGTGCTTATATATACACACACAGAGATAGTCATCTTGTTGTAAAACGATGGTAGATGTGATAATTTTGGGCATTAGTGGATTTTATCATTGCTCTAATAAGTTTTGCTATGGTTCTTATAAAATAAAGTGTTGTTCTTTGGGACTTTAAAAATCCCTGTCACCCATCATAACTCGGTTTTATGAAAATATTTTTGGGATGGTACCGATTTACTCTCAAAACAAAACTCACTCTAATTGTTTGACATTTTGCCACTCAACCACAGTATAGTTATGGTGCCTTGCAAAAGTATTCACCCACCTTGGCATTTTTCGTGTTTTGTTGCCTCACAACCTGGAATTAACATGATTTGTTTGAGGATTTGCATCATTTAACCCAGGGCTTGACAAATTTGCTTGGAATCTAGGAGCCAGCTAAAAAAGTTAGGAGCCAGGTTTTTTTTTTTTTTTTTTTTTTTTAAACGACCGACAAAGCTTTATTTTCAATATAAAAATTAACCAATCTTAAATTTACACAGAGACGACTAGAACGAATGTGACTGCTTTTATTTCCTGCCATGCAGGGACACAAGACCACCATATCCCCGCTAAGGGTCCAATCAGGTCCGCCTGAAAAACTGACAGGCGAACCTGATCAGACAGCCCGTGTAAAGGGGCCAAGCAGGGAGATGACAAATAATAAATTCATTTTAATTAACCACTTCCTTCCCGCAGGACGACTATATACGTCCTGTCTTTGAAGAGAAATACCATTGTTATGGTAGCAGCTAGCTACCATAACCCCGGTATCTTCTTCAAGAGCCGGCGGTTCTCTTTCAGATAAAAGTGGTCTCTGCAGCAGATTCGCAGCGAGATCACTTTTATCGGCGGCAGGAGAGGGCCCCCCCTACTGCCGCTCTCCGGTGCCCTTCACTGCTTACCGTGGCCGTCGGTAACGGCGGAGGCGATCCGGATCTGTCCCTGGCCTGACATGGAGACGAGTGAGAGGAAGATGGCCCCCCCGCCCATCTCCGAGTCATTGCAGGGCGGAAGCCACGTCAAAGCTCTTGAAGGGACATTTTATTATTTTTTTTTCAAATGACAATTTTTTTATTTTTTTTTTAATGCATTTTAGTGTAAATATGAGATCTGAGGTCTTTTTGACCCCAGATCTCATATTTAAGAGGACCTGTCATGCTTTTTTTCTATTACAAGGGATTTTTACATTCCTTGTAATAGGAATAAAAGTGACTTTTTTTTTTTTTTTTTTAAAGAACAGTGAAAAAATAAAGGTTAAAATAAATAAGAAAAAAAAATAAATTTTTAAATATGCCCCATCCCTTGTAATAGAAATAAAAGTGACACCATTTTTATTTTTTTTAAAAAACAGTGTAAAAATAAAATATATAAGAAAAAATAATAATTTTTTAAAATGCGCCCCGTCCCGCCGAGCTCGCTTGCAGAAGCGAACGCATATGTGAGTAGCACCCGCACATGAAAACGATGTTCAAACCACACATGTGAGGTTTCGCCACGATCGGTAGAGCGAGAGCAATAATTCCAGCCTTAGACCTCCTCTGTAACTCAAAACATGCAACCTGTAGAATTTTTTAAACGTCACCTATGGAGATTTTGAAGGGTAAAAGTTTGTCGCCATTCCACGAGCGGACGAAATTTTGAAGCGTGACATGTTGGGAATCAATTTACTCGGCGTAACATTATCTTTCACAATATAAAAAAAATTGGGCTAACTTTACTGTTTTCTTATATTTTAATTAAAAAAAGTATTTTTTCCCAAAAAAGTGCGCTTGTAAGTCCGCTGCGCAAATACGGTGTGACAAAGTATTTTAATGACCGCCATTTTATTCTCTAGGATGTTAGAATAAAAAATATATATAATGTTTGGGGGTTCTAAGTAAAGGGAAGGAGATGAGCGGGCAGTGAAAACAGGTAGGGAAAGCTCCATTAGCATTGGTGGATGTCTTGTCATACCAACGGCCACCACCAGAGGGCGCCCGATTGCAGAAGGAACCATAGGACTGCAGTAGGCCGCAAAGCCGGGGCCTCAATTAACGGCGCGGCCCAACGCGATCGCGCCGGGAGGGGGGGGGGGGTGTCGAACGGACACAGGATACTCCAGCTGTGCTGCCCCAGGCGCCAGGTCGCTAATTCTAGTCGCAAATGCGACCTGGCGCCCGGGGTTTGTCGAGCCCTGATTTAACCACTTGACGACCGCCTCACGCTGATATACGTCAGCAGAATGGCACGGGCAGGCAAAATCACGTACCTGGTACGCGATTGCCTTCCCGCGGGCGGTGGGTCCGATCGGACCCCCCCCCGGTGCCTGAGGCGGTCACCTTTGGTCTGGCAGCGATTAGAGATGAGGGGGAGGCCATCCGATCATGCCCCCCCCCTCGCGATGCTCCCAGCCAATGAGATTCTTCCCCTGCCTCTGTGTAGTACACAGAGGCAGGGGATGTGATGTCATCTCTCCTCGGCTCGGCAGTTTCCGTTCCGGCGCCGAGGAGAGAAGACTGAAATGTGAGTGCACAACACACACACACACATCACAGTAGAACATGCCAGGCACACATAACACCCCCCTTTACCCCCCCGATCACCCCTCCCCCTCCCTGTCGCACTGACACCAAGCAGTTTTTTTTTTTTTTTTTATGATTACTGCATGGTGTCAGTTTGTGACAGTTACTGCGGTAGGGCAGTTAGTATTAGCCCCCTGTAGGTCTAGGGTACCCCCCTAACCCCCCTAATAAAGTTTTAACCCCTTGATCACCCCGTCGCCAGTGTCGCTAAGCGATCATTTTTCTGATCGCTGTATTAGTGTCACTGGTGACGCTAGTTAGGGATGTAAATATTTAGGTTCGCCTTCAGCGTTTTATAGCGACAGGGACCCCCATATACTATCTTATAAATGTTTTAACCCCTTGATTGCCCCCTAGTTAACCCTTTCACCACTGATCACCGTATAACTTATGGGTGACGCTGGTTAGTTCGTTTATTTTTTATAGTGTCAGGGCACCCGCCGTTTATTACCTAATAAAGGTTTAGCCCCCTGATTGCCCAGCGGTAATATGCGTCACCCCAGGCAGCGTCAGATTAGCGCCAGTACCGCTAACACCCACGCACGCACCGTACACCACCCTTAGTGGTATAGTATCTGAACGGATCAATATCTGATCCGATCAGATCTAGTGCAGTATCGATCGATCACTGTCACTTACAAAACACTAAACGCATAACTGCAGCATTCGCAGAGTCAGGCCTGATCCCTGCGATCGCTAACAGTTTTTTTGGTAGCATTTTGGTGAACTGGTAAGCACCAGCCCCAAGCAGCATCAGGTTAGCGCCAGTAGCTCTAACACTCACGCACGCACCGTACACCTCCTTTAGTGGTATAGTATCTGAACGAATCAATATCTGATCCGATCAGATCTATACTAGCGTCCCAGCAGTTTAGAGTTCCCAAAAACGCAGTGTTAGCGGGATCAGCCCAGATACCTGCTAGCACCTGCGTTTTGCCCCTCCGCCCGGCCCAGCCCAGCCCACCCAAGTGCAGTATCGATCGATCACTGTCACTTACAAAACACTAAACACATAACTGCAGCGTTCGCAGAGTCAGTCCCTGTGATCGCTAACAGTTTTTTTGGTAGCGTTTTGGTGAACTGGCAAGCACCAGTGGCCTAGTACACCCCAGTCGTAGTCAAACCAGCACTGCAGTAACACTTGGTGACGTGTCGAGTCCCATAAGTGCAGTTCAAGCTGGTGAGGTGGCAAGCACAAGTAGTGTCCCGCTGCCACCAAAAAGACAAACACAGGCCCGTCGTGCCCATAGTGCCCTTCCTGCTGCATTCGCCAATCCTAATTGGGAATCCACCACTTCTGCAGCGCCCGTACTTATATATATATATAAAATAAAAAAAAGTTGTCGTTTTTATTGTTCTCTCTCTCTATTGTTCTGCTCTTTTTTACTGTATTCTATTCTGCAATGTTTTATTGTTATTATGTTTTATCATGTTTGCTTTTCAGGTATGCAATTTTTTATACTTTACCGTTTACTGTGTTTCATTGTTAACATTTTTTTTGTCTTCAGGTACGCCATTCACGATTTTGAGTGGTTATACCAAAATGATGCCTGCAGGTTTAGGTATCATCTTGGTATCATTCTTTTCAGCCAGCGGTCGGCTTTCATGTAAAAGCAATCCTAGTGGCTAATTAGCCTCTAGACTGCTTTTATAAGCAGTGGGAGGGAATGCCCCCCCCCACCGTCTTCCGTGTTTTTCTCTGGCTCTCCTGTCTCAACAGGGAACCTGAGAATGCAGCCGGTGATTCAGCCAGCTGACCATAGAGCTGATCAGAGACCAGAGTGGCTCCAAACATCTCTATGGCCTAAGAAACCAGAAGCTACGAGCATTTCATGACTTAGATTTCGCCGGATGTAAACAGCGCCATTGGGAAATTGGGAAAGCATTTTATCACACCAATCTTGGTGTGGTCAGATGCTTTGAGGGCAGAGGAGAGATCTAGGGTCTAAGACCCCAATTTAAAAAAAAAAAAAAAAAAAAAAAAAAAAAAAAAAAGAGTACCTGTCACTACCTATTGCTATCATAGGGGATATTTACATTCCCTGAGATAATAAAAATGATTTTAAAAAAAAAATGAAAGGAACAGTTTAAAAATAAGATAAAAAAGCAAAAAAATAATAAAGAAAAAAAAAAAAAATAAAAAAAAAGCACCCCTGTCCCCCCCTGCTCTCGCGCAAAGGCGAACAACGCAAGCGTCGGTCTGGCGTCAAATGTAAACAGCAATTGCACCATGCATGTGAGGTGTCACCTTGAACGTCAGATCGAGGGCAGTAATTTTAGCAGTAGGCCTCCTCTGTAAATCTAAAGTGGTAACCTGTAAAGGCTTTTAAAAATGTATTTAGTTTGTGCGCAATTTTAAAGCATGTCATGTTTGGTATCCATGTACTCGGCCTAAGATCATCTTTTTTATTTCATCAAACATTTGGGCAATATAGTGTGTTTTAGTGCATTAAAATTTAAAAAAGTGGGTTTTTTCCCCAAAAAATGCGTTTGAAAAATCGCTGCGCAAATACTGTGTGAAAAAAAAAAAAAAAATGAAACACCCACCATTTTAATCTGTAGGGCATTTGCTTTAAAAAAAATATATAATGTTTGGGGGTTTAAAGTAATTTTCTTGCAAAAAAAATTTTTTTTCATGTAAACAAAAAGTGTCAGAAAGGGCTTTGTCTTCAAGTGGTTAGAAGAGTGGGTGATGTGTGACATAAGCTTCTAAATGTTGTGCATAAAAAGCCAGGACAGTTCAAAACCCCCCAAATTACCCCATTTTGGAAAGTAGACACCCCAAGCTATTTGCTGAGAGTCATGTCGAGTCCATGGAATATTTTATATTGTGACACAAGTTGCGGGAAAGACACATTTTTTTTTTTTTGCACAAAGTTGTCACTAAATGATATATTGCGCAAACATGCCATGGGAATATGTGAAATTACACCCCAAAATATATTCTGTTGCTTCTTCTGAGTACGGGGGTACCACGTGTGAGACTTTTTGGGAGCCTAGCCGCGTACGGGACCCCGAAAACCAAGCACCGCCTTCAGGCTTTCTAAGGGCGTAAATTTTTGATTTCACTCTTCACTGCCTATCACAGTTTCGGAGGCCATGGAATGCCCAGGTCGCACAAAACCCCCCCAAATGACCCCATTTTGGAAAGTAGACACCCCAAGCTATTTGCTGAGAGGTATAGTGAGTATTTTGCAGACCTCACTTTTTGTCACAAAGTTTTAAAACTTGAAAAAAGAAAAAAATAGGATTTTTTAAAACAGCTTACCTGTAAAATCCTTTTCTTTCGAAGGACATCACGGGACACAGAGCCACAGTAATTACTGATGGGTTACATAGGTATCACTGGTGATTGGACACTGGCACACCCTATCAGGAAGTTCAACCCCCTATATAATCCCTCCCTCTTGCAGGGATACCTCAGTTTTGTAGCCAAGCAATATAGTGTATTAGAAGAGGGGCGGGATCTCTGTGTCCCGTGATGTCCTTCGAGGACCCTGTACCGCTGCCTGCAGCACACTACGCCCAAAGGCGATATCCTCATGCCTTCTCACATCCACCTGATAGAATCTGGTAAATGTATGGACTGAAGACCAGGTTGCGGCCTTGCAGATTTGAGCCATAGAGGCCCGGTGATGCACTGCCCAAGAAGCACCAATAGCCCTTGTGGAATGTGCCCTGATCTGAAACGGAGGAATCTTCTGTTTCAAACCGTAAGCTTGAATGATCAATTGTCAAATTCATTTAGAAATGGTAGCTTTTGACGCTGCCTGTCCTCTATTGGGACCCTCTGGCAGCACAAGCAAAACATCAGTCTTGCAGATCTGAGCAGTTGCCCCTAGATAGGCCTTAACTGCTCTTACTACATCCAACGAATGTAGAGATCTCTCTTCCGGAGAACAGTGATCTGGAAAAAAGGAAGGTAGAACAATGTCTTGGTTTCAATGAAAATCAGAAACCACCTTCGGTAAAAAAACTAGGATGAGGGCGTAGTACCACTCTATCCTTGTGTATAATCAAATAAGGCTCCTTACAGGAAAGAGCTGCTAATTCTGATACTCTTCTAGCAGAAGAGATGGCCACCAGAAAAATTAACTTCCTTGTCAACAAGACCAAAGGAATCTGACTTATTGGTTCAAAAGGCTGTTTCTGTAACACAGCCAGGACCAAGTTCAAGTCCCAGGGGTTTAGGGGCGCTTTAACCGGAGGATTAAGACGCATCACCCCCTGCATAAAGTTTCGGACCAAAGAATGCGAAGCAAGTGGCCACTGAAATAATACTGATAAAGCAGAGACCTGGCCCTTGATGGTACTCAAGGCCAGCTTCATCTCTAATCCTAATTGTAGAAAATCAAGAATTCTACCTATGACATATTTCCTGGGATGCCAACCTCTGAATTCACACCAGGTTATATAAGCTATCCAGACTCTATGATAAATCATCCTGGAAGCTGGCTTCCTTGCATTAATCAAGGTAGATATGACAGGACCTGAGAAGCCCACGACTCTTCAGAACGTGGGTCTAAATAGCCAAACCATCAAATTTAGCGTTTGTAAGGCAGGATGGAACACTGGACCTTGAGATAACAGGTCTGGGCGTACCGGTAGGGTCCACGGGGAACCTACCGTCATCCTTACTATTTCTGCATACCAAGTCCTTCTGGGCCAAGCGGGGGCCACCAGAAGTACCGACTTCCTTTCCTGCCTGATCCTGCGAAGGAGACGTGGTAATATCAGAATAGGTGGGAATGCGTAAATAAGTGAAAACTGATGCCACAGAATCACCAACGCATCCGTCCCGCATGCAAGAGGATCTTTTGTCCCTGCCACAAATCTGTCTATCTTTTTGTTGAATCGGGATGCAAAGATATCTACATCTGGAACCCCCCATCTTTGGCATATGGCCAAAAGACGTCGGGATGCAGAGACCATTCCCCTGGAGGTAACTGCTGGCGACTTAGATAGTCCGCCTGCCAATTCTCTATTCCCGGGATGAAAACTGCCGATATGCATGGCACATGCATCTCTGCCCAGACTAAGATCTGGTTCACCTCCTTTTGAACAGCTCGGCTCCGGGTGCCTCCCTGATGATTGACATAAGCCACTGCTGTGGCATTGTCAGACTGGATCCTGACCGGACAACCCTGTAGCCTGATAGTCCAGGCTTTTAGAGCTAGATGTATCACCCGTATCTCCAGAATGTTGATGGGTAAGGTCCTCTCTGTCTTGGACCATACCTCTTGGACCGCAGCCTGTTCCAGAACTGCTCACCAACCTGACAGACTGGCATCTGTTGTTACCACCGTCCAGGTAACCGGTAGAAAGGATTTCCCCTTCTTCAGGTTTTCGGGTATGAGCCACCAATTGAGGCTCTGACGCACCGCATGCGACAGGTGCATCGGAAAGTCTAATGCCTGAACTTTCTTGTTCCAGGTCAACAGAATACTGTGTTGCAGCATTCTTGAGTGAAACTGAGCATAGGGAACTGCTTCGAATGAAGACACCATCTTCCCTAGTAGCCTCATACAAAGGCGGACTGAGGGACCCTTCTTGGTCCTTACTGCCAGAATCAGCTCTCTTAAAGCAGCGATCTTTGCCTGGGGTAGAAATATTTTCTCCTGGCTTGTATCTATAATCAGACCTTAATACTCCAGTCTTCTTACTTGTTTTAGGAAAGACTTTTCTAAGTTGAGGATCCAACCCAGGTGTTCTAGACTGTGGTCCTCAAGTTTCCATTCAAAGAGGCTACCGACTGGTCTATCAAGAGCAGGTCGTCTAGGTATGCTATGACAGCTATACCCCGAGCCCTTAATCTGGCCAGAGGAGGAGCCAAGATCCTTGTGAACACTCGAGGTGCAGTGGCTATCCCAAAAGGCAGAGTCACAAACTGGAAATGGCGCCCTCCTACCTCGAAGCGCAGAAACTTCTGATGAGCAGGAAAAATGGTCACATGCAGATATGCATCTCTGATGTCTATTGATGCCAGAAATTCTCCTCCCTGCAGGGTGGGAACTACTGTTCGAATTGATTCCATGCGGAAGGATTGAATCCTTAGGAATCAGTTCAGATCCCTTAAATCCAGAATGGGTCTGACATCCCCATTTGGCTTTTGGACTGTAAAAAGGTTGGAATAGAAGTCCAATCCCTAGTCCTTTGCGGGAACTATCATAATGACCTCCTGCGACAAAAGTCGCTCTAACGCTAGAAGGAGCGACTGCTTCTTCTCTGGGGACACTTGATCTGAGGAACTGAGGAGAGGGGAATTCCTGAAACTCCAGCTTGTACCCTAAGGTTACCGTGGAGATTACCCATCTGTCCTGGAAATCCTCCTGCCAGAGCTCTGAGAACTGTCGCAGTCTTCCCCCCACTCGAGTGAGCGGGGGCGCCCCCTCATGCAGAGGTCTTAGTGTTTTGCCTAGTAGGCTTCTTCCCCCAGGACTTCTTTTGTCCCTGGGGTTGACTCTTGTCTCTGGACCCCGATGGAGGCGGCCGTCGAGACTGCCTGGAGGCTGAAGCCCCCGGCGCTGGGAAAAGAGTCCGTTTGAAAGAGGGACGCTTACTCTTCTTCTTGACAGGTAAGAGAGTGCTTTTCCCACAAGAGATTCTCTTGATATAGTTATCAAAGTCCTCTCCAAACAACCTTGCACCACGAAATGGAAACCCAAACAGTAGCTTCTTACATGGCGCTTCGGCTGACCAATTTTTCAACCATAGGATTCTACGTATATGCACCAACTCCAGTGAAAGACGGGAGGTTTGCACGATAGAATCTCTAATGGCGTCAACCACAAAGCATAAGGCCGTTGGAAGGTTAGCAAACCCCTGGGCCTGCTGTTCAGGTAATACTTTGATGACCTGCTTAACATGGTCTCTTAAGTATTGACAGACTCCAATCGCTGCTACTGCAGGTTGGGCCACTGATCCTGCTAAGGAGAAAACATCCTTCAATAGGGATTCCATCCTTTTATCTACAGGATCCCTGAGCATTTGAGCATTGTCTACAGGACAAGTCAGGCTATTATTTAATGAGGAAATGGCGGCATCAATAGCCGGTATTCCCCACATTTTAATAAACTTTTCTTCCATCGGATAAAGTGTTGAAAACTTTTTCGGCGGAAAAAAACGTTTGTCTGGGTGATCCCACTCAGAATAAATGAGCTTTTCAAGTAAAGTATGAACAGGAAAAGCATGTGCTGCTTGGAAAGGTTTCAGTGACCCCAAAGCAGAAGAGGATTCTTTAGCAGTTTCAGGTATGGGCAACTTAAATGTGGAGCGGACCAATCCAGTGAGGATCTGCACTAAGACTTTCTCCTCTTGGGAAGTCGCAGAGGGTCCCTCTCCACCTGATTCCTCTGAAGAGGAATCATCCGTCCCATCCCGATCCTCTGAAAGGGATTCGTCTCCTTTATCCCAGAGCTCCTCTTCCTGAGAGTCTTGGGGAACAGAGGAAGGCCTAGTGCGTTTTCTTCCACTGAGTGAAGACTTAATCACGGCCATTAATCTTTCCTCTAGACCAATAATGGTTGAGGAAAAAACCTCTTGTGTAATATATACAGGGGCTGAAGTGCCAGAAGCAGGTGTAGCCCCTGACCCCAACGGCTCTCCCTGGCTAGCCGTCCCTGGCCCATCAGGGGGGGGAGGATGCTGCTGACAGGGGGCCCTCAGAACCTGAACGAGATCCCCTAGTGTCTCTGGTTCCTGGGGTGCTTGAACCTCTTCTACCCATAGTGCAAAGCAACAAGGTGTGAGGTATACAAATGAACACTGCCTGCTGAGCGATGTAGTCTGGCTAAAAGCCTTGCTACCCAATGCTCAGTCTGGTGTTACTTCAGTAAATGCTGCCTAGGAGAATGCCTGTGTCCCACCTAACATGCGACCGTCAGCTCTGTGTCTCTCAAAAGGCTGTGTGCACCTGTACAGAGTGCCTTTAATAGCCTGCAGCTGGCCCGAGTGGGAGTCTAAGCACCTGTGCTGACGTCTCGCCCACCCCCTCGAGTTTTGAAAAAAACGAGCGCTTCCCGCGCTGGCCGACTCTCCTGTCATGCTTCTGGAGGAAGGCTGGGGGAGGAGGGAGAGAGGCTGGTAGTAAGATCTGCCTGAACGGCTATGGTCAGAGATGGTGGCCTGAGGCCGCAGAGCCCGAGTGGTATAACCACTTTCTAGACCCCTGTGGCCCCTCTCTAGCCTGGGGGGAACATTCAAACATGAGAAATCCCCCCTTCCATCTTACCTTTGCAGCCAGCCTGAGACGCTGAGAAAAAACATGTGCAGCGATGAACACTGAGACAGTCAGCATGTGAAGGTTTGTGCTCTTGGCCTGCCCCCGGTGGTCACAATAGGCATAGCATGCATTTACCTTAAAGGCGAAACCTACTAGAATCAGAAAATTCTGTGGAATCTCCTCTTACCTTATCCAGCCACAGGGTTCAGTTTACACAGACCCAATCTTCACCTCTCACGGTGGGCTCCGTTTGAAAAAAACGTCAGAGACTGGGGCCCCCTATGGATAGGGGGATCCTACAGTTCTGGGACCGTAAAGCACCCTGCCAGAAATTAGGAAGTTTAAAGCCATTTTCTGATCTGCGGGGTCCAGCTCTCTAAAAAGAGAAGCGTTACGGGTAAAACCTTGTTTCTTCGGACACGAGGCCCGGGTACCATTCAATTCGGCCATGAAAAGACACTTTGAATGGATATGGTTCGCCTGGCTTGCCCCAGTATAGGATATAGGATATTCCCTTTGGAGCTCAGCACAGGACATCTTTACACGTCCATCACCTAAGACACTGGCATAAAAACTGAGGTATCCCTGCAAGAGGGAGGGATTATATAGGGGGTTGAACTTCCTGATAGGGTGTGCCAGTGTCCAATCACCAGTGATACCTATATAACCCATCAGTAATTACTGTGGCTCTGTGTCCCGTGATGGTCGAGAAAGAAAAAAATGTTTTTTCTTGTCTTTCTTCATTTTCAAAAACAAATTAACTGCAAAATACTCACCATGTCTCTCTGCAAATAGCTTGGGGTGTCTACTTTCCAAAATGGGGTCATTTGGGGGGGGGGGGGGTTGTGCCACCTGGGCATTCCATGGCCTCCGAAACTGTGATAGGCAGTGAAGAGTGAAATCAAAAATTTACACCCTTAGAAATCCTGAAGGCGGTGATTGGTTTTCGGGGCCCCGTACGCGGCTAGGCTCCCAAAAAGTCCCACACATGTGGTATCCCCGTACTCAGGAGAAGCAGCTGAATGTATTTTGGGGTGCAATTCCACATAGGCCCATGGCCTGTGTGAGCAATATATCATTTAGTGACAACTTTTTGTAAATATTTTTTTTTTTTTGTCATTATTCAATCACTTGGGACAAAAAAAATAAATATTCAATGGGTTCAACATGCCTCTCAGCAATTTCCTTGGGGTGTCTACTTTCAAAAATGGGGTCATTTGAGGGGGGTTTTGTACTGCCCTGCCATTTTAGCACCTCAAGAAATGACATAGGCAGTCAAACTAAAAGCTGTGTAAATTCCAGAAAATGTACCCTAGTTTGTAGACGCTATAACTTTTGCGCAAACCAATAAATATACGCTTATTGACATTTTTTTTTACCAAAGACATGTGGCCGAATACATTTTGGCCTAAACGTATGACTAAAATTGAGTTTATTGGATTTTTTTTATAACAAACAGTAGAAAATATTTTTTTTTCAAAATTTTCGGTCTTTTTTCGTTTATAGCGCAAAAAATAAAAGCGGCAGAGGTGATCAAATACCATCAAAAGAAAGCTCTATTTGTGGGAAGAAAAGAACGCAAATTTCGTTTGGGTACAGCATTGCATGACCGCGCAATTAGCAGTTAAAGCGATGCAGTGCCAAATTGGAAAAAGTCCTCTGGTCCTTAAGCAGCATAATGGTCTGGTCCTTAAGTGGTTAATGTACAGAACATGCCCACAACTTTGAAGATTTTTTTTTATTTTTTTATTGTGAAGCAAACAAGTAGGACAAAATAACAGAAAAAGTCAGTGTGCATAACTATTCACCCCCCTAAAGTCAATACTTTGTAGAGCCACCTTTTTGGCTATCACAGCTCCAAGTCGCTTTGGATAGGTCTCTCTCTATGAGCTTGCCACATCTTACTACTAGGATTTTTGCCCATTCGTACTTACAAAACTTCCAGCTCCTTCAAGTTGGATGGTTTGCGCTTGTGGACAGCAATCTAATGCCCCGTACACACGGTCGGTTTTTCCGATGGAAAATGTCCGATCAGAGCGTGTTGTCGGACATTCCGACCGCGTGTGCGCTCCATCGGACATTTTCCATCGGATTTTCCGACACACAAAGTTTGAGAGCAGGCTATAAAATTTTCCGACAACAAAATCCGATTGAGTCAATCCCGACCGTGTGTGGCCATTTGACGTGCCACGCATGCTCAGCAGGAATTCCGAGACGGAACAGCTCGGTCTGGTAAAATTAGCGTTCGGAATGGATACAACACTTTCGTCACGCTGCAATGTTAAAAATAGTTGAATGCAGCGCACTCTATTCTTATTTATAATGTGAGAAGAATGAAGTAGTTTTGCTGCTCATATTCACAGACTTCTCACAAACGTATTTCTTTATTAATTATTGGGATTCCCTCAATATATTTACATTTGTCACATCTGACCAAATTTTTTTGGGGTTGTTTTTAAATATTTTATGTTTTTTTCAAGGCTGTTTTTTTTTTTTTTTTGTGTTTTACTCCATAATATTTCTGTGTGCGTTTTGTGTCAAGTTACCACAACACCATTGATATCTTGTATTATTTAATCTCAAGGAGATTGCCTGGTGTTGGTGTCTCTTGTTAATTTCACATTGTATTTTTGAAATGTACCTGCCTCCTCACAAACTGTCCTTTTTTAAGGAAAACACACATAGGCGAGTATAATTGAAACAAAAATTCCTTTATTAAGGGCTCACAACCAAAGAGGGAGGCAACGCAGAAACAGTTGAAATTGGCAAAGCCTTTGACCCCCAGGGCACACATCAATTCTTTACCAGCAAAATTGGTGGCCTGAGGAGTCCATATCTAAGGGAGTGCAGTCTGGTCCCGAAGTCCCAGAGATCCGGAAAGCAGAAGATGACATCTGTGTCCCCAGGCTGTGGTACTACAAGAGGCTGCATCTTTTGCCAGACCAGACTGAACCCAGTCCATCACTCTCTGGTCTTCCTTAGATGCTTCCTTCCACGCTGTGGCTCTGGTGTGGGAGATGTGCCAGGAGGAGGAGTAGGACCTTGAGGAGTAGGAGGAGTAGGACCTGGAGGAGGAGGACCGTGTGTGAGGTCACAAATGTGGGTAGCACATGTTATTTGGCCCCTCAACCCCTTATTGAGAGCTTCCAAAATTAGGAACTCACACAGGAGTCGTTGGCCCTCCTCCATCTGCATCATTTTGCAGGCAGTTATGCCAGCAAAGTCCTCCTCCACAGTGTGGGGGGTTCTCAGGGCCTCTGTAGCCTTCCAAAAGAGGCCTATGGCAGCCTCCTCCAGTTTACTCCTCTTCCTGGCACTTTCTCTTTGCAGGTGTAGGGGAGGGACCTGCATATCAGGCAGCCTGATTGGCCCAGCCACCTCCTGGCTGAGACTTCCCTGTGTATGAAAAAGGGACATGGTTTTAGTTTTTGCTTCATCAATCACAATCGTAAATTAGTAGTACTCCAAACTAACATCTATTTAACATCATTGATTGGACAAGCAGAAATATTTAGAGGAATGCTATACCTGGTTCAATCTGGGCTCCTCCACATGTTGCTGCCTGGGGGGCCCAGGTTGGGCATCAGAAGCCTCAGCTGGGAAGGAAGGAAGCGTGGAAGGAAGCCTGGAAGGAAGCCTGGAGAGTGATGGGCCGGGTTCAGTCTGACCTGCCAGAAAATGCACCCTGTCATAGTACCACAACCTGGGGAGATAGATGTCATCTGCTGCTCCGGATCTCGGGGAATCCGTGACTTTCTTGCGCTCCCTTAGATAAGTGCTCCTCAGGCCACCAATTAGAACCTTTAAATAGATGAGGTCTGCCGTGGGGATCACCGTCTTCACAAATTCCAACAAACTATCCAGCGCTGCCTTCCTCTTTGTTTGGTTCTTATAATGTGGGTGGTTTATCTGCCACAGACAAGGCAGCTCCCTGTACATATCAATGAATATGGCCATAAATTCATCCTCTCTAAAGATATCCATTTTCACTGCAAGACACAACACAAGACAAACCCTAATGTCAGCCTAAAGTCTACTAAACTTGTGCAAATACAGGCCTCAATGTAGAAGCAGTATAGGCCCAATGTAAAATCTTACCTTCGCAATCACGATCGGCACCTCCGTTACCCCTTCCTCCGCTCACAGATCGTACGTACTACGCACGCGCGTTACGCTTTATAGACACTGCGCATGTGTGAAACTCCGCCCGCCCCTGATGTTCTTTCTAGTCTATTCCCCGCCCCTTCTCGTTCGGCGCAGTGGGGGAAGAGCACATGGCGGAAACACAGCAGGTGTCTGATAATTACACCAACGAGGAGGAGGAGGAGGAGGAAAGCCCGGAGCATGAAACGTCCCGATCCAGGAGACGATATAAGGCATCAAATATGTCCTTTGGGGAGATGTTGGAGATGGTCCACATCCTGAAGAAGGTCGACTATGACGGGAAGTATGGACCTTACCCCAACCCCAATGTCAGAAAGGCCAAGATAATGGCGAAAGTAGTCAAGAGTCTGCACCGGAATTTCGGGGTACGACGATCGAAAGATCAGCTCAGGAAACGGTGGTCGGACCTCAAATTAAGAGAACACGAGCAGTACAGAAAGATCCGGAGAGTGCTGCAAAAAAGTAAGTAGCTGTGCTGTGTTCCTATTCTTTATGTTTATTACGTTCGTGCTGCTCCATGTGCTTTTCTTAATAACGGTTATCCAGTTTAAAATGGCAACTTTCATGTTCATGGGCACATTATTTGTTCGTATCAAACATAGTTCGTTTGGCCATATGCAATTGCCATCATTTTTTGGGGCCTACTTGTGTGAAAAGAATTGGGTGGTGTAGATGTGTTTGTTACTAGAATGAAATGCCAACTAGATTCTGTGTAAGGAGAGGACACTCAGCAGCAGTTTTCACATCTGGACGCTGGAGCACTAGTGTGGGACCCCAGAACACCCTTTTTATTAGGGGGGGTCCCACAAGGGGGGTCTCCATCTGTGAAGCTTGTACAAGACAGGTCTTGTACAAGAAGGCTTGTACAAAACAGGTAAGTATTCAAGCTTGACAAAGGACAATAAAAATGCTACATCTTGGAACTCTGCCAAAATAGACAATTGTACCCCACTTCCAGGCAATGCTTCATATTTATAGTTCTGACATTAAATATCTGTGTGCTAAGTATACCTATTTTTTTTTTTTTACATAGGGGATAAAAGACTCGGAGGACACCTCTCATCCGAGGAGACCACAGACCCCCCCACCTCTGGAAGAAGGTGAAATCCCCCAAAGACAAGAAGAGCAGGAGGAGGAAGACGTGGTGGAAATTGTCACCACAACAGGTGAGTGAGGTAAGAGATGGATGCCGCCATATTTATAATACCTGTTTTTTCTTTTGGTTTCTCTCTTTTTAGGTGATCGTGATGTTGTGGATCCTGATCCTTTCACCTCTGAAAGTGCCCAGATCCTGATCGGGGAGATCATGGGGTGTAATGTTGCATTGGAAAACATCAAGAAAAACATCAATGATGTTCTTCAAAAAAATAAGAACATCATTGATGTTTTAGGGCGAGTTTAAAAGCCCTCCAAATCCCTTTGTTTTTTGGTGTGCTACAATTTTGGAAAATTTTTAAAAAAATATTAGAAAAGCCAAATTTTGAAGATGCACACAGTGTGTCAACATGTGCTATCTGCCATCACGGGAGATCAATGGACGCGTTTTGGGGGTGCAACCCTTCCTCAATAATAAAGTAGTTGTGAGGAAGGGGTTGCACCCCCAAAACATGTCCCTCGATCCCCCATGATGGCAGGTAGCACATGTTGACATTCCTACATTTGTGTGCATCTTCAAAATTTGGCTTTTCCTGGGGTGACTTCACCCCATCTGAACGAAATATCAAACTCAGGTTGTAAATACTTATGTCTGATATTGCCTTCAAGTTCTACCAAATGTGAACTTTGTAAGTTCAAGATTTGTGTCTTTCTTGTTGGATTTAAACATGCCTGTTTACTCTAAAATGGACATTTCTAATTTTTCTAATGTGACCCCAAAAATTGTTATACAACAAACATGTTGGTTTGTTTTAAAAACCTTTTCTAAATGCACATGTGATTGTGCTGGTATTAAAAAGATTGTTAATCAAGATTGTGTGGATTATGGTCTCAACGCTACAAAACTTTTGTTGTGCTCTAATTGGTGTTTTCTGTGACAATGGGTGTTATTTCCTGAGGGGAAATCCACTTTGCACTACAAGTGCAGTTTCAAGTGCACTTGTAGTGCAAAGTGTCTTTGCCTTTAGGAAATAACACCCAACAGTGCTTTGTAAAGTTACACAATCACGCCAATTTCAGGACTCACCACATTTCTCTCAGGGTCAGCTAAAACAAACACAAGCAGGAAATGTCACCAAACCTTGGTTTTATTTATTTTTTTTATTTAAAAAATGTTTTAGACATTGTCTGGCATATTGATGGCCCCCCTACCCGCAAAGAATTCAAGGTATCTTAGCCGGACATCACGGGGACTCAGGGGGGGCAAGCCAGGATGGCCACTTTCAAGCGCCGTCAGGGTTGGTTCATTAGGAATTCCGGCCTCAGGCCCAACTGAGCCAGCATAGTTGGCAGAATGTGTCCGTAAAAAGTTGTGTAGAACACAGCACGCCAGGATAATGTGATTCAGTTTGTACTCCGCCATATGTATGGGTGTAAGAAATAGGCGGAACCGGCTGGCCATGATTCCAAACGTGTTCTCCACCACTCTTCTGGCTCTGGCCAACCGGTAATTAAAAACCCTCTGGTGCGGGGTGAGGGTCCTCATCGGGAATGGCCGGAAGATGGTCCCCCAGCGCAAATGCTTCATCCGCAACGAAGACGAATGGGAGTCCTTCCACATTGTCTTCTGAAGGTGGCAAGTCCAAGCTGCCATTCTGGAGATGCCTGTAAAACTCTGTCTAGGCGATGACTCCAGCATTGGACATCCGGCCATTGTTCCCCACGTCCACATACAGGAACTCATAATTAGCCGATACCACCGCCAACATCACAATACTATTGAACCCCTTGTAGTTGTAATAGTATGACACTGAGTTGGGTGGTGGGACGATGTGGACGTGTTTCCCATCAATTGCACCACCGCAGTTAGGAAAGTCCCACTGCTGGGCAAAGTGGGAGGCCACAGTCTGCCATTCCTGTGGAGTGGAAGGAAACTGTGGAGTCAAAACAAAATCAAAAATTAGTCATTTTGCACATAAACATGGAAAGCAGATTAGACACAAACATTCTTGGCCAACATCAAGCTAACATTTTTATGAGGGAATTTTTTAAGACTAAAGTATAAGGTACACCTATCAGATTCTCTCCCCCCCCCGGGCCATTTCTAACATTATAAGGGGGGGGGGGACTCTGGGACAGGTAACCCTCTCCACTTCATTGAGATATGAATGCCTAAATAAATGCCTAAATAATGGGTATTACTTTGAACAGCCCCTCTTTAGTTAAACTATTGGCAGCCCACTGGACAGGTAAGAAGTGTCATAATACAAAAACACCCAAAAAAAGCCTCTAGCACTCTTCCTGAATTTAAAGCACAAATCACATTTCTAAACATTTTAGGGGGTGTTTGGGGTAAAGCACTACTATCGAGCTGATAAAATACATTGTTAAGTGACTACATGAGGTGAATATAGGGCCCGTACACCATGCTGGGGAGGTAAGTGAAGGCAAATATGTATGAAGGACAAAAAAATAACTACATAAAAATCCAGCATGCATGAGGACAAAGGGCACATTCACAGCATATTACAATCATGGTAATTAGGGAATGAGGAAAGAAATACAATACATTAGCAAACATTAAATACAATAAAATGTGATATTAAAGGATAAAAATCTTACCTTAATATACTCCTTCTGCAGGACCTGGATGATGGCAGAACAGGTCTCTGGGATAATGATCCCAGAGATGCGGGGGAGATGCCTGTCGAGAACTTAAAGTCCTGCAGGCTTCTCCCCGTCGCCAAGTACCGCAGGGTGGCGACTAGCCTCTGCCCTGGAGTGATGGCTTGCCTCATGCAGGTATCCTGCCTGCTAATATAGGGTGTCAGCAAAACCAACAAATGGTGAAATACGGGGTCCGTCATCCAGAGAAAGTTCCTGAAATCATCAGAATTATTCTCACAGAGCAAAGGCATATGACAGAACTGGCTGAAGCAACCAAATCTTGGTCCATAAACTCCTCCCCACCCTGTTCATGGACTGGACTTGTGTCAAGGTCAGGACCCCAACACCAAGCCCCCGCACAGCACGAACTCTACGAGGAGTACATATACGCAACTTGGCTAGAAAACGGTCGGCTGCTCAGAACGAAGTAACAGAATGCACTGAAGAACAGAAAGGCCTGTGAAGAGTGACCTGAAAAACAGTAATGAGCGGACAAGAACGCAATGAATAATCAAAGACGTACTCACTGCACGCACTGAAGAGCAGATACAAACCCAGCCTTGAGGCGATTCAGTTCGTATTTGCAGCGCTTTACAAATCATTCATTCATTCACCCACAAGCACAAACTGAACAGCAGAAAACGATCTGAAAACCACGAGTCTGAAAAAGCGCAAATCGTCTCTCACCAAACTTTTACTAACACGAGATTAGCAAAAGGAGCCCAAAGGGTGCCGCGCTTGGTTCTGAAATGGCCTTTTATAGTCTCGTCGTACGTGGTGTACGTGACCGCGTTCTTGGCGATCGGAAATTCCGACAACATTATGCGACCGTGTTTACGCAAAACAAGTTTAAGCCAACATCCATCTGAAAAAATCCTAGGATTTTGTTGTCCGAATGTCCGATCAATGTCCGACCGTGTGTACGGGGCATAAGTCTGACCACAAATTTTCTATTGGATTGAGGTCTCTGTTTTGACTAGGCCATTCCAACACATTTATGTTGACTCTTAAACCACTCAAGTGTTGCTTTAGCAGTGTATTTGGGGTCATTGTCCTGCTGGAAGGTGAACCTCCATCCTAGCCTAAAATCACACACACAGAGTGGTACAGGTTTTGCTCAAGAATATCCCTGTATTTAGCACCATCATCTTTCCCTCCACTCTGACCAGTTTCCCAGTCCCGACTGCTGAAAAACTTCCCCACAGCATGACGCTGCCACCACCATGTTTCACTGTGGGGATGGTGTTCTTTGGGTGATGTATAGCATTTTCTTTGATGGCCAAAAAGTTCAATTTTAGTCTCATTAGACCAGAGCACCTTCCTCCATACATTTTAGGAGTCTCCCACATGCCTTTTCGCAAACTCAAAATGTGCCATTTTGTTTTTTGCTGAAAGTAATGGCTTTCTTCTGCCCACTATGCCATAAAGCCCAACTCTATGGAGCGTACGGCTTATTCTCGTCCTATGTACAGATACTCCAGTCTCTGCTGTGGAACTCTGCAGCTCCTCCAGGGTTATCTTAGGTCTCTGTTCTGCCTCTCTGATTAATGCCCTCCTTGCCCAGTCCGTGAGTTTTGGTGTGCGGCCGTGTCTTGGCAGGTTTGCTGTTGTGCCATGTTCTTTCCATTTGGTTGTGATAGATTTGATGGTGCTCCTAGGGATCATTAAAGATTTGGATATTTTTTTATAACCTAACCCTGACTTGTAATTAACAACATTGTCCCTTATTTGTTTGGGGAGTTCCTAGGTCTTCATGGCAGCGTTTGGTTAGTGGTGCCTCTTGCTCAGGTGTTCCAGCCTCTGGGGCCTTTCAAAAAGGTGTGTGTGTCTATAATGACAGATTATGTGACACTTCGACTGCACACAGGTGGACATCATTTCACAAATTATGTGACTTCTGAAGGTAATTGGTTGCACCAGGGCTTTTTACGGGCTTCATAACAAAGGGGGTGAATACATACGCACATGCAAATTATCAGTTTTTTATTTCTGAAAAATTGTTTACATTTTTCTAATTTTACTTCACTAAATTAGACTATTGTGTTCTGATCCATCACATATCATTCAGATTAAAAAAAAACATTGAACTAAAGGCTGTAATTTAACAAAATAGGTAAAAAGCCAAGGGGGGTGAATACTTTTGCAAGGTACTGTACATAGGTGAGTTAGAAAAAAGGCAAGTCTATCAAGTCCAACCTGTGCATGTGCTTTTATGTTAGTATTACATTGTATATCCCTGTATGTTGTGGTCGTTCAGGTGCCTAATCGTTTTTTAAAATTATCAATGCTCCCTGCTGAAACCACTGCCTGTGGAAAATAATTTCACATCCTTACGGCTCTTACAGTAAAGAACCCTCTACGCAGTTTAACCACTTGTACTGCGGCAGAATGGCACGGCTGGGCGAAGCAATGTTATGAAACGTCGATTCGCCCTGTGGCCACTAGGGGGTGCACACCCCCTGCTCGCCACCCGAGCCGATGCGAGTGCCTGGTGGCCACGATCACCGCCGGGCTCCCGCGATCGCTCAGGGCACACAGAGAACCGGGATGTGTGTGTGTAAACACACAGTTTCCGGTTCTCTGAGGGGAGAACAGACAGATCGTCTGTTCATACAGAGACGAACAGCGATCTGTCATCTCCCCTGCACAGTCCTGTCCCCCTTCAGTTAGAACACAAACTAGGGAACATATTAACCCCTTGATTGCCCCCTAGTGTTAACCTATTCATTGCCAGTGACATTTTTACAGTACTCAATGCATTTTCTATAGCATTGATCGCTTTATTAATGCCAATGGTCCCAAAAACGTGTCAAAATTGTCCGATGTGTCCGCCATAATGTCGCAGTCCCGATGATCTCAGATCACCGCCATTACTAGTAAAAAAAAAAATTTATAAAAATGCCATAAAACTATCCCTTATTTTGTAGATGCTATAAAACTTTTGTGCAAACCAATCAATATATGCTTATTGCGATTTTTTTTTTACCAAAAATATGTAGAAGAATACATATCGGTCTAAACTGAGGAAAAAAATAGGTTTTTTTATATATTTTTGGGGGATATTTTTTTACAGCAAAAAGTAAAAAATAATGCGTTTTTTTCAAAATTGACGCTTTTTTTGTTTATAGCGCAAAAAATAAAAACCTCAGAGGTGATCAAATACTACCAAAAGAAAGCACTATTTGTGGGAAAAAAAGGACGTCAATTTTGTTTGGGTGCAACGTAGCACGACCGCGCAATTGTCAGTTAAAGCGACGCAGTGCCGAATCACAAAAAGTGCTCTGGTCAGGAAGGGGGTAAAATCTTCCGAGGCTGAAGCGGTTGAGGTTAAACCGGTTTGCTTCTAATTTTAGTTAATGACCGCGTATCTTTAATTCCCTTCTGCGGAAAAGCTTTATCCCTATTGTGAGGTCACAAGTACGGTATTTGAACATTGAAATCATATCCCCTCTCAAGCATTTTCTCCAGAGAGAATAAGTTCAGTGCTCATAACCTTTCCTCATAATGAAGGTCCTCCAGTCCCTTTATTAGCTTTGTTGCCCTTCTCTGGACTTTATCCAGTTCCAGCACATCCTTCCTGAGGACTGGTGCTCAGGACTGGATGGCAAACTTCAGGTGTGGCCTGACCAGAGTCTTGTAGATTGGGAGAATTATTAATTTTATCTCTGGAGTTAATCCCCTTTTTAATGCATGCCAAAACTCTGTTTGCTTTGCTTGCAGCAGCTTGGCATTGCATGCCACTGCCGAGCCTATCATCCACTAGGACCCCCAGGTCCTTTTCCATCTTAGATTCCCCCAGAGGTTCTCCTCCCAGTGAGTAGATAGCATTCATATTTTTGCCACCCAAATGCATTATTTTACATTTTTCTACATTACACCTCATTAGCCATGTACAGTAGTTGCCCACCCAATTAATTTGTTCAGTTCTTGCAAGGTTTCCACATTCTGCGCAGAAATTGCCTGCTTAGCTTAGTATCGTCTGCAAATACTGAGATTGATTTGCTTATCCCATCCTCCAGATCGTTTATAAATTAAATAGTATTGGTCCCAGGACAGAACCCTGGGGGACCCCGCTTTCCACTCCGGACCATTTCGAGTACTCCCCATTTATCACTACCCTCTGAACGCGCCCCTGTAGCCAGTTTTCAATCCATGTACTCACCCTATGGTCCATGGCGACAGACCTTAGTTTGTACAGTAAACTTTTATGGGGAACTGTATCAAATGCCTTTGCAAAATCCAGATACACCACGTCTACAGGCCTTCCTTTATCTAGATGGCAGCTCACTACCTCATAGAAGAAAGCCTTGACCCTAATAAAAATCAGAAACATACCGCACATGGGTAACGCAGGCACCCCAATCCATTATAGAAGGTGTCAATGCAGTATCTGATTACCAAGAACATGGTGGGAGGTGTGAACGTTTGTAAAACCACTCTGTGGATTATAAACCACAGTGTTTATAATCCAAACATTATAAAATAGTTTTAACCGCTAGAGTTACATTGCTGAAGGGGGTGAACTGGCAGAATGTCATGATAGAGACTGTAAAATGTGGGTGACTGGTGATGTAAAGTTCCCCATTGCTGTTTAGGGATGTTCCAGTTTAACGTAGATGCCTTCTTTCACACCTCCTTCTTAATTACAATTTATGTCAAGGCAAAAAAAATATGCTACATATCTACAATACATGCCCGTAGCCCCATGTTTTAATCATTTAAAAGAGTACACATTTTGATATGCCAGAAATGCATTCAGTTCTTAAAGTGGTTGTAAGCCCATATACCCAGTGAGGTGACTGGCCTCAGGTGATACACAGATGAAACAAATCCTCCTACATAAGTTGTACCTGTCTATCTGCTGTTTTCTCTTCTCCACATTACATCCTTTCAAAGTGCTGAATTATAAAGTTTGTCTAGCTCTCCACCCCCTTTTTTATGTCAGCTCAAAGTTATACTCTGCAGAGCTCAGTAAGGAGCGCTCAGAGGTGATTGGAGGGAAAGGACACCCCCCCCTTTACACAGGAACAGAGCTGAGACTGTAAATTAGCTGGAGGTCCCTCCCCTTTCCCAATTTTTCTCTTGGTGTCAGGAAAACAGAAGTGACTCATATTTATAGCAGAGGAGCGAAGCAGCAGACAAAAGTGACACTTATTGCTCCTAATTGAGACAAGTACACACTATAGTGCAGGGATAAGCAATAAGCAGGCCTCCAGCTGTTGTAAAACTACAAGTCCCATCATGCCTCTGGGTGTCATGCTTGTGGCTGTCAGAATCTTGCTATGCCTCATGGGACTTTTAGTTCTGCAACAGCTGGAGGTCTGCTAATTGCATATCCCGGCTATAGAGGGATATGCTTTGTTCATATTTTATGGCTGACACCGTATGGCTTTTTTGTTGACCGAGTATTGTCAGCCATGCCCAAGGTCTCTTGCTAAACGTCTCAACCTCAAACTCTCCTACTCTATGATCTAGACAACATAAAGGCTAATTATTCTGCAGTTTTTGATAAGAACTAGGAAGGGTCTTTAACCCCCTCCCACCTGACCTATTGTAATATGACGGCCAAGCGGTAGCCCTGTTATCCTAGGAGGACATCATATGACGTCCTCCCCGGATCGTGCCTCGCATGTACCCATCGTGCCACGCTCCAGCACAATCTGTCACCTGCTGTGTCCAGCGGATGACAGATCACTGTACCAGCCCACTACCGGTACCATGTAATCGCTGTGGCTAATCACAGCAGATCACATGACAGTTGTACACAATGAAAGGCTTTGATTCATGCCTTTCATTGTGTACTTTTGTGATGAGCTCTGATTGGTCACAGTGATTGTATGGCACAGATAGGGCCAGGAAGGGGGTAAAAATGTCCGGTATTGCTGTGAACTTCTGATGTGATTGAACTTTTTTTTTTGCATTTTTAAAACCTAACAAAATGCTTCTATTGGTATATTAAACAGGCTAAAAGCAAGCTGAAAGGTTAATGTCAGGGTTTACACGCTCTTTAAGGTATAAAAAGACTGCTGACCTGTCAGGTTTACCCTCCTATAATGGGCCACCCATTTGTCGAGAGATTCTTGTGTCTCCCTATTGTACAGGTCTTTGCATTCCCCATCACATTGGACTGCATATACCTGGTCACTTTGCCTTTGTTTGGGAGTCTTGTCTTTTGAATTTTCAAGTTTATCTCAAGAAGCTCCTCTTGATGAAGTTGTCATAGCGGTGAGATGCATTGAGGCAGAGTAATAGTGTGGGTGGAAGCTGGTGTCTAGGAGTCCTAGTATACACAGAACGAGCCAGCTGTTCATTCCTGTGTACACGTCTCTTTTACTCCGGGTTTTAGACCAGGTTTATTACTTGATACCCGCTTTTATTCATTTGTTACTTGTGAGTAGGGATGAGCTTCGAGATAGAGTCGAACCCATGTTCGACTCGAACATCGCCTGTTCGACCGTTCGAATTGGCATCGAATTGGCATTCGAGTGGCATCGCAGTGCATTGCTGGCTGATGATTGGCCAAGCATGCACTATGACCCGCATGCTTGGCCAATCACAGCGCCGTCTGTACAGAGCCGTAATTGGCCAAAGCCAGGGTGGCTTTAGCCAATTATGGCTCAGGGGGTTTAGTACATGCCCCACACTATATAAGGCCGCCTGCGTGGCCGGAGAGAGACAGACAGAGAGACAGTGTCATTTGATTTAAGTTAGATAGAGTAGGCAAGCGAGTCAGTTAGCTGCACTTACAGTGTATTGTGTATATATATGCATCCTAGGTGTTGTGTGTGTGTGTATATATATATATATATATATATATATATATATATATATATATATATATATATATATATATATATATATATATATATATATATATATATATATACCACACATACATACATACACACACACACACCACACCTAGGATGTATATATATTATATATATATATATATATATATATATATATATATATATATATATATATATATATATATTACATATACACACATACATACATATACGCACACATATACACACACTGTATTCAGTTTACCTAGATCCATTCCTGTTATTCTCTTCCTACTGACAGGCAAGCAGGCGTTTTTACAGTATTTACAGTTAGTTAGTGTACTGTGTCCTTCCTTTGAACAGTGTGCACCTAAAGCTACCTGAAGAAAAATGCTGGTGTTCTTCTGATCCTATCAGTAACACAGGCAGGCAGCTGCAGTATTTACAGTTAGTGTACTGTGTCCTCTGCACAGTGTGCACCTAAAGCTACCTGAAGACAATAGCTGTTGTTCTGATCCTATTAGTACCACAGGCAGGCAGCTACAGTATTTACAGTTAGTGTACTGTGTCCTCTGCACAGTGTGCACCTAAAGCTACCTGAAGACAATAGCTGTTGTTCTGATCCTATTAGTACCACAGGCAGGCAGCTACAGTATTTACAGTTAGTGTACTGTGTCCTCTGCACAGTGTGCACCTAAAGCTACCTGAAGACAATTGCTGGTGTTCTCATACTAATAATACTACAGGCAGGCAGTTGATTCTGCTAGCTGCAGTATCAGTATATATACATCCCAGCTTTGTGCAGCTACATCTCACTGCAGGCCATTAGTATGTCTGGAAGGCCAACAAGGAGAGGCAGACAGTCACAAGCCAATAAAAGAGAGCAAGCAGGCTTTGTGTCTAGAGGCAACAGTGCTGGTCGTGGAGACGGTGCATCCTCATCAGCACGTGGCCGTGCTGGCCGTGTTGAGCCGCAACATGCGGAAGACTTGGTAGAGTGGATGACCAAGCTGTCCTCATCCTTCTCATCCTCTCTCACCCAGGCTCAGGGTACTTTGGCAAAGCAGCTGCCAACGCGGCCTCTTCCCTCGGCTCAATGGCATCAGTCACTCCTTCCCTAGCCCCACCATGTCCTCCTGAGAAGTCCTCCGAACTGTGTTGACCACAGTGTTGGGTACATGCTCCAGGAGGATGCCCAGCGCTTTGAAAGCTCCGATGATGGTACCCAGCTAGAGGAAGGCAGTAACGTGAGCCCAGAGAGAGGGGGTGCCCAAGAAGGACAGCAATCTGGCAGTCATGTTCCCCCAGCTGCAGCATACTGCCAGGTTTGCTCCAGTGATGAGGAGGGAGGGGATGATGAGGAAGTCACTGACTCCACGTGGGTGCCCGATAGGAGAGAGGAGGAGGAGGCACACATTCAACAAGGCAGGATGCCCTCCAGGGGCAAGCTTAAGGGCAACACACCGACTGCATCGCTCCGCATGTGCAGGGCGCTGCTGTCTCTGCGCGTTATTCCAAAAGTTCTTTGGTGTGGGCCTTTGAGACGAGTGCATCAGATCCCACCGCTGCTGTTTGCAACATATGTCTCGAGCGTATCTCACGTGGCCAAAACATCACCCGCTTGGACACCACATGCTTGACCAGACATATGTCAACCTGCCATGCAGTTCGTTGGCAAGCGTACCTAAAAGACCCACACCAAAGAACAAAGCGGACCTCTCCTTGCTCCTCATCAGCTGAGATCTCCAACCCTACTATACCTTCAGTCCTCTCTGAAACCTGCACTGAGAGGAATGAAGGTGTAGAATTTGGTGTGTCACAGCCAAGTACTTGCGGGCAATCTGCCATCAGTACACCAACGTCAGATTGTACCAGGCAAATTTCCCTGCCCCAGCTGCTGCACAGCCGAAAGAAGTTCGCTCCCAGCCATCCACATGCACAGCGGTTGAATGCTAGCTTGGCTAAATTGCTAGCACTTCGACTGCTGCCTTTTCAGTTGGTAGACTCTGCCCCCTTCTGTGAGTTTGTGGAATGTGCGGTTCCCTTAGTGGCAGGTTCCCAAACGCCACTTTCTCACGGAAGGCGATTCCGGCTCTCTACCGGCATGTGGAAGGCAATGCCTTGGCCTTGCTGGACAGGGCGGTCAGCGGTAAGGTACATATTACCGCTGGACAGGGCGGTCAGCGGTAAGGTGCATATTACCGCTGACTTATGGTCCAGCAGGCATGGACAGGGATGGTACCTATCTTTCACCGCACATTGGGTGACTCTTCTGGCAGCTGGGAAGGATGCAGGACAAAGTGCAGTAGTGTTTGAGGTTGTTCCGCCACCACGCCACCAAAATTCTACTAGTGGTGATTCCTCCATACCTCTTTCCTCCATCCCCTCCTCCTCTTCTTCCTCCATGGCCTCTTCCTGTGCCGATTTGTCCTCGGAACCAGCGGTGCTCCATAGGCGTTCAAGGGGCTTTGCAAGCACGCAGGCAAAAGATGCCATGCGGTGCTTGAGCTGGTGTGCTTGGGGGAGAGGAGCCACACCGGGGCAGGTTCAGAGGTGGTTGACGCCAGCTTAAGCCAGGTATGGTGGTTTGCGACAATGGCACCAACCTCTTCTCCGCCCGACAGGGACAACTGACCCATGTGCCCTGTTTGGCTCACGTCCTTAACTTGGTGGTGCGGCGGTTCTTGGGCAGGTACCCGGGCTTACAGGATGCCCTAAGGCAGGCCAGGAAAGTCTGTGTGCATTTCCACAGGTCATATAATCTCAGTGCTCGGCTGGCTGACCTCCAAAAGGAATTTAACCTGCCCAAGAACTGCCTAATCTGTGACATGCCCACCAGGTGGAACTCAACGTTGGCCATGCTGCAGTGGCTGCACACGCAGCAGAGGGCCATCAATGAGTACCTATGCGACTATGGCACCAGGACAGGGTCAGGGACCTTGGTTTTTTTCCCCACACCAGTGGGCTATGATCAGGGATGCATGCACTGTCCTGTCACCATTTGAGGAGGCCACGAGGATGGTGAGCAGTGACAGTGCATGCATCAGTGACACTGTCCCTCTTGTCCACCTGTTGGAGCACACGCTGCATGGGATAATGGACAGGGCACTTGAGGCAGAACAGAGGCAGGAAGGGGAGGAGGAGGAGTATTGTGTCAGCATGGAGGTAGAGCCCTGGCACTCAGCATCAGCAGCAGTCTTCAAGGTATCATTTACAGTCCGAAGAAACCCATGGACTTGTATGTGGCTGGGAAGAGGTGGCTGCGGATCATGTCGTCCTTAGTGACCCAGAGGACTGCTACGCTGCATGGCCTCCCTGATCCTGCAAAGCCTGCGGAAGGATCCTCATAATCATGGTATCAAGGGGAGGGATGATTACTGGCTGGCAACCCTCCTTGATCCACGTTACAAGGGTAAGGTTGTGGACCTTATCTTGCCGCCGCAGAGGGAGCAGAGGATGCAACATCTTCGGGAGGCCTTGCAGAAAGGTTTGTGCAACGTGTTTCCAGAGCCTGGGAAGTTACAATTTCCTGGTCCTTCTGGACAACGTGTTGCTGAGGCTTCAGTCAGTCACAGAAGGAGCGGTGGAGAAGGTGGCCGTCTGACCAATGCGTTCAGACAATTTTTTAGTCGGCAGCCCCAAGGTATGATCGGTTCCAGCAACCATCGCCAGCGTCTGATTCACATGGTGCAAGATTACCTAGGGGCAAGATCAGACTTGGACACCTTTCCCACCGAAAATCATCTGGGTTACTGGGTCTTGAGGATGGATCACCGGCCAGAGCTTGCACAGTATGCAATTGAGCTACTGGCCTGTCCTGCATCCAGCATTCTTTCGGAACGCACATTCAGTGCTGCTGGAGGCTTTGTGATCACAGGGTGCGCCTGGTAACCGAATCGGTCGATAGGCTGACCTTCATAAAAATGAATCAGTCTTGGATCACCAGCTACCAAGCACCTGATGCTGATGTAACCGATTGATTTTTTTTTAATGTGAGATCCCTTCAAGACTGCCTATGCTGATTGACTATCCTGTTATGCTGAGTCACAATCCTCTTCCTCCTCAATTTTCATGCTGATAGCTTGTAAGAACATTTTGGGTTCTGGGCACCGCCACCTGTGGCCAAGGCCCAATTTTTCTGCCCCTGTTTAACAGGGGCATGGAATTACAATTTTTGATGCAATACTTTGCAGCAGGGCTCATTCCTGCGCTCCAACTATAGCATCTGTGAGGGGTTGCAGTGTTGTGGCAGCAGTGGCTAAGGCCCAATTTCTCTGACCCTGTTCAACAGGTGCATGCAATTACAATTCTTGATCTAATATTTCACAGCAGGGCCCATTCCTGTGCCCACCAAGAGTAACTGAGGGCTTACAGTGTTGTGGCAACACCACAACCACAGGCCCAATTTTTCTGCCCCTGTTCAACAGGTGCATGTTATTACAATTCTTGATATAATATTTCACAGCAGGGCCCATTCCAGCACCCACCAAGAGTAACTGTGAGGACTTGCAGTGTTGTGGCACCAGCAGCACCAAAGGCCCAATTTTTCTACCACTGTTCAACAATGGCATGTAATTACAATTCTTGATCTAATATTTCACAGCAGGGCCCACTCCTGCGCCCACCAAGAGTAACTGTAAGGGCTTACAGTGTTGTGGCAACACCAACACCTAAGGCCCCGATTTCTGCAGAGTATATAGGGCAGGCTCCTACTTTCAAACATCCAACTTACAAACGACTCCGACTTGCAAACAGAAGGAGACAACAGGAAGTGAGATGAAATCTACCCCTAGGAAGGGAAATTCTCTCCTGTAAGAGTTAATATGGGAAAAACGTGTCTCCTATCCACTGATGCTTTATCACCAATCCTTGTTTCACTAAAAACCCCAAATTTTCAAAAAACATTTGTCATTGGGACAGAAAGTGAGGTGAAATCTTCTGAAGAGGTGCACAGACAGCAAAACAAATGTTACAGGGGTGATAACCCTTCCCTATGTTTTCCAAAAAGCTTAAGAATAGATTTTTTGGCTGGAGCTACACTTTAAAAATGTACCAGTTCAAAATTACAAACAGATTCTATTTAACAACAAACCTACAGTCCCTGGTTGTTTGCACTGCCTACCCATGCCATTTGTCTCACTGATTTTCATTATTATTATTATTATTATTATACAGGATTTATATAGGGCCAACAGTTTGCGCAGCACTTTACAACATGAGGGCAGACAGTACACTTACAATACAAATCCATACAGGAGGGATCAGAGGGCCCTGGTCGTTAGAGCTTACAATCTAGAAGGGAGGGTCAAGTGGAAACATTCATATTTCATCCATATTGCCGGGACCCGACATTACATTAAAGCCGCAAGCAGTTTTAAATGGCTTTTATTCCTTTAAAAATATCATTTTGTGCAGGGACTGTTCTAAGCACGGGAAACACGCGCCACTTTACAGGCATACTATAGACACCCCCAGGTACGATATTTAAAGGAATATATCACTTTCATTTTTTTCACTTTAAACATCATTAAAATCACTGCTCCCTAAAAAATGGTCATTTTTAAAACTTTTTTTTGCATTGATACATGTCCCCTGGGGCAGGACCCAGGCCCTCAAACCCTTTTTAGGACAATAACTTGCATATTAGCCTTTAAAATTAGCACTTTTGATTTCGAACGTTCGAGTCTTTTAGACTTTACTGGGGTTCTAAAGTTTGCGCTAACTTTCGGTCCGTTCGCAGGTTCTGGGGGGTGTTTGGTTCATCCCTACTTGTGAGTATAATAGTTTATTTCAATTAATTACTTTATAAGAATGTATTACACTATGTGAGAATTGTCATTTTTTGGGTCAATCCTCCTCCTTTGGAGTCTGGAACAGCCATCCACATAGGCAGAGAAGTATTCCTTGAGAGACAGCTTGATCCTGCTGTCTCTATTGAGGAGGGGAGACATTGAAGTCCTGAGAAGCCATCCATGCTGACAGTGGAGGATTTCTTCTGAGACAGCTTGAGTGTGTGTCTTTTCATGAGAAAGAAAGGCTGTTTAGTCTGGTGAGTGCGGATCTGATTTTGGTGGGGAAAGAGATCACTAGATTGTTCTGGGGCTATGCACAACAGGACATTTATCACAGTAGAGAGCGATGAAAGATTGAAGTATTCATATCTGTTTATTGAACATTTTTTATCACTATTGGATTCGCTGTATGTAAGCACAAGACACAGTGGTAATTTTATCTTTAGTAAAGTTTTCATTTACACTAGGCTATTAGGTTCACTTTAAATGTTTTTGTTTAAATGTACTATATGAGGTATTATAGACTTCATTTATTTTATAAAGTTCCTGTCTCAATTTTTTTTACATGTTAGGTTTAATCTCATACTTAAAATAGATGAGACAAAAAAAGCACGATGGGGGAAAGTTATGAGCCAGGAAAGCTAGCAGCAACCACCCTTGAGAGATCCAGTGAGGGTTCAGAGGTGGTGGCCGATGATAGGTAGCTCAGAAAAGGACCTGCAACAATTAGAGGTGATACACATCAAACTTGTATTTGCACAGAGAACAGGCAGAGCCAGTTGTGGTGACCCACCAGCAGAAGCATGGGGACTGTTGTTTTTTGGAATTGGATATGTTGCCAAGATTAAGGAACAGTTCCCCAGAAGGCTGCAGGTAATGATCCCATCAACTCAACTGAAAGTTCTTACCTGGACCTTTGCAGTAGCAGAGAGCTGAACGCAGGTGGGGGAAAACCTATAACACTTGTGGAGGTTCTAGGTCATCAGGCTGTAGGTAGGTACTTAGTTTTTCTTTATGCATACTTATGCATGAAATAGTAAGTCAGTTTATTATCCCCAAAAAGTACTTAATAGGAACTCAAGGAGAAATCTCAAAAATTAAACATTATTTGACCATTTGCTTAGCTATTGGGTAACTCTAAATCCAACTCCAACTCATGCTATTAATATGGCCTAAGGGTTAGAAAAATCACGAATCTGTGCTTATGTTTGAAAGAATGAAATGGCCAGATATGTGAAGAATTTATGGAGTACCAATCGCTGTATCATGTGTTTTTCATCTTACCATCCATCTTGTCCAGTTCAATTTGACCAAAGATCTGCAGGTAGGGCCGATAGAAGACACGACGGAAAATCCAGGCCAAACGCATATCATTGGGGTGAAGAAGACCCTCTGTGGCAACTCCGTAAGCAATCAGCCAAACTCCCAAAAAGAAAAGGAAAAAGAATACATCCTTCATCTGCAGGTAGACGAAAATATAATAACCATTACAGCTAAACTCCATATCAACAGCTACATTTACACCTGAAATACATATACAATAAGTGTATTCATTTATAACCGGCTTTAATATAATTCACACATTCCTGTCCAGTGGGGGCTGGTGGTATTTTTTTTTTGGGGGGGAGGGGGGGGGGGGGCAAACAATGACACATTGCAATGTCATGTTACTATGTTTTTACACACTTACCATTTTTTGGACAATAATGATTTTAGGCCCCAGTTGTTTGTTCACAGCAAAAATATGAATGAGCCGGAGAGTGAAAACCATGAAATCAAAGCACAGGATGGTCCGCCCTGACTCATATGAAAATGGAAACATTCTGTAAAAGACACAAAAGATTATTAGGAAGCTAAATATACAAGCTAATCTCTCCTAAACTATGCAGGAATTAGGCTATAAAGCTAAATTAATCAGGAATATATTGGGCGTTACAGGAGAAATATAAAGCAGGTCTGAGTTCACCAGCCACCTTACAGTAGGTTACAAAACTAATTAATGGAGATCTGGGACAATTTAATCACATAGCTATGAGGCAACCCCTGTATGCCTAATAACCCATTGATTTAAAATCTGAAAAGATGGACCTTACCAACCCTGAAAACACTACTTTACAAACATAGCGCTCTATTCCTCATGCAACTCAATCCAGGATAAGGCAGGATAAGGCAGACTTCACTTTTCTCTAAGTCAGCCCTACCCAAAGTCTCTCGCTTACTAAATACCGACTCGACAAAGAAACCACAGTACAGAAAACCATGAAATTCATTAAAACCCTTAAAATGAAACTACAGCTGTATGGGCAAAATAAAAGTACACTATAATAAAAGTACTGTACACATAACTGTGCTTGTTAATAGCATTACCAAAAGTTTTTTTTTGTTTTTGAGTCCACCTGTAATATAATTTTATTACCATTATTTATTACCAAATACTGCCAGCAGTTCTGTTATTTTTGCATTTCATGTAACATGCCAAACTGTTCAGCAAAAGGCAGTTGCAGGGTTGGGAGAAACCATTTTACACTGACTTACAACTGTACTTACAATAGTTAGCTTTTATTTATATGGCTTAAATCTTTTTTTTCTAAAGTTAAAAAAATGCTGTACCTGCTTAAAAAGCATTACCAACGGGGCATGGCTTGACCTCGGTGGAAGTTGGCCGCTTAGCTTGTGAGCTCCAGCTAACAGAGGAATCAAGTTGAATACTACGGAGGGGTTACAGCCGTTTAACCGCCCACAAACCATGGGGACCTCCTCCCGCAACTCCTCCGCCTAACGATCCCGCTCTCCCCACGATATGAACGGCAGAATAACCCAGCGTATTCCAGAAATGTTACCGCCACAGGCGAGCAGCATGGCATCCTCTCAGGGCCTACATCCTCATATGGGCACTGCATCAGGGGAAGCAGCCATGACACGATCATCATCCACTGCTGGGGAACTAGTGCCAACGCCACACCAACACCCCAGCCTGAACGATCTTCAATCGGTGGCTGCTGATATCAAAGAGACACTAACAGCGGCAATCTCTGACCTCCAGGATCGACATATAGTCGGGTATAAGAAGGGGAGAAGGTAACAGCTAAGAAATCCACCAAATTTTGGATACACACAGCCTGCAGCTCCGTGATCTTAACCGTCACATGGAAGATCTGCACAACCTTGGAAGGCACCACAACTTAAGACTATGACGCCTCCCAGAAACAGTCGACACAGATCAACTGCAAGCCGAGGTAGTTAGCCTATTTAATAACCTCTTGGATAGACCCCGCACTGCACCGATTGAGATGGAACGCATCCATCGTGCCCTCCGACCATGAGGCAGGGAGTCTGACCCACCCAGAGATGTAGTCTGCTGCATAATAGGCTACCAACTAAAACTTCTCTCCTATTCCAGGACCCATCCAACATCACGCTACAGCGTAGAAGGGAACTCCGTCCCCTACTAGAGGTCCTCCGCATGAAAGGAATTCCATACAGGTGGAAGTTTCCCTTCTGCCCGTCAGCTTCTCAAAGTGCCGGAAAATCTTCATCTCTTCCGTGACGAGCTGGATATCCTGATGACAAAGGTGCCTAAATTGTATGCTGAATTCCGCCATCCCTCTGCAAGGCCTACACAATCCAGGAACTAACTCATGGAAACCCAGGAACAGCATTACCGCAGGAAACGGTCGCCTTCTGAAACTCGTTCCCACCAATCAGCTTCAGGCCCTCACCATGGCAACAGCCCCTTGAAAGCTCAGCAAACCCCAAGAGCTCACTGGGACAGCAGAAACCCTAAAGCTCAGATAAGTTGCTTTTTCTTTTTTTCTTTTCTGTTTTCTGGCAACGTTCCGCCCATTACATCCATTACTTTATTGCGTAGACTTCTGACCACCCGGTTCCAATGGTAATACACAGCCTCTACCATACATGTGGGTTTGCAACATCAAGACCTGGACTTCACCCTATCTACCATCCATTTGTGGACTCACTCAGGATCAAGTGGGATGTCTCTTGACTATTTCTGCAGCTGGAGTTTCCCACACCATCACCTAACTCACCGACTTATTCGGCCGATCAGCCAAACCCAACCTACAGGCATAGCCCACCCTGTTCCACATGCCTCCATCTGTACATTCCTGGATACATTCTGCATTAGAACCCAAGTCTTCACCACATGATTCCCCCCCCCCCCCCCCCGCATGCCAGACTTCTCTCCATTCCTCTCCCCCCATTTTAGCTGGCATTTTATTTGACAGAGGTGGGAACAAATAGCCCAGAAACAAAATAAGTGTAGCGCTAAGAAAGTCCTAAATGTCCAACATAAAGACAAAATGGTCCAAAAGTTCTAGGTGCAAATTAGAGGGAAATCCTCCATGTATGTATGGCTCCTAGTGGTTGGTGGTCCGCAGAAGTTATGTGACTTCATATAAAGAGCAAATCAATAAGTGTATAACATCTGGAGTGAAGACAGACAAAGCACACCACCACCGACAATGAGGAGGCTTACCGGATCTAATGGACCCAAAGAGACATACGCCAAGTTGGGTCAAAACAGGCTTAGGTGGTAAGTGGCTGTAGGTGATCCAGAGAGGTGATGGTCTTGGGATGAACCATAGACTGGTGTGTCCCTCAGAGTGATGTTAGAAACCAAATGGCGGTGGTGATGAATGGGGAGGAAGAAGGAAAGGCCACATAGTGTAAATCCATAAAACAGGTATGAAATGTAAAAAAAAATTAGAAATACACTCACATGTAAATCTTTTAAAACCAGCGCTGTAAATATATGGCGGCAGTGGGGTCCTAACCGACACGTTTCGTCCTCTTAGACATCGTCTGGGGGGTCCCCCCACTGCAGCCAACAAGGTATATATAGAGGATATGGCCATAGTGATGAGAGACAGCTCCACATTGTGCATAATTGTTACTTCCGGTATTCAGGCAAGATCGCCGCCCGGCGTGCGTTCCACGCCTCACCTTGGAATCCAATATGGATACCGGAAGTGTAACCAATGAGGTCAGTGATATGCAGGTTAAATTTGTCAAAAAGTGTCACATTTAAAATTAGGCATAAAGAGTGTCAAATCTTAAATTGTGTATCAATGAAGAAAATGTGAAAGAAAAGGTCTGTGTGGAACGCGCGCCATCTCCGAAATTACTTAGAGATTGCGCCTACTAGTAAACAGCAATGTGCGCGCGCACCCCAGTCGGACAGGTAGTAATGCGCCTACGCACCATGCGCGTGTGCACTAACTGGGAGGAAATAGAATGTATCATCCCCCCTGTTCAGGGGGCGGTCACTCCTTTCTGCTGGGAGGACAACCCCTGAGACTCACGTATCGTCCTTGTAGAATGACGCATCTCATATGCAAACTAGCATGATGTCATGCAAATAGTGCGGAAATCCGTGCGGTGGCCCCAAGTAAACAAAGCGATGGGGACCAGCGCTATGTATACGATCCGGATATGCATGTATTAAACATACATGTGTGAAACTATGAAAAAGCAAAATGGTTATATGTGTATTTACATTTTATGTAAAAAATATATTGTTTGGTTTAAAAACCCATATATATATTATGTAAAAGAAAAATTCTGTGTTCTAATCTTTAAATAGGCATCAATTGATGTAATATATTGTCCCTCCCGTTAGGGGGGAACAAAATATATGTGAACACCTAAGTGCGGGAATAGTGATGCTGCATAAAAAACAATGTGCATCATTGTGTGTTACACCAAAAATATGCAGTGATTCAGTGCAAATATTGTTATGGGAAAAATAATAAATAAAATTCCCCATATACAGGTCCATTGCTGTGAAGTGGTTTGATGGCGACCATAATCATCTAAAATCTTATATAGATGCGCATTTGTGGAGTGGGCTCCCATGATGGTGCACAAGATCAATACATAAAAATGGGAAATAAAATGTGAGAAATTAAAATGTAAAAAGGAGAGAGCAACAAGAGAAAAGTGAAACTGGGCATCAAGCTCTGTTGATGAAGGCATTGACGTCCAGTTCCACTTTGATACCCAAAGGAAAAAATGTACGGAGCTCATGGATCCAGAAGGTCTCTAAACGAGACACACCTCTGGTCATGGCGCCACCCCTCCAGGGGGGAACATATCTGTCTATCACCACAAATTGTGTCCCCTCAATTGCACGATTGTGGTGTAGCTTGTAGTGTCGGGGGACAGTATGTTTGGTATCTCCGCTCTTGATAAGAGCGATATGTTCAGCTACTCTCACAGCAAAGGAGCGGATGGTACGACCCACATACTGTTTCCCACAATGACATGTAATCAAGTACACAATATAGCTAGTGGTGCAGGTGCAAAACTGTTTGATAGGATATCGTTTTTGGGTGACCGAAGATATAAAGGACACCGTTTTTCTTCCTATGCCGGAGTTATGCTGGCACACTGTACATTTTCTACACGAGTAGAAACCTTCCATTTAATGGAAAAGCGGTTGGCGTATGGGAGGATTAATGATGTTTGGAGCAATTTTGCTCTGTAGAGTGGGGGCTCCCTTAAAGATGACTTTCGCCTGATCTGGCAAAACTGTGTCCAGGACTCGGTCATTCTTGAGGATACCCCAATGTTTGGAGAGGATAGCTCTAACTTGTTTGTGTTGAATAGAAATAGAAGTCAGCAGGGACCACCTGAAGGTGTCTCCTTGTTCCTTTTTAGGTCTTTCCTCTAGTAATGACTCCCTATTTGTCCCAAGGGCATGTTTAAACTCACGATCCACAAGATAAGGATCGTAATTATCCACTGTCAGTGATCACATTTTTTTTATTAAAAACAAAAACAAGGTCTTCCTTAAAAAAAAATGTCATTTTAAAAACGTTCGTTCTTTCATTCAGTGAAGATTTTTCGTCTGAATATTCTCATCTGAAAATTGATCGGTGTGGCAAGCATAAGGCTCATTACACACCTATGCAGTTTGCTTTTCATCTGTTTCTGCAGTGCTTTTTGCTGTGCGTTTTGATTTTTGCACACGTGATTTTGCGGCGATTTGCGTTTTTGCATTTTTTTGGCCAATTTGTTTTTGGGCAGATTAAAAAAACACATATTGCTGCAAAAACGCATTACATGCTTTTGTGCAGCTTCTCTATTGACGTATATTGAACCAAAAAAGCACCGTTTTGCGTGAACGTGTCCCATAAGAAACCATGTGATTGAACTGTAGTGCGTTTCTGCAAAAAGCACCAAAAAACACATAGATGTGAACCAGGTCTAAGATGTTTAGTAATATAATAGGGTGAAAAAAACCTAAAATTAGCCCTTTATAGTACAAATAAAGCAGATAATCGCTACTGTAAGGGGTTGATTTTTTTTTTACTGTAGAACTGTGAAAGTAATATTTGCAGTAGCGATTATTTGCTCTTTTTGTACTATAAAGGGCTAATTTTAGTTTTTTTTTATCCCCATTATGTTACTGGCCGATTAATCGATTATGAAAATAGTAATCGATTAATTTCATAATCGATTAGTTGTAGATTAATCGATTAGTTGTTTCAGCCCTACAGAAGAGTACTCTTTCTACTAGAAATTGTCTGGATGTATTTATCCAAACCATCGCCTAATAGTCGCTCCCCATGAAAAGGGAAACTAGTCAGAAGCTTTTTACAAGGTGCTTCGGCCCAATTCTTTAACCAAAGGGTTCTACGCATGTGTATTAGCACAAGCGGAAGGCGGGACGCCTGGTGAATAGAATCTTTCAATGCGTCTATAGCAAAACATAATGCCTTTGGTAGTTCGGCCAAACCGGTCCTTTAAGGACTGACAGATGCCTATTGCGGCGACTGCAGGTTGAGTAACAGTCCCTGCCAAGCAAAAATAGGATTTTAACAGGAATTCCAACTTTTTATCTGTTGGATCTTTAAGCATTTGCACATTGTCTACTGGACAAGTCAAACTCTTATTCACACTGGAAATCGCAGCGTCAACTGTGGGAACTTTCCATCTTTTGGTGAATTTTTCCTCCATTGGATAGAGAACTGAGAATCTCTTTGGAGGGAGAAAATGCTTATCTGGATGAACCCATTCGGCATAAATAAGCTTCTCTAGTAGTGCGTGGACAGGAAACGCATGCAAAGGTTGTGAGGGTTTCAAAAAACCCAAGGAAGAAACCGGACTTTCAGCTGATTCTGTTAGGGGTAGCATAAAAGTGTAGCGAACCATCTCCGTAATGATTTGTACCTCAGATTGTGAAGCTGAATCATCAACTGTTGTTTCCTCCGCAGAGGAAAAATCGGTTTGCTCTTCCTCTCGATCGATTGAGAGCAATACCTCATCCTGTCTGCACTGTTCCCTTGGTAAAGGGTTTGAAGTGGGAGAGAGGGATCAAGCACGCTTCCTATCCCCCTGAATGGAGGATGCGATTAAAGCCGCTAATCTTCCTTCTAAGCCTTGCAGGGCAGAGGAAAATGCATCTTCAGTCACGTATACAGAAGCTGAAGTGTGAAAAGCAGTTGCACTACCAATCGGTTTCAAAAACTCACCCTGGCTTGTTATGTCAGGTATCTCTGGAGAGGATGACAGTGTGGAGGCATGACTGTAGTTCCCAGCACCTGGGGGTGGAACTTTTGGTGCCTTAGTAGTAACCTTGGAAGCCATAGTGCAAAGCACAAAAGCAGAGGCACTCTAAGAATGTACTATTTACTGCAATAGTAAGAAAAAAACAATGTCAGCACAGATTAAACTGATGCTAAACAATGCCGTCTTTTACTGTACTCAAAATGCCTGTGTACACCTCTCATGCTCCAGCGCTCCTGTGTCCTGTAGTAGCTCTCCTTCCACTGCTCTGTAGACACATATAGTGATAAAATCGTCAGCTTTTATCACCCCCCCCCCCTTCTCAGGTGTAAACCTGATTGCCTGTGCACCGGGTGCTTCACAAGGACGCTGAGTCCACACACGGCACCGTCTGCTTTAGCCACGTCCCCTTTTCTCGACCCTCCCTCCTCCTCTTTCAAGGTAAAACACAGCTTGCGTGCATGGCACGCTGCAGGTCTGAGTCACAGACCAGGGAGGAGAGAAGGCTGCAGCCGCCATGCAGCCTATGAGAAAGGCTCCGTCTATGAAAAAGAAAAGCAAGTAAATGTTTCTTTTTAAGAAAGCCACCCCACACCCCTCGATGATGGGGGGAGCAGGCAGGCGGCGGGGGGGGGAGATGAGGGGGGTTCTTAGCAGTCTGAGGCTATTATAAAAGTGTGCTGTTTTCTGAGAAATGTCACACTGCCAACTGCTTACAGGATGTTTATTGTACCTTCACAGTACCTGTACCAGCCACTCAGGGGGAGAGGACTAAAGAACCCCCTCCAGCTGCTAGGACACACGCTGTTTGTAGCACAGATTGAAAGGGTATGTGTATTGTAACTCCCTCTAGAGGAGACTGTAAGGCATTACAATATTACATATTGAAAGAAAACGCATAGGTGGACTTTGTAGTTCCTAAGCTTTTCTCTTATCTTTTCCTCGCTGCAGGATACTGCTGAAAACAGACAGATCCAAACTTCACCCATCACGGCGGGCAGCGTAGTTAAACCTTCAAAGACCGGGTCCATTTTAATAGGGGTTCCACTCCTTTGGACCTGTATAGCACCCCTCAGGACAACTTTAGGTAATGTAGCAAGACCAAAAAGAGTCCTGGTTCCTAAGGTCCAGCTCTCAAAGAGAAGCATTACAGGCAGAACCTCGTTCTTCTACGCGAGGCCCGGGTACCATCCTGTGGCTGCAGTGGCGTGGATGGATCCGGTTGTGGAGGTTTTTTAAATTCAGCATGGATCCCTCCTGGAGCTCCTTAGAGCAAATCTTCACTCGTGACCAACACCTTAGACACTGGCAAAAAAACTGAGGTACCCCTGGAAGGAGGAGGGGTTATATAGGGGAGTCAACTTTCTGTATTGGGTATACCAGTGTCAACACCTGAAGGTGGCCCATAACCCATCAAGTAATTACTCAAGGCTCGGTTTCCCATGATGTACAATAAAGAAAAACATTTTTGTTTCCTCAGTTTAGGCCGATATGTATTCTGCTACATATTTTTGGTAAAAAAAAAATTGCAAGCAGCGTATGTGTTTGCGCAAAAGTTATAGCGTCTACAAAATAGGGGATAGTTTTATGGCATTTTTATTATAAATTTTTTTTTTTTTTACTAGTAATGGTGGCGATCTGCGTTTTTTTATTGGGACTGCAACATTATGGCGGACACAGACAATTTTGACACATTTTTACGACCATTGGCATTAATACAGCGATCAATGCTATAAAAATGCATTGATTACTGTAAAAATGTCACTGGCCGGGAAGGGGTTAACACTAGGGGGCGATCAAGGGGTTAATGTGTTCCCTAGTGTGTGTTCTAACTGAAGGGGGGAGGGGACTGTGCATGGGAGATGACAGATCTCTGTTCATACTCTGTCTGTTCTCCCCTCAGAGAACTGAAAACTGTGTGTTTACACACACAGATCCCGGTTCTCCAGGTGTCAGCGGCGCTCGCGGAAAACCCAGTGGTGATCGTGACCGCCGGGCACTTGCATTGGCTCAGGGAGCACGCGTGTCGCCCCTAGTGGCCACAGGGCGAAGCAACGTTACATAACGTTTTGCCCAGCCATGCCATTCTGCCGCAGTTCAACTGCGGCGGGTGGTCAGCATGCGGTTAAAAGATAAATATCTGTAATAATGAATTGAGATATTCATTTACTAAAATGTGTTTGTTTTCCAGAGAGGCAGTTCTGAAGAGTTTGTGGTGAGGTATTATGATTTGTAAATAAATGGTGCCGCTAAAAAGGTTTATTGCAAGCTGCTCATTTTTTCACCATAGTGAATAATATTTTTTGGGGGGAAATTAATGATATACCATAAACCAAAATCCATGTGGTAATAAGTTGAGTTCAACAATTTTTGGTATTTTAAAAAAAGTGCACTGTTCCAAAACAAATAACAAATAATAAAAAGTTTCATAGACTTTCTTTATGGAATGTTATATAATGTATGCTTATGTTTTTCGCATGCTAAGGTTTTTTTACATGCATCTAACCATCGGTTTATTTTTTCTAGGAGAAAAATTGAATGTTCATTACTAAATTTTATTGGTGTTTTATCCCTCAGATTCGATAATTGGGTTTCATTGCTTTCAGAACAAAAAGGAGATCACAGCCTCCATAGAAAACTTTATACAAAATTGTTTCTATTTTTCCTGGTTTGTTGTAAATCTTTTAGCTTTTCATCACCATCATTTAGTTGGTGCTTCTGTTTGTCAGATTGTTTGGCTGTGTCTGGTCTACCTTGGGTGTTGAATGTTTTGATTCGACATGTGTGGAGCCGTGGAGCTCTGGTATGAACGCGTTTTTGCTCCATTGTTTAGCTAATCCAACCCACAATGTACTGTGTCATCACAGTGGTTTGCTGGCTGATGATTGGCCAAGCATTCACTATGACATGCATGCTTTGGCCAATCACAGCGCCATAAGCAAACAGAGCCATAATTGGCCAAAGGCATGGTGCCTTTGGCCAATTATGGCTCAGGGAATCAAGTACAAGCCCCACACTATATAAGGCCGCCTGCACGTCGGCCGTGTGTAGTGTGTTGAGAGAGAGAGAGGGTGTCATTTAATTTCATTTAGATAGATTGAGCAGACAGTTGATTCAGTTAGCTCCTGTATATGTATATATATATATATATATATATATATATATATATATATATATATATATATATATATATATATATATATATATTTTTTTTTTTTTTTTACAGGCTTTGTATATACACACACACACACAAATATATATATTATATATATATATTTATATATCTATCTATATCTATCCATACACACACACACACAAATATACTACAGGCAGTTCAGTTAGCTGCAGTATATTCAGTACTGTATCCTGTTCAGCTAGATCTCGCTACAGACCGTTCCTGTTCTCTTCCTAATATACCAGAGGCAGGCAGCTCATTCAGTTAGCTGCAGTATATTTAGTACTGTAGCCTGTACAGCTAGATCTCGCTGCAGACCGTTCCTGTTCTGTTCTTAATATACTACAGGCAGGCAGTTCAGTTAGCTGCAGTATATTCAGTACCGTATCCTGTGCAGCTAGATCTCGCTGCAGACCGTTCCGGTTATCTTCCTATTATAATACAGGCAGTTCATTCAGTTAGCTGCAGTATATTCAATATATATATATATATATATATATATATATATATATATATATATATATATATATACACACATATACACACACATACATACATACACATCCCAGCTTTGTGCAGCTACATCTCACTGCAGACCATTCCTGGTGTACCTATTCAAATACATTACAAATCCATCAAATACAGTATGTCTGGAAGGCCAACAAGGAGAGGCAGACGCTCACAGGCCACTAAAAGAGGGCAAGCAGGCTCTGTGTCTACAGCCAACATTGCTGGTCGTGGACACGGTGTATCCTCAGCACGTGGCCGTGGGGCATGCTTTTCCTTTTTTTCGACAGCTGGCCATGTTGAGCCACAACATGCAGAAGAGTTGGTAGAGTGGATGACCAAGCCGTCCTCATCCTCCTCAGCCTCTGTCACCCAGGCTCAGAGTACTTTGGCTGGCAAAGCGGCCTCTTCCATCGGCTCAATGTCAGTCACTCCTTCCCTAGTCCCACCATCATGCCCTGAGGAGTCCCCCGAACTGTTCGACCAGTGTTCGGTACATGCTGCAGGAGGATGTGCAGCGTTTTGAAGACTCCGATGATGGTACCCAGATTGAGGAAGGCAGTAACGTGAGCCCAGAGAGAGTGGGTGCCGAAGGACAACAAATTGTCACGTTCCCCCAGCTGCAGCATACTGCCAGGTTTGCTCCAGTGACGAGGAGGGAGGGGATGATGAGATCACCGACTATGTGGGTGCCTGATAGGAAAGAGGAGGAGGAGGCGGCACATTTCCAACGAGGCAGGATGCCCTTCAGGGGCCAGCTTAAGGGCAGCCAACCAACTGCATCACATTGCAGAGCTCCGCATGTGCAGGGCACTGCTGACTCAGCGCGCTTTTTCCAAAAGTTCTTTGGTATAGGCCTTTTTTGAGACGTGTGCAGCAGATCACACCATTGCTGTTTGCAACATATGTCTGAAGCGTATCAATTGTGGCCAAAACAGCAGCCGCTTGGGCACCACATGCTTGACCGGACATATGTCGAACTCCCATGCAGTCCGTTGGCAAGCGTACTTAAAATACCCACACCAAAGAACAAGGCAGACCTCTCCTTGCTCCTCATCAGCTGGAATATCCAACCCCACTATACCTTCAGTTCTCTCAGAAACCTGCACTGAGAGGAATGAAGGTGTAGAATTAGGTGTGCCAAGTACTTGCGGGCAATCTGCTATCGCTACACCAACGTCCGATTGTAGCAGGCAAATTTCCCTACCCCAGTTGCTAAACCTGCGAAATAAATTTGGTCCCAGCCATCCACATGCCCAGCGGCTGAATGCTAGCTTGGCTAAATTGCTAGCACTCCAACTTCTGCCTTTTCAGCTGGTAGACTCTGCCCCCTTTCATGAATTTGTGTAATGTGCGGTACCTCAGTGGCAGGTTCCCAAATGCCACTTTTTTTCACGGCCCTCTACTGGTATGTGGAAGGCAATGTCTTGGCCTCACTGGACAGGGCGGTCAGCGGTAAGGTGCATATTACCGCTGACTCATGGTTCAGCAGGCATGGACATGGACGTTACCCATCTTTCACGGTGCACTGGGTGACCCTGCTGGCAGCTGGGAAGGATGCAGGACAGGGTGCAGTATTGTTGGAGCTTGTTCTACCACCACGCCTCCAAAATGCTACTAGTGGTGATTCTGACACACCTCTCTCCTCCACCCCCTCCTCTTCTTCCTCCATGGCCTCTTCCTCTATAAATTTGTCCTCAGAACCAGCGGTGCTCCGTAGGCATTCAAGGGGCTACGCAAGCACTCAGGGAAAAAGATGCCATGCGGTGCTTGAGCTGGTGTGCTTAGGGGACAGGAGCCACACTGGGGCAGAGATTCTGTCAGCTCTGAAGGGGCAGGCTCAGAGGTGGCTGATGCCACGCCAGCTTCAGGCAGGAATGGTGGTTTGCGACAATGGCACCAACCTCCTCTCTGCCCTCCGACACGGACACTTCACCCATGTTCCCTGTCAACTTTGGCCATGCTGCAGCGGCTGCACATGCAGCAGAGGGCCATCAATGAGTACCTGTGCGACTATAGCATCAGGACAGGGTCAGTGGAGATGGCTTTTTTTCGCCACACCAGTGGGTCTTGATCAAGGTTGCACGCACTGTCCTTTCACCATTTGAGGAGGCCACGAGGATGGTGAGCAGTGACAGTGCATGCATCAGTGATACTGTCCCTGTTGTCTACTTTTTGGAGCACACGCTGTGTGGAATAATGGATAGGGCACTTGAGGCAGAACAGAGGGAGAAAGAGGAGGATTTCCTTACCTCTCAAGGCACCCTTTATCTAGATAGTGTTCCTGCAGGCCCGCCGATTATACAGGAAGAGGAGGAAGACTGTGTCAGCATAGGAGGTGGAACCTAGCACTCAGCATCAACAGTAGTCTTCAAGGGATAGTTTACAGTCCCCAGAAACCCATGGACTTGTACGTGGCTGGGAGGGGAGGAGGTGGCTGTGGATCAGGTCATCTTTAGTGACCCAGAGGACTTCGGACCAAATTCCTCAGCAAACCTCCGCTGCATGGCCTCCCTGATCCTACAACGCCTGCGAAAGGACCCTCGAATTCGCAGTATTGAGGATGAGGGATCAGTACTGGCTGGCAACCCTCCTTGATCCACGTTACAAGGGTAAGGTTGCTGAAGTTATCCAGCCAGAGGGAGCAGAGGATGAAATATCTTCGGGAGGCCTTGCAGAAAGGTTTGTGCAACGCGTTTCCAGAGTCTGGGAGGTTACAAATTCAAGGTCCTGGACAACGTGTTGCTGAGGCTTCGATCAGTCACAGAAGGAGCGGTGGAGAAGGTGGCCATCTGACAGATGCGTTCAGACAATTTTTTAGTCTGTAGCCCCAAGGTCTTATCGGTTCCAGCAACCATCGCCACCGTCTGTTTTACATGGTGCAGGAATACTTAGGGGCGAGATCAGACTTGGAGACCTTTCCAGCCAAAAATCCTCTGGGTTACTACGTCTTGAGGATGGATCACTGGCCAGAGCTTGCACAGTATGAAATTGAGCTACTGGCCTGTCCTGCATCCAGCGTTCTTTCAGAACGCACATTCAGTGCTGCTGGAGGCTTTGTAACCGATCGCAGAGTACGCCTGTCCACTGACTTGGTTGATCGGCTCACCTTCATAAAAATGAATCAGTCTTGGATCACCAGTAGGGATGAGCTTCGAGTTCGAGTCGAACTCATGTTCGACTCGAACATTGGCTGTTCGCAAGTTCGCCGAACACCGAACAATTTGGGGTGTTCGCGGCAAATTCGAATGCCGCGGAACACCCTTTAAAAGTCTATGGGAGAAATCAAAAGTGCTAATTTTAAAGGCTAATATGCAAGTTATTGTCATAAAAAGTGTTTGGGGACCTGGGTCCTGCCCCAGGGGACATGGATCAATGCAAAAAAAAGTTTTAAAAACGGCCGTTTTTTCAGGAGCAGTGATTTTAATAATGCTTAAAATCAAACAATAAAAGTGTAATATCCCTTTAAATTTCGTACCTGGGGGGTGTCTATAGTATGCCTGTAAAGGGGCGCATGTTTCCCGTGTTTAGAACAGCCTGACAACAAAATGACATTTGGAAGGAAAAAACTCATTTAAAACTACCCGCGGCTATTGCATTGCCGTCAATACACATAGAAGTTCATTGATAAAAACGGCATGGGAATTCCCCACAGGGAAACCCCGAACCAAAATTAAAAAAAAAAAAAAAAATGAAGTGGGAGTCCCCCTAAATTCCATACCAGGCCCTTCAGGTCTGGTATGGATATTAAGGGGAACCCCGGCCAAAAAAAAAAAAAAAAAAAACGGCGTGGGGTTCCCCCAAAAATCCATACCAGACCCTTATCTGAGCACGCAACCTGGCAGGCCGCAGGAAAAGAGGGGGGGACGAGAGTGCGGCCCCCCCCTCCTGAACCATACCAGGCCACATGCCCTCAACATTGGGAGGGTGCTTTGGGGTAGCCCCCCAAAACACCTTGTCCCCATGTTGATGAGGACAAGGGCCTCATCCCCACAACCGTGGCCGGTGGTTGTGGGGGTCTGCGGGCGGGGGGCTTATCGGAATCTGGAAGCCCCCTTTAACAAGGGGACCCCCAGATCCCGGCCCCCCCCCTGTGTGAAAAGGTAAGGGGGTACTTACCCCTACCATTTCACTAAAAAAAGTGTCAAAATAGTTAAAAATGACAAGAGACAGTTTTTGACAATTCCTTTATTTAACTGCTTCTTCTTTCTTCCTTCATCATCTTCTTCTTCTGGTTCTTCTGGCTCTTCTGGTTCTTCCTCCGGCGTTCTCGTCCAGCATCTCCTCCGCGGCATCTTCTATCTTCTCCTCGGGCTGTTCCGCACCCATGGCATTGGGGGGGAGGCTCCCGCTCTTCTCTTCATGGGGAATGCCACAGGGAAGTCCCGTCATGTCCCGTGCATCAGAGGGGGCGGGGTCACCGGGTGGCCCCGCCCCCCGTTATTTAAGAACCGTCAGATGAGGAGACGCCATCACACAGCGGGAGCCTCCCTCCATGCATGGATGCGGAGCGGCCCGGAGAAGAAAATTAAGAAGAGAAACAGAGAAGAAGAGAAGAAGGAAGAAGGGAAGAGGATGAAGAAGAAGATGAAGAGAAGAGCGGGAGCCTCCCCCCCAATGCCATGGGTGCGGAGCGGCCCGAGGAGAAGAAGATAGAAAACGCCGCGGAGGAGATGCTGGACGAGAACGCCGGAGGAAGAACCAGAAGAGCCAGAAGAAGAAGATGATGAAGGAAGAAAGAAGAAGCATTTAAATAAAGGAATTGTCAAAAACTGTCTCTTGTCATTTTTAACTATTTTGACACTTTTTTAGTGAAATGGTAGGGGTAAGTACCCCCTTACCATTTCACACAGGGGGGGGCCGGGATCTGGGGGTCCCCTTGTTAAAGGGGGCTTCCAGATTCCGATAAGCCCCCCGCCCGCAGACCCCCACAACCACCGGCCACGGTTGTGGGGATGAGGCCCTTGTCCTCATCAACATGGGGACAAGGTGTTTTGGGGGGCTACCCCAAAGCACCCTCCCAATGTTGAGGGCATGTGGCCTGGTACGGTTCAGGAGGGGGGGGCCGCACTCTCGTCCCCCCCTCTTTTCCTGCAGCCTGCCAGGTTGCGTGCTCGGATAAGGGTCTGGTATGGATTTTTGGGGGAACCCCACGCCGTTTTTTTTTTTTTGGCGCGGGGTTCCCCTTAAAATCCATACCAGACCTGAAGGGTCTGGTATGGAATTTAGGGGGAACCCCACGTCTTTTTTTTTTTAAATTTTGGCCGGGGTTCCCCTTAATATCCATACCAGACCTGAAGGGCCTGGTATGGAATTTAGTGGGACTCCCACTTCATTTTTTTTTTTTTTAATTGTGGTTCGGGGTTTCCCTGTGGGGAATTCCCATGCCGTTTTTATCAATGAACTTCTATGTGTATTGACGGCAATGCAATAGCCGCGGGTAGTTTTAAATGAGTTTTTTCCTTCCAAATGTCATTTTGCTGTCAGGCTGTTCTAAACACGGGAAACATGCGCCCCTTTACAGGCATACTATAGACACCCCCCAGGTACGAAATTTAAAGGGATATTACACTTTTATTGTTTGACTTTAAGCATTATTAAAATCACTGCTCCTGAAAAAACGGCCGTTTTTAAAACTTTTTTTTGCATTGATCCATGTCTTCTGGGGCAGGACCCGGGTCCCCAAACACTTTTTATGACAATAACTTGCATATAAGCCTTTAAAATTAGCACTTTTGATTATTACATAGTTACGTAAGGTTGAATAAAGACACTAGTCCATCCAGTTCAACCTGAGTGAGTGTGTGCCTACAACCCTGACCCTTGTCCCTAACCCTGTACATCGCACACTCACATCAGTCCCTACCCTCAATCCAAGGTCCCCATTCATATACTAGGGCCAATTTTGGACAGAAGCCAATTAACCTACCAGCATGTCTTTGGAGTGTGGGAGGAAACCGGAGTACCCGGAGGAAACCCACGCAGGCACAGGGAGACCATGCAAACTCCAGGCAGGTAGTGTCGTGGTTTGGATTCGAACCAGCGACCCTTTTTTACTGCTAGGCGAGAGTGCTAACCACTGCACCACTGTGCCGCCCTATTCATGTTCGTGTCCCATAGACTTTAACGGTGTTCGCGTGTTCGAGCGAACTTTTTTCCTGTTCGCATGTTCTGGTGCGAACCGAACAGGGGGGTGTTCGGCTCATCCCTAATCACCAGCTACCCAGCACCTGATGCTGATGTAACCGACTAATTTTTTTATGAATGTGAGATCCCTTGAAGACTGCCTATGCTGATGCTGAGTGATTGTCCTGTTATGCTGAGTGACTATCCTGATCCTCCTCAATGTTCAAGTTGTTCGCTTGTAAGAACATTTTTGGTTCTGGGCACCACTAGTGGCTAAGGCCCAATTTTTTTCTGCCCTTGTTCAACAGGGGCATGTAATTACAACTTTTGCTGTAATATTTTGCAGCAGGGCTTGTTCCTGCGCTCAACTAGAGTATCTGTGAGGGGTTGCAGTGTTGTGGCACCACCACCAGTGCCTAAGGCCCAATTTTTCTGCCCCTGTTCAACAGGGGTGTGTAATTACAATTTTTGACCTAATATTTCACAGCAGGGCTCGTTCCTGCGCCCAAGAGTAACTGTGAGGGCTTACAGTGTTGTAGTAACACCACCACACCAAAGGCCCAATTTTTCTGACCCTGTTCAAAAGGGGCATGTAATTACAATTCTTGATATAATATTTCACAGCAGGGCCTGTTCCAGCGCCCACCAAGAGTACCTGAGGGCTTACAGTGTTCTGGTACCACCAACACCTAAGGCCCAAATTTCTGCAGATTATACAGGGCAGGCCCCTACTTTCAAGCATCCGACTTACAAACGACTCCTACTTACAGAGGGAGACAACAAGAAGTGAGAGGAAATCTACCCCTAGGAAGGGAAATTCGCTCCTGTAGGAGTTAATAAGGGGAAAAGGTGTCTCCTCCACTGATGCTTTATCACCAATCCTTGTTTCCCTAAAAACCCCAAATTTTCAAAATCCAATTGTAATTGGGACAGAAAGTGAGGTGAAATCTTCTGAATAGGGCACAGACAGCAAAAAAAAATGTTACAGGGGTAATAACCCTTCCCTATGTTTACCAAAAAGCTGAAAAATAGATTTTTTGGCTGGAGCTATTTTACAAAATTTACCTGTTCTAAATTACAAACAGATTCAACTTAAGAACAAACCAACAGTCCCTGTCTATCTTGGGACCGCCTGTATACTGGTGTTCAGAGTATATAGGGCCTGGGGGCTCCATGCCTTTTCTTTTTTCAATTTGGGTGCGGGGTTCCCCTTAATATCCATACAAGACCCAAAGGGCCTGGTAATGGGCTGGGGGTTACCCATGCTGTTTTTCTCAATAATTTTCAACCATATTGCCGGGACCCGACATTACATTACAGCTGCAGTTTTAAATTACTTTTATTCCTTTAGAAATGTCATTTTGTTCTAAACACGGGAAACACGCACCACTTTACAGGCATACTATAGACACCCCCCAGGTACGATATTTAAAGGAATATTTCACTTTTATTTTTTCACTTTAAGCATCATTAAAATCACTGCTCCCGAAAAAACGGCCGTTTTAAAAACTTTTTTTTACATTGATACATGTCCCCTGGGGCAGGACCCAGGTCCCCAAACCCTTTTAAGGACAATAACTTGCATATTAGCCTTTGAAATTCGCACTTATGATTTCTCACGTTCGAATCCCATAGACATTATCGGTGTTCGAAAGTTCGCGCAAACTCTTGGTCCGTTCGCAGGTTCGGGATGTGAACTGAACCGGGGGGTGTTCGGCTCATCCCTAGCGGTAAAGTGCCACTAGTTTTAGCGGAGTTTTACCGTCGTCTTAGCGGCGCTTTTCGGCCGCTAGCGGGACGCTTTTAACCCCGCTAGTGGCCGCAGAAAGGGTTAACAGCACCGTGTTGCTACGCTTCTGAAGCGCTTTTCAGTCACTTCCAAAGCGATGCCCATTCACTTCAATGAGCAGGGGTGGTGTAGGAGCGCTGTATACAGTGCTCCCACACTGCCCCAAAGATGCTGCTTGCATGACTTTTTCCTGTCCCGCAAGCGCACCGCCCCAGTGTGAAAGCACTCTGGCTTTCACACTGTTGAGGCATGAGAGGCGCTTTTCATGCGCTTTACAGGCGCTATTTTAGGAGCTAAAACACCTGAAAAGCTCCTCCGTGTGAAAGGGGTATAAGACTGTGGGGGATAATTGTCACTCTAATGCCCCGTACACACGGTCGGATTTTCCGACGGAAAATGTGTGATAGGACCTAGTTGTCGGAAATTCCAACCGTGTGTAGGCTCCATCACACATTTTCCATCGGATTTTCCGACACACAAAGTTTGAGAGCAGGCTATAAAATTTTCCGACAACAAAATCCGTTGTCGGAATTTCCAATCGTGTGTACACAAATCCGACGCACAAAGTGCCACGCATGCTCAGAGTAAATTAAGAGATGAAAGCTCCCGATGTACGTGTTTTACGTCACTGCGTTCAGAATGATTGGATTTTCCGACAACTTTGTGTGACCATGTGTATGCAAGACAAGTTTGAGCCAACATCCGTTGGAAAAAAATCAGAGGATTTTGTTGTCGGAATGTCCGATCAATGTCCGACCGCGTGTACGGGGCATAACACATAGATTAGACCAGGGGTCCTCAAACTACGGCCCGCGGGCCGAATGCGGCCCTCCAGCATTTTTTATCCGGCCCGCGGACTGCCCCTTTAACACTGCAGCACTCCCCCTGCCATCTGCTCCCTCCATCACACAGGACGGGAAACATGACAGGCCGGACAAAGGACCTTTTGTGCTAAGAAGCAGGTGATTGGTTACTAGGCATCAGGGCGGTCCCAGGAACCAATCACCTGCCCCTCACTTCCAAAGTCCCGCCCTCCGTCCGGACCTACCATGCCTCATGTCCTGCGTGATACAGGTAAGTGTTGAGTGGGAGTGCTGTGATATTATAGGGGGAGGCAGTGTAATATTGATATGGGGGGATCTGTGACACACGGGGGGAGTCTGTGATAGGGGGAGATCTGTGATGTGGGGGACTCTGTGCTATGGTGGGGGACTAATGTGGGGGACTCTGTGCTATGGTGGGGGACTGATGTGGGGGACTCTGTGCTTTTGTGGGGGACTCTGTGCTATGGTGGGGGACTGATGTGGGGGACTCTGTGCTATGGTGGGGGACTGATGTGGGGGACTCTGTGCTATGGTGGGGGACTGATGTGGGGGACTCTGTGCTATGGTGGGGGACTAATGTGGGGGACTCTGTGCTATGGTGGGGGACTAATGTGGGGGACTCTGTGCTATGGTGGGGGACTCTGTGCTATGGTGGGGGACTGATGTGGGGGACTCTGTGCTATGGTGGGGGACTCTGTGCTATGGTGGGGGACTGATGTGGGGGACTCTGTGCTTTTGTGGGGGACTCTGTGCTATGGTGGGGGACTCTGTGCTATGGTGGGGGACTGATGTGGGGGACTCTGTGCTATGGTGGGGGACTGATGTGGGGGACTCTGTGCTATGGTGGGGGACTAATGTGGGGGACTCTGTGCTATGGTGGGGGACTCTGTGCTATGGTGGGGGACTGATGTGGGGGACTCTGTGCTATGGTGGGGGACTGATGTGGGGGACTCTGTGCTATGGTGGGGGACTGATGTGGGGGACTCTGTGCTATGGTGGGGGACTGATGTGGGGGACTCTGTGCTATGGTGGGGGACTGATGTGGGGGACTCTGTGCTATGGTAGGGGACTGATGTGGGGGACTCTGTGCTATGGTAGGGGACTGATGTGGGGGACTCTGTGCTATGGTAGGGGACTGATGTGGGGGACTCTGTGCTATGGTGGGGGACTGATGTGGGGGACTCTGTGCTATGGTAGGGGACTGATGTGGGGGACTCTGTGCTATGGTAGGGGACTGATGTGGGGGACTCTGTGCTATGGTAGGGGACTGATGTGGGGGACTCTGTGCTATGGTGGGGGACTGATGTGGGGGACTCTGTGCTATGGTGGGGGACTGATGTGGGGGACTCTGTGCTATGGTAGGGGACTGATGTGGGGGACTCTGTGCTATGGTGGGGGACTCTGTGCTATAGTGGGGGACTGATGTGGGGGACTCTGTGCTATGGTGGGGGACTCTGTGCTATGGTGGGGGACTGATGTGGGGGACTCTATGCTATGGTGGGGGACTGATGTGGGGGACTCTGTGCTATGGTGGGGGACTGATGTGGGGGACTCTGTGCTATGGTGGGGGACTCTGTGCTATGGTGGGGGACTGATGTGGGGGACTCTGTGCTATGGTGGGGGACTCTGTGCTATGGTGGGGGACTGATGTGGGGGACTCTGTGCTATGGTGGGGGACTGATGTGGGGGGATCTGTGATGGGGGAAGTATGTGATTGGGAGTGGTTCTGTAATGAGGGGAGTCTGTGAAATACTGATAAGTTTATATTGATTACAATTGTTCTTTATTTTAAATATTGTACTGTTTTTTTCCTGTTTTTTTTTTTTTTTTTGCACTACAAATAAGATGTGTGCATAGGAATTAGTTCATATTTTTTTTAAACTATAGTGCGGCCCCCCAACAGTCTGAGGGACCGTGAACTGGCCCCCTGTCTAAAAAGTTTGAGGACCCCTGGATTAGACTAAGTGTTATAAATCCCTGTCAATGTTATATAATTTAGTGGTAAGAGTATTTTTGTATTGTCCAGAGTTTGAATTGGATCTGTCATAGATCTGTTCCACATCGGTTTCCTATTCCCAAAGCTCAGTAGCCATGCTGATACTTGTAGTTCCATGGCTTTAACTGTTAAGGGTCTGCTATTACTTGTTATCCCACAAGACTTGTGTTTAAGACTGCTTAGCCCGCCTGCCGTTAACCACTTAAAGAGGAAGTAAACCCTGATGGGTTTTACTTCCTCTTTGTTTCCCTGTAAAGGTAAAGCATAATGGGCTACTATGCATCGCATAGTAGCCCATTATGTGTCACTTACCTGAAACAGGAGCCTGCGATGTCCCCGATTTCCTCACTGGCAGCGAGCATCCATTCTTCACCCTTCTTCCTTCCGGGGCCGCAAACTCTGGCTCTGACTGGCCCAGTGACTCTGTGACGTCTCAGTCACGGCATGACCCCAGCTTGAAACGGCATAGCGTTCCATTTCAAGAGTGCGCATGTGCCGAATACATTGGCGCATGCGCAGAAGACAGCGTCGTTCGGGGAAATAGTAAATATCTCCTAAACCATGTAGGTTTAGGAAATATTTCAAGCACCTACAGGTAAGTTTTAATCTAGGCTTACCTGTAGGTGAAAGTGGTCTGTAAGGGTTTACAACCACTTTAAGGACCGAGCCTCTTTCTGAGATTTGTTGTTTACAAGTTAAAATATTTTTTTTTTTGCTAGAAAAAACAATGAAAAACAATATATAATGTTTGGGGGTTCTAAACACCCTAGAGAATAAAATGGCGGTCGTTGCAATACTCGGTCACACCGTATTTGCGCAGCAGTCTTACAAGCGCACTTTTTTTGGAAAAAATATACTTTCCTTCTTTTAATTAAAAAAAAAAAAAAAAACACAACAGTAATGTTAACCCAATTTTTTTATATTGTGAAAGATAATGTTATGCCAAGTAAATCGATACCCATCATGTCACGCTTCAAAATTGCGCCCACTCGTGGAATAGCGGCAAACTTTTACCCTTAAAAATCTGCGTAGGCGACATTTAAAAATTTCTACAGGTTACCAGTTTCGAGTTAGAGAAGGTCTATTGCTCTCGCTCGATCGTGGCGATACCTCACATGTGTGGTTTGAACACAGTTTTCATATGCGGTGCTACTCACGTATGCGGGCGCTTCTGCACGCAAGCTCGGCGGGACGGGGCACTTACATTTTTTTTTTCTCATTTATTTTGCTTTTTATTTTTTATTTTTACACTGTCCTTTAAAAAAAAAAAAAATTTAGGTCACTTTTATTCCTTTTTTTTTTTTTCTCCGGTTATTAAGTGATAATTCCAGTCATGAATACAAATATCTTCCAAAAAATAGACATTTTATACCCCAAAGTCCTACCCCCCCATACTAGGAACTTACCCCTTGTACCCCCCCCCCAGACCTACCCCCTTAGCTCTTCCCAAAATGGTCATGATCTGTACCATATCACTTACAATCTCCTACCTTTAATAAGTACCATCTAACGCAAACTGATATTAGGATTTCTATTTGATGGACTGTCCGGTTCTGCCCCCCACGCCCCAGCCGCTCGCGGGGAAGACCTATATTTTACCCAATCTTTCCACACCTCTTCAAACTCTTCCATATCTGTTCCTTCACTATATCTCAAGTATTCTAGGCAGTGAATTTCCTCAATTTTATTGAACCACTCCCGCATTGAGGGTTTCTTACTATCCAGCCAGTGTCTAGGAATAAGACTCTTAGCCGCATTAAGAAGGTGCGGCAGCAGTGATTTCAGATACTTCTTTGTGGGCATATTACTCCCATGATGTAAGCACTCCCAAGGGTCATCTGCAATCCTCTTACTGGTGATCTCAAATATGATTCTCCTTATCTCCCCCCAATATAATTTCATTACCGGACACTGCCACCATATGTGTGCCATGGTCCCATTCTCCCCGCAACCCCTCCAACAAGTTTGCGGTGTTTCTTTCCGGATTCTGTGAGCTCTGTCTGGGGTGATGTACATTCGTGCCAAGACTCTGTAGTTCAGCTCAGAAACACTGTAGTTTACTGAAGTGGCATTCACCCTACCCAGGACCTTCCCCACCACCCCATCACTGATCCTAATTCCTAATTCCTCCTCCCATTTCCTCAGAAATGTCGTATGCTCGGCCTCTCCCATTTTAATCAGACTTCTGTAAATCCCGGACACCCCCCCCTTCCCTTTTTTCCCTGAAAACACTTTTTCAAGGGGGCCAAGATCCTTCACAGACCTCATTGGTTGCGGGAGCGATTCAAAAAAGTGTTTCAACTGCCTACGCGTGTTTAGTGATATCCAATGTGTTAGTGCTTAATTTTCTGAACTGAGGTGGTATCCACACATTTTTACTCAAATCCACCCCACTCATTTTACTCTCTATTTTCACCCATTGTTTTTCATTGTTTTTTACCCAATCTAAAATACGTGAGATAACTATGGCAACATAATATTTTTTTACATCAGGTGCCCCCCCCCCCCCCCTCCTCTTATCGTTCACTAATTGTGCATACTTAATTCGTGGTTTTTTACCCCTCCATATAAACATTAGAAACAAAGTATGTAATTTATTTAAAAAATTCTGTGAAATTGGGATTGGAAGCATCTGTATTTTATAGATAATTTTTGGGAGAACTGACATTTTGAGTAGATTGATCCTGCCTCCCCATGAGAGCTGGTTGCGTGGGAATTTATTCAGATCTGTCTTAATCTCATTAAGGAGTGCCATATAATTAGTTTGGAACAAAGTTTCCTTCACTGGGGAGATTTTGACCCCTAGATAATTAAGCTCATTTACCCCCCACATAAATGGCAGACTCTTTTGATAAGCCTTCTCCCTTTCTTTGTCCTCCACTATTTCCAGTATTTCTGACTTAGTTGAGTTGACCCGGAAATTTGACAGTCTGCCGTAACTCCTGATGGTCTCTAATAAGTTCGGGAGGAAAATCCTCGGGCGGGTGACATACAATAAGATGTCATCCGCAAAAGCGGCGGTTTTATACTCTTCTTCCCCGATTTTTACCCCACTGATATCTGGGCTGAGTCTGATCCTAGCCAGAAGGGGTTCAAGCGTCAGCACAAACAGCAGCGGGGAGAGAGGGCACCCCTGTCTAGTGCCGTTATACATCTTAAAAGGTTCGGAAAGTGTACCGTTGACCTTGACTCTTGCAAACGGGGAAGCGTATAGACTTTTTATCCTTCTAAGCATGTTATGGCCTATCCCGATCTCCTCGAGCGTATCCCACATGAAGCCCCAGTCTACCCTGTCGAAGGCTTTCTCAGCGTCCATCGACAGGAGTAGACCTGGGGCCCCCCTGTTCATTATCTGGGTCACCATTAATGTTTTAATCCAATTATCTCTTCCTTCCCTACCCGGTACGAAACCCATTTGGTCAGAGTGGATGACCTCATTGATGATCCTCTTCAGTCGGTCCGCCAAAATCTTTGCGAACAGTTTCGTGTCAACATTCAGGAGGGAGATGGGTCTATAGCTGGAACAAAGTACTATCCTTTCCTTCTTTCCTAATAATGGCAATACTTGCTTCTAGTGCTTCCTTCCTCATCTCCCACTTTTCACCTATCCCATTCATATAGGAGCACATTATAGGAATCAGTATTTCCTGATATTTTTTATAATAAAGGACAGTCAGTCCATCGGGGCCTGGGCTTTTCCCATTTGGGGTATCTTGTAGGGCTTTCTTAAGTTCCTGCTCAGTTATAGGGGTTTCTAACATGACTTTGTCCTCTGCAGTAATTTTTGTCAATTTCGCCTCTTCCAAAAAGTTTTTATTATCTTTTCGCTTGCGTCTGCTTACTTCTTGTGGGATATCAGCATTAATTGCGTATAACCCACTATAAAAATCTCTAAAAGCTTTTGCAATATCGCAAGTATTATGTTTGATTTCACCCGATTTGGACTTAATTTTTTCTATAAAGTTACTCATTTTCTTTTTTTTCAAAGCCCTAGCTAGGAGTTTACCTGGTTTGTTTCCATTAATGTATCTATCTTTTTTGACCAGGTTGTAAATTTTTCGCATTTCCTGTTCTGTACTGGCCCTCAACTTTTCTCTAATTTTTTGTAAGTTAATCCATATCTCATTCCCTCCCGTTATTTTATGTTGTTGCTCTAAATCTTGGATCTCTTTTACCAGTACTTCCCTTTCTTTTTTCCAACTCTTTTTTTCCCCCTCCTATCATCATAAATATGCCCCTAATGTACACTTTGTGGGCTTCCCAAACTGTGGCCTCATTTACCTCCCCGGGCGTATTGATTTTAAAATACCACTCCAGCTCTTCCTTAATTCTATTTGAGGTTTCTAGATCTTGTAATAGGTATTCATTCAATCTCCACCCATCGCCCTGAGTGCGAGGACCCCCTATTTTTATTAGTAGGCTCACTGGGGCGTGGTCAGAGAACGTCATGTTACCAATGGCTGTCTCGCCAACCTCCTCCAGCAGCCTATGTTCCACCAGGAAAAAGTCTAGCCTCGAATAGGTCCCATGCACGGGGGAATAGAAGGTATAGTCTCTTAAATCACCATGCTGAATCCTCCAGACATCGACCAGCTGAAGCAATTGCAGCTTTTTTTTAAGTTTACCTGCCCAGACTCCCCCCATCCCCCGAGCATGGGACGTACTATCTCTCCCGAGGTCCAAACATAAATTAAAATCTCCCGCAACTATCGCTTTTCCTGTCTTAAATTCTTCGAATTTTGCCAGAATTCCCAGAACTTTTCTGTCAGCGTTTCTATTTGGCCCATAGATGTTTGCCAAGGAGAACTTCTGGCCGTTGATTTTACCATTTAGGAAGAGAAACCGACCATCCGGGTCAGCTAATCCCTCCTCCAAATCAAACCTAGTCTCTCTGGCAAACCCTATGGCAACTCTGGCAATTTTTTGAATCTTACAAATGCTTAGATGTGTTTCTTGTAGCATCACAACGTCGGCATCCAATAACTTCAATTCACATAGGATATTTGAACGTTTTACATGGGAGTTCAAGCCCCGGACATTATAGGATATAACTTTTATACTAGACATCCTCTCACGTTCTTGTTAATATACTTTTCTTTGTGGTACAGACTCATGTTCCATTTGGTAATAGCATTCCTTCCTTTTCCCACCCCTTCCCTCCTCCCCCCCACCTACTCCTCCCCCACTCACCCCCCCTCCACCACACCACCCCCCCACCCCCAAGGCCCCCCTTCTCTCGACCCCCTCCCTTCCTCCCATCCCCAGACATTAGGGGCAAAAGCTGGCCTCCCATGGGCCCAGAACAAACCGTGGCCCTCTATCTCCACCCGGCCTCCCGGTTAACCCCTAGAGGTGTAGCTCGGTGTGGGAATAAGTCAAACCCGTAGCCTTCCCCCTGGGTAGGAAAAGATGACATTCCTGGTCGTCCCTCCTGCACCCCCCATGTCTCCCCACCACCCCGACAAAGGGGGCATGACAATGCACTGCCTCAGTTCTGGCCTTTTTACGCCCTATCCAAACTGGTGTCAGATTTAACCCCTATTCTCTTTATAGTAAGCTTTGCGATTCTAGGTGATAAGTTCCCCTGCATACTCCTGGTTGGCAGTTTTTTCCCACCAACCAGGAATCTCTATTATTGGAATTCCTAGGCGCTGACAACATTTTTGAGTGTCCTCCGGGAATCTCAACGTGGCCGATCGGCCCTCCTTACGTCCGATTAAGCAGGCAGGGAAGCCCCAGGAGTATTGTATCTCATGCGTTTTTAAGGTTGCAAGTAGGGGTTTCAGAGTTCTTCTCCTGATCAAGGTTTCCGCCGATAAGTCTTGAAAGATTTGTAATGTTGTTTCCCCAAACTTTGCTGGCGGTTTTTTCCTTAGATTCATACTAATCTCCTCCTTATCTAGGTAATTGTGAAATCGCACAATAACATCCCGTGGGATTTCTCCCCTGATTTCCGCAGGTTTTCTAATCCTGTGCACCCTGTCTAATTTTAACTTACCGCAGGCTTCATTAGGGGCCCTCAGATCTTTGAAGATCGCCTCCATTTTATCCTGTAGATTCTCCTTTTCGCCTTGTGCTTCTGGAAGGCCTCTTATCCGGAGGTTCTTTCTTCTACTTCGGTTCTCTTGGTCCTCCATTCTATACCTGATATTTCTCTGTTCGATCTGTAATGCTTCCATCTGCTGTTTCATTTTTTTGATTTCTGCTTCTTGCTTATCCATGGTATTTTCAGCTTCTTCCACCCTTTTTAGAATATGACTCATATTCTCATGTACAGTACTAATCTCTTCTTTAATTGAGGCCTCAAGTTTCGCAACCATTTCCGCTATTTCCCCTTTTGTGGGGAGATCCTGTTGGGTTGCCATTTGCACTTCAACCTTAGTCTCCCTACCCGAGGGTCTTATAACCATTTCAGCTACTTGGCTTCTTGTCCCAACTTTTACCGAGCGTTCGGGAGTTTTATTTTTAACTATTGATTGGTCCAAGCTTGTTTTGCTGGGCTCGTTCACCATATATTTCCTGATGGCCCCGGGACTTGCACTTGTTCTTGGCGGGTTTGCAGTGGCTCCTCTTGTAGATTTGTCTCTCATTTCTTCCTCTTTTTTTTCTTTTTGTTATACAAGGGCGCGCGCTAAAATAAAAATGCAAACGATATGTGGTGCAGCTCTCTCCTTCAGCCCCCCTACCCGCTCAACAATAAACCCTTATGATCGTTTCTCAAGAGAGTAAAAGGGCCTTATTTCCACAGAGTATAATGATGGTTTGCTAGCCGTATAATTACCGCAGTAGGACTATTTGGGTATTTACTCTATGGAGGTGGGCCTCTGCTCCTTCCCTGTATCACACTGTCAGGGGGGTCTCACCACTCCTTCACTTCCTCCTCCTGTGTATTACCACCCCTCCAGGGGCGCCTTTTCTCCCACTCAAAGTCTTCCCACTTAGCCCACTGTTACAGTTCATACCCTGACAGTCCCAGCTTTAGACAATTCATCTCTATTACTTTTAAGGAAGAGTTAGCATATATACATTTACACCAAGAGTCCCATGGGGGAGAAATACCAAGTAGTCTTAGTGTTGCACGAGATCACTTACCCTCCTTGTTAGAAGTGAACCAAGACCTTACCCTACTGCCCGTTGCTTACACGTCTCCTATGAGGCTCCTGGGGCTTTCACCTGCACTTCCCAGATCCACACTTCACCTGTTTCTCCATTTTCAGCTTTTTTTTTTTCTCTATTTCTTCTGGCAGCCTCTGCCTGGCCTTCTCAGTCCTGGCTGATGTCTGTCATCCTCCTTGCTCCCTTCCCACGAGACCCGGCATGCACAGGGAGGCACGACACCCCCACTGAACTCCAAGCGGCAGCGATGACAGGCTGCCGCAAGCTCAGTCACGGCGCGCTGCTCCCACCGCCTCCACAGGCACTGCCGACTTCCGCGTTCAGGAGACTGGATGGGGAGACCTCCGGTACGGATGGCTAAGCTCGACACTCTGGGGGGGGGTGGCTGGGGGCTAGCGCGCATACCGTGAGCCACTCGTAGCGTGCATCCCAGCAGGAGGGACGCCGATCTTCCCGGGTTCAGCTACTGCTGCAAGACCTAACCCACATCCGGCAGGTCACTTTTATTCCTATTACAAGGAATGTAAACATCCCTTGTAATAGAAAAAAAGCATGACAGGACCTCTTAAATATGAGATCTGGGGTCAAAAAGACCTCAGATCTCATATTTACACTAAAATGCAATAAAAAAAAAATTATTTTGGAAAAAAATAAATAAAAAAATTCTTCTTTAAGAGCGGAAGTGACGTTTGACGTTGCTTCCTCCCTTCAATGCTATGGAGCCGAGCGGGGGCCATCTTCCCCTCAGTCGGCAGCCAGCCAAGTATGAAAGAGGACCTGATCGTCTCTGCCGATACCGATGGCTCCGGTAAGTGGCGGAGACGACCAGAGCGCAGCGGGAGGGGGGGCCTCTCCCGCCCCTGATAAAAGTGATCTTGCGGCGAATCCACTGCAGAGACCACTTTTATCTGAAACCGGACCGTTCACTGAATACGAGGATACTGGGGTTATGGCAGCTATCTGCTGCTATAACAACGATATTCCTCTTCAAAGTGCCGACGTATATTGTTGTGACCCCGTCCGGGAGTGGTTAATGTAATTAGTTACGCTCCAAGCCAGTCCTGTCTTTTCAAACTTGGCTCATTGCCTCAGGCTAATGCATCTTAATGTCCCCAGCAGTCTGTGTGTCCCCAAGTGTATTTCAAGCCCGTTTCCTGCCCAGCATCACCATGCAACTATCTGCTCCTAGGGATTCCTGTTTGTCGGTTTTTACGTGGTTATTTGTTACTAGTTGTCTAATGTGTCTTTTGTGTATCTGTCACTAATATCTGTTTCAATGCACACCTGTCGGCTTGAATTGTACCCACTTCTGTTTAGTGATCCTGTCGCCGCAGTTCTGCAAGGTATTTTTCTTTGTCTATTTGCCATTTGTGCCCATTATCAGCAGTTCCTTGAGCTGAATACACATTATGCAGTTTTTGTCGATCAATTTCTTTTGGATTGGCCTTCAAATTTGTAGTACGAGGGCCTGCCTGTTGCATACAATTTGAAGGTGTTTAGGTCTGGCCTCATATTGTATGGTTTTGGTTAATATGGAGAAGAGTTTTACAGGAAAATTATATAGGAATTGTATGGTGTGTAGCCAGCTTTGGACTCGGTGCCTTGGCCATTCCAAGGGCCCTCAAATTCATTATACTTGTGGGCATGCTGTATTCTCCTCAGTGGGTACCCATAGGTGTTCTTCCTGTTCTAGACTCCTTGTGTACCCCAACTAGTAGTCTGTGTCCTGCATGCTTGTAAGACCCGCGCTCCAGTGCTGCACTATGCTCCTGTCATTCATGTGAGTCCTGTCTGAATAGTGTAGGCAGTTTATGTTGTATGGGTGAAGGATGACATTGTCTGATTGTCAGATTGATAAATGGGTTAAAAAGGTGTGCAGCCTTTATAAAGAATCAAGTATACATGTTGGAAGGTTGTTTTCAATTCGAGTATTCAGACTATTTCCCATACTTAGGTTAAAGAGAAGCTTAATGGAGACTGCCTTACGAGCTGGGGGCAGGGCACCTAAACACTTTGGCGCTAATGATACTCAGGAACACATTGGGAAGTCTTCTGTTACATCTCGGTCAAGGGGTTAGGAAATCCATCTTGCTCTGTCCAGCACCCAGGTACAATGAGAGGTGCTCCAGGACCCCAGAGAAGTGATTGCCTCTTTTTCAGTGGGACAATTTCCACTTTGCAATGACAAGCAGGTGGGGGTAGTATCCAAGTTTACTATGAGTCATGTGGATTGGTGGATGACTCAGTTCCATGGTTCTCAGAACCTGACTTGCACTGTTCTCATCCCTGATTGCCGGGACTGAACATCGTGCATATATCTCAGTCAAATTGGGTACTATCCTATCAGAATCTACTGTATTACCACCCTAGAGTCCATCAAGTTCTGATGGTCAATGAATCTGGACAACCTCAGATGATGGCTACCAATGGGTGCTGGAGAAAGCAAGGAGTTGTGCTATGTCAAGTGAAACAGGACAGAATGAGACAGCAATGCGGGCACAGGAAAGGGTCACGTCTAATGGATGCCAAAGTAGTGTTCCAACTTGTCCTAAACAAAGTTAAAAATACTTGAGGTCTGGGTACTGGTGTTGGTATCACATGTCTAGTGATGCACTGTATTCAGCATCAGGTTAAATTGTACTCCGTGCAGTACACTACCTTGGGGAGTCTATTGTTCATCTTATCTTGTCCTTGGCATGGATATAGCAGGAACACCAGGATGTACCCCTGAGAAAAGGCTTGATATCAAATCTGACAACCCCTTACACTTACTGAAACTTCCTTTGGGATTTGGGGAGGAATTCAAAGTTTGGTAGTTAGACTTTGGGCAACAGGATTTAGGCTCGATTCACACCTATGCATGTTGCTTTTGAGCGTTTTTGGAGGTTTTTTTTTCATGCTTGCCACGTTTTTGAGCCGCATTTTTGCCGCGATTTTGCCGCGATTTGTGTTTTTTTTTTTTTTTAACATTTTTTTTTACAGTCTTAAAAAAAATTACAAAAAAAAAAAAAAATTAAAAAAAAAAACGGCAAAAACGCATCAAAAACGCACCAAAAACGCATCAAAAACGCTGCAAAAACGGTGCACTTGCGTTTTTGATGCTTGTCCATTGAATTCTATTACATGCAAAACGTTGCATTTTGCATGAAAAAAAGTCCCCGACCCTTTCCAAAAATGCAGAGAAACAAAAAGGCATTGAGTCTCTGGCCATCTCCCGCAGCAGGCCTGCAGTCTCTGGCCATCTCCCGCAGCAGGCCTGCAGTCTCTGGCCATCTCCCGCAGCAGGCCTGCAGTCTCTGGCCATCTCCCGCAGCAGGCCTGCAGTCTCTGGCCATCTCCCGTAGTAGGCCTGCAGTCTCTGGCCATCTCCCGTAGTAGGCCTGCAGTCTCTGGCCATCTCCCGTAGTAAGCCTGCAGTCTCTGGCCATCTCCCGTAGTAGGCCTTCAGGCTCTGACAGTCTCCCCTAGTATGTCTGCAGGCTCTGACCATCTCCCATAATACGTCTGCAGGCTCTGACTGTCTCCCGTAGCATGTCTGCAGCCTCCGACCGTCTTCTGTAGTATGTCTGCAGTCTGACCGTCTTCCGTAGTATGTCTGCAGTCTCTGACCTTCTCCTCCAGTACGCCTGCAGTCTCTGACCATCTACTGTAATACGCCTGCAGTCTCTGACCATCTCCTGTAGTAGGCCTGCAGACTCTGACCGTCTCCCCTAGTATGTCTGCAGGCTCTGACCGTCTACCTTAGTATGTCTGCAGGCTCTGACCGTCTCCCTTAGTATGTCTGCAGGCTCTGACCGTCTCCCTTAGTATGTCTGCAGGCTCTGACCGTCTCCCCTAGTATGTCTGCAATCTGACCATCTTCCCTAGTATGTCTGCAATCTCTGACCATCTCCTATAGTATGTCTGCAGTTTCTGACCATCTCCTATAGTATGTCTGCCACTAAATGATATGCACAACCCTTTGGTGTGTCAGGGGCTGCAGTTGAGGCCCTGAAAACCTCATCAGTTGACCATCACTAGGATGCAATCTCAAACCAAGCTATATATCCACACGATAAATGGAGTGTATGAGAGTCAGAACAAGCTGTTCTAGTTTAAAGTAGACCTTTCACCATGAAGGCTTCTTTCACACATACTGCAGTCCTTACCTTCATAGCAGTGTGTGCTCTCATCATTGCCAACAAGTTCTATGATGGACACAGGTAGGCTGCATTGTTGGGCACAGATGAGGCTACACTGATAAAGTTGTTAATATTTATTTTTATAACTTAATTCTGCATAAAACATTAAAGTATCATTTCATGAGATAATTTATGAGGGCATGTTTAGGGGCAGAATTAGGGGCGGGGGTTGGGTGGAGCAACTGATGGTGAGTAACCCTTGAGGCCTGGCTAGTAGCTCAGGACTTGAAATTTTGAGCCTTGATCTATACCCTAATGGGCTGCCCAAAAAGGAAAAAAAAAACCTTTAGGGAGTAATGCAAGTTCTCATTATATTGAAAAGTTTATTGTAATGAATATGCGAGTTTATTTCTACCATGTGTGTGAATTTACTATTCAATAAATTCTACTGAGATATCTGCACTATGACGAGTGTCTCTTTTGTCCCCTCATGACATTGGGCGAGTCTTGCTGGAGACGTTCGTGTCATTTGGAGATAAACCGCTGATATTGGAGTGTCCACTGGATTTCTGCCCATTGTATATCTGACCTTTGTAATGAGGGTCCAGGGTGAAGAGTAAAAATGTGTCCAGGGCGTGATTGGGTGCTGGTGGTTTTTTTTTTTTTCATGCACTTTAGCTGCACTATAACATCAAAATACCCGACATCTCTTGCAGTTTTTACTGATATAGATTTCTATGAATTTCAGTTATGGACTTTTAGACATTAATGTTTAGCGCTGCACCTTTACCCTTTCTGCATTTGTGTATATATCCAATAATATTGTGCTAGCAGCTTATTTAGGGAATGGTTATGTTGTATAGCTGTCAATTTTTTTCTCCCAAATATAACATTCTATTTAGAGCACAGGGGAGACAACTCAAGTACAATAGCATAAAATGGCTACAATTAAATTTACAAATATCATCAGGCTTGTGCAATCATTGAGACCAAGGAATGAGATCGGGAGAAAGAGGGGGTGGAGCAGGGGAGTTTGGATGAGTCCAGATGGCGGTGGACTTCCAACAGTTGCATGTACAAGCAAATCTGTAGCACCAATCCATCTATGAGCTGAATAGTGAAACTCCATCAGATAAAATGAAAACGTTCCATAATCTCCACATTTTAGAAAGCTTTTCCTGTTTATTTTGTGCTGTGAGGACTAAGTCTTCTAGCTATTTTTATATATTCTACCTTGCGCAGCCAGGTATCAATAGAGGGAGGTACCTGTTGCTTCCAGAATAGGGGAATACAAGCTTTGGCAGCATTCAATAAGTGTCGCACTATTGATTTTCTGTATTCTTTTGCTGGGATCGTGGTAACAGTAGAAAGAAGGCCAGATCATTGGGAATAGTATAGTCCGTGAATTTTTGAGTTATATTCTGGACAGCCGTCCAAAAATGTTTCAGCTTAGGGCAAGACCAAAAGATGTGAAGGAGAGATCCTCTGTCCGTTTGGCATCTGCAACAGCTATCCGTGGTCATCAGGTAGTATTTGTTTAACAATTATAATACCACCTAGTCAGGATTTTATAATTAGTTTCCTGTAGTTTCGTACAGATCAACGATTTTAAGGAAATCTAAGAATATTTTGTTGTTCCATTACTGAAAAGAAGCAATTTAAGTCAGCCTCCCACTTCTGTAGGAAAGATAGTTGTGGTTGTTTGGGGGGGGGGGGGGGGGGGGGAGTGGAGTAAAGCATAAGTTTTGGATAACACTGGCAGAGTTCTGACTTACACACAGTATTTTTCAAATGTCGTTACGGTCCGATTAAATTGGGTGGGATTTGCTAGAGAGTAGAAAGTGATGTAGCCGTATCGCGCTCCAAAAAGGAAGCTGGAAACGACCATTCTCATACATCAGGGACTGGGAGGTGGTCAATGGTTGCCTTCTAGAAAATGTGGGGCTCGATCGTGACCCATCAGAGAGTGTCTGGAATTCAGAGCGTCCAAGGCCAGGAGGAAATGCTGGGTTGCCCAAGATAGGGAACAGAGGGGATTCTCTGGTGGAGAGCAAAGCTGAGAAGATAGCCTTGGATCCTAGAGGAATTGTGGTAGCAATTAGGGGATGAGATGTGATAGGCAAACAGGTAAAAGCACCACACAGCTCCCTTCAAAGGGATAGCAGTCTGGGCCTGCTCCAAATGAGCCCAGATTTTATGTTCATTGTGGCGACTCCAGTCAATGATTCTCCCCAAATGTACTGCCAGATAGTATTTTCTTACATCTGGGAGAGCCAAGACCCAGTAAAGTTTGGGCAGCGCAAGATATCTTCCGGGTAGACGAGGTTACGAGTGTGCCCAGATGAACTTGGTAAAAAGCGAGTGTACTTGTTTGAAAAAAATGTGATGGAATCTGTATCGGTAGGGTTTGAAATAAGTAGAGAAATTTCAGAGGGTATACTCATTTTAAGAAGGTTGAACCTGCCGAACCAGGAGTGGAGTCCTTTGTGCTAACTCTCCAGTAGGACACAGGTCGTGGTCAGTAAGGGTGGGAAATTAAGTTTGTAGGTGTGGATCAAATCACCGGGAATATAGGTACCTAAATATTTGAGAGCGCGGCCCGTCCATTTAAATTTATACGTTGATTTCAATGATGTTGAAATGAAAAGGGGTTATTTTGACGCCCATCGCTGATGATTTTTAGACTGGACATTGCTCCATAGGTTTCAAATTCCTTGAGGAGATTGGGAAGTGACACTATAGGGTTGGTTAACGAGAAAAAGAAGATTGTCAGCATACGCTGACATCTTGTATTGGGAGTCGCCTATGGTTATTCCTGAGATATCCGGGTTCAAGCGGATTGTACAAAGGAAGGGTTCTAGAGATATAGTTACATAGTTAGTAAGGTTGAATAAAGACACCAGCCCATCCAGTTCAACCTGAGCAAATAGCAAAGAGAAGCGGGGAAAGCAGGCACTTTTGACGTATTCCATTAGTGATGGAGAAGGGTTCAGATAGAATGCCATTGGCTTTGACCTGGGTGGTTGGTGAGGAATAAATCTTAGCAATGCATATGAGCATATTTCCCAGACCGATATGTTGAAGTACCGAGGACAAATACCCAGTTTACTCGATCAAATGCTTTTTCAGCATCCGTACTGGGAAATACACAAGGTGTATGATTCATAGAGGCAATATGGATCTGATTAAAGACTTTGGTGGTGCTATCCCTAGCTTCCCTTGAGGGGATAAAACCTACTAGGTCTAGATGAATGTTCTGCAACTGTTGTGCCTTGTCAGCATAAGGAAGAGAGAATCATCCTATTCACGCGGGGGATAATCCACCTGGGGGAACTGTCCTGTACGTTGGGAGCGGCTCATCACCCCCCCAACCAGACAACACACACGGGGCGAGAGGAAGGACAAGAGGCCTCCCTAGTTCAGAGAAGGGTTACAGATAAATGCATTTAGTACAGCAATGTAACAAATATCCCTGATCGGTAGAGCAATGTTAACAGCAGATAGCAGTAGAGACCGAATCATCAGAAGGGGCAACGAGCATCAGCACTGAAGCAGAGGCTTAGCCAGGGACCAGCGAGCTTGATAAGTGTAAAGACATACAAAAATGAAAGCTTCAAAACCTTCTAGGCGTGATGTGAATGGTGTAGTCAAGTTACCCCCACCTGGCACTCGATCTCCACTGCTATACATATAGATACTGCAATCATAGGTACCCATTAACAACCCACAAGGATTATACCCCTTATATTCCTGAGTATTCCAGAATGGTACCACTGCCCCAACATTGTGACAGGCAGCAGGTATGGTTTGAGAGCACACCCATAAAAATTAAGGCGAAAAGACCTTAGAGTCACATTGCAATGGGATTCATTCCGCTGCTCTCCTGAGAAGACCAGGGAGCAATAGGGCGATGAGAGCCAGTCCCACGATGGAGCCCTCCTATCTGCTGGGAAATCTCCTGCAATAAGCAGTAAATAGCACAATACCTTAGGTGAGGAGCAGAATGTACATGCCCTTGCAATGTCTGGGACACAGAGTAGGGGAACCGATTCCAAAAGCCAGTGAAACGATGGGAACAATTAGGCACAACAGACGGAGAAAAATAACCCAGTGTAGGGAGACTCAGAGGTGGCAATCACATTGCTCTTGGAGGGATGAGCCTTCGGTCTCACGGGAATCTTCCGGCGATGTAACATGGAAGCGGCGCCGACTTCTGTGGTCTAGGTGGGAGATTTCTCCTGGAGCTGAAAAGGTTGGATCGGGTCGCGGTAAGAGTTGAAGCCAGTCTGGCACCGGGATAGGATCGACTTCCATGAAGTCAAATAAAGCAGGAAGATCTGCCAGGGTACGGAGTGTGGAGAATCTTTGCTCTCTCCGGAACATTGCAGAGAGGGGGAAACCCCAGCAGTATGTAATCCGACTTCGTGCCATCTCCAGCACCGGTCAAAGCATTGCTAGTCATTGTAGGGTCGCCCTGGAGAGATCAGGCAAGATTTTGAGTGGGGCGCCATCGAAGTCAGTGCCCCCTTTCTCCCAGACCTTCCTTAGGATGGTTTCCCTGTGTGAATAGTGGTGCACACGACAGATCCTGTCGTGTCTGAGGAGCCGGGACCCAAGGCCCTGTGGATGCGATCAAATGTCAGGTTAGCTGGGTATGCGTCTCCCGCTATATCGCGGAAAATGTCAAGGGTAGAGAGTCTGCCAGGTCTACTCCCGTTGCCTTTGGAAGGCCTCGGAGCCGCAGGTTATTTCGCCAACTCCAGTTCTCGAGTTCTGAAGTTGTAGGGCTACCGCAGAGGTGGCATGGGATGTCTGTTGGGATGCCACCGCCAACATCCATTGTTCCAGAGCAGAGACTAAAGCTTCACCCACCTCCAAACGATTCAAGGTAGCATTAAAGCGGTAGTAAACCCGCTGAATTTTTTTTCTTTCCCTACACCTGTAAGGGAAAAGGCATAATGAGCTAGTATGGACCGCATACTAGCTCATTATGAGATACTTACCTTAGAACGAGGCGCCGGCATCTCACCCTGTCCACACCGAGGGAACCGATATTTCCCCTCGGCGTGTCTTCCAGGTATCGCGGCTCCGGCGCTGGGAGTGGCCGCAGCCTCAATGTTGTCACTCCCGCGCATGCGCGCGGGAGACTTCTTTCCGGCAAGGTCCGGAGTTTGCCGGGCTTTCGGCTGAGAATCCCCTGTGCGCATGCGCTGCTGCAGTCAGCGGCTCATTGCAAGGGGAATATTTCCTAAACCGTACAGGTTTAGGAGATATTTTTTTTACCTACAGGTAAGCCTTATTATAGGCTTACCTGTAGGTAAAAGTTTTAAAAATAGGTATACAACCGCTTTAACGTCTTTTTTGACTGCGTTTAGCTCTATACGGTGGGTGGCTTCTAGTCTGCCAATGAGGGCTTCAATGTTTGTCCTCATCAGTAAGTCCTGTAATAGAGCCCGTAGTTCTGCATCTGCTCTTAGAGTGAGTAGCTGGTGTTGAGAGCCCCGAGGGTCCGAGCGGAACATCACCGGAGTGTCTGAGAAGGTCTCCAACCCGACCAAAGCCATCGGAGAAGCCAAGGGGTCCCGAGGTAGCAGTGCCTCGTGGGGAGGTGGATCCAGGTCCGCCATTTTGGCAGCAGGAGAGGTCTCTTGTGTGTCCGAGAAGTAACGCTGGATTTCACCGCCCGGTTGTGGCGTCTGTTTTGATTTTTTGTTCCCTTAACTCTTCCACTTCCTTGCTGAGTACATACCGGGGGAGATTTGAGTAGAATAAGCCGGGGTAGATGGGCGAGGGCGGGAGATTTGTCAGAACACTTCTTCACTCAGCCATGTCCAGACCACACCCCCAGCTGTCAATTTATACTAAGCGCAGCAATTACGCGTTCTTTAAATGATTATTATATGCAATAAGAATGAAAATATATTGAAAAAGAAGGATGTGACAACGGGCAGTATGTTGAGAAATGAGCGCATGAGGGGTATGACAGTGGGTATTTTATTAAGGTGCAGAAGATATGACAAGTAAATGCAGGAAAGGAATATGTAGAGTGGACAGTATATATAGGTGAGGACTGCTTGACACTAAAACGTAATGATTGGGAGAGGTGACAGAAGAGAGGGAAATGATAATGTACAGAATGTGCAGAGAGGGCGTGTAAGACATAGCAGGGACATAGGATACTTTATTCATTTTTAAAATTTCCATTTTAGGACCCCGATGCCTTAAGAGTCCTTGGGCTGCAGCTTAGCCAGCTCAGAGCATCTACCCTCTAAAGCTGGCTATACACTATTAAATTTTTTTTGAACAAACGTTCTTACAAATATTTGTACAAATATTTGTATGAAAATTCTTTATGCATTTGATGCCTGGATGGATGTTGTTCAAAAGAAATTCAAAATATTTGTTTGCTTTAAACATTAAATTTTGGAATAAATTTAAAATTTCCTGAACGAACATCACATACACTGGGGGTCATTTGCTATAGCGCTGCGCGCTAATTAGCACTCAAATTACTGCGATGATTAGCGCTCCAAACAGAATTCATAATAGTGCTGGGGCAAAAATACTCTCAAAACCGAATTTACTATAGCTCCCAGACAACAGATCGCACCCAAACTTACTCTTGCAAAGACCTGGAGTGCTGCACATGGAAATAATGTTTACAGCATGATATGATCTCCTAAATGGTACTGAAATATGTGGTATATGGCTTTTAAACTGTGTTAAAAAGTGTTATGTACACTGAAATATCTTTAAGAGTCTGAGAAGAGATAAATTCCCCTACTCTTTACAACTAGATACCAGCACAACTGAGCATGCTCAGACGCGCAAACTCCTCTCATTTCAACTCCGTCTTTTTTTGGCAAGAGTTATAGTAAATACCAAAATGAGAGCTGGGTTAAAAAGCATTTTTTTTTAAGATGAAAATGAGTCACGTAGCCCAATGCAAGTGTCAGCCATTGATTTTAATGGTACAATTGTAACTTCCCCAAATAAATACTTTTCATGTTGAGATGAAATGCATCTCTCTCTCAAAATTTGTCCTTGCAACAATGTTGCTTCATTTATTTTGTTTTTAAGAATGCTAGAATGTGGAATGTTTTCATTTTTTGGTAAAATATTTTTCTCTGTAGCTTTCACTTGTTGCTGTCCATCTCACAAAAGTCTTTACCCAAACTCACACAGGTGTCTTTACAAACCACAAACAATACCATTACTGATGCAAATTTAAAACGAGTCACAATTTTGTGTTATTTCCAAATGATCTAAATTTGAGCCCAAAAAATGTGATGTGTACCAACATCAGAAATAAAAATGTAATTCCCAAATATCAGAGGGTAACATCACTATTCTACACTCACACACCAAGAACCACCAAATATCACAGAATAAATCAAGAACTCCTCCTAATGTAATTCCACCACATGTCCAAAGAAATGCAGTATTTGTGTGTAGGAGAGTTTCACATGTGGCAGCACAGTGGCTAACAGGTTAGCACTTCTGCTTAGCAGCGCTAGGGTTGCTGGTTCAAATCCCAAACATGTGACTTCATGTAGAGAAGTTGTCTGTTCTCCCTATGTTCAACATAACTCCTGACTCCTTACATAAATTATGTCTAAATGTAGTATTTATGTGTAGGAGGGTTCCACCATCATTGCAAATCCTGTCATATGTTTTCCATTGGCAAGGACTATAATCAGCCTTAACATATCCCCACCAGCACTAATTGCAGCCTCTTACCAAGCCAAAACCCACAAAATGACAGTTATTTATCTCTCAGCATGCTGACAGTAATCAGCCATACCCAGCCTTCTAAACAGAGGGCATATGCCAGAAACAGGTTGTTCAGCGTCTCTCTGGACTTCCACAGTACATCTGCATTAACTTCTTGCACCCCTGGGACTTAGAACAGTTTGACACCAGAGATGCAGCACAGTGGCTAAAAAGGTTAGCACTTCTGCCTAGCAACACTGAGGTTCTTGGTTCGAATCCCAATCCCGCTACCTGGCTAGATGTTTCTATGTTCTTCCTCTGTTGTGCTGTAAAAGTTTTTCACCAGTGATGACAATTTTGATGGGTTTCACATAATGGAACCCCAAGAAATCACATTTATAAAATCAAGTGTGGGTTTGCACCAAATCTAGAACTGGGGTGTTTTGGCCCAGATATGGATGTATAAGTCTGGTGTGAACCTGCACACATTTTGATGTTGTATGCTTATGATGAATGATGAAGGCGCTTTGTCACCAATTTGTGTGAAGCAGGCCTCACAAAGTTGTCATTTCCTGTTTTGGACCCGCCACATGCCCAACAACGTACAAAGTTTGATTTGGAGATTTTTGACATCACTGATCATGGCCAGAGCCTAGGACATTTGTTATTTTGAGGTTTACCCTGCACAGATATCTATGCTGAAGCATTCTTTCATTAGTAAAGAGTGTGTATTCCTAATGAACAGGTGTGAGCCCTTGAGGCATACATGAAGAGACACTGGTGGGTGAGCAATCCTAGCTAGGTGATTTAAAGGCCTGCATTTGTGGTGGGTATTTGCCCCAAGATCAGGCCTGAATTTTTCTTTGCAGTGTGTATATTGGGTTACAAATAGATATGTTTTAGTTTTTTTTGGGGGGGGTGTGCATAATTCCTGACCCTTACCCCACTAAGGCGGTTTGATGATTGCTTCTAAATCACACATGTTAGACTTACGACTGCTATGTAATGGTTTAGATGAAAAGGAAGGATCCTGCTAATTCATTCCTGCTGTGTGTGTCAATGTAGTTTGTGCGCTGCCTTTTTGGCTTTTGTATTAAATTTTGTCTGTTTTTGCTTAGGATAATCCTGCCATTTAACTTTTTTAGGGTTTGGGGCGAGAACTTCTGAACACCACAAAGGTTTGTCATGGTTATTAGCTTGATTTGTATCCCTGCTTTTCTAATGCGATTTGTTTAATGTGTCAAATTTTTAGTGTCCTACCCTTGTAGATTGTAAGCTCTTTTGAGCAGGGCCCTTCTAACTATATTATCAAATGCTGGAGCATCATTTCCATGCCTTTTTATTTTATTTTTTGGCCCAAGTACATTACTGTAACAAATGTTTATACTAATGTTGAAATAAAATGTTGATTGTTTTTTGCTTTATGTTTGACTTTTGCAAACTCAAAATACATATTTTATAAGTGCAAACTATTCATACCCCTTCAAAACTGTATTAAATCTAGTTGCATACAAAAGTATTTGGTTGTGCACACATGCTTGTCCTTGATTAGAAAGGGGAATAAAAAATCCCTGCTCCAAAGCTAAATTTTTGCATGGGGTCCCCCCCCCCCCCCCCCAAATCAATATCAGGCCCTTTGGGTCTGGCATAGATTTTAAGGGAAACTCCCAGCCCAATTTTTCCCAAAAATTGGCTTGTGGTCTCCCCCCCCCCAAATTCATACCTGACCCCTATCTGAGCATGCAGCCTGGAGGTCAGGGTAGGCCGGGAGCGGGGAAGAACGAGTGCCCCCCCTCCTGAACCGTACCAGGCCACATGCCCTCAACATGGGGGGGGTGCTTGGTTGTCGGGGTCTGCAGGCGGGGGGGCTTATCGTAATCTGGAAGCCCCCCTTTAACAAGGGGTCCCGCCCCCTTATGTGAATGGGTATCGGGAACATCGTACCCCTACCAATTCACCCCAAAAAGCAGTGAAATGCATACAAGAGCCGGTTTTTGACAAGTCCTTTATTGTAAAATAGCTGTGAGCTGTCTTCTCCCCGAGCCATCTTCTCCTGCCGCTGTCTTTCCCATCTCAGACTTCTCCTGCCCCCTTGTGACATCACAGACCCATCATGCCCCATTCACAAAGGGCGGGGTCTCTGAATGACGTCATCCGCCTCATCGCAGGAGGTACTTTTTTAACATTAAGCAGCGGCAGAGGAAGAAGACCGGAGGACAAAGCAGGGGAAGAAGGAGAAGACCGGAGGGAGAAGGAGAAGACAGGAGGAAGAAGACATTTTTAATAAAAGGAATTGTCAAAAACTGGTCTCTTGTGACACTTTTTTTGGTGAATGGGTAGGGGTACAATGTACCCGATGCCTATTCACATAGGGGGGAACAAGGACCTGGGGGCACCCTTGTAAAAGGGGGCTTCTAGATTCTGATAAGCCCCTGCCCACAGACCCCGACAACCACTGGCCAGGGTTGTTGGGAAGAGGCCCTTGTCCTCATCAACATAGTGATGCCATGTTGAGGGCATGTGGCCTGGCACGGTTCTGGGGGGGGGGGGGGGGGGGGCTCGCCAGCAATGCATTACAGCCGCAAGCAAGTTTAATTGACAATTTTTCCTTTACGTGCATACAAGCTTTCAAAATGGGCACTTTAGATTCTTCCTGTTCGGCTCCCATAGAATTCAATGGGGTTCGCACTTGGCACTTGCAGATCCATGGAATCGCAGATGAGCGCAAATTCTAAATTTACTAAGACATGTTTGCCGCTATTGGCGTAATTTTTCAGGCACATGTTCGTCTAGTTGAACTATTAATTGCCTGAAATCTGCGCTATTACATGTAGAGTGCCCAGTAGTTCCCGGAACTCTTAGTAAATGACCCCCACTGTGTTAGAAAGCTCAACAATAAAGGTGATTTCCCGCATAAATCCAGTATACTAGGGATATCTCCTCTAGGTGTGAAAGGGTGAAAAATGATAACAGGTCTACCAAAATCGCATAAAGTGCATTCAATAAAAAAATCATAAATTCATGCTAATAAAAACATGTATATATAAAGGGCTAGTAGAAATCCCAACAGTGCTGATAAAATGATGTTAAAAAATCAATCAAGTGAAATAGTGATAGTGATCATACAAATAATTCAATATGCAATAAAACTAGATAGTCCAAAAATGAGGGTGGCGGCTGAAAATGTCGGGTCCTCCTGGGGAATAGTGGTGTTTTAAAAAAGTCACGGGTGATGGAGTAGATGAAATTCAAATAGCTGGCTTCTCATCAAAAAATATAGTAATATTGCCCCTTAAATACTTCATACAATTGATATAATGCAGTCTCCCAGAACTCTCACCTCAAGACAGGTAAATAAATGCATCTGTGAGTTCAAGTATACTGGTAATGCCTCTGTTGTATATGATCAGTGGATGGATTGTAGATTTCTCCTTATGAGCCCTCTGCTGGAGTACCTGTGAAACTCTGGTGTCAGCAACACCGTGATGGGGGGAAGGAGAGAAGGAAGGGGCTCCACTAGTGTAGTATATTAAAATTGTAAAGGTGTTTTATTAAATATAAAGGTGGACTCTTACATGGTGATAAAATGTTAAAAGCAAAAATAGAAATGACAGTGAACGTACGGCGCTCTCAGCGCCCTCTCACGTCTCCTCCTGTGTATGTCTCGCTCCGGCCAATCCCTACACGTTACGACACCGTCACGTGTCTTCATCTGGGGAGTCCCAGATGAAGATTTCAGGTAATTAAGAGTTCAACTAGACGAACATGTGCCTGAAAAATTACGCTAATAGCGGCAAACATGTATTAGTAAATTTGGAATTTGCGCTCATCTGCGATTCCATGGATCTGCAAGTGCCAAGTGCGAACCCCATTGAAGTCTATGGGAGCCGAACAGGAAGAATCTTAAGTGCCCATCTTGAAAGCTTATATGCACGTAAAGGAAAAATTGTCAATTAAACTTGCTTGCGGCTGTAATGCATTGCTGGCGAGCCCCCCCCCCCCCCCCCAGAACTGTACCAGGCCAGGCCACATGCCCTCAACATGGCATCACTATGTTGATGAGGACAGGGGCCTCTTCCCAACAACCCTAGCCAGTGGTTGTCGGGGGTCTGTGGGCAGGGGCTTATCAGAGGAGATATCCCTAGTATACTGGATTTATGCGCAAAATCACCTTTATTGTTGAGTTTTTATTGGTGTCACTGTGAACACTTCTGATTTTGCCGCAATCTATATACTTTTTTCTTTTTTAATTTATTTTTGTTGTGATACACATTTTTAGATAGCGCGAAGGCACATTTATCACTGTGTTAGAAAGCTGTTCGTTTGAAAAAAGGTTTTCATTCTGCTCCATTGAATGGTCTTTCACTGTGGTCAAATGCGAATGCCAATTTGACCCAACTAACGATTATAAAATAAACGAACATTCCTATAACAAGAAATTTTGAACAAAATTCTACTAGTGTATAGCCAGCTCTTAAAGCCTGCATTGAAAAATGAAAATTCAGTCAGCGCAAAAATACCCCAACCCGAAATATAAGCAACCGAACACTAAAGGTAAACATATAAAACCTTTAAAAGTACTATAAAAATAGCAGCACTATAAATAAAATCAGCAGACTAAGACATTGCTCATGGCATATATAATGAAAGTCCCCTTAAATATGGATAGTAAAGAGTAAACAGAAGGTAGTCACTTCTACGGTGGTGAGGGAGCTTTCAGATATTCATAGGGTGCAACAAAAATCCGTGATTCCACCACCAGAAAGCCAAACCGCTCACCTCAATCAATGGACTCCTGAACTAACAGATGGGTCAGATAAAGCTTTCACCACTCACAGTGGTCATGAATGGAGGCTTGAATGGGTAGATCAATGAGGTAGGTTGCCACATCACTTTGAAGAACCGTACTCTGTTACTCTTATTTTTCAGCCAAGATGTATGAGATGTCAGCGCATGTGGGATTAATAATGTGGTTCATCCGCAAGATTGTCTTCCCCACAAGCGGACGAACCACATTATTAATCCCACATGCGCTGACATCTCATACATCTTGGAAAAGGGCAAACCACCGCGCTATAAATACATTTGATATATAAAAAGCAAAATGAATAATGAAAAATGAATATAAACAAAAGTGACAAATCAGTGAGTTAAATAAGTATACAAGCAGCCGCTAAAAGTGGGATACACACATTTCAAAATAATTAAGGAGCAGCGCTGTGACAATAATGGTTTGTATGATAAAGACCAAATAAAATTAAGTGAATATTAAACCCAAGGTGGAATAAATTAATGACAAAAATTCATAATAAAGTTCATATTAGACCAACAGAAGTAAAAAGTCCTATCCAGAATCAAATCAGATAGTGGATGATGTGAGAAAACGTAGATAGGTGGGAATGCATTTAAATTCAGTATGTCCTTCACCGCACCACTGTGGTAGTAGTAAGAATGCGCGCTTACCCAACGGCAAGCTTAGGGGAGCTTGCGACCTTAACCTGGTCGGGGCCTTTCAGGGATGGAGACACCACAAAAACGCTCCCATTCCACTTGAAATAAGCACGCTGTCCACCAATTATCAAGTATTCACTGTACTGTAGAGATATAACCTCCTAGCTAGGGGCAGATCTCAGAGGAGGTACACCAAGGAATTATCTTAATGATAATTATCTCATACATCTTGGCTGAAAAATAAGAGCAACAGAGTACAGTTCTTCAAAGTGATGTGGCAACCTACCTCATTGATCTACCCATTCAAGCCTCCATTCATGACCACTGTGAGTGGTGAAAGCTTTATCTGACCCATCTGTTAGTTTAGGGGTCCATTGATTGATTGAGGTGAGCGGTTTGGCTCACTGGTGGTGGAATCACAACTTTTCTTTGCACCCTATGAATATCTGAGAGCACCCTCACCACCATAGAAGAGACTACTTTCTATTTACTCTTTACTATCCATATTTAAAGGGGACTTTCATTATATAGGCCATGAGCAATGTGTTAGTCTGCTGATTTTATTTATAGCGCTGCACTGTTATTTTTATAAGAGCCTGACAAGCTTTTGTTCACTTCAAGTGCGTTTTGCATTCTACTACAAGTCTGTGGAAATGCAAAACCCACTTGATGCAGATAAGGAAGTCAACTACTATTGAAATGCAATTGTTAATGAATTTTGAATCTCAGAAGCACCTCAAACTAATGCCAAACTGACACTATTGACACTGGCCCATAAAGTGGTAGTAAACTCACTGGGCTAATTTTTACCTATAGGTAAGCCTATAATACAGCTTATCTTTATAGGTACAGTAAATATTTTCTGAACATGCACAGTTTAGGAGATATTTACTCTAGCAGAAGCTGTTGACATCACCCAACGCATGCGCACTGAAGGTAGGGTATACCGTGCATGCACGCAGGAGTAAAGCCATTGCGGTTCAGCCATTCATTCTACGGCCGAAGCCTGCGAACCCGGTAGGAAAACCATGTGAAGATGGAAGTGCCGTAACCTGTGACAGTGCGCTGCTGTAGGGCTTCATGTTCAGGCAAGTCTGTCATAATGTGCTAATAGAATGCAGTGACAGAATGACAGTCTGCCTTGTTTACATAAGCAGACCGCCGTTCTGCGTCTTTCCCAAACGATTAGCGGGTCCCGGCAGATGTCGAGTCCGCCGGACCCACTGATTTCCACTGCGATTGGACACAGTTGGAGCTAGAGTGTTGCCGGCGGCGCGCGCATGCGCCCCCAGACGTTTCAGATCGCGTACCCGATCTGGCACAAAGCGGCCTCCATGCCGCAGTACATGTGCATGGGGCATTTTCTAAGTGGTTAAAGATGTATAACACTTTTATGGATAGAACACCCACCTGTCTTACGGAAGAGGAGACAACCCCTCTTTGTGACAGTCTTTCTGGAAGATAGACTCACTAATTGGGCTATTACGAACTTCAGAGTGCTTCTACTGTGACTACTATACTTCCTTTTAGTAACTAGTCACAGCAAATCGAAGATTATCACACACCAATGGCTGAAACAACAAAACAGCCCAGAACACCTTACAGAAAAGACATGGATAACTCCTAACGCTAAGGTATTCCCTCAAACACTATTTTGACATGAGCATTACGCTACACTGGCTTAAACTCAGCTTATCTACTTCAAGCCTACCTAAGCCTTACCATTAGGGATGCATGAAACTTCTAAGGATACAATACCCGCTCAACTCATTGAGGAGGAGACAACCCCTCTTTATGCAAAGCTTTCTAAAAGACAAACTCTGTAATGGGCGATAACCTATTTAAAATGGCTACTAATGCGACTACTATATATTCCTTTGGTAACTAGTATAAAAGATGTAGATTAGAAAAACGAAAAACAAACATTGAATGGACCTTAGATATACTGTAGTGGTATATAACCATGCGTTTGTTATCATGGTGTCACATGTAACCTAACCAAGACCCTAAGAGTACTCCGCACAGAGTATGGTAATGCAGCCTTGGTCAGGGAAAATATACGGAGATCTGCGGATGTCTCAAAAGATAATCTTTAGACGTCTTTAGTTAAACAATTTTATGTTGATGAGATAATTGTTAACACAATGAGAAGTACAGGTTTAAGAATCTACATGACACACTTAGTCTACCTAACTGATCTATACAAGATGTTAGTCCGGTTGCACACTTTTTATATTATGTGACAGAAATCATATACCCAGGGGCTGTAGGCTGCCAGACCCATAACACTAGTTAATACAACATATAAAAGCTAAGCACATTGCTCCAAAAGTGCACCTCCCACTTACAATCCCCCCCCCACACACACACTCAGGTTACTCATAGGAGTGGTTATAAAGGTTATTTGACGCCTATTGCTCTATCCCCATCTTGTTCTCCGTTCTTGCCTATTCTATGCTGGGGAAAATTGAAAGGCACAAAAGGGTAAAGTTTGGCACTTTAAATATACCTCTATAGTCACTATAATAGTGTGGATACAAAGGTTTGTCTAAAAAGATTTTTCTTTTATTATATAAAGTATAAAAAAAGCACATATTGCCAACAAAATGTATTACAATAACAGGCATATTAAGGAGGTCAACACGCTTCGCCGATCATCTGCTTTTTCAGGACCGACAAAATTTAATACATAGGAAGTGTTTAGTCACAGGAAATTAACCACTTCCCATCCAGGCCAATTCTGACATTTCTCTCCTACATGTAAAATTCCTAATTTTTTTGCTAGAAAATTACATAGAACCCTCAAACATTATATATGTTTTTTTAGCAAAGACCCTAGAGAATACAATGGCGAACGTTGCAACTTTTTATCTCGCACAGTATTTGCGCAGCAATTTTTCAAACACTTTTTTGGAAAAAAAAAAGTTTCATGCTTTAAAAAAAAAAAAATTTAAGTTACACAATTTTTTTGCATAATGTAAAAGATGAAGTTACGATGAGTAAATAGATACCAAACATGTGATGCTTCAAAATTGCACACACTCGTGGAATGGCGCCAAACTTCGGTACTTAAAAATCCCCATAGGTGATGCTTTAAAATTGTTTACTGGTTACATGTTCGGAGTTACAGAGTTGGTCTAGGGCTAGAATTATTGCTCTTGCTCCAACGTTTGCAGCGATACCGCACATGTGTGGTTTGAACACTGTTTTCATATGTGGGCGGGACTTACATATGCGCTCGCTTCTGCGTGCGAGCACATGGGGACAGGGGTGCTTTAAATTTTTTAATTTTTTTTATTGTTAATTTTACTTTGCTTTTTTTAGTTTGACACTTAAAAAAAAAAATAATAAAATAAAAAAAGTTGATCAATTTTATTCCTATTACAAGGAATGTAAACCTCCCTTGTAATAGGAATATGGCATGATCCGGCCTCTTTACAGTGAGATATTGGGTCAATAAGACCCAACATCTCACCTCTAGGCTGGGAAGCCTGAAATAAAAAAATAAAAATAAAACGATCTCGGCTTCCTAGCCAAGACGGCGCCATTCGTTTGAATGCAGAGGCCAGGCGTGACATCATAACATCGCGCCTGGTCTCCGATCAGAGTCTCCGGCGACCATCTAGTCTGCCGGAAATCTCTATGGTCACCATCCGGGGTCAGTGGATCCGATGGAAGCGGTGAGTCGGTAGAAGCACCGGAGGGCGGCGGGAGGGGGGGAATCCCCTTACGCCGCCCGTAAGAAGGTTCAAGCAGCGGAACAGCCGCTATGATCATTCTTATGGTATAAAGAATCGCCGGCTGAAAAAGCCGATATCTGAATGATGCCTATAGCTGCAGGCATCATTCATATATATCCCCACAAATTGAAGGATGTCATATGACGTACCTTGGGCGGGAAGAGGTTAAAAAAACAAGTCTACAAAAGAAGGAAAGTACAAACATGATCATCAGGATTGCAAATTCATTAAATATTGGTACAGGTCAAAACCACATTTTTATAGAATGTCCATACAAATACTAAGTGCATGCCTCATGTAAAATACTATGGGGAAAAGCCCCACTCTCATTTTGTACAACATTAATGGACTAAATACTCCAGAAAAAAAAGTCTAAACTACTTAGAATATTAAAGAAAGCAAATCCACAAATAGTTAAATAGTTTTCCTTCAGGAAACCCATTTTAAAGGAAATCGCATTCCACATTTTACCAACAACTTTGGGAGGAAAATGGCTTTTCGGTTTCCTCATTTAGTAAAGTCCACTTTGGGACCTGGAGCCTGGGGATTTCTTAGAGATCCGGATGGGTTGAAATCCCCAGTCCGGATTTTGAGACTGATTGGTCAGGTGTGTGCTGGTCTATTTGTAGACGCCTAACCATGGTTCTGGGCTCCACCCTCCTGAGGAGTCCAGGCTTGCAAGGGAGTAACTAGAGTGCAGGTGTGCACTGGAGTCGCCAGAGAGTGCAGGCTGCACTGTGAAAGTCAGAGACCCAAGCCTGAGGTCGCTGACAGGAGTCAGGAGGGCTCTGTGTGGGAGCCTGAGCAGTGGTGCTGCTGCTGAAGAGAGCCAGGTAGCTTGGTATTTTTGTTTGCAATATTGCATGTGTGAGCCAGGAGGCTTAACATACTGTCGTGTTGTTTAATGCCGATGCCGACAGTGAAAACCCCCTGCAAGGGAAACCCTACTGTTACGTTTGATCTTTAATACAAGTGGGCCAACAAGCCCTGAAAAGTAAACATTTGTGTGGACTGTGTTAGCGGTGCTACACTTGGGCTAAACAACCCCCAATATTACTATATCTGCATCCAGTGTAGCCTATATCTACAGTGCATTCGGTGGTGTATAGTTTCTAATACACTTTAGGCGGTGTACACGGTATACAATACAGTGTAGTGTTGCAAAACAAAAAATACATCATGTCCGGAAGGCCACCAAGGAAAGGCAGACGCTCACAAGCCACTAAAAGAGGGCAAGCAGCCTCTGTGTCTACATTCAACAGTGGTGTCGTGGACATGGCGCATCCTCTGGAGGTGGCCGTAGGGCATACTTGTCCTTTTTTTTTCTGCTGCTGGCAATGTTATTGAGCCACAGCATGCAAAAGAGTTGGTGGAGTGGATAACGAATCTGTCATCCTCCTCTGTCACGCAGGCTCAGTAGTTCGCCTTCCAATGCAGCTGCCAAAGTGGCCTATTCCACCGGCTCCTTGTCCAGTCACTCCTTCTATAGCCCCACCATCATGCATGGAGGAATCCCCATAATTATTCGACCACAGTGTCGGTTATATGCTGCTGGAGGATGCGCAGCGATTTTAAGGCTCCGATGTTGGTTCACAGGTTGAGGAAGGGAGTAACGCGAGCCTAGAGAGGGGGGAGGCACAGAAGGACAAGGAACTGGCAGTCATGTTCCCCCAGCTGCAGCATACTGCCAAGTTTGCTCCAGTGATGAGGAGGGAAGGGATGATGAGGTCACTGACTGTACTTGGGTGCCTGAGAGGAGGGGGAAAGTGGTGAGGAGGAGGAGGCACAACTCCAGCAAGGCACGATGTCCTCTGGGGGAAAGCTTAAGGGCAGCCACCCTATTGCATCACACTGTAGAGCTCCGCAGGCGCAGGGCACTGCTGACCCCCCCCCCCCCCGAGTTTTAAAAAGTTCCTTTGTGTGGGCCTTTTTCGACACGTGTGCAGCAGATCACATCATTGCCATTTGCAACCTATCTCTGAAGCGGATCAAGCGTGGCCAGAACAGCAGCCGCTTGGGCACCACATGCTTGACCAGACATATGACGACCTGCCATGCAGTCCGTTGGCAACAGCACTTGTAAGACCCACATCATAGAATAAGGCGGACTTCTCCTTGCTCCTCATCTGGGATCTCCAACCCAGTTATACCTCCAGTCCTTTCAAAAACCTGCACTGAGAGAAATGAAGGTATAGCAATAGGTGTCCCAAGTACTTGCAGACAATCTGCTAGCAGTACAACACCAATTGATTTTAGCAGACAAATTTCCCTACCCCAGTTGCTGAACCGTAAAAAGAAATTCGGTCCCAGCTATCCACATGCTAACAGTCTAAATGCTAGCTTGGCCAAATTGCTATATTTTTGACATAATATTTTTGATATATTTCACAGCAGGGCCTGTTCCTGCACCCAACAAGAGTAACAGAGGTTAGTGTTCTAGCACCACCAAAACCAAAGGCCCAATTTTTCTCCCCGTGTTTAACAGGTGCCATGTTATTACAATTTTTGATATGATGTTTCACAGCAGGGCCCGTTCCTGTGCCCACCAACACCTAAGGCACAATTTTTCTGCAGAGTATATAGGGCAGGCCATATAGTATATATACTGCTGTTCAGAGTAATGAGTGCCTGGGGGACACCACACCATTTTTTTTTAAATTTTGGTGCGGGGTTCCCCTTATTATCCATACCAGACCTGAAGGGCCTGGTAAGAACTGGGGGGGACAACATCCACGCCATTTTTTTTTGTATTTTTGGCCAGTTTTTTCAATGATTTTTTTCTATATTGCCAGGATCCGACAATACATTACAGCTGCGAGTAGTTTTAAGCACTTGCCTACTGGGCACTTAAACCCCCTCCTGCCCAGACCAATTTTCAGCTTTCAGTGCTCTCACACTTTGAATGACAATTAGTCATGTAATACTGTATCCAAATTATTTTTTTGTCCTTTTTTTCATACAAATAAAGTTTGGTGGTATTTGATCACCTCTGTTATTTTTTGCGCTATAAATGGAAAAAAGACCGAAAATTTTGAAAAAAAAACAAACAAATTTTTCTTAGTTTCTGTGATAAAATTTTGCAAATTATTATTTTTGCTTCATAAATTTTGCCCACAATTTATACTGCTACACATCTTTGGTAAAAATAACCCAAATTAGTGGATATTATTTGGTCTGTGTGAAAGTAGAGAGAGTCTACAAGCTGTGGTGTAAAGATGAAGATTTTTTTTTTTCTCCACAAAATTGTCATTGTAATAGGTTATTTCTCTCACATGGCATTTGTATACCACTAATGATGCCCCAAAATACATTCTGCTACTCCCAAGTATGGTAATATCACATGTGTGGGACTTTTTCACAGCCTAGCCACATAGAGAGGCCCAACATGCAGGGAGCACCATCAGGAGTTCTAGGAGCATAAATTACACATTTAACTTGTTGACTACCTATTACACTTTTGAAGGCCCTGGAGCACCAGGACAATGACACGTGACACTGATGACATTAATACGTGGCACTGGGGACAGATGGCACTGATAGGTACTGTGGGCACCGTGTTTTATTTGGTGTTCGCTCACGCTGCACCACAGCTCTCCCTCCTCAAACGCGGTCTCTGTGTGAGGAGGGAGAGCCGGCAATGAGAGATGATCTCATATGTTTACACTTGAGATCATCTCTCATTGGACATGCCGATTGAGTGCTAAATGACCGCTGTGATTGGCCATTTAGTACGATCTGTGATTGGCTGTGTCCAAGGGACACGGGCAACACAGATTTTCCCCCAATGCATGCCCGCGGTGGCGCGCGGGGAACAAGTAAACAGGAGGACGTCCAGGGATGCCCTCCCGGAAATTGAGCACCGCGCTGTAGCCGTCTTTCGGCTATAGCGCGGGCATTTAGTGGTTAAATTACGTTTTTTCCTTTAGAAATGTCATTTTGCTGTTGTACGGTTATAAACATGGGAAAGATGTGCTACTTTACAGGCAGACTAAGGAGACCCCCCAGGCATGATATTTAAATGAATATTTCATTTTTATTGTTTCACTTTAAGCAATAAAAAAATCATTGCTCCCGAAAAAATTTCAGTTTTTAAAACTTTTTTTTGCATTGATACATGTCCCCTGGGGCAGGACCCGGGTCCCCAAACACTTTTTATGGCAATAACTTGCATAAAAGCCTTTAAAATTAGCACTTTTGATTTTTCACGTTCGCATCCCATAGTCCCATAGTGTTTGCACAAATTTTTTGCCTGTTCACATGTTCTGCTGCAAACCGAACCAGGGGGTGTTCGGCTCATCCCTAGTTGTCAGACCACGCTCCCACCTCAATATATCTCTTTCCTTCCCCACACACAATTCCAAAACATTCAACTGCAAATTAAATGCCTCCCTCTTGACTGACCTTACCATACAAGCAGACAGAAAAAAAACATAATCCAGAAATATTTCAATACCAACTCAACCTCTGACACTTCCCCGCTGAACATCTGGGAAGCACAAAAGTGTGTCAGAGGCAAACTTATAAAATGGGGAGAAAGAAAGAAAGAAAGAAAGAAAGAAAGAAAGAAAGAAAGAAAGAAAGAAAGAAAGAAAGAAAGAAAGAAAGAAAGAAAGAAAGAAAGAAAGAAAGAAAGAAAGAAAGAAAGAAAGAAAGAAAGAAAGAAAGAAAGAAAGAAAGAAAGAAAGAAAGAAAGAAAGAAAATATTGCCAATCCTGCAATGAAAATAGCACAATACAAACAATCCCTAACAAAAAGTCAGAATCAGAGCGCAATGATTGTAGAAAAGCCCTTCAACAAATATTGGACTTAAAAACCAAAAAGATCCCTCTTTTACAAAATTTTATACAGTGCTCAGCATAAATGAGTACATCCCAACAGATTTTTAGGAAAGTGTGGGAGGGATGGGTGGAAGGCGTGTGATCAGACACTGGCATCAAATCATACAGTTTATTCATAAGCAATAAAATACATACACGTAAGAAATAAACATACTACGGTTTGTGAAAAGGTTAAAAAATGTACACTTGTAGTGTTACAAGTGGGACATGCCCAAACAGGGCAAGTGCTAAAGGAATGGCTGACGCGTTTTGAGGATAACCTCTTCATGAGAGCTTTAAAAGGTGAAACAGTCTGTACAAACACATATGCACATGGGAAGTGGTGGCTAGTGGAGAGACATATCATGTGAAGGAAAGTTAGTTCTCCTTAACTCCATGTAGGTCCACATCAGAGCACTCTATAGCGGCAGAAATAATATGTGTGCAAGGTGATCCTTGTATGATTTGATGCCAGTGTCTGATCGCGCGCCTTCCACCCATCCCTCCCACACTATCTTCTTCAGACCACCCCGGGTCAGTCTAGGCAGCGGGACATACATGACCACTTTCTCCAGTTTGGCCATCATAACAGCACTACGTAGCCATACCAACAACGCCCCCACGAGCGCAGGAGTAAATCTTTTTTGTTTAGATTTTTAAGAAAACCTTTCCTTTCAGAATTTTTTTTTTCTATGGGACACTAGAATACAAAATACTCCCACAAATGCGGGCCATTGATTGCAACCAAGATTTGTTAATTTGCACACACAAAAAAGTATTTTTCCTAACAAACCAATTCAAGACCATGTTGCAAAAATGAATACACCCCAATGAAAGTCTTGGGATCAAAGCTACATTTTAAACAAAATCCTGACAAGAATTCAACTACAGGCGAGTGTAATTATTCATTGAACAGCTGTCCAGCAGACGGTCAATTATAAAAGGGCTTTACTTAGAAAAACATCTTCCAATTTCATGCTGTCAGCAATGGTACCACATGGAAGAGAAATGTCCTGAGAATGAAAATTCTTTACACAAGAAAGGTGAAGGCTACAAGAAGATCAGCAAAGCTTTACTTATCAGTCAGAATACTGTAGCAAAAGTGATACAAAAATTTAACAAAGATTGAACTGCAACCATATCACACAGAGACAAGGAGACCATCCTTGGAAGTTAACACCTCAACAGGAGCGTCTTCTGATGAGAAGGGTTTAAAAAAAAAAAAAAGCCACCATGCAAGTTCACTTCAGTTAGCCAAAGTAGTATAAAGCCAAACTGGGGTGATTGTTTCCCGTGACACAATATGGCGTACACTGCAGAGGAAGGGCATGCATTGCTGTCGTCCATGAAGGAAGCCTCTCCTAAAGCCCATACACAAAAGAGCAAGCCTAAAATTTGCCAGGGCCCATTCCGAAAAAGAAGACTACTGGGAATCTGGTATCTGTACTCTGTAAACTGATGGCTTCAAAACTGTACAGCATCGCTAAGGTGGGGAGTACAAAAAAAATATGCCTACAGTGAAACATGGTGGTGACAGTGTCCTTCTGTGGGGCTGCATGAGTGCTGCTGGGGTCGGGGAGCTGCATTTCATTGATGGTATCATGAATTCACAGATGTACTGCTCTAGATTGAAAGAAAATGCTACCATCACTACTGTTGGCTATTACTACTTGGCTGTTGTGCACTTTTCCAACATTACAATGATCGAAAACACACATCTAAGGCCACTGTTGCATTTCTGAAGAAGAACAGGGTGAAAGTGGTTCAGTGGCGAATAGGGATGGTCCTGATGTTTGCAGAAGAAACATACATATGGGGCGTTCGTGGCAAATTCGAGCACCGTGGAGCGCCCACTAATGCACTGCGAAATTGTAGTGCATTGACGGCCGCTGATTGACCGAAGCATGTACCTGACTTGCATGCTTTGGCCAATCACAGCGCAATCTGCTGTGAGAGCCATGATTGGGCAAAGGCATGGTGCCTTTAGCCAATCATGGCTCAGGGGGCCAAGTCCACGCCCCACACAATATAAGGCTGCTTACACAGTGGCCATATGTAGTGTGATCATGGAGATTGAGAAGTTGAGATAGATTAGATCAAAAGACTTGAATTTAATTCACAGAATCTATACATCAAAAATTGAAGGTCTCCTGCTCTCTACCAATGCAGAAAAGGCCTTTGATAGGGTCGCCTGGGACCACTACCTGCTCATTCATTGACCTGGGAAATATGTCGGCATGGATTAAATCCCTTTATTACAACCCACAAGCTAAAGTTAAAGTCACTGAAGTTTATTCAGACCCAATAAATCTCCACAACAGCACAAGAAAATATTGTCCCCAATCCTCTTCATCCAAACCCTAGAACCGTTACTCAGGACACAATCTCCAAAGCGCGAAACATGGCTTCCAACTAATAAAAAAAAAAAAGAATATAAATCCGCGGCCTACACCCCACATTTCAATACCAAATCTAATCTAAACCTTCCAATATCCAAATCACATTTCAAAATAAATCGTAACAAATCAGGCACCCTCAACCTAACACTATCGAATGAACAATAACAATCCACACAAATGAATTGCCCATTCAAATGGGAACAAAAAGCCATGAAATATACACAGTAGGTATTAAGCTTACCTCAGATTTCAACTCTATTTTTGATTTGAATTTTAAGCCCTAAATGATGGGTATAGAAAAAAAATTTGAAAAGGTGTAATTCTAAACCGTTCTCTTGGTTCGGAAGAGGGGCTATTTTGAAAATGACAATCCTACCATGTATTGCACTTTTTCCATGCACGTTCTATCAAAATTCCCCAAAACTTCTTTAAACGCCTTTCTACCCTACAACACAATTATGTATGGGCCAATAAAAAACCTAGGGTTAACCTTAATTTACTCACCCACCCTATAGCAAAGAGCAGAATGGGATTACCGGATTTTAAAAAATATTATACCGCTCATTTCACCAGATTGAGTAAACTTAGAAGACTCCTGCTCCCCCTATCCACTTCAGCTTTTACCATGGACCTTACCTTCAAACAACCCAGGAACAATCAAACATCATCCACTGAGATGGGAAATGGTTAATACCTTGTGCCAGTGTTTGGTAATAAGAAAGCTGCTATTCCCCTAGCTAAGGTATATGGATACTACTTTAGATGGCAATAGGTTTAATGTGAGGGAGCGCTAGTAAGAGGACCGTCATCCAATGATGAAGTGCAAATGCTAGTGCAAACAAAGTGCTGTTGGTGTGCTGTATCCAAATGATAAAAATAACACTAACAGTATTAATGTGCCGTAATGTAGAATAAAGCTTCAATATATGATAAACATCTTATAGTGAATACGGAAAAATAAATAACTGACAATCAATAAAAAATCATTTTAAATAAACTTCTTCAGGGCTTGTCATCTTCAATGTGACATCAAAGGTAAATAATCCTTCACCAACTGTGAATCATACACCCAAAGTGCTCCATAAGTAGATTCCTGCTTACCAGATGGATATTTAAATTAAAAAGAAGGTCATACAGCACTTTTAGCAAAGTGTAAACTTGCTCAATATTTGAGGAGATATCCTTCATATAAATCCCTCCTCTGCAAGCCCATGAGAGAGGTATATAAAAGATGGAAAGGGAACCAAATAGCGTAATCCCATTTTATTAAAATATATAAAAATACAAAGCAAAAATGCTTGCTTATATGATTAAGTACCTTAACCCGGCACTGAGGTTACTCGCGTGCTGACTAGAGCAATGGTGCCTCCCAGCTAATGCTGACTTGTCGGTGTGCGTTCCACCGTTCAGCACGATCAACCAGGGACCCGGGTGCAACGTGACCAAGAGGCACCTCGACGTACGTTTCGTATTGCTACGTCATCAGGAAGCGTTCTTAGTCACTACAAGGCATTAGACTAAATAGCATGGGAGCGCACCACAATTGGAGAGGAGCATCCCCTTGTGCAGATGAGGGAATGTTTGTCCTGTGAAATGTTTAATATTCAATTTCCTAGCATATTATTCAATATCACCAAATAAATCAAACTTAGAGATTTCTATCTGGTGCAAAATTTCAAACCTTGGAGCCAATACCTCCATCTCCTCCTCCGAGACTTGGATCCCTGCTAGATTAAAAAATGCCTAAATTCAATTGGCTTGTTTTCTTTTTCTTTCTCCCTCTTTCTGTACATTCTTTGGGGTAATGGGGTGGGGTAGGTGGGATCCTGTAGGGTTTCTTCCTCCCCTCCATTTCCCCCCCTGATGATACTAATTTTGATAAAAGGTGGCCTAGGTGGGTAATGATTCCTACCATAATCATAGTATTATGGTGTTCAAGTGTTCTATTTCTTTCTCGAACATCACGGGATACAGAGCCACAGTAATTACTGATGGGTTATATAGGTATCACTGGTGATTGGACACTGGCACACCCTATCAGAAAGTTCAACCCCCTATATAATCCCTCCCCTTGCAGGGATACCTCAGTTTTTACGCCAGTGTCTTAGGTAATGGACGTGTAAAGATGTCCTGTGCTGAGCTCCAAAGGGAATATCCTATATCCTATACTGGGGCAAGCCAGGCAGACCGGATCCATTCAAAGTGTCCTTTCGTGGCCGAATTGGATGGTACCCGGGCCTCGTGTCCGAAGAAACAAGGTTTTACCTGTAACGCTTCTCTTTTTAGGAGAGCTGGACCCCGCATATTAGAAAATTGTTTTTCTAGCCCAATTTCTAGCCGGGTGCTTTACAGGGCCAGAACTGTGGATCTCCCTATTCGTAGGGGGCCCCAGCCTCTGACGGTTTTTTTCAAACGGAGCCCACCGTGAGAGGTGAAGATTGGGTCTGTATAACAGAACCCTGCGGCTGGATAAGGTAAGAGGAGATTCCACAGAATTCTTTAATTCTAGTAGGTTTTCTCCTTTAAGGTAAATTGTGACCACCGGGGGCTGCCAAGAGCACATACCTTCTCATGCTGATGTCGGTCTCAGTGTTCTCACGCTGCACAGCTTCTCTGGCCGGCTCCAGGTAGGATGGGATGGGGGAATTCTCCTTCACGAATGTTCCCCCCAGGCTAGGGGGAGGCCACAGGTGTCTGTAAGGCGGTTGTACACCGCTCGAGCACCGCCACCTCCGCCATTGCCGCCATTACAGGTGCAGGCCCATCACTACCGGCCTCTCTCCTTCCTCCCCCTCCCCCAGCCTTTCCTCCATATTGTTTCCGGAGGGTCGGCCAGTGCGGGAAGCGCTCGGTTTTTTTAAATTAGAGGGTGAGGGCGGTAGAGGGGCGGCAGGGCGTCAGCACAGCGTCCTCAGACGCCCCCACAGGCCAGCTGCAGGCTATTTAAAGCACTCTGTACAGGTGCACACAGCCTTTGGAGGGACACAGAGCTGACGGTCGCATGTAAGGTGGGACACAGGCATTCTCCTAGGCAGCATATACTAAGGTAACACCAGACTGGGCATTGGGTAGCAAGGCTTTTAGCCGGACTACATCGCTCAGCAGTCAGTGTTCATTTTGTGATACCTCCACCTTGTTGCTTTGCACTATGGTTAGAAGAGGTTCAAACACCCCAAGAACCAGAGACTCTAGGGGATCTCGTTCGGGTTCTGAGGACCCCCTTTCTGCAGCATCCTCCCCCCCTGAGGGGCCAGGGACGGCTAGCCAGAGGGAGCCATTGGGGTCAGGGGCTATATCTGCCTCTGGCACTTCAGCCCCTGTATACATTACACAGGAGGTTTTTTCCTCAACCATTAGTGGTTTAGAGAAAAGATTAATGGCCGTGATTACATCTTCACTCAGTGGAAGAAAACGCACTAGGCCTTCCTCTGTTTCCCAAGAACCTCAGGCAGAGGAGCTCTGGGATAAAGGAGACAAATCCCTTTCACAGGATCAGGATGGGACGGATGATTCCTCTTCGGAGGAATCAGGTGGAGAGGGACCCTCTGCGACTTCCCAGGAGGAGAAAGCCTTAGTGCAGATCCTTACTGGATTGGTCTGCTCCACAGTTAAGTTGCCCATATCTGAATCAGATAAAGAACCCTCTACTTCTTTAGGGTCACTGAAATCTCCTCAAACAGCACATGCTTTTCCTGTTCAGAATTTACTTGAAAAGCTCATTTATTCTAAGTGGGATCACCCAGATGAACGTTTTTTTCCGCCGAAAAAGTTTTCAACACTTTATCCGAAGGAAGAAAAGTTTATTAAAATGTGGGGAATACCAGCTATTGATGGCGCCATTTCCTCCGTAAATAATAGTCTGACTTGTCCTGTAGACAATGCTCAGATGCTCAAGGATCCTGTAGATATAATGATGGAATCCCTATTGAAGAATGTTTTCTCCTTGGCAGGTTCAGTGGCTCAACCTGCAGTTGCAGCGATTGGAGTCTGTCAATACTTAAGAGACCATGTTAAGCAGGTTATCAAAGTTTTACCTGAACAGCAGGCCCAGGGGTTGGCTAACCTTCCTGCGGCCTTGTGTTACGTTGTTGACGCCATCAGAGATTCTATCGTGCAAACCTCTCTGGTGTTTGGTGCATATACGTAGAATCCTATGGTTGAAAAATTGGTCAGCCAAAGCACCATGTAAGAAGCTGCTGGCTGGGTTTCCATTTCCTGGTGCAAGGTTGTTTGAAGACTTGGATGACTATATCAAGAGAATCTCTGGTGGGAAAAGTACTCTTACCGGTCAAGAAGAGTAAGCGTCCCTCTTTCAAATGGACTCTTTCCCCAGCGCCAGGGGCTTCAGCCTCCAGGCAGTCTCGACGGCCTCCTCCGTCTGGGTTCAGAAACAAGAGTCAACCCCAGGGACAAAAGAAGTCCTGGGGGAAGAAGCCTACTAGGCAAAACACTAAGACCTCTTCATGAAGGGGCGCCCCCGCTCGCTCGAGTGGGGGGAAGACTGCGACAGTTCTCAGAGCTCTGGCAGGAGGATTTCCAGGACAGATGGGTAATCTCCACAGTAACCTTAGGGTACAAGCTGGAGTTTCAGGAATTTCCCTCTCCTCGGTTCCTCAGATCAAGTGTCCCCAGAGACCCAGAGAAGAAGCAGTCGCTCCTTCTAGCGTTAGAGCGACTTTTGTCGCAGGAGGTCATTATGATGGTTCCCACAAAGGACCAGGGATTGGGCTTCTATTCCAACCTTTTTATGGTCCAAAAACCAAATGGGGATGTTAGACTCATTCTGGATTTAAGGGATCTGAACCGATTCCCAAGGATTCAGTCCTTCCGCATGGAATCAATTCGGACAGTAGTCTCCACCCTGCAGGGAGGAGAATTTCTGGCATCGATAGACATCAGAGCTGCATATCTGCATGTGCCCATTTTTCCTGCTCATCAGAAGTTCCTGCGCTTCGAGATAGGAGGGCGCCATTTCCAGTTTGTGGCTCTGCCTTTTGGGATAGCCACTGCACCTCGAGTGTTCACAAAGGTCTTGGCCCCTCCTCTGGCCAGATTAAGGGCTCAGGGTATAGCTGTCATAGCATACCTAGACGACCTGCTACTGATAGACCTGTCGGTAGCCTCCTTGAATGGGAACTTGAGAACCACAGTCAAGTATCTGAAACACCTAGGTTGGATCCTCAACCTAGAAAAATCTTTCCTAAAACCAGTAAGAAGACTGGAGTATTTAGGTCTGATCATAGATACAAGCCAGGAGAAAATATTTCTACCTCAGGCAAAGATCACTGCTTTAAGGGAGCTGATTCTGGCAGTCAGGACCAAGAAGGGTCCTTCTGTCCGCCTTTGTATGAGGCTGCTAGGTTAGATGGTGTCTTCATTTGAAGCAGTTCCTTATGCTCAGTTTCATTCAAGACTGCTGCAACACAGTATTCTGTCGGCCTTGAACAAGAAGGTTCAGGCATTAGACTTTCCGATGCACCTGTCTCATGCGGTGCGTCAGAGCCTCAGTTGGTGGCTCATTCCTGAAAACCTGCAGAAGGGGAAATCCTTTCTGCCGGTTACATGGACAGTGGTAACAACAGATGCCAGTCTGTCAGATTGGGGAGCAGTTCTGGAACAGTCTGCGGTTCAGGGGGTATGGTCCAAGACAGAGGACCTTACCCATCAACATTCTTGAAATCCGTGCAGTATATCTAGCCCTAAAGGCCTGGACTATCAGGCTACAGGGTTGCCCAGTCAGGATCCAGTCCGACAATGCCACAGCAGTGGCCTATGTCAATCATCAGGGAGGCACCAGGAGCCGAGCTGCTCAAAAAGAGGTGAACCAGATCTTAGTCTGGGCAGAGAGGCATGTGCCATGCATATCAGCAGTTTTCATTCCAGGGATAGAGAACTGGCAGGCGGACTATTTAAGTCACCAGAAGTTACTTCCAGGGGAATGGTCTCTACATCCCGACATCTTTTGGAACATATGCCAAAGATGGGGGGTCCCAGATGTAGATCTCTTTGCATCCCGATTCAACAAAAAGATAGACAGATTTGTGGCAAGAACAAAAGATCCTCTTGCATGCGGGACGGATGCATTGGTGATTCCGTGGCATCGGTTCTCACCGATTTATGCATTCCCGCCTATTCTGCTACTGCCACGACTCCTTCGCAGGATGAGGCAGGAAAGGAAGGCAGTACTTCTGGTGGCCCCCGCCTGGCCCAGAAGGACGTGGTATGCAGAAATAGTAAGGATGACGGTGGGTTCCCCGTGGACACTACCGGTACGCCCAGACCTGTTATCTCAAGGTCCAGTGTTCCATCCTGCCTTAGAAATGCTAAATTTGACGGTTTGGCTATTGAGACCCACGTTCTGAAGAGTCGTGGGCTTTCAGGTTCTGTGATATCTACCTTGATCAATGCAAGGAAGCCAGCTTCCAGAATGATTTATCATAGAGTCTGGAAAGCTTATGTATCCTGGTGTGAATCCAGGGGTTGGCATCCCAGAAAATATGTGATAGGTAGAATTCTTGATTTTCTACAATTGGGTTTAGAGATGAAGCTGGCCTTGAGTACCATCAAGGGCCAGATCTCGGCCTTATCAGTATTATTTCAACGGCCACTTGCTTCGCATTCTTTGGTCCGAAACTTTATACAGGGGGTGACGCGTCTTAATCCTCCGGTTAAGGTGCCCCTAAACCCCTGGGACTTGAACTTGGTTCTGTCTGTGTTACAGAAACAGCCTTTTGAACCAATAAGTCAGATTCCTTTGGTCTTGTTGACAAGGAAGTTAATTTTTCTGGTAGCCATTTCTTCTGCTAGAAGAGTATCAGAATTAGCAGCCCTTTCCTGTAAGGAGCCTTATTTGATTGTACGCAAGGATAGAGTGGTACTGCGCCCTCATCCTAGTTTTTTTTACCAAAAGGTGGTTTCTGATTTTCATTTAAACCAAGACATTGTTCTGCCTTCCTTTTTTCCAGATCCCTGTTCTCCGGAAGAGAGATCACTACATTCGTTGGATGTAGTAAGAGCAGCGAAGGCCTATCTCGAGGCAACTGCTCAGATTCGCAAAACGGATGTTTTGTTCGTGCTGCCAGAGGGTCCCAATAGAGGACAGGTAGCGTCAAAAGCTACCATTTCTAAATGGATTTGACAGTTGATTATTCAGGCTTACGGTTTGAAACAGAAGATTCCTCCGTTTCAGATCAGGGCACATTCCACAAGGGCTATTGATGCTTCTTGGGCAGTGCATCACCGGGCCTCTATGGCCCAGATCTGCAAGGCCGCAACCTGGTCTCCAGTCCATACATTCACCAGATTCTATCAGGTGGATGTGAGAAGGCATGAGGTTATCGCCTTTGGGCGTAGTGTGCTGCAGGCAGCGGTACAGGGTCCTCAGGTCTGACTGCACCCTACTTGGTCGTGGTTTCCCCCCCCTCAGATAGCATTGCTCTGGGACATCCCATCAGTAATTACTGTGGCTCTGTGTCCCGTGATGTTCGAGAAAGAAAATAGGATTTTTTAAAACAGCTTACCTGTAAAATCCTTTTCTTTCAATGGACATCACGGGACACAGAGGTCCCGCCCCTCTTCTAATGCACTATATTGCTTGACTACAAAACGGAGGTATCCCTGCAAGGGGAGGGATTATATAGGGGGTTGAACTTTCCGATAGGGTGCGCCAGTGTCCAATCACCAGTGATACCTATATAACCCATCAGTAATTACTGTGGCTCTGTGTCCCGTGATGTCCATCAAAAGAAAAGGATTTTACAGGTAAGCCGTTTTAAAAAATCCTATTTTTCCAATGGTGCATTTGATAATTTGAGTTGGGTTTGAAGTAAAATTTTTAGCCATCTATGCAACATTATTTTGTACTTCTCTCTCCACTGAAGATTCCTTGGAATTGTTTGGGCTTAAATCTTCTTACCATTTACATACCTGGTTCTCTTCAAAATCTTGTATGTCCTTTTGGTATTTTTTACGTTTTTTTTTATTTTATTTGATTTGATTTCACCATCATACTTGGATAAGCAAGTTTGTAACTTTTGTGCTTTGTCCAAATAATTATTGATTCCCATGAATGGCTCCATTTTTTCTTTAAGCTCTGCTAATTTTTTTCTTCAGAGCTATATTTTTAGCTCTAGTCATCAATTGCATGAGCTTTTGCGTGCAAGAATTGAAAAACTGGTACCAATTATCTAATAATCCTAATGCCCTGTACACACGATAGGATTTTCCGATGAAAAATGTGTGCTAGGACCTTGTTGTCGGAAATTCCGACCATGTGTAGGCTCCATCACACATTTTCCATAGGAATTTCTGACACAAAGTTTGAGAGATTGCTATAAAATTTTCCGACAACAAAATCCGTTGTCAGAAATTTCGATCGTGTGTACACAAATCCAATGCACAAAGTGCCACTCATGCTCAGAATAAATTAAGAGACAAAAGCTATTGGCTACTGCCCCGTTTATAGTCCTGACGTACGTGTTTTACGACACCGCGTTCAGAACGATCGGATTTTCCAACAACTTTGTGTGACCATGTGTACGCAAGACAAGTTTGAGCCAACATCCGTCGGAAAAAAAATCCATGGATTTTGTCGGAATGTCCTATCAATGTCCGACCGTGTGTACAGGGCATAAGTCTTCAATACCATAATTGGGATTCACATCCCATTGCGGTCTCCTAGGTGTAAGATTCTTCCCTATATACACACACACACACATCAAATGAAGCAATGTCCCAGCACAGCCTAATTTGCCTTTCCATATCATGTTGGAGTCGTTTGAAACCCATTTCTAAATCTATAGTAGGGCTGGGAGCCCGCTGGAAACACTCAATTATTTTCCTTTCTTTCATGAAATCAAACATCCATGGCTGGGTAAGTATTATGTTCTAATAAGAACCAAAGAGATGGGAAATGGTTAATACCTTGCACCAGTTATTGGTAATAGGAAAGCTGCTGTTCCCCTAGCTAAGGTAGATGGATACTACTTTAGATGGCAATAGGTTTAATGTGAGGGTGCTATTAAGAGGACCGTTGTCCAATGTTTTTCATATGTATATATTAATTTTTCATACCAACGTATGATATATGGTTTACTGGGTACACACACAGACAGGTTCTCCTCTCCAATCGTGGCGCGCTCCCATGCTATTTAGTCGAATGCCTTGTAGTGACCAAGAACGCTTCCTGATGACGTAGCAATACGAAACATACGGCAAGGCGCTTCTTGGTCATGTTGCATCCGGGTCTCTGGTTGATTGTGCTGGACGGTGAAATGCACGCCGACAAGTCAGCGTGAGCCGGGAGGCATCATTGCTTTAGTCAGCATGCGAGTAGCCTCAGTGCCGGGTTAAGGCACTTATTGATGTAAGCAGGCATTTTTGCTTTGTATTTTAATATATATTTTAATAAAACGGGATTATGCTATTTGGTTCCCTTTCCATCTTTTATATACCTCTCTCATGGGCTTGCGGAGGAGGGACTCATATCAAGAACAAGTCTCCAGTATTAAAGTTTACACTTTGCTAAAAGCGTTGTATGACCTTTTTAAATAAAGAGGTCATATCCATCTGGTAAGCAGAATCTACTTATTGAGCAGTTTGGGTGTATGATTCACAGTGGGTGACAGATTATTTACCTTTGATGTCACATTGAAAATAACAACCACTGAAGTTTATTTAAAAGGACTTTTTATTGATTCAGTTATTTATTTTTCCATATTCACTATAAGAAGTTTATCATATACTGAAGATGTATTCTACATTGCACATGAATACTGTTGCAGTGTTAATTGTATCATTTGTATACAGCACACCAACACTTACTTTATTTATATTTGAACTTTATCATTGGATGACGGTCCTTTTAATAGTGCCCCCTCACATTAAACCTATAAACATCATCCACTAACACCACACTCAATTTTTCACAAATTATTCAAAACTCACAAACTCTACTACACCTGGACCCCTTTCACAAATTGCAAACAATCCAGATTTTCCTCCGGGCATACAGAACAAAGCATTCCCACGTATAGATCGAGACATGCCTCTTCTTGCCCTTCATTGCATCCACAAAGGCAAAATAAAATCTTTTGAAACTCTTAAGGGAACCAATCTTAATTACTCGTCGTATGTACAATTGCATGACTTCCTTCAAAATAACATAAGGAATATTTTAGAAGACCTCTTACTCCTCTAGAAGTCATTTGTCACAAAAAAAAAAAAAAAAAAAAAAAAAAAAAAAAAAATCGCACATATAGGAGTGTATTGATGCTAAGCATAAACAGGCTTGGGAAAGAAAATTAAACGAATGACAGACAGTGTTTTTGCTCACAAGCACACGAATGCAAGAAATCTCATACAAAATCCTTGTGCAGTGGTACATTACACCATGTAAAATCAAGAGTTGATCTCCTTCAGCCTCTGATATGTGTTAGCACTGCCATTCAGAAAAAGGCACATCCTTACGTGGTGGACATGCCCTCCAATATCCGAATTTTGGCACAAGGTTAAAAGATGGATTATCAAGATCACTGAAACAAAAATGGAACTGAATCCAGCTTCTTGCCTACTACATATAAACTCCTACCCATACAAAAATACAAAAACCCACTGACGAGACACCTGCTAAATTCAGCGAAATCCTTAACCCTCACTCACTGGAAATCTTCATATACTCTGACAGTCAAAGCCATCTTTATGGTTATATACACCAAATCACACCTACATAACCCATTGCCTGCATATTCTAACAATCTCTTAACACTTTGATGTTATAGACCAAACAAATGTCATTTTCCTGCATATTTTATCTAACTATAGACCTAACGTGTTAGAACGTTGAACTCTTATTACAATGTCAAATAGTCCTTATGATCATTATAATGCTTAGCACATTCACACTTTATCCCATTTCATGTTATTTCCTTAACCCCTTCCCATTTTATGATATTTCCTTAACCCCCTCCATCATTTAAAAGAAACTACTCAGCTTTACACTTTTTCCTTACCAACCCTTTCTTCTATTTTCACACACTTATATTACTGTAATTTCATGCTCAGAAATCTATCACCCAGTTATTTTACATGATCAAGTTTATGCTCGTAATGCATACATGCATATACATAGTTTATTTATTCTGGATCTGTAAACATTGTCATTTTGCATTATGTACATATTACCATTTTGTTTTTAGTTTATTCTCAATGAATACTTGTGAAAAAGAAAAAAGGAAAAAAAAAAAAGGATTGTGTGTATAGAGGGTTTCTATTTTTTCATTCAATTGGTTGAACTAGTTGGACTGTGGACCAGAGTTGGTGTCTTTTTCAACCTATGTAACTATTGGAGGATCTTTTGCCTTCCGGGACGCCGAGGCAGTCACGCTGTGGTTGTTTTTCCAGCGGCTAGGATGCTACATCTTGGAGGTGGGGGGAGTGGTCAGCACCTGCGGCCTATTCGTGGATTTCAGGAAGCCCTATAAATAACCTCAGGCTGCTTGTTGATCAAGACAGGATCCCATGCATCCCTGAACCTATGGTCATTCCACATGAATGGCCTTATGTAAGTACCTCTTTTAATTATGGTCGATTCCCAATTTGCCCTTTCAGATTACCAATGTTAAAATATACCTCAACACTACATTTTTGCCTTGGCTCATTATATAGTTGCAGCTAGGCATCCTAATGTTAGTCCACTGATGTTTTATAGCAGTCATACATACACTTAGGTTTTTGTTGTCAGACCATACATATGGGTTGTGCGTTTGCACCCCTTTCACTAGTTGATCATCTTCACCCTAGCATACTTGGACTTTCCTTTTTTTTTGTCTTTTCCTCCCCACATACAACTTCCCCACTGGCACCTGCGTTTTCTTTCACACATTTTGCTATTTCTTTTTTACTTTCAAAATATTTTATTTTAAAAGATATACAATACATCGTGATATGAGACATTTCATTAAGAAATACATAACTGAACCTGGAGGTTGATAACTTGGAAAATTCAATCATATATCCAAAATATAAAACAAAATAGGAGAAAGTTCTTAAATCAAATATTACTACATCTCTAGCTATCAAATAAGTGTTTTCGGATAAATATCTCCTCGGTAGAATTCCTTTCATAATTTCTTGAAGAAATAAATGCTATTTCTTATTCTACTCTACATGCATCAGCATGTCATACACCTTTTTTTATTTTATATTTTGCAGATTCCAGCACTCCTTCACTTCTCACACCACCACTCACGCGCTCACACATTTTTGTCTCACTGCAAATTTCTCTTTGCACTCACTCCATCTTTCTTCCCCTTCCAGCTTCACACAACACATCCACTCAACTGTCAGAACAGCATATACACACTCTATCAAATTAACATAAATTAATTATTGCAATGATATATGAACATCTTAAAGCGCAGTTCCACACAAAAATGGAACCCCCGCTTTTCAGAACCCCCCCCTCTCCGGTGTCACATTTGGCACCTTTCAGGGGGGAGGGGGGTGCAGATACCTGTATAATAAAAGGTATTTGCACCCACTTCTGGAAATAGACTTCCATGGGAGTCTACGCCCCCCCAACCCCCCCCCCCCCGCTGTCTGCTGGGAAACACATGGGTCCCAGAGACAGCAGGAACCGTCCAGATTGCGTAGCGCGACTCGCGCATGTGCAGTAGGGAACCAGGAAGTGAAGCCGCAACGCTTCACTTCCCGATTCCCTCACAGAGGATGGTGGCGGCAGCACCCGAGAGCCGAGCGATTGATCAGCTTCGGCTGCCGACATCGCTGGACCCTGGGACAGGCAAGTGTCCATTTATTAAAAGTCAGCAGCTGCAGTATTTGTAGCTGCTGGCTTTTAATATTTTTTTTTTTTTTTTTTTTTTTTTTTTAGGTGGACCTCCTCTTTAATACCCAATAAACATGGAATCTGTTTGACATTTAATGATGTGCACTTAATAAGATCTCTATAAAGGAGACCTATACTGATAATAAACAATTGGAATCCGTTTGACACTTTGTAATATGTTAGGCCTTTTTGGAATCCCCTTTTGATGCTTTGACATCATTGGGAATTTGCTGCAGGTGTTGGCCTCCCTCACCCTCTGAAGGTGTCCTCAGCTTTAGGTGGGGTGAGTGGTCGGCACCTGCAGCCTATTAGTGGACTCCAGGAAGCCCTATAAATAACTTTAGGCTGCATGTGGATCAAGAACCTACAGTCATTCCACACGAATAGCTCCATGTAAGTACTCCATATAACCATGGTTTATTCCTACCTTGCCTTTTCAGGTTACCATCTTTAAAATACATTTTAACATTGCATCTTTGCTTCTGTTTATCGATTCTCTGGCTCATTTTAGATTTGAAGCCAGACATCCCATTCTAGTTAACCTATCCTTTATAGCATTCACATATACCAGGCTCATGTTGTCAGACCATATTTATGGTTTGTGCACTTGCACCCCTTTCACTAGATCACTCTCACCACTGTTTTTTGGCCCTTCCTTCCCTTCATACACTACCTCACTCTATTCCTTTTTCCTATCACACAACACCATACTATTGTCAGAACAACATATACATACTCTATCTAATTTAATACAAATAACTATAATATATGAACACACCTAATGAACATGTGGAATCTGTTTGGCATTTAATGTTCTAGATCTTCATAAAGAAGACATACTAATGAACAATTGGAATATGTCTGACATTTTGTAATAGGTTAGGAGTTTTTGGAATCCCCTTTTGGTGCATTGATATCATTGGGAATTTGCTGCAGGTGTTGGCTTCCCTTACCCTCTGAGGTTGTCCTCGGCGTGACTGCTTGCAAGTCGTATTGGATCGATCCTTCCCGCTTTTGGGACACAAATGAGTATGTCCCCTCGGGGATTATCGGTTTTAAACTTATGGTCAAGAGATCTCTTTTCACCTTTCAGTGGTAACTATACCTTGCATATATGAAAATGAATACATGTTGGAATATTTCCTTCTTTCAAGATACTAAATATATCTCTTTATAGCAGACCTGAAGAAGACCACATGGGTCGAAATGTGTCGGGACCCCGTCACAACAGACTAATGATCATGTGATGCTGTAATTTTGTGTTTGCTTTGCTTTCTGTAAATGTGAAATGGTAGTGTTATCCCTTGACCAGTTTATACTGCTTGATACGGCAACATGTTATTGACCTTACATGTTTCCAATAAAATATTTTACATAAATCCTTTCTGAATTGCCTATATTGCTGTTTCAAAGCCCCCTGGGGGAACCTTCCTATGGTACACATATTGGAGGATCTTAAAGTCTTGCAGTATTAGGGGGATCACAGAGCAATGCAGTGTTGGGGATCTCAAAGTGGGGTGTAGGAGGGGGTTCCTGGAAAGGTGCCCTCCCCATGTGCCTGATATGGATTTTGGGAAGTGCATGCTGTTCCCCCCCGGCCTGGTTTTCTGGCCTAACAGACTGAATGCTCAGATAAAAGTCTGATATGAATTTTGCGTGGGACCCCATTCTTTATTATCTTGGGGGGGGGGCTTTTGCATGGGGTTACCCCTTAAAATGTATACTGTGTTTTTTAGTGGAAGCCCAAATGCTGTGTTTTTTGTATGTGGTCCCCCACTAACATCTATACTAGTAACTCATCTAGGATAAGAGTCTGCTGGTATAGTTGAAGGGATTCTATGGCCTATTGCTTGCAAACAGCACTAGACAGCCAGAAACTGATATTTACTGGAAATTCAAACTGCATTTTTTTCCCTTTGTAAATGTCACTTTTGCTGTAATAGCTTGTATACATCATACAAATTCACTATTCACAGGCAGATTCAAGAAATCCCCCAAGTATGTTATTTAAAAGAATTTTGCAATATTAAAATTACTGCTACCCCAAAAAGGTATTTAAAAAAAAATGTTTGCATTGGTACATATCCCTCAGGGTACTCCCCAGCTCCCTATGCCCTTTGTTTGATAATTCCCTGCCTATTAGCCTAGACAATTTCCATTACTGATTTCCATGATTCAGCACCCGTTGATCTTAATGGGGTTCAGATGCAGCATCTGAACATCAGTAAATTTTGCCGAACGTACCATGAACTAAACTTGGGTACGCCCGGCTCATCACTAATGTACATACTTCTTAGTTGTCACTGCTATTGATGTGTTTTGGAGTTCTGAAGTACTTTGCTGTTTTAGTAAACTATATTAAATGGCTTAAGGCACTCTGTTGGTGTGAATTTGTTGTGGTTTTGCAATAATGTAAGAATAATCTTAGGAATGAATAGTATGCATCAAAGGGTACCTGATGATGCCTATACTGTAAGATAAGATTCTTGCATAGTGCTTGCTGGCATCTCACAACATGCTTTGACCTCTGAGGTACGGGGGAGAGCAAGCATGCAGTTCTCCCCACTACCTTTTCTGTCATACAAAATAATCTGTTAATTGACAACTGTAAAGCACTGTTGAAGGTTTTAAGGCTGGGTTTTGTCAAAGTGTATGGTGCCATAATATGAACAAATGATCACCAAATCATTCGAGGCAATGTATATTTATCCTATAATCTATAGGTTGCATTAGGACAATTATAGTACATACATTTTGCATGACAGAGCCACTTGAAATATCCATTTTACCATTAAAAAGGTTTACAATGCCATGTTTCCATGCTGATTTACCTGCAGATTACGCCAATGATGAAAAGTAACAGGGCTGTGATGTCCACATGATTCCAAGAATCCTGCAAGTACTGCTTGACCTTCTGTGTCACTGGCATTGACCCCACAAAAAAGCTTTGTCGTATTTCCTCACACACCATGGTGAAAACCCAGAAATACAATATGATCTCTGCAGTGGATGGACCAATGGGTGGTGGTTCTTTGAAGTCCATGAGCAACACATAGGAGAAAAGGAAGAGAAAGGCAAAGTACATGACTACGTTGCCAAAGAACGCAGTGACAGGGGCACTCCAGAACTGCTTCCAGCGCCTCATCCATTGAGGCCGGGGCTTCTCTTTAGTCAGTTCCAATTCTGGGACTTCTGAGTGCAAGTCAGTTGCCTTGCCAGGTTTCAGCTCCAAAAGCTCATTTTTTTCCCTCATTATTTCCTCCCTAAAAAGAAATTAAAGATGTCATCTATAACCACAGTTTAAAAAAAGGAAACCAATTTGTATGGGATTTGTCCACTGAGTGGACTTGAACTCAAAAAGTGAAGATTTGCTAGAGAATATCCACCAATGCTAATTGTGCCCAAGCGTTGCCCAGAAAGATCTACCTTTTGTCTCAAATTACTTCTGAAAAAAGCAGTACACTTCCTGGTATGTCAATATGCATAGGCACTCCTGTGCATATAGGCTCATAGCTGTAAACCTGCTATGTGAGAGGCACTGCTGTCTCAGACCACAATTCTCATCCACATTGGGGGGATTTAGTGATGTTGTTACTGTGCTGTTTTTTAAAAAGTAATTTTTTACCGGAAGACCAGCACTACTTGCATCTCCCTGCTTCTACTTATTTATTGTATATTATGTAGCAAAGTCCCGGGCCCCTGAAGCCCAATGGTGACCTCCAGAGTTAACTACAGCTGACATCCTTCAGTGTAGAGTGGGTTACAAGGCATGGTGGGTGTAATGCAAGCTGAATGAAAACAAATAGAGGAGGTGCCCCAGGAATTTTATGGGCGAGGGTTGAAACCAAATAGAGGCGTAGAAGGCCTATGTAAAAAAGTGATAAAAAATGTATTAGTTTATAAGACAAACAAAATTACATATAGAGAGGTTTAAAATCTCTATATGTAATGTTGTATATCTTATAAGCTAATACATTTTGTATCACTTTTTTACATAGGCCTTCTACGCCTCTATTTGGTTTCAACCCTCGCCCATAAAATCCCTGGGCACCTCCTCTTTTCGTTTTCTTTCTTGATATGGGATCTAATAAGTAGTCTTCAACAAATTTTCTCTAATGCAAGATGAACAGGTGGGCGCCAGACACTTTTTGAATGCAAAGAGATTTATTGTCTCTTAAACAGAACTGTGGGAGAGAGGATTAGGGTCTGGACGCCCTTAGGTAGATGCAATGTTAATTGGCAGACTCTGAGACTTCTTTAAGTAGACAGCTATACAGGTGAAGGCCTTCAGCTGGACACTACTACTGTATAGGTAGGACTGCTGTCTCCTATGGCAAAAATCTTGTAGCTGTTACTAACAGTAAAGGTCGTCAACTATCTGCAACACGAACAGTTCTCTGTACCCCACACTAACTCACTGTGGGTCTTCACTCAATGAGCTCCCAGTCTCTCTCACTAGACTGCAGATCCACTAGCCAGTAGATTACCTGAGCTCTTTCAATGTAGCTTTCAATGTAGCTTTCAGTATCTTCCTCAAGCCTCACCCAGCTTCACTGCTACTGCTTGGTCCCTGGCTTGGCACTCACAGATACTCCTCAAGCTTCATCCCTGCTGACACATTAGGTCCCTGGCTTGGCATTCCACAAGCGTCACCTCTGCTGTTCCGCTGGGTCCCCGACTTGGCACTAGCTAATGCTTTCCCACTTCTTCACTGTCCCCGGTTGGGGAGAAGTCGGCTGGCGGAACAGTTACTTCTGGTTGGACTACAAGCCTGCAGTCCCAACCCTGCACTACTTCTGGAGAGGCTCTCTGATAGCCTAGTAGCCAGATGGTCCCGGGATAGCCCTTAGGTTTCTGGCCTAGCAGCCCGGGGCAATACGACACACGTCCACCCAGACAGCCGTCCAGGTGGCACAGAACCCCGATCACCTGACTCCACCCGAATAAATAGGTTCTCCCAGCAGGCCAAGGGACCCAAGTAAATCCCTGCCCATTGGCTGAGACACCCCATTCATTCCTAATCTGTCCTTGCAGTGCCTTTGTCTTCTCTAATGTCACCAGATACCCGGCCATCTAGTGACAGGAGAGAGAAGCGCAGCAATTCCAGAATTAGGGCGAAATCAATTGACCTCCTAACAATTGGCTTAGGCATCACTTGGTAAATAATTTTCATAGCAACCCTGCCTAAACATCAGGGTGCTACACCTATATATTTATGCCGCAGATCTGCACTTTCCATGACCCTCCTCCTGCTTGCTGATTATTGCCCACACCAGTTATCTGCTCATGGGGACAGCCACAACATAAGCAAGCAAAGCCCTGCCTCTACAGAAATGGCCATGTCGACAAAGAAACATATTGCAAAACAAGGCATTGTAAGTCAGTAAAATTAAAAGGATCAGTTGCATGGAGCCTACAGGCAATAACGATGGGCATTTCTTTGCCCCCTACTTTCAAAGAATGCATTAAGGTAAAAAAAACCTTCTACCTTTAGAACCACTTTTGCCCAATTAAACAATACATTCAGGTCTGCTTGTTAATTAGACCTCCTATATACCATATATTCCACTGACAAAGCACTGATTAGTCTGGAAAGCACTCTAAAGCCTGGTACACGCCATGCTTTTAACCCGCTGGGTTGAACAAAAAACTGACAACTTCGGTCTGTGTCGCTGTACTGACATCCTGATGTTAGTACAGCGATCTTCCCTGTTGAGCTGTTGTGTTCTGACAGGCGGACAGTCCTCCTGCCAGAAAACCCAGATATCAGAGTTCTCAGCCATTGGCTGAGTGCGCTGATTGGGAGCCAGCCGGCTGCTGGTTTTCCAGCATGCTCGTCAGGCTTCTGTCGGACTGGCTGACATACACACGGGCCGAATGTCAGCCAGTTTTTATTGAACTGGCTGCGGTCACCTGACATTTGGCCCATGTGTACTAGGCATTAGGGTGCACTCATACAGGACAACTTTGAACTGTGCCAGAGTTCAAATAGCCTTCCTCCTCACTCCCCCACTTGTCTGCACTAGGCTATAAGGAAGCATTCCGGAGCAAAGCATCATTATTGCATATGCCAAACTAGCCCATAGTGATCCTTGCTTCTGTACTCAATGATCTATAGAGTGTTCTGGGCTCAGGCACGGTTCACACTCACACTTAATAGAACCGTACTTGGCCACCATACTCAGAACCACCTCTTCTAAGTGGTCCCAGGCATGGCACATTTAAAGCGATTGTAAATGATAACCTTGTAAAACAACCCAGTTTAAAATAGAAATGAAAGGTGAAAACAGGCTTGTATAGATATATAAAAAATAAAATAAAAAAATGAACACTTTTTTTATAAGTGATCACATTCCCTTGGTTCCCAGCTTCATAAGAGCTGGGGGGAGGAGAAGCAGCAGGACACTAAGCTGCATAGTGAATGGCTGTGCAGCGGGGGCATATCAGGACACCTGATTATTGGAGAGCAGGCTGAGTTCCCAGCATAGCTAGAGAACGGACTACAGTGTGCTCTCCTGCTTAGTGTGGTCAGTTTTTAATAGGAAAGCAAGAGGACTAGCAGGAAAACCAGGGATTTCACAATTCACATAAACAAAGCAATACAAAGAACAAGATACTTTCTCATATAAGTACATGGTACAGCAGGCACATAAAGAATATGAAGAAGTGTTGGGGTAACAAACACCGTTCACAGGACAGTTTGGAGCAATCACCATATACAAATGGACCAAGGGGGTGAACGATGCTCGGACTTGGTTAAAACTGCCAACACGAGTGCATCCCAAGTGAAACCCAGTACCCACAGAGAACTTCCAGGCTCACCCTGTAGAACCTCAGTTGGGCAAAGCTGTTGCGGTGACACACAATGGGAAATAACTTCACTTGTTGACTGCACTGGTGCAGATTCCACAAGTAGTGAGGTCAGTGTGAATACCCCAGGAAATGTTAATTGCAGAATGTTGCCGGAGGGGCTGCTAAGGAGTCTTCAAGGAGGAGGGCCCTATCCAATGTTACAGAGAAGAATAAAAGTAGCTTGCTTTTCTTTAACTTACATTGGAGAAACCATTAATGTTTGTAACCTACCCTTCCATGATTTCTGCCACTGTGGTCTTTATATCAATATCCAGACTGTCCATTTCCACTCGCTGGACATTATCCATTCCACTTTCATTATCAAAGCTTCTAAAAATTAAGAAATAAAATAAAGAGCATCACACATTGATCTCAATTTAGCACAATACTGTAGCAAATGTTTATGGACAGCGTGTTTAGTTCTATTTTGTAACAGGGCTACCTTTACATAATTATTGCTTAAAGCGGAGCTCCAGTCTTGTGAAAATTAAAAGTCAGCAGTTACAAAAATTGTAGCTGCTGACTTTTAACAAACAGCCACTCACCTGTCCCACGATCCAGCAGTGTTCTCACTCCAGTCGTGTTCTCCCTGTGTCCTCCCTCACCGGCATCTTTACAATGGGCTTCACAGCTGGGTGCCCACTGTGCATGCACAAGTGGCGCTGCGCTCTGACTGGTCCCGAAGTCTTCTGGGACCTGTCATGTGCCCCAGAAGACTTTGCCCATAGGAGAACTTCCGCTTGCCTGGTGATTAAAGCAGAAGTGGGAGTGGGTACCTAGCAAAATCGAGTACCTGCTCCTGCCCTCCTCCCCAAAAGTACCATTTCATAAACAGGAGCTGGAGAGGAGGCCTTAAGAGGAACTTGCACTTTTGGGTAGAGCTCCGCTTTGAAGCTCTATTTGATTTATAGTATATGAATAGTATATGAATAGTATAATAGTTTTTTTGTAGCACCTCAGGACAGCATAGTATTTAGCTGGTATATAGGCTAAAGCTCTGCACCTCATCAGGCCAAGGGAATGTTTTATTGTGAATGGTGTTAAAAATGGGACCCCATTAGACATGAGCAATATTGACTTATTTCAATACATCAAAATGTCAGCGAAAAATCTATAGATCAGTGAAATGCAGTAAAGTTTAGCTGTTTTTAAGGGTAGAAAGCATTGTATTTTACTACAGAGGGTTATGGAAGCTCCTTTAAAACTATGTTAGCCAAAAATACAGCAATTTGTGAGCATGCAACATAATGTTAGATATTAAGAAACAGAGATGGACTTTTCATTCTGTGTAATGTGTTTCCAACTAATTTTCTGCCAAATTATTATGATTTAATGGAACAAAAAATGGACCTTCCATGCGCAACACATTATATAAAAAAATACTTATTTATACTTCTCAAAATTCAAGGTTGTGGGAGACTGGAGGTACTGGTTGAGGACTGGAGGTACTGGTTATGGCCATGGAGCAAGGAGGGGGAGAATTGCCACAAGTAAGCTCTCCACTTTATGCTATCCTGCTGTTGTGGCCAACGCAATGTCTGTGCCAGATGGGCGTATTGGTGAACACATAAGAAGCAGTGTGCCCACTGTATTCATGGCAGAAGGCCCAAGACCTATCAAACCACATCAGACACTGGCAGTGGCGGAAGGGGTGATACTGGCCTCTTTTACTGTCCCTAACTTAATACAGTAGCTGGAAATTGACCTTTGCTGTGGCAGAGCAGCCTCACAGATCATGCCAGGGACCCATACCTCACTATAGGTGGAAGGAAGCTTCAACCCTCCTGTTTGATCATAGTCTTACCTTTTGGCTCGGATATGAATCTCCAAGCAGAAAGCAAGATATGAAATTGTTTCTGATCCCTAAGATCCATTGGTGGCTTTAAAATCAGCCTGGTACAGAAGGTGGAAAATTCTCAGAGGAGGGGCAGCAGAGACAATAGACCACAGCCTGACACTAGTGGGAGGGGAGAGGTTGACGGCTGCCTAGGGTGCAGGGCAGAAGAGCCTGTGAGGCCCATGATGAAGGCAACATTTCCACTTGTGGTTGTCTACATCAATCTGGTGTCTGAATCTGTGTATAATAAAGAGAAAGACACAACCTGTCAGTCCTGTATCCTGAGGATCTGAGCAGTGCAGAGGGAGGGCTTTAAATGTGATGCAGTGGAGAACATCCTTTTTGTGAACTGATGCCCAATATTGAACTACATATTCAAAAAGAGTTCTTACTGGGCGTGTGCAAGATGGCAACCAGAGCAGACGTTTGAACCAGGAGCTCTGCAGATCTATGCCCTTCCTACCCTGTGATATGAAATTGCACTCCTTCTGTGGGGTACACAGAATCTGGCATAAGCGCCCTCCGCTCCCCACACAAAAGAAAGGTCAGCCTGGAACTCCCACGTGCGGCACTGGCACTATGGCGTTGCAAGCGGAGCCATGCGACCTGGCTGTGGTAGAGCAGCAGAACTTTGCCATGCTTCTGCAAGCTATTAATATCGGTCAGGTGAGCATAAAATGGACAATCTGCAGTCCGATATTGGACCGCTGCATCGTGACATGGACAAGTTCAGAGAGCATATGGGAGGAGCCAAACGTCAGATCAGGGAGGCGGAGGACTCTGTCCAAGCTGCAACTCAAGGTGAAGGCCCTGAAGTCTAAGGCAGATGATGCAGAGAACTGCAATCAATGGAATAATCTGGGGCCATGGGTCTGCCAGAGGAGGAGGCAGGACCCGGTGACCTTCAGAGAGGATTCAGAGATTGGAGCTTGAGGTAATAACATTCTCAGCTTTCCTTGTGGTGGAGAGAGCGAACCGCATGACAGCCCAGAGGCCCATCAGGCTCCCTGCCTCGCATCTTTATCTTCCAACTGCTCAACTTTTGGGATCGGAATATGGTCCTTCGGAAATCTCGGAAGCTGGAATCTATCTACCAAAATACCTGGATCATTATTTTTCAACCACTTTCAACGACATGAAACAGCTCCACAACCGGATCATCAAGTACAGCATGTTGTTCCCAACTCGCCTTCAGGTGCAAGAGGGCAAATCTGTTTGATTGTTCACCAATCCTGAGGAAGCTGCCACGTGGCTAGAAACTTTGCCTAGGGGCTGTTAATCTATAAGTCTAAGGTATTGGTTTTAAAGCCCTCCTCATGTGTGTTTTCTATTCCAACAAGCTGGGGCTCCAGTCCGCCAGGGCAGCTGCATATTACACCCTCCTGGCTGATATTCCTTTTTATCCGGCCTTCTTACTATCTGGAGCAGGAGCTCCTGGCTATGAGGAGTATGTATATTAACTACACTTTGGAACAGTTCTACTCATTCTGCCTTGCACATACCTGTTTACATGAGGAAGGTGGCATGTACGCTATCCAGGTATGATTGCTGTGTGCGGATAGCTTCTTGCTGGGTCTGGACTTTTGTTGATCCACGTTAATGCCATTATCCCTATGTTACCTAGGGGGTTTGCCTCTATAATGTATCTACTAAATATGTGCCCTCAGAGTGCTCCTCTGAGTGAACTGCAGTCCCAATATTTTCTGCATAGACCATGTTTCACTTCATGGACTATTTATTGAAACTTGCTTCCAACTCATCTGTTCCGGTGGACAACTCAGCTCATGCTCTACATGGGTGTCATATTATTAGTTGTTTTTGGATCAAAGCACTCTCAAATTGGTGGCTGGGTTTTCCTGGGAATGTTTTGGGACTAAAAGTTTTTTGCTGGCACGTCCTGGGAGGAATTTTGGGCCTTGTTTAAACCTTTGGGTGTCTGGGATACAGTGTGTGCTGGTTTGGGGCACTAGGGCCGGGGTCAATATGCCTTGCTAGATCCAGGGGGTCCCTCACAGATAACCCCTCATTTCATTACGGCTTCCACATCATGGCTCCTATCAGCATAGAGTCATGGAACTTTAAGGGGCTGAATGCTTTGATTAAATGCTCTGGTGTTCACTTACCTTAAAAAAAAATAAAATAAAAATACAACCCTCATATTTGTATCCTACAAGAAACCCATCTTACCAGGAGTAGAATCCTCAGCCCCAAGTCTCAGGTGGGTCACTATTCTAACGTGACACATTCCTCCTAAGTGAGAGGAGTTAGTATACGAATAAAGAAAACCTTGGCTTTCTCCCCGTTGGACCAATGATATATAATGTAGATATGGTGATCCTTGGGTGTACTTACCTCTAACCAAAAGAGAAAATCTCTCTCCTGCGCTCAAGTGTCTAGATTCTCAGTGTGTGATAGGGCCAGTAGGCTTTAGTGGTATCTGGCATCTTGCAGCCCTCTTCAGAATGTTGGGCATTCAAAAACTACAAAGAGGAAACAAAAAGGAGAGAGCGCACCGACCTAGCGCATTACCACTGGTAGCGTTTATTAAAAAGTAAAATAACAGTAATATACTCACAAACGAGCTTGAAATACAGGCATGGACATAGACTGCAGGTATGCAGTAACAGACACCAGGATAAAGTGGGACCGGACATCAAGTAGATGCGGCAACGGCTAATGCGTTTCGGGGGCGAGCCCCTTTCCTCAGAGCCTAAGCTTAGGCTCTGAGGAAAGGGGCTCACCCCCGAAACGCGTTAGCCGTTGCTGCATCTACTTGATGTCCGGTCCCACTTTATCCTGGTGTCTGTTACTGCATACCTGCAGTCTATGTCCATGCCTGTATTTCAAGCTCGTTTGTGAGTATATTACTGTTATTTTACTTTTTAATAAACGCTACCAGTGGTAATGCGCTAGGTCGGTGCGCCCTCTCTTCTTTTTGTTTCCTCTTTGTGTACTTACCTCTGCCAGTGCTCTCTTCCCACATTCATAAGTTGACGTCTCTTCTGGCATGGTTTCCCTTGACTTGTGCTGTAGTGGCTGGTGACTTTAATATGCCCCCCTTCTCCTGAGTTTAATAAGTTAACTCCGGGCAGAGGGCTGCCCTCTATGTGCTACGAGATGTATGGCATTGGAAACACCCTGAAGAGACAGTATACAGGCCATCCTGCATTACTCCCACCACCCCTACTAGATGGGCTGCTCTCCTTTCTGTTAGGCGTAGCAGTAATGTCTAGGGCTGCCACCTCTGGGTTTGGTGTTCCCCAAGAAGAATAAATCCTGAATTAATGAGCCTTTATAAGCTCTCCACTGCTGATTCAAGAGAGTAGCCAGGTCCCTTCTAGAACCTTATCTTGCATTCCCTCCTATACAGTCCCACCATCCCTCACAAGAAATATATGTATGTCCTTAAAAAGCAGCCTCTATTTTGGTCCATTTATAAAGCTAATTTTAGTATTAACAAGGCTACTATTTGCATAGTAGTATACAAGATACAGAGTATACAGTGGCAGTAGAACCTATAAAATGTATCAGTGCTTACACAGAACCAATTTGTTTCCTTTTGAAATGCGTTAAAAAGCAGTTCTGGGACCCTGCAACAGAGGGTCACTGATTTTCAATATTTCATCTACCATGGAAAATAACACAACAGCAAATAGTGTTACTCACTTAAATTCAATCAGATGTGTGTAAATGAGAGGCGGGCAGAAGAAAGTCAGAACCATTGCCCATACCGGTGTGTTCTGAGCCATCTGTCCCCACCAGTTCTCTGTTAACATGGACTGTAATATAAGCATGTAACATAATTAATATTAAAAGGATAATACACATAAATATAATTACTGTACATACTGTTCCATTTGTAACCATTTGCCACCAGTTAAGAAGTTCTTCAGTCAATAGAACATGGAGGCTATATTTGCTGATTTCTTCCTTCATTAAAGGCTAGTTTAGTTGCAGTCATACTGACCCTCTTGCTTCAAACCCTTGAGTTGGTAACCTCTCAGAACAGGTATACAGATAAGAATGTCTGACTTTCCTCTCACTCTCCTAATCCAGATACTTTTAGAACACTGACACAACCTTTTGAAGCTTGAGGGTCAGTATTGCAGACAGGTAACTGGCCTTTTTTTAAAGGAGATCAGCAATGACAGTTGCTGTATTTCTCGCATATGTTTACTTTTGGAAAAAGAGAAAGAATAGAAGTAGGTAGGGTTTACTTTCTAAAAAGGCCTGACTGTCACTTACAGATTTTGGTACTGGGCCAATAACTCAGAAAGTAAGTGGTAGGATTAGTATGATTAGCATGGCAGCTAGGTAACCAACAAGGGGGTTAACAATGGGAACCTGCAGTATGGGGATTTTCCAGCTAAAAATTAACAGTTGTTTTGCAGTAGTTAAAACCACCAAATACAGACAGGATGGGGCTTTACTGATATCTCCCGTGTATCCATTTTACATTTCACCTGAAACAGCTCTTCGAAAGAAAAAAAAAAAAAAAACACTTGAAAAGTTACAAAAAAAAAAAACACAGCTAAAATGATTTTCTTGTGTAATCAGCCTCATAGAATGTTTACGCACCTGGACACCGTCCTGTGCAAAAAAGTTGCGGGCATCTGCCTCGTAAGCCAACTGCAGACAAGTGGCCCCTCCCCAAACATTAGAGCGTCGCACTAGCAGCTTGAATGCTCGATTTTCACTATTTCGGTAACATTCATTAAAGACGCCTGCAAGAAACAATAATAAATATATAATAGATATAAAAATATTAACAAAAGCATTTATCCTATCAAATACAAATGTCCAGTCAAGAGACATCAAACTAGCATCCCATAGAAGTCACATGTGCATGTTCTGGGAAAGAATCTTAAATAGGACAATACCATTATTTTGTGTCCCCAAATAAAAATATTAATTTAGTAGGAATGCATTAATAAAAACATATTTTGATGTTAAATATACAATAAGAAACAGGCAATTGGGCCTTAAAGCAAAGAGATACACCATAAAAATGTTTAAGCTACAAAGTTTAAAAAAGAAATGTGAAGCTGTACACCTCTGTGTAAAACTAGACACTGTGGTAAATGTATTCTCCCTGGAGAAGAGATGCTTGAGAGGAGATATAATAGCGATATACAAATAACTCAATAGAAATCCCAGTGTGGGTAGGAAACTATTCAGTCTCAGAGAGTGTAAGAGGACAAGTCCTTCAATTGTAGTAAAAAAAAAAAAAAAAAAAAGACACAAATGAGATTGGAAGAGAAGCAGTTAAACCTCAAGTAGCATAGGGGTTTTTACACTGTCAGGATGGTAAGGATGTGGAACTCCTCCACAATCAGTGGTGTCAACAGGAAGTATTGATCATTTAAAAAAAACTCTTGGATGTGCATCTTAACAAACACAATATGGTTATGGGAAATAATTATCTACAGCAAAACACACCCACACAGGTTGAACTGGATAAACAATTGTCTTTATTCAACCTTACAAACCATCTAACTAGGTTTACCACTCTTTTTTTTACTTATTTACCTCCTAGGTCTGGTTTTCCATATATGCCATGGGTGTCCAAACTTTTTTCAAACAGGGCCAGATTTAATGAAGTAAACATGCGTGAGGGCCAACCATTTTGCCTGACATTCTTTGAACCATTAAAATTCGGTCTAAGTGTGTTCGTCCAAGCACTAATGCACCGCCCAACGATTCTCTTGCCATTTTGGCTGTGCGTGGTGAAGAGATGAGCTTGGGCATGTTATTTGGATATACCATATTTATCGGCGTATAAAATGCTCCTTCGCTTTAAATAAAAGAACTGTGAAGCAAAATAAGGGTCAGTGCCCATCATTGCAGCCCCACAAGTGCCATGAATGCAGCACCCCCATTGACATGAATGCAGCACCCCCATTGACATGAATGCAGCACCCTCATTGACATGAATGCAGCACCCCCATTGACATGAATGCAGCACCCTCATTGACATGAATTCAGCACCCTCATTGACATGAATGCAGACTCACCATTGCCAGTGTAGCCTGATTCATGCCCATCTGCAGCCTTGGAGGAGACAGGGAGGGGGCGGGACGAGCGTCAAAACATTACATACAGGAGAATCTGTTTTCTCGGCGGCCTCTTTATTACAAAGTCTCGCCTCCTATGATGGACAGAACAGTCGTCCAATGGCAGAACAGGAGATGGGACTTCCTTTTACAGAGGCCACCGTGTAAACAGGAAATTCTCCTTTATGTACGGCACTCTTCTCCTCCCTCCCCATCCCCTCCAGGGCAGCCAGCATATACATTTTTTGTGGCCCCCGGTGATTCGTTGGGGGCCACAAAAGATATACATGTCCAAATTACCAGGCGGGCCATCTGAAATCAGAATGTGGGCCAAAATTGGCCCACAGGCCGGACTTTGGACATGCCTGATATATGCAATACAGTGATCAACAGTTTTTAAAGGGTCAGCCCAACGAAAGGTAATAATTTAGTTACACATGGGGGCTAGTGGGCTGAATCAGTCCCTGGCTTTTATATACTGTATGTCATCATTGATTTTATATGACCACTCCAACAAAATAACTCCTAACAGCTGTTCCTGCATACCCCACCTTCCACCAAAAGCGCCCCCTTCATCCCCAACACACACACACACACACCTCTGCTCGGTCTAGCACCTGCTGTAGTTTCATATATAAAACAAAAGCTCAGCAAGGATGCATATTCAAGAGGGCAACCAGAGATATCTGATATCTCAAAAATAGTTTCCCCAAAAGATGTAGGAAACTATCGGGTGCATCAATTTGGGGTAGGCTGACCATTTAATGAAAAATGTAAAAAATAATTATGGCACATATTAGGATCAAACATTTATTAATTTAAACACCCAAAAAAAAAAAAAAAAAAAGAAGCATCAAAAGGTGGCAGCTGGGGGGCGTGGCCTGGACATGGCGGAGTGAGGACGCTTAGTGCTTGAGCTCCTGACTCCAGACCCACTACAACGGCAGTTATGCTACAAAATCAACACTTTCTTTTTCGGCCAGCACAGGGGATCTTCCAGGACAAACCAGGCGTCACAGATCGATCGCTTAGAGAAAAGCTCAAAGAAAACCCGGAGGCCTACCCAGACTCAACACGCGGCGGGACTCGTCCATCCTCCTCCACAGGCGATATGGCAACCTCCCAGCAGCCGAGCCAGCAGCCCCTGACGGGGATCCCAGCCTTATTAAATCCCTCCTTGAACAGTCAGCCTGATACCAGCACCTTTACAAGGGTCACAGGGGATGAATCGGACATACGAGCCCTGCTGAGGGCTCTCCCGACCAAGGCAGACATGGAGGCCCTCCCCACCAAGGCTGACATGGAGGCGCTGGTAATGAGAGTGGAGGAGCAGCACCGTAGAGACCTACAGGAAATCCGTGCGGAGGTGCAGGGGATCGATGACAGACTGACCAGAGAGGAGGCCTCGGTAGGATCCTTAGAGATCAGGGTGTCTCAGCTGGAGAGAGCCCAGCAGAGGCACCAGGAACAACTTGCAGAAGTGCAACTACATGCCGAAGACCTCGAAAACCGCAGCCGCAGGCAGAATCTAAGGTTCCGCGGCATCCCAGAAGCAACAGGCCAGGAGAACCTAATGGCAACGGTGAGAGCTATAATACATACCATCCTGGATGGGGACGTTCCAGCCTCCCTAGAATTCGACAGAGTCCACAGGGCGCTTGGACCTAGAATGGCGGACGCTGATAGACCACGCGATGTGTTATGCCGGCTACACCGCTATAGTCACAAGGAACAGATCATGCGGGCGGCCCGTCTAAAAGGCTCTGTAGATTTTGATGGCGCACAAATATCAATCTACCCAGATATATCCAGAGCTACCTTGTGGAGAAGAGCGATGCTAAAACCCCTGCTAGAGAGATTAAACAGAGCAGATTTGACATACCGATGGGGATTCCCGGTACAACTGACCATTCGTAAAGGCGCGGAATACTTTACCCTCCGGCGCCACACAGAGCTTCCTGATCTCTTCGCCTTTCTAAACATGGATCCGATCCCATTGAGGAATTGGCTGGGACCTCTGCCAAAAAGTGATCCCCGGCCTGCTTCACAGATCCCCCAGGGGGGGCTTCCCCGCCGGTCCGCAAGGAGACGTCAGAGAGAACCCACTCCCCTGGGAAGGGGAGAGCCGGAACCGTAAGAACCGTTACTACTCTCAAGTAAGTGGCAGAACATCTGACCTCTTGGCGCTATGGCACTGTGTCGTAACCTAACCAGCCAGAGGATAATGGACCTGATAGTGGAGCCGTCTCCTTCCCCTCTTCTTGGTTTACTTAATATTACGTTTTGTCCCCTGGGAGACCCCCCCCCCTGCCCGTTTGCTCTCCCCCCTCGGCCCCCCACTAGGCATCCTCCATGTATAACCTCCATCCGTTCCCGGACACCCAAACCTAGATGATATGCGTTCTTCAATGGGTAGATTTACTGAGGCCTACATTTCCTGCCTAACTTGGGGTAACAGACTCCAGCAGAGACTAACCTACTACTGTCCAGGGTATTAGCGGCCCGCACCGACTATACACACGGACGTACAAGGAACCCAATGCTGCACACTACGGGCGAAACTTTCCAGGACCTTCAATCAATCAACCTTAACCCTTGTTTATTTTGGTGGTTTTTCTTTTTGATGCTTCTAGGTTTTTCTCTTCAATATGTGAGAAGATACAGCCCGGACTATGCCTCAGGAACTGGGTTGCAGAACGGGACTTGGTTCAGAGCCTTGTTGGGGGGGGTGGCGGGGGGGGGTAGGGGGCTTTGTCTTAGGGGGATGGTTCTACGGGATCCGGGGGAGTGGTGGTCTATCTCGGCAATTTGCCACCCGAGCAGCAGAGGGAGGGTCTTGCATAACCCGGACATGATTAGCTCTGAGTCTTGACCCCCGCTCACGCTCGGGGAGAGGGCCACCCACCTTCGGATCGGAAGTTTTCTCTGGTTGGTATGAGGCGACATGATAAAGAGCCTGAGTTCCTGGCGCCAAGCCAACCTCCTAGATAGGACAAATGTTGCATAGCATGGTTATGTATAATATTTTTACTTAATCAGGGCCTCTGGCACAACATATCCGCCCCCTAGACAGCTATCAGAGTTATTCCGAAAAGACCCACTGGGAGGTGGCCACCCATTCGGCGAGGGTGATGTTGATATTGGTCGGGGGCGCTGGCTCACGCTGAGTGGGGGGCTTATCTCACTCAAAGCTGATTCAGGATGCATAGTACGTGGTGTCTTTTCCATTGTCGCCTCTACCTTTGTTCTACATTTCCTTTTATTGTGTTGTTTTGTTCTTTAAGTTTTTACACTATTTCAATGTTGGGTCTGGAGAGGGAGCTCTCGATCCCGTCTAGTGCAGTCACAACCCCACATAGGTTTACACCCCTCTGGAGCCCCATCGGGTAGCTTCACGGGTGCATTGAGACTTAGTCTCTCACGCGCTTTAAGCGCATTAGATTTTCGAGCACACTGACTAAGTAGCTCATCCCTTTAGCTATCTTCTTCTCTGTCCTACCATCTCTTCTATTCTCACTTTTTCTCCGCCTCTTCTTCTTCCTCCTCTTTCCCTTTTTACCCGTACCCCCCCCCCCCCTTTTTTTTTTTTTTTTTTCCTTTGGATCCCCCCCCTCGCCCCTCTGGCTCTCCCTTGCCACCACCCCGGTTTAGTTCGGTCTATGAGTGCAATGGAGTCTGTTAGGCTAATGTCCATCAACGTGAAGGGGCTTAACACCCCCGAGAAAAGATCCGTAGCTCTTTCTAGTATACGACATGCTAAAGCCCACATATGTTTCCTCCAAGAAACCCATTTTCGAGCCAATAGTATCCCAAAATTCCAAAACAGATATTTCCCAACTGCCTATCACGGGTGTTCTGTTGACTCCAAGTCCAAGGGAGTCAGTATACTGATACGCTCCACGGCACCGTGGATACTACGCGACACTTGGAATGACAAAGAGGGAAGGGCCATCTTTGTTAAAGGGGTATTGGGTGGCTCCCTGGTGACCTTAGTAAACCTGTATCTCCCCAACGCAGGCCAGATCAATTTCTTTGAACCCATTATGACCAAACTATCTGACTTCGCGGAGGGTGAAGTGATCTTGGGAGGTGACTTCAACTTCTCCATGGACCCCTCCTTAGACACTTCTAAGCAATCTTCCCAACTCTCATATGCAGCACTCAAACGCCTCAAAAATAACTTTCATGCCTTCCACCTGGTAGACGTCTGGAGGATATTACATCCGACCCAGAAGGACTTTACCTTCTACTCACACCCACATGACTCATACACCAGAATCGATATGATCCTGGTGCCCCAGTCGCTTCTATCTAGGGTTCGATCCGCATCAATAGGGTCTATCACTTTCTCTGACCACGCCCCCGTGTTTGTAGACATAGATTTACTACCCCATAGATCCAAACAATGGCAGTGGAAGCTTAATGATTCACTGATTCAGTCTCCAGAGGTGATCGAGGAAGTGGCGAGAGAGTTAAGGAATTTTTTCTCGACAAACGCGGAAGGTGAGTGCGCTCCCTTGCTGGTTTGGGAGGCCCACAAGTGCACCATTAGAGGGATCCTGATAAAAATCGGCACACGAATAAAAAAGGAGAGAGCCCAACAAATCCTTGACCTTTTAGGAAAGATCAGGAGCCTGGAATCTACCCACAAACAATCTCTAGCCACCCAGACGCTACGGGAGCTTACGACCCTCAGGGGTCAACTGAGATCTCTGGCACTAGACAGGGCGAAGGCAGTCATAGCAAAGTGCAAACGCACTTTCTATGAACACAGCAATAAGTGTGGTAGACTGTTAGCTAGGGCCCTGAAAGCCCAAAGGGCACAAGCCTTTATCCCTGAATTAAAAGGAGATGATGGCACTAAAGTATACACCACCGAGGATATATTGGAACAGTTTCGTAAATATTACACCGCGCTATACAACATTGAAAGTCCGTCCCCGGAAGTTGATAAACTCCGCAAACAGGAAGCCATAAAGGCTTACATACAGAAATCAGGTCTCCCCAGGCTATCTGAAGAGGTCTTAAAGACCTTGGAAGAACCGCTGTCAGGTGATGAGGTAAAAAAGGCCATGGCGTGTATGCAGCTGGGCAAAGCCCCGGGCCCTGATGGATACACGCTAACGTATTTCAAGACCTTCAGCGACATTCTGACACCGCATTTTTTAGCGGCCTACAATGACGCTGGAGAGGGGGCACTACCCCCAGAAGACTCCCTACGGGCCTTCATTTCTGTAATCCCCAAAGAGGGCAAGGATCCCTTACTGTGTCAAAACTATAGACCAATTTCACTCCTCAACATTGATTTAAAGATTTTCACTAAGATACTCTCCATGAGGCTAACAGAATCAATCCCCTCGCTGATACATTTAGATCAGGTTGGCTTTGTACCCTCCAGAGAGGCGAGGGATAACACCACAAAGGCAATTAATATCATCCACGCAGCCAAGACTCGTAAAATTCCCCTGTTACTCCTATCTACTGATGCCGAAAAGGCATTCGATAGAGTGAGTTGGCCCTTTTTAAATGAGACGCTACGACAGATAGGTTTTGGCGCTCGGATGATGAACTGGATTCAAGCCATTTACTCCAAGCCCACAGCGAAAGTAAAAGTTAATGGCCAGCTTTCCTCCCCATTTGACATTTCCAATGGCACAAGACAGGGCTGCCCCCTGTCCCCACTAATTTTTATTTTATCCCTAGAACCCTTTCTCCGCATAGTAAGAGACAATCCAAATATAACAGGAGTACATCTAAACGAGTCCCTAGCTCCTAAAACAGCGGCCTTTGCAGATGACCTACTTTTCTTCATAACAAACCCCTTGATCTCTATACCAAATTTAATGTCAGAATTACAGACCTATGGCACCTTATCTGCTTTCAAAGTAAATTTTCAAAAATCGGAAGCATTAAACATTTCCCTACCAGACTCCCTGCTTAACCTTCTAAGGTTAGACTTTCCCTTCAAATGGGCAGGATCATATATCAAGTATTTGGGAATCCGCCTACCGAGTAGGGTGGAAGATATTTTCACAATTAATTTTCCCCCCCTTCTTTCAGACATCAAGAAGGACCTACTGAAATGGAACTCAGGAATGTTCTCTTGGTTCGGAAGGTGTAGCATAATAAAAATGAACATCATGCCACGTATATTATATTACCTCCAGACCCTCCCCATTAAGATCCCGAATGCCTTCTTGCGGGCCACAAACCGAGCCATAGGTGGGTTCATCTGGGCCCAGAAATCCCCGAGGCTAGCACAGGCTACTCTAAGGTTACCCAAATCGTCGGGAGGCATTGGCCTTCCAGATGTAAGTCTATACCACGATGCGTGTCACTTAACAAGAATCATAGACTGGTGCAAACACGAAAAGCTAAAACAATGGATACAAATAGAGCAAGTATTTTCGGGGTTGGAACTAAAAGGACTACCCTGGTGTCAGAGGAACCTACCAGATCACATAGTAAATCACCCTACGATAGGAGAGACTTGGCGAGTAACACAAAAAATTAACAGAGAACACTCGATCGCACCTGCCCCCTCCCCACTCACCCCGATAATAGGGAACCCGGATTTCAGGCCGGGTTGGCAGGATTCCGGCTTTCAGGAGCTGAAAAGCAGTGACAGGAATCAACTTAGACACTTCATAATAAATGGCCACTGGATGTCCAGGGAAGCGATTATGGATGATCCACTTTTGGCCGGCCTTTCCTTCTGGCAAAAACTACAACTAGCTCACTTCATTAAGGCTCAAACTACACCGACACCGTATTTAAGGCCCCTGACGCCATTCGAGCAAATTAGCCTAGAACAAGAACCAATGCGACACACCATCTCGCTTACCTACCAAATACTGCTTTCATCCCCCAAAGGCCATAAACCCCCATATATAGTTAGATGGGAACGTGATCTGGGCATACAGCTCAACGAAAAGCAAGTGGAAAGAATATTTCTTTTCACTTTCAAAACCTCAATTTGCGCTAACCAGCAGGAAGCAGGATTTAAAATACTATCTCAATGGTATTATACCCCAGCTAAGCTCCATAAGATGTTCCCTCAGAGCTCTAATCTCTGTTGGAGATGCGGAGAGGAGGTGGGCACCCTTCTCCATATCTTTTGGTCATGTAAGCATCTGACATCCTTCTGGTCTGAGGTCCATAGAATCACACAAAAGTTCACAGACAGGGAGTTGCCCAAGAGCCCCGAATTCTTTTTATTACATCATCATGCAATCCCTAGCAAAGCCTACAGGAAGTCGATTCTTCCCCTGTTGAGCACAGCAGCGAAAAGCTGTATCCCATTGCTTTGGAAGCAGGCGGAGCCCCCGACTGTGGCGTTGTGGTTAAAGAAAATAGCCGATATCTATAACATGGAGGACTTAATCGCAACAGAAAAAGGAAACAGCGAAAAATTTCTTAAGAAATGGTACTATTGGCGTGAATTTTTCTATTCGGAGGAACATGCTGGACTGCTAGTTTAAATTCTGAGTAAACACTGGAAATTATTATTTTTTTTTCTCGGGCTAAGAGTTAGCAGACAGACAACACGTACTCTAGCTGGGGGTGGCCGGGGAGCCGAGGGGCAAGGAAAAGAAACCTTGTTGGTCCCCTTGGCTTCTCACTTCCCTTCACCATGCCCCCCATTCCCTGTCCCCTCCCTTCCTCCCCCCTTTTTACAACAATTTAATTTTTTTCACGGCCTTTCTCCTACCCCCCTCTTCCTTCTCTAGCCTTATCTGTTGTTTCTTCTTTTACTAAAAGGAAAATGCTGAACGCATGATCAACCCCTACAGGTTACTAGTCTTATACATATAAGAGTCCAACCATACATGGGAATCAGAGAGCTCCCTAGCCTTGAAACTAGCTACTCTAAAAAGGAAGATTTGATTGTATTATTAAGAAGTTCTTTCAAGGTTGGAGGGTTATGTTCAGACTTACTGAATTGTTCTTTGCAGAAAGTAAGATACTACTGATCCCAATGTCTTATTACTTTTACCGGACTACGCTTGTATGTTTTTCATTTCAACGTGTATAGTACAAATAAAGAATTTACAAAAAAAAAAAAAAAGGTGGCAGCTGGCACTAAAGGAGATTCCACAAACTTTTTGTAAAAAAATGAAGTGCAGCGCTCAACATCTACTGTACAGTGTGCCATCAATAAAATTCAAAAAAGTCTTTCAAGAGTCCAATAGGATCCGAAGATCCTCCAAATTGGAAAAAAAAAAAATCCACCATGTGATGTAAAGAAAGGGTGATATTACTCCACACCCTTATGCACTCACTAGAAGTCGATAAAATACACACACATATATAGAAAACACTACGTGGATGTACACCACGTAAAAATAAACCAATGTGGTCTCTCCTCCCCCATTTATGCACTTACCAGAGGTACACAATATACAGTGCCTTGCAAAAGTATTCGGCCCCCTTGAACTTTTCAACATTTTGCCACATTTCAGGCTTCAAACATAAAGATATAAAATTTTAATTTTTTGTGAAGAATCGCCAACAAGTGGGACACAATTGTGAAGTGGAACGAAATCTATTGGATATTTTAAACTTTTTTAGCAAATAAAAAACTGAAAAGTGGTGCGTGCAAAATTATTCGGCCCCTTTACTTTCAGTGCAGCAAACTCACTCCAGAAGTTCAGCGAGGATCTCTGAATGATCCAATGTTGTCCTAAATGACTGATGGTGATAAATAGAATCCACCTGTGTGTAATCAAGTCTCTGTATAAATGCACCTGCTCTGTCATAGTCTCAGGGTTCTGTTGAAAGCGCAGAGAGCATCATGAAGACCAAGGAACACACCAGGCAGGTCCGTAATACTGTTGTGGAGAAGTTTAAAGCCGGATTTGGATACAAAAAGATTTCCCAAGCTTTAAACATCCCAAGGAGCACTGTGCAAGCGATCATTTTGAAATGGAAGGAGTATCAGACCACTGCAAATCTACCAAGACCTGACTGTCCCTCTAAACTTTCAGCTCAGACAAGGAGAAGACTGATCAGAGATGCAGCCAAGAGGCCCATGATCACTCTGGATGAACTGCAGAGAACTACAGCTGAGGTGGGAGAGTCTGTCCATAGGACAACAATCAGTCGTACACTGCACAAATCTGGCCTTTATGGAAGAGTGGCAAGAAGAAAGCCATTTCTCAAAGATGTCCATAAAAAGTCTCGTCTAAAGTTTGCCACAAGCCACCTGGGAGACACACCAAACATGTGGAAGAAGGTGCTCTGGTCCGATGAAACCAAAATCGAACTTTTTGGCCACAATGCAAAACGATATGTTTGGCGTAAAAGCAACACAGCTCATCACACTCAACACACCATCCCCACTGTGAAACATGGTGGTGGCAGCATCATGGTTTGGGCCTGCTTTTCTTCAGCAGGGACAGGGAAGATGGTTAAAATTGAGGGGAAGATGGATGCAGCCAAATACAGGACCATTCTGGATGAAAACCTGTTGGAGTCTGCAAAAGACCTGAAACTGGGACGGAGATTTATCTTCCAACAAGACAATGATCCCAAACATACAGCAAAATCTACAAAGAAATGGTTCACAAATAAACGTATCCAGGTGTTAGAATGGCCAAGTCAAAGTCCAGACCTGAATCCATTCGAGAATCTGTGGAAAGAGCTGAAAACTGCTGTTCACAAACGCTCTCCATCCAACCTCACTGAGCTCGAGCTGTTTTGCAAGGAAGAATGGGCAAGAATTTCAGTCTCTCGATGTGCAAAACTGATAGAGACATACCCCAAGCGACTTGCAGCTGTAATCGCAGCAAAAGGTGGCTCTACAAAGTATTAACGCAAGGGGGCCGAATAATTTTGCACGCCCCACTTTTCATTTTTTTATTAGTTAAAAAAGTTTCAAAAATCCAAAAGATTTCGTTCCACTTCACAATTGTGTCCCACTTGTTGGTGATTCTTCACAAAAAATTAAAATTTAATATCTTTATGTTTGAAACCTGAAATGTGGCAAAAGGTTGAAAAGTTCAAGGGGGCCGAATACTTTCGCAAGGCACTGTACATGCATGTCAAAGCCCACTTGCGCTTGAATGGTCCACCATGCCTCCACAGTTCGCAATGTACACGGTACACTCAAGATGCTGGAAAAAAAAAATCTTACCGCACGGAGCCAGAAATGCTCTAGTATACAGTTGTGCTCATAAGTTTACATACCCTGTCAGAATTTATGATATCTTGGCCATTTTTCAGAGAACATGAATGATAACACAAACTTTTCTTTCACTCATGGTTAGTGTTTGGCTGAAGCCATTTTTTATAAATCAACTTACTCTTTTTAAATCATAATGGCAACAAACTACCCAGATGACCCTGATCAAAAGTTTTCATACCCCAGTTCTTAGTACCGTGTATTGCCCCCTTTAACATCAATGACAGCTTGAAGTCTTTTGTGGTATTTGTGGATGAGGCGCTTTATCTGGTAATCTAGATGGTAAAGCTGCCCATGCCTCTTGGCAAAAAGCCTCCAGTTCCTGTAAATTCTTGGGCTGTCTTGCATGAACTGCACATTTGAGATCTCCCCTGAGTGGCTCAATGATATTGAGGTCAGGAGACTGAGACGGCAACTCCAGAACCTTCATTTGATTCTGCTGTAGCCAATGACAGGTCGACTTGGCCTTGTGTTTTGGTTTGTCATGTTGGCATGTCCAAGTACGCCCCATGCGCAGCTTCCTGGCTAATGAATGCAAATGTTCCTCCAGTATTTTTTTGATAATATACTGCATTCATCTTGCCATCAATTTTGACCAAATTTACTGTGCCTTTGTAGCTCACACATCCCCAAAACATCAGCGATCCACCTCCGTGTTTCACAGTAGAAATGGTGTACCTTTCATCATAGGCCTTGTTGACTCCTCTCCAAATGAAGCGTTTAAAGGTTGTGGCCAAAAAGCTCAATTTTGATCTCATCACTACAAATGACTTTGTGCCAGAAGGTTTGAGGCTCGTCTCTGTGCTGTTTGGCGTATTGTAAGTAAGATATTTTGTGGCATTTGCATCGTAATGGCTTTCTTCTGGCGACTCAAACATGCAAGCCCATCTTTCTTCAAGTGCCTCCTTATTGTGCATCTGGAAACAGCCACACCACATGTTTTCTGAGAGTGCTGTATTTCACCTGAAGTTATTTGTGGGGTTTTCTTTGCATCCCAAACTAATTTGGTTTCAACAGAACCCCTCATTTTCCACTTCTTGATTAGAGTTTGAACAATGCTGATTGGCATTCTCAATTCCTTATCTTTTTTTTTATATCCATTTCCTGTTTTATACAGTTCAACTATATTTTCCCGCGGATCCTTTGACAATTATTTTGCTTTCCCCATGACTCAGAATCCAGAAACATCAGTGCAGCACTGGATGAAAGATGCAAGGGTCTGTCAGGAGTCCAGAAACTCACTGGACCTTTTATACACACACAGTAACTACAAGCAAACAGATCACAGGTGAGGATGGTTACCTTTAATAGCCATTCAAACTCCTTTGTGTAAACTTGTGTGCATGTTATCAGGCCAAAATCACCAGGGTATGTAAACTTTTGATCAGGGTCATTTGGGTAGTTTCTGTTGTCATTAGGATTTAAAAAGAGTAAACACAGTTGATTGATAATAAATGTAAAAAAATGTTTTTGTTTTATCATTAATTTTCTCCGAAAAATGGCCAAGAAATCAAATTCTGCCAGGGTATGTAAACTTATGAGCACAACTGTATATAGTGTAGTTATGATTGCACTTGGTTTAAAATATACACATAAAAAACACAAACGTCAGTTGGACTTTCTAAGATGGCCGCGTTCCAGGATCCAGAAACCGTGGCATGATGCCAGCACTCAAGGCCCCAGCACGACGCAGACCGGGGGCATCAGTCCAGATAGAAGCCAGAGATAAAAACCTTAACTAAATCCCTTAAGAAATAACTTTTTGATAAATCATATCGGTTTCTTGATCCAAGAATAAAAAATGGGGCAAAATTTAAAATTAAGTAGCGATTCGTTTCCAAAACTGGACATAAATAATAATAGATAGTAATGCATAGACAGACATACTAGTATAACTGTTATCTAACAATTAAAGTCTAAAATCAACATTCAACCATAAGGGGCAGAGGTACACATCATAGATCCAACGAGTTTCCAACCTGGATACCTCCCTAAGTTTATTATACATCCTCTCCAAAAATGTGTTGTGTCCAATTTGTCCGCTGCAATATTGCAGTCCCACTATAAGTTGCTGATTGCCGCCATTACCAGTAAAAAATAAATAATTCCATAAATATATCCCATAGTTAAGACGCTAAAACTTTTGCGCAAAAGTTTATTGGGATTTTTTTTTTTACCAAAAACATGTAGCAGAATACATATTGTCCTAAATTGATGAAGAATTTGTTAAACTTTTTCTATTTTTTTTTTTTTATAGTGCAAAAAATAAAAAAAACTGTAGAGGTGATCAAATACCACCAAAAGAAAGTTCTATTTGTGGGGAAAAAAAGACATACATTTTATTTGGGTACAGCATTGCACGATCGCGCAATTGTCAGTAAAAGTAATGCAGTGCCATATCAAAAAGAATGACCTGGTCAGCAAGGGGGGCAAATCTTCTGGATCTGAAGTGGATGAAGACTGCATTCTTTTCTAATTTAAAAAAGGTTTCCATCTGTGGTGATCCAGACGTACGAAAATTCAGAATTTTAACGCTTCACGTACTGGTAAACATATTTCTTCTTTTATCACATGTAATACAAGATGTGGTTTATTTGATTGAATGTCCCTGCAAAAAACAATATATTGTGAGAACTACTAGAAGACTCAGATCATCTCTAGGAACATGTATACAATTTTAAGAAGGGATATAAAGGAACACTTTATCGTCCCATTTTAGGAAACCTTGTTGTGGAAATTTTATGAATATTTATTTAATATGCATTGTCATAGTGTGTCCCAGTGTTAGTTCTCCCGCAACCCTCTCTAAAGAGCTGACTGGGGCAAACGGACGCTGGTTGAGATCAGTTTGGTAGTAAAAAGCTCCTTGGGGATGTAGAGAAGTGTTTGCAGAGTGGGGATATGTCCGCCAACGAAGGGCCCCTGTGCGATGCACAGAACGAACGTCTGGGGGCAATGTGTTTGCTCTGCAAAGACATTATCGGTTTGGCGGATGTACGCTCGTGTCACCCCTGTGTGCCTGATCAACACATTTGGGGGGGGCGTGGCGTGCCCCTGCAGATAATCTCCCACCCACAGGGACGGTAGTAAAATCCGGGTTTGCTTTGTTCTCTGAAAAATGCAGAATAAGGATTCACACCAACGGTCAAAACGGGAGTCTTTGGGTGCGTTATGGTCGGACAGCGGCCATGATTTCGAGACCAGCCATGCGGCTTCCTTTGTCTAGCTGAAGATGATAGCTTACAGAGACAGGGGGCGGGAAATCATACATGCTGCCCATGCCCAGACACGCCAATAAGACTCCCCTAGTCATTGTTCATTGGTTGTTGTATAACCCCTCCTGTTTGAAGGAATGCCTGTGCTCGATTGGTCGATTGTGAAACCACCAGGCTCGATTTGTTATATGAATAAAGTTGGCTTCCAGGTTCAAGTTAGTTGGTTCGAGCGATGGAGCTAAGAACATCAGGATGGTGATTATGTCTGTTTATAATGGGGAAATGCGGGAGACACGGGTTGTTTAAAGATGAATTATACCAAAAGGCTGAAAGGGCGCATATTCGTGCAGGCGAGGTTGATTACGTATAGCGTACAGCAAAATCTCCACGTTAACCTCATCATAGGGAGCCTACACTGATCAAGTTCGCTGGAATTGATACGATCATTCTTCACTGGAGAGTAATCAATAAATTTAGGGAGGTATGTTGGAAACGTTCTTGGATTTACGAGGTGTACCTCTGCCTCTTATGGTTTGAATGTCGATCCAGACAATTGTTTTAAGGATAACAGCTAGTTATACTAATATGTTCATTTATGCATTATTATTTGTCTTGTCATTATGTTCATTTAAGATATGCTTATTGATTACATTCGTTTTATCTGTCTTTGGATATATTGTCTTACGTTTTTTTTCCCTCTTGGATGGCTTTCTGATGTGACCTAGGCAAGCAAGGAGAATATGGTTGGTCCGGGAAAAAATGCCTGCTGTTCAATTGTAATTCCTTGGATAGTATTCTTCTTAACATTTTGAAAACTGATCACTACTTGATTCTAAATTTTGCCCCATTTTTTATTCCTGGATCAAGAAACCGATATGATTTATCAAAAAGTTATTAATGACTTTGGTTAAAAGGTTTTTTACCTCTGGCAGCTATCTGGATTGATACCACTGGTCTCTGATAATATGGCTTTAATCATTTTTGGTTTCCTCTTTTGTCCAATTTGTCTCACCAGTGAACTAGGGAGGCATATCCCCTGAGCATGTGCATGCGCACAAAACTTGTTGGGAGAGGCCTTACATGCTGACATCATGCTGCAGTTTCCGGTTCCTGGAACGGCGAGCCATCTTAGTAAGTCTGGCTGAGCTTGTTGGTTTTTACCAGATACTTATAAGCTGCAGCTTTTTTTATGTACACATTTTAAACTAAGCGGAATAAATACTACACCATACAGTATATAGTATTTCTGAAACCTTGCAGCAAGCTTTTTTCCAGCATCTTGAGTGTACCGTGACATTTTACATTGCGAACTGTGGAGGCATGGTGGACCATTCAAGTGCAAGTGGGCTATGACATGCGTGTATATTTTGTACCTCTGCTGAGTGCATAAATGGAGGTGTGATCACATCGGTTTATTTTCTAGTGGTGTATATCCAGATAGTGTTTGCTATATATGTGTATGTTTTATTCTTGACTTCTGGTGAGTGCATAAAGGTGGTGGAGCAATAGCACACTTTCTTTACATCACTCGGTGGATTTTTCTTCCCAATTTAGATGATCTATAGATCTTATTCAACTTTTTAAATACTTTTCTGAAATGTTATTGATGGAATACTGTAGACTGAGAGTTGCACTTTATTTTTCGTTTTACATTTATTACTTTAAGTTTGACAGTTTACACAGTTTGTAACCATCTCTTGATGTGTGGAATACAATTAACTAAAAATGGAAACAGCCGCACCACCACAGATATGTGATGTGGCTTCACAGTTGGTTAAAAATATAGAACAGAAAGACAGTAAAAACCATTTCATTGAAGTCTTTACTGAGAATTAGATTTACCAGCCTGTACACTGTGCAGCCATTTGACAGAGCGTGACTTCGGAAAAAGAGGAGGAACGCCATGTCCTTAGAATGTTTCAGGGCAGGACATTAGGATTGAAGCACAATGTCCTGGTTAAGGTGAATCCTTAATCCTTATGCAACACTGGGAAGGGTTCCTCAAAAGGATAGAGCCGCCAATTTCCAGACATGTCGTGCAAAGATGATGGCCACAAGGAAGACAACCTTATGAGTGAGGCAAGACATGGGGATATCCTTGACAGGCTCGAAGGGGGATTTCTGAAAAGTCAATAAATCCAAGTAGTGGTTCTACAGAGTCACTGAGAGGAGTAAAGAGGGAACAGTTTGAGCAAAACCCTGCACAAACGCCTTTACTAAAAACTGTGAGGCAAATTATCTCTGGGAAAAAAGGACAAGTGCTGAAATGTGACCCTTGATGGTATTTAGGTACAAATCCTGACTCAGGTCAAACTGGATGAATGATAGGATATAGCCCACAGAGTACTTCCTGAGATAACATTTCTTAGCCTTGCACCACCTAAAGTAGGCCATCCAAATGCAATAATAAACTTTAGGAAAATGGATTTCCTAGCCTTTAATGGTGCAGGGAGGACAGAGTCCAATATATCCCAGTCCTCAGGTGCCTAAGGCCTCAACATACCATTAAGTCCAGACACTGAGAAGCAGGATGAAGGACCGACCCCTGGGACAAATAATCCGGCCAATCTGATGGGACCCACAGAACATCTGCCAGTTTGACCAGGTCAGGATTACCACATTCTTCCCAGTCCTGGCAACAAAAGGGTCCAGCTTTTTAATGAACATGGAGCAGAAAATCCATGTCTGGTGTCCCCTACCTGTGAGAGACGTCTTGAAAACACCTCTGGGTGAAGAAACCATTCTCCTGGAACCACAAGAAAGTTTGCATTTCCAATTTTCCAGAACCTGGGTTGTGTAGCCTAAAAGGCGAGAGCTCCAGAATGTTATTCGGAAGTTGGGCTTCTGCAGGCAACCAAGTACACTGAACTGAGCAGGCATCCAGGCTGGTGTCCATTGTAAGCATCTACCAAGACATTGGGAGACAAGAGAATTCCCATAATTCCAGCACCGGAGTGGAAAGCCATCACGCCAAGTCAATTGTAAGTGTAAAACTAGGCATAATGACCTGCCTCAAAAAGAAAGCTACAATGAGGCCCGAAGACCCTGATGCAAAAGAGAATGGTTAGGCATCTCCTGGACAGTGGGGTCTGTACATAGGAGTAGGGGTCCAGGAGCTTTTCTAAAGGAAGTAAAACTCTGGACCATACTGTGTCCAAAATTAGGCTCAGATACTTCAAACAGTGGGTTGGCTCCAGCACTGAGTTCTGAAGATTTAGGATCCATCAAAACCACTGCAGATTGTGCACCATTTAACACACTGGCAGACCAGGTCTAGACCAACCGTTCCTTCAGCAGGATGTTTCTCAATTATCCCACCATGGGAGAAAGCACAGCAGAGCTAGGACAGGTGCTAGCACCTTGGTGAAGAACCAAGGTGTCAGACAAGCAAAATTGAAGAGAAAACAAACTGACAATGTTGCACGCCAATAGCAAAACACAGTTATGCGTTGATGCTGGGGGAAATGGGAATGTATAAGTAGGCATCCTTGAGCTGCACAGAAGCCAGAAGGTCCTCCAGATAAGGGGAAGTGATGACTGACCTGGCAGATTCCAGGAATTTTGGAATCTAAAAGAACTTGAGAATCTTCAGATCCTGAATGGGGGAAATGCCTCCCTTTGCCTTGGGGACAGAAAAAGATTAGGGTAGAGCCCCCAAAACCTTTCCTTGTCTGGAACTATGGCAATAACTGCTGGAGAACAGTGTGAAGCTCCATAGACCAACACTTAAGTCAAGGGATCCTTCACATATGAACCGAAAATAGGTTCAGCCTAGATATTTGATGGATTATACCGGCTAACCCATCAACACAGTAGCATAATGCATGGTGCAAAAGTAGTTTTACTTTAGCCCTAAATGGCCAGAATCCAACAAGAATTAATCCCTATTGACTATAATATAATTCACCTCCAAGATGGCGTTCACCAGATCTCAAACAAGATCCAGCAAACAATTGTCCAATCCAACCTAGACAGATTCACTGATCACTACTGAGGTCAAATCAGCAAACATACCTTTCATTAGAAACTATTAAAAAGAATTCATTTTGAGATATTCTAGCTTCACATGTCGCAAGGTTGGCCAGAATTCTGAAAATGAATGTTTCCCTGCATAAAGCCACATGCTGAGGATGTGTTAATCTGTGTCATCCCACTGACAGCTAGCAGCACTTTGCTGTTAAATGTGGTTGTGACTGGCAGCTCCAGTCCCCACTAATGACTAAACAAAACAGAGTGGTTCTCTATCATTTGATCTCTATGTCTGCTATAACAAACGTATCGCATACAAACTGAACGCTTCATTAACAAAATATTTTGTAGCTTGCAGACGCCCCTGAAATCTAAAGACTGTTGTAGCTTGCATAGTACCCTGCAATCTAAAGGTGGCAGTGTAGCACTGTTTAATACTGTGGAACTTGAGAAAGGGTGGGGGCACCCAAAACCATTGTTCAGATGTCCCTGTGTAGGAATGTCTCGCATACCTGTTGGTGGAACAAAGTATTACATTTACAACACCCCAATTACCTTCTAAAGTGTAAAAAGGTTGTATATGGAAATTGTAAAATGAGGTCTTAGGCAAGTATAGAATGTGAAGGCTAAATCCTTGCATACAAGAGAACTGAATACCTACATACGGTACAGTGCAAAATCTTTAGGCATGTGTAAAGAAAATGTTGTAAATTAAAAATGCTTTCAAAAATATATATTTAATTGTTTATTTATTATCGATTTACAAAATGCGACTGAATTTACAAAAGTTACTGAACAGAAGAAAAATCAAAATCAAATCAATATTTGATGTGACTACCCTTCAGACCAGCATCAATTCATACGCTTGCACAAAGTCAGGGATTTTGTAAGATTACAGTCAGGTGTACGAGTTACCAATTATACCAAGTAGGGGCTAATGATCATCAATTTTATATGTAGGTTGAAACAGTCATTAATTGAAACAAACAGCTGTGTTTCATGGCACAGGTCAAATACCATGGCCAGACTGAGCACACGATCAAGACACAAGGTAGTTATACTGCATCAACAAGGTCTCTCCCAGGTAAAGATTTCAAAGCAGACTGGGGTTTTTAAATGTGCCTTTCAAGCTCTTTTTGCAGAGGCACAAAGAAACGGTCAGTGTTGAGGAACATAGAAGCAGCGGTTGGCTAAGAAAACTTAATGCAGCAGATAAAGACACATGCTTACTTCCCTTCGATATCGGAAAATGTCCAGCAGTGCCATCAGCACAGAACTGGCGGAAACCAGTGAGACCCAGGTACACCCATCTACTGTCTGGAGACAACTGACCAGAAGTGGTCTTCATGGAAGAACTGCGGCCAAAAAGCCATACCTGCGATGTGGAAACAAAGCTAAGTGACTCAATTATGCACGAAAACATAGAAACTGGAGTGCAAAAAAAATGGCAGCAATTGCTCTGGACTGATAAGTCAAAATTTGAAATATTTGGCTGTAGCAAGAGGCAGTTTGCTCTACGAAGGGCTGGACAGTGGTACTATGATGATTGTCTGCAGGCAACAGTAAAGCATGGTGAAGGCCCCTTGCAAGTTTGTGGCTGCATTTCTGCAAATGGAGTTGGAGATTTGGTTAGGTTCAACGGTATCCTCAATGCTCAAATACAGGCAGATAGCTATCGTGTCATACCATCAGGGTGTGATTGGCCCCAAATTTATTCTGCAGCAGGACAACCACCCAAAAAACATACAGCCAATGTAAATTCACCTTGTAAAAAAAATGATAAATGCACATCTTTTTGCAGGTACAAAATGTGCAATTATTTTTTGTACTAGTATTCTGAAAAGCATTTCACCCACAAATCAGCAGATCATGGGTGCAATGCAGGACTCCTGAAAACTGTATGTGTAAACTGTCTGCTCGTACCGTGTACGAGCGGGCAGTTACACACTGACAGGGAGCATCAATGAACTACCTAGAGTGCTCAACAGTGCCCTGGTAGTTCATTGAGAACCATGCGGCAAAAGGCTGTCGGTACATGTAGTTCTCCCATTCACAGAGCTCTGTGACTGAATGACGCAGCCGGGTGGGCAAAGTCCCGCACAGCCACTTTTTAAAAAAAGTGAGATCAGGCAGAAGATCCCCAACTTGCTGCCACTACAGGCGGTAGATCCGGTTAACCCTGCAGCAGTGAGAACATGCTACTAATCCACCTTATCCTTTAAGAACTATCTTCAGTGTAAAGAACAAGGAGTCCTGAAAGTGATGGTTTGGTCCCCCAAAGAGCCCTCCTCATAATTGAGTCTGTCTGGGATTACATAAAGACACAGAAGCCTACATCCACAGAAGATTTTTGGTTAGTTCTCCAAGCTGTTTGTAACAACCTACTGTAACTGCTGAATTCCTTCAGAAACTGTTTGCAAATGTACCTAGAATTGATGCTGGTGGTAACAAATATTGATTTGAATTTCTGTTCATGTATCTGTTCATTTACCTGTTAATTGATCAAAATAAAATTAACACTTTTATTTCTGAAAAAATTCATTTCAATTCACTATTTTTCACACCTGCGTAAAACGTTTGCACAGTAGTGTATACTGCCAAATAGGGATGAGCCGAACACCCCCCGATTCGGTTCGCACCAGAACCTGCGAACAGGACCGAAAATTTGCACGAACGTTAGAACCCCATTGACGTCTATGGGACTCGAACGTTCAAAATCAAAAGTGCTAATTTTAAAGGCTAATTTGCATGGTATTGTCCTAAAAAGGGTTTGGGGACCTGGGTCCTGCCCCAGGGGACATGTATCAATGCAAAAATTTTTTTAAAAACTGACGTTTTTTCAGGAACAGAGATTTTAATGATGCTTAAAGTAAAAAAAAAGTGAAATATTCCTTTAAATATGGTACCTGGGGGGTGTCTATAGTATGCCTGTAAAGTGGCGCGTGTTTCCCGTGCTTAGAACAGTCCCTGCACAAAATTACATTTTTAAAGGAATAAAAGTCATTTAAAACTGCTTGCGGCTTTAATGTAATGTCGGGTCTTGGCAATATGGTTAAAAATCAGTGAGACAAACGGCATGGGTACCCCCCAGTCCATTACCAGGCCCTTTGGGTCTTGTATGGGTATTAAGGGGAACCCCGCACCCAAATTAAAAAAGGAAAGGTGTGTGGCCACCAGGCCCTATATACTCTGAACAGCAGTATACAGGCGGTGCAAACAAGACAGGGACTGTAGCTTTGTTGTCAAGTAGAATCTGTTTGTAATTTTGAACTGGTACATTTTTAACGTGTTTAGCTCCAGCCAAAAAATCTATTTTAAGCTTTTTGGAAAACATAGGGAAGGGTTATCACCCCTGTGACATTTGTTTTGCTGTCTGTGCTCCTCTTCAGAAGATTTCACCTCACTTTTTGTCCCAATGACAAATGTTTTTTGAAAATTTGGGGTTTTTAGTGAAACAAGGATTGGTGATAAAGCATCAGTGTAAAGGAGAAAAGTTTTTTTCCATATTAACTCTTACAGGAGAGAATTTCCCTTCCTAGGGGTAGATTTCATCTCACTTCCTGTTGTCTCCTTCCGTGTGCAAGTAAGAGTCATTTGTAAGTTGGATGTTTGAAAGTAGGGGCCTGCTCTATATACTCAGCAGAAATTTGGGCCTTAGGTGTTGTTGTGGCAACAACACTGTAAGCCCTCACAGGGCCCTGCTGTGAAGTATTAGATCAAGAATTGTAATTTCATACCCCTAATGAACAGGGGCAGAAAAATTGGGCCTTTGGTGGTGGTGGTGCCACAACACTAAGTCCTCACAGTTACACTCGGTGGGCGCAGAAACGGGTCCTGCTGTGAAATATTAGATCAAGAATTATAAATTACATGTCCCTGTTGAACAGGGGCTGAAAAATTAGGCACTGGTGCCACAACACTGCAACCCCTCACAGATACTCTAGTTGGAGCACAGGAACTAGCCCTGCTGCAAAGAATTGGATCAAAAATTGTAATTACACGCCCCTGTTAAACAGGGGCTGAAAAATTGGGCCTTAGGCACTGGTGGCCGCGCCCAGAACCAAAAATGTTCTTACAAGCCATCAGCATGATCATTGAGGAAGAGGATAAATACTCAGCATAACAGGATAGTCACTCAGCATCAGCATAGGCAGTCTTTGAAGGGATATAACATTTAAAAATAAATTATTCGGTTACATCAGCATCAGGTGCTTGGTAGCTGGTGGTGATCCAAGACTGATTTATTTTTATGAAGGTCAGTCGATCGACCGAGTCGGTGGACAGGCGCACCACCTTGTGATCTGTTACAAAGCCTCCAGCAGCACTGAATGTGCGTTCCGAAAGAACGCTGGATGCAGGACAGGCCAGTAGCTCAATTGCATACTGTGCAAGCTCTGGCCAGTGATCCATCCTCAAGACCCAGTAACCCAGAGGATTTTCGGTGGGAAAGGTGTCCAAGTCAGATCTTGCCCCTAGGTATTCCTGCACCATGTAAAACAGATGCTGGCGATGGTTGCTGGAATCGATCATACCATCGGTCAGACGGCCACCTTCTCCACCGCTACTTCTTTGACTGACCAAAGCCTCAGCAACACGTTGTCCAGAAACAGGAGTTTGTAACCTCCCAGTCTCTGGGAACGCGTTGCACAGATCTTTCTGCAAGGCCTCCCGAAGATGTTTCATCCTCTGCTCCCTCTGCAATGGCAAGATAAGGTCCGCAACCTTACCCTTGTAATGTGCATCAAGGAGGGTTGCCAGCCAGTATTGTTCCTTCTCCTTGATACCACGAATACGAGGATCCTTCCGCAGGCTTTGCAGGATCAGGGAGGCCATGCAGCATAGGTTTGCTGAGGCATTCGGTCCGGAGTCCTCTGGGTCACTAAGGACAATATGATCTGCAGCCACGTACAAGTCCATGTGTTTCTTGGGACTGTAAATGATCCCTTAAAGACTGCTGCTGATGAGTGCCAGGCTCCACCTCCATACTGACACAATCCTCCTCCTCCTGTGTGATCGGTGGGCACACTGTCTGGATCAAGGGGGCCCTGAGAGCCAAGGAAGTCCTCTTCCTGCCTCTGTTCTGCCTCAAGTGCCCTGTCCATTATTTCATGCAGTGTGTGCTCCAACAGGTGGACAAGGGGGACAGTGTCACTGATGCATGCACTGTCACTGCTCACCATCCTCGTGGCCTCCTCAAAATGGTGACAGAACAGTGCATGCATCCCTGATCGTGGCCCACTGGCGTGGGGAAAAAAAAAAAGAAACAAGCTCCCCTGACCCTGTCCTGGTGCCATAGTCGCACAGGTACTCGTTGATGGCCCTCTGCTGCGTGTGCAGCAGCTGCAGCATGGCCAACGTTGAGTTCCACCTGGTGGGCATGTCACAGAGTAGGCAGGTTAAATTCCTTTTGGAGGTCTGCCAGCCGAGCACTGGCATTATATGACCGGCGGAAATGCACACAGACTTTCCTGGCCTGCCTCAGGACATCCTGTAAGCCTGGGTACCTGCCCAAGAACCGCTGCACCACCAAGTTAAGGACGTGAGCCAAACAGGGAACATGGGTCATTTGTCCCTGTCGGAGGGCGGAGAGGAGGTTGGTGCCATTGTCGCAAACCACCATTCCTGCCGTAAGTTGGCGTGGCGTCAACCACCTCTGAACCTGCCCCTGCAGAGCTGACAGAACCTCTGCCCCAGTGTGGCTCCTGTCCCCCAAGCACACCAGCTCAAGCACCGCATGGCATCTTTTGGCCTGCGTACTTGTGTAGCCCCTTGAACGGCTACGGAGCACTGCTGGTTCCGAGGACAAAGCACAGGAAGAGTCCATGGAGGAAGAAGAAGAGGAGGGGGTGGAGGAGAGGGGGGTGTCACAATCACTAATAGTGGCATTTTGGAGGCGTGGTGGCGGAATAACCTTCAACACTACTGCCCCTTGTCCTGCATCGTTCCCAGCTGCCAGAAGAGTCACCCAATGCGCTGTGAAACTTAGGTAACGTCCCTGTCCATGCCATTGGCTTTGGCCAATTACAGCTCCCTGTACAGACGGCGCTGTGATTGGCCAAGCATGCGGGTCATAGTGCATGCTTGGCCAATCCTCAGCCAGCAATGCACTGTGATGCCGCAGTAAATTATGGCCCGTGACGTGCCACTCGAATTTGGCGCGAACGGCCCACATCGTTCACAATTCGGCGAATGGCCGAACACATGATGTTCGAGTCGAACATGGGTTCGACTTGAACACGAAGCTCATCCCTACTGCCAAATATAGCATTAACAGTCCCCTCACAAATTTACAGAGCCGATTTTCCCTCATCTTGTCTTAGGTCTTTTAAGCATTCCATTGAAGGCTCTTGCACTTGGATGTTTGCAGGCGCAAATATTCTCTAGCATAAAATTCCCAGTATTTTCCTATGCCCAGGGAGCCACTCTAGAAGTGAAAAGCTTAATAATTTGTACTTGTGTAAAACGCCAATGCTTTATTGCATTGATGTTTACCCACACATGTGTGTTTACATATTCCCAACATTGATGTTTTGCATTTGGGAAATACATCACTTGTGCATAAGCAGGTAAATGCTGATGTAAGATTTATTGACGTTTACACATGTACAAGTGCATACAGCAATTAGCTTCTATGGCCACCTGTACGCACCACCCGTGGCTTTCCAGGTGCAGGAAGATGCTAGGGATTTACGCTAGGGGACATTTGCAACACAAAAGTCAGTATATATGAGCCTTAAGGCACAGTATCATGTATTTCAGTGTCAAGATATTTAAAATTATTATTGCAGTGTTTACATTTAAAAGTGGATGTAAACCGGGGGCGTGGCCAGCATGTGAAGGGAGAAAGACGTGCCTCGCTGGAGCTCCGATCCTGACATCCACTCTCAGCCGTTTCACAGCACTCCTCCTGCTCACTGAACGCCGGTTTTCGCCTGACAGCTTCCCTTAATCATCCTGGAAGCTAGATCGTGGCTCCGATGGGCCCCCCTGGATCCCGCAAGTCTAAATCGGGCCCGAAGGCTCCCTGCCCACCCCTGCCAGTGGCCATCTTGTCCACGAGGACTCCGACATCTGTCACGGCGGCCGACACTCAGACCTCTGCTGAGATGGGGGCGGCTGACTCCCCCACCGGAGCCGAGATCCTGGCAGCGATCACGGCCTGCAAGGAATCGCTGACAGCAAAGATAGACCATCTGACCGTGGATGTCGGCCTGATACTCCAGGACCTGGACAAGTTCAGAGGTGGAGGAGAAGGTCTCCACGGAAGAAAACACGGTCCGGAAAGACTGCAGGGAACTCAAGGCTCTGCAGATCCAGGTGAAGGCACTCCAGGAGAGGGAAATCGACACTGAGAATCGCCTGAGGCGCAACATCCGCATCCTGGGCCTACTTGAGAGAGCAGAGGGTCCCAAGACCTGCGGAGTTCACCGAAAAGCTCCTGGCCACCCTGTTCAATTTTACTGACCTCCCTCCCACATTCGTGGTGGAGAGCCCACAGGGTCCCGCCGCTCCCTCCGTGGCCTGGGGCCCCAGCACGCCCATTCCTGCTGTGAATGCTGAACTACCGGGACCGCGGCCTTGTCCTGGCGGCTGCCCGTGCCATGCCGGAGATTACATATGAAAAAGCCAAGCTGCTTTTCGACTTCTCCCAGGAGGTGCAACACTACTGCAAGTCCTTCACGGAGGTAAGGAGAAGGCTCCCAAAAAAAGGAATCCGTTTTGGCCTCCTGTATCCTAGCAGGCTGAGAATCACCGACGGTGACCGTTGAGGATACATCTCCTGGGAGGCTTGATCAGCCCTGCATCACTGTGCTCAGCTAAGTATGCCACCCTCCGTGTCCCCCTTATTAACCCGTGAGGCCTTACTACCTCCCCCCCCCTACACACCTATGTTTTGCAGTCACTTCCAGCAGCCTCCCCAGTTTGCCCACCATATTTCATTGATGTCTGGATTGCTGTTTACATCTCCTTATTGTGGAGCTCCAGAGTAAAACCCGAGGATTTTTCCCCCATATGATTATTGCATCACCACTTTTGGCCATAGTGCTCTGGACTAGTGACTACTTTCCTCATCTTCTTCAACCCACACCACCCCCCTGGTTTTATTGCTAGCCCTGGCGGAAGCCCTCTGCGGGCTATTGTTACACCTCTCCCCCCCCCTGTCCAGAGACTGGCTCCTTGTCTGCGAGATGCCCTGACCCCGCAGCTTTTTCTCTCAGGTTTATTGGACAAATACTACACCTTACCTGTTTACGGTTACAGTTTATGGGATTAGGCCCACTCTGTGCCCTTCTTAGTTGTAGAAGGTTGTGCAGAGATCTGGGCAGGGATGGCACCCCGGTGCCAAAGGGTATCTGGTTCGCACTGTTATGTTTTGGTTATGTTTAGGTTTTTTTTTTCATATCTTCTCGTGCTATGTCTTGGTGTTGGACCCCTCAGTATCTGCTGCTCCCAAGCTGCTACAATGACACCATCAAATGACACCATGTTTACTATCCTATCCTGGAACGTTCGTGGTTTAAATTCCAAATTTAAAAGGGCACTTCTGTTCCGCTACCTCAAATCCCACTCCCCCAGCCATATACTACTACAAGAAACGCATCTTGTGGGCAGCAAACTGATGGCGCCTTAAAACCCATGGCTTTATGGAGTGATTCATGCCTCTTACTCAACCTTTGCCCATGGAGTGTCCGTGTTGATCTCTAAATCCCTTCCTTGGGAAGTTGAACATGTCCACACGGACCCCCAGGGCAAATATGTGCTGGTGGTCTTGAATCTCTGGAGTCAACGTTATGTAGTGGTGAATGTATATGTACCTCCTCCCTTCTCCTCTATAATATTATACATTATCATGGAAAAGATTGCTCCATATTGCCCGGCTAAACTACTTCTTATGAGGGGCTTTAATACCATCTTGGATCCAAGTCTGGACAGGCCCAACCCCCCCCCAAGCACTTCTCCGCGGAGTTGAAGGCGTGGGCCCAGATATTGGGGGTGGAAGAGGTCTGGATGTTAAGACATCCCGCTGATCGGTCCTACTCCTGCTTCTGCGCCACTCACAAAATGGCCTTCCGCATAGACCTGGCTTTTGCTACCCCCTCTCTAATGTCTGATGTTCTGGAGGCGCTTTACCTACCTAGCGGCCTCTCAGACCACAACCTCTTGAGGCTCACAATAAAACAAAAGATTTGCCCCGGGACTTTAAATGAAGCAGGTACAGTTTCCGCCAGTAAACATAACAGCTCACTATTCGTTTCCGGGCTTTGCGCACTTCTGCTCTGTGGAGACTAGGGCCCCACTGGATTGCTCACCCTGAGATAGCTGATAAAATTCCCCCTCTCCTCATGGAATACTGGGAACATAATGTAGGGTCCTCTTCACCAGAGGTCACGTGGGATGCCTTCAAGGCATATACCAGAGGCCACCAGGTCTCCTCTCTTTCAGTGGTCCGTAGAGAACGAGAGGAGCCGACGGTCTCCCTCCAGAGAGCTGTAGACTCCTCTGCAGAATATGCTGCCGACCCCTCTGAGACCAATTTTGATGAGCTCCGGGCTAGTCTGAGGGACTTACATCTTCATGTGACCGAAGCTACCAGACTTGACCTGTACCACACTAAATATAATTTTTTTGAGCAAGTGGACTGCAACGGATGCCTATTGGCAATGTTAGCGCACCATGACCGGCCACTGACCAGGATCCCAGAGATCAAGCTGCCAGCAGGGGGATCGGTTTCCTCAACACAAGGTATACTTGGCGCTTTCCACAATTTTGATAGCTCACTGTACACCTCCGTTTTGCCAACAGATTTAGACCCCAGAGATCTTGCGGACCACCTTGATCCTCTGTCTCTGGGATGGCTGTCAGACGAAGAACGAGCCAGATTGGTGGCACCGATCACCTCAGAAAAGGTCCTCAGGACCATTAAGTCCTTCCCTGCGGGGAGGTCTCTTATTCCAGATGGCCTCCCCGTGGAATCCTATAGGGCCCACGGGAGTCACCTGGCACCAATCTTGGCCTCCCTATATTTACATTGCTTACAATCAGGAGAGCTACCACCCTCCATGTACCATGCACATGTGGTGCTGATCCACAAACCACCCAAAGATCCCACCTCATGCGCCTCCTATAGGCCGATTGCCCTCCTTAGATTTTAATATTCTCACCAAACTGATTACCATAAAACTTCAACCCCTATTGCCCACCATTATTGAAACCGACCAAACCGGGTTCATGGCCAATAGATCCACCGACATCAACCTACGTCGACTGCACACTAACATTGACGCTCAACACCTTAATCAGGGCTCCAGGGTAGTGGCAAGGTTGGACATAGAAAAGGCCTTCGATACAGTCGAGTGGTCTTTTCTGTGGGAGGTCCTCCGCAGGATGGGGTTCCCTCTCGTGTTCATCCGGTGGCTACAATCGACAAGACGCCCACCTTGGCCATTAAGCTGGGAGGGGGCCTTTCCCGTCCCTTCCCATCCCATCCCATTGTCCAGATATACCCGGCAGGGCTGCCCTCCATCCCCGGCATTGTTTGCCATAGCCATCGAACCAGTGGCAGAAGCTCTGCGCACTTCCCCACACATTAAAGGGCTTTGAATCGGCTGGCTGGAGGAGAGGGTGGCTCTGTACGCGGATGACCTCCTCCTCTTTCTTAATGACGCAGGACCATCGTTAGAGGGTGCCCTATGGGTGTTAAATGCGTTTGCCCCTATTACCAGGTTGAAGGTGAACTGGCCTAAATCCCTCGTTTCCCATTGATCCGGCGCTGACACTTATTACCCCTGATTTTATACATAAACCCTCGGCACTCTAGCATACATGGCGGGCACGGGAAAGAGATCGGGTAAACCCCACTCCAAGAAGAAAACCCCAGCGAGCTCCATCAAGCGGTATCTTGCTACGGAACCCGAGGATCCTGCAGGGTCAGATGGCCTAGGCCGCTCGCCTCGTGGGTTGAATGCAAGCTCCGCCTCCTGCCACAGGCCTGAGATGAGACACCGGTCTCCAGTATCCTCGTGCGGATCAGAGAGGGAGAGAAGCCCGAGGGAAGGTTTGAGGGTGGCGGACCTAGTGAGCGGTCTCCCCACTAAAACAGATCTCGCCCTAATGCTATCGGGCCTGGAAAAGGTTAATTAAAAAGGAACTCTCAGCAGTGGGCAGACTTAGCTCAAGTTCTCTAGCGAGTGGAAGAGACAGAGCAGCGGCTTGATAGACACGCCACCGCCATCAGGGATCTGCAAACCTCTGCACGTAACCTCTTCATTGCACACAGAATTGCACTCTATAAGCTGGAAGACCAGGAGAATAGAAACAGGAGGAACAACATACGCAGAGGTCTTCCAGAGGCAACAAGAGATGATGACTTGGCAGCATCTATTCGCGGCATCTTTAACACCCTTCTGGGAAACCCGGCAGATCACCCACTGAAGATGGATAGGGTTCATAGAGCTCTTCGCCCACGTAACCCATCTAATGATACGCCTAGAGATGTCATATGCAGACTGCATTATTTTGAGGAAAAAGAGCTTATTATGAAGAAGGCAAGAGAGGCAGCAACTTTAGACTTTGATGGAGCCATTCTATCCTTTTTCCCAGATCTGGCCAGGGAAACATTGGAAAGACGCAGGGCACTAAAACCCCTCACAGAAAAGCTACGTAAAGCTTCCATTAACTACAGATGGGGGTTTCCATCTGCCCTGATAGCCAATAGAGATGGGAAGACGGCTGTTTTGCGTTTCCCAGGAGACTTACCAGCATTTTGCATTGATCTCAACATCGAACCTCCTGAACTCCCGGGATGGCAGGATGGTATCCCTGAGTCGCCACATACACCTGAAGATCAGTGGCAGAGAGTCTCCCATAAACGCCGTCCTGCTAATCTGCACTCCATCAATGGAGCAGACTGATTCCCTCAGGTCTTTAAGCAATTACATGAGGTCACAGTAAGCTACGTAATGAGTCCAGCATATCTCCAAGTTCTTACACATGCACACCTGTTATGCCTGTTTAGAGGTCTGATTATAGTTATGTATGTTGTGTGCAGGGTATAGCGTTTCCTAGAGAATTAGAAGCTGAAAGACATGACTTGTTTGAAGTATGGGTTATATAACTTTTAGTTAAGTTTGCTGGCGCCGGATCACGCAGATGGATCCGATTCGGCCACACGTGACTTGATACCTATGATGGGTACTCTCCCCCCACAAGGGGCAACGGGGGGGATCTCTGGTACAGACGATCCCTAGGGGGAGTGTGTGTTGCTGGGGGGGTCCCCGCGGGGCCCGTTTTCGCACCGCAAGATTTTGCGTGCAAACCTTTCTCACGTTTATGCAAAAATTACTCAGGATTTTCTTTCCTGTGTCCCTTTACTCTTTCTCCTATTCCTGGTTTCATATTCTGTTTCTTCCTCTTTACCTCTTTCCCCTCCTGTCCTTTCCTTGGTTACCCCCACCAGCCTTACAGACCATGTACACATGATGGGACTCCCCAGAGAACCCGATGGCCACCACTAAGCTAATCTCATTTAATGTGAAAGGACTGCATACTGCGGGCAAGAGACACTCGTTGTATAGGGAACTCTTACGCATGCAGGGAGATATTATCTTTTTGCAGGAAACCCACCTAACATATACTACGTCAGTTAAATTATTTGCTCACCAATATCCAACATGGTATTATAGTCTGTCTGACATTTCAAAGGCGAAAGGTGTGGCCATTGGGTTTCAAAGGGGAACTCCATTTGCTGTTGAGGATTTCCTTGCAGATCCTTCAGGCAGATTTCTCTTTATAAAGGGCAGCCTGGGTGATTTTTCATGTACTCTCGCTAATTTTTACGCCCCAAATCAGGGACAAGCCGACTTTATGACAGCAACTTTAACTAAACTACAGGAATTTGCGCGTGGATGTATTATTCTTGGGGGAGATTTAAATATTCCCCTAGAACCATTAGTGGATGCCTCCCAGGGGAAGTCATGCATCCCGCACAGACGCCTAGCATATATCCGTAAATTACTGCATAACACCCAACTCAGACATATGGAGGATGATGCATCCAGGCGCAAAAGACTACACACATTATTCGCATGTTCATGACTCCCACTCATAGATGAACTATTTTTACATCCAACATCACTATCTGGACCTCTTAGTAAGATCAACTATCGAAATCTCGACACTATCTGATCACTCCCCAATTAGCATGTCGATTCAATCCCCGTCCATACCCATGAAATCCACAAATTGAAAACTGAATGATTCACTTCTAACCGATAAAATTGATGTAAAAGATATTGAGCTGAGTCTCTCCCTCTACTTCAGAGACAATATTTCCCCAGAAACTTCACCAGGAACTCTTTGGGAGGCCCATAAGGCTCTTATTAGAGGCAAACTCATCGAATTGGGTGCTAGGGAGAACGCACCTGCAATCTACATTAAAGAAATAGGCATCCTTGAACAGACTCACAAATTAAGTAACTTTAAACCAATCTTCCATTCCCTCACCAAAAAAAAGAGAAGAATTGAAAGCTCTTTTTCATTCTGAGTATATATCCCGCCGTAGAATTGATGATCAACAGTACAACGAATGGGGAAATAAACCGAGTCGAATCTTAGCCCGATCTATACAACAAAAGAAATCAACCTCATTTATTGCTAATATCAAATCAGCCTCAGACATTATGGTGCACAAAACTAGGGACATAGCTAAGGAATTTCGCTCCTTTTACCAACAGCTATGTCAGGTTAGCAACGCACAATCTGACGGTACCACTAGAAAATCACAAATTGAGGAATACTTATCAGGAGCTAATTTGCCAAGACTCCCATCTTCCCTTCTAGAAGCATTGGAGGATGATCTTACCACTGCGGAGCTTAGGGGGGCATTTAAGTCAATGGCCAATGGTAAGGCTCCGGGCCCAGATGGGCTGACAGTGGCCTACTACCGCACTTTTGCAGATGTCTTGCTTCCATATTTGACAGCGTATGCTAATTCAGCGCCTAATAATAGAGGTTTCAGACCGGAAACTCTCCACGCACACATCACTATAATCCCTAAACCTGGGAAAGATCCTACCATGTGCGGTAGTTACCGCCCAATATCGCTGTTGAATTTGGATGCCAAGTTATATGCCAAGGCACTGGCCATTAGACTCCTACCCCTGATTCCGCAGTGGGTCTCTAGGGATCAAACTGGATTCATTCCAGGGAGGGAGGCAAGAGACAATTCACTTAGAACACTTTCCCTAATATCCTATGTCCGTGGGTGCTCCCAGCCCACCCTTCTTCTGTCTACAGATGCTGAGAAAGCGTTTGATAGGGTGGACTGGGAGTACCTCATGGCCACGTAATCGCATTTCGGCTTAGGCCCGAATATGTTGGCAAAGATTTCAGCTTTATATCAAACACCATCAGCCCTAATAAGAATTAATGGCGCGTTAAGCGATCCTTTTTTTCTTTATAATGGAATGCGGCAGGGGTGCCCCCTCTCCCCATCCTTTTCGCCCTTTCCCTAGAACCCTTTCTAGCAACAATACGCCACAACCCCAACATCCATGGGATTAAAGTGGGCACGACGGAACATAAATATGCGGCGTACGCTGATGACGTCCTCTTTTATGTACAACAACCTCTTATAACCTTACCTAATCTCATGCTGGCCTTACGCAATTTAGTAAAATATCTAACTTTAAAATTAACTTGTCTACATCGGAAATCTTGAATATATCAATCCCTCACACAACAGCGACTAGTTTACAAACATCCTTTCCATTCCATTGACAACCATCGGCTATGAAATACTTAGGAATATACCTGACTCCCGATCCGGCCTCTCTTTTCCGTAAAAATGATATCCTCTTGCTGAATGCTATCCGATCGGACCTGCAAAAATGGACACAGATGGCGCATTCCTGGCTAGGAAAAATTAATATTGTAAAAATGAACATATTACCCCGGCTGCTCTTTCTATATCAAATGCTTCCCTATAAGGTTCCTGTTGGGTTCTTTAAGATTGTACAATCTGTTATAGATAAATTTATCTGGAGTCGTAGAAAACCTTGTATTGCTCAGATGTTTAAGCAGACCCAAGACGGAAGGCGGTCTGGCACTTCAGGACTTTAAAAAAATATTATATAGCCACGATTCTCAGTAGGATTTCGGATTGGAAATACAACAAATCATCCAAGCTATGGGTGCAGCTGGAAATAGACCTGAGTGGGGTGGACCTTTTCCCCCTCATATGGATACCTAATAAGTTTCGCAACTTAGCACATTCTACTTCCCCACTAACCAAATCTTCCTTAGCTTCCTGGGACTCTTTATGCCATAAACAGAAATGGCCCTATAACTCTCCGCTTATGCAACTTACAGGACATAACTTCTTTCCTCCAGGGAATATGGATTCGAAATACGGTGATTGGATTTCAGACACATCTCTCCTTCTCGGCAAGGTTGTGAAGAACAAAGATATCTTGCCTATATCTGCTCTAACAACTACACCGATACCCTTTATGCATCAATGGCAATATCATCAACTTTCTCAATTCGTAAAATCTCTACCTCAACGGTTAAGGTCAGAAGAAGACATGAATCCTGTACAATACTTGCCAGCGGGAGACCTTCCCCCAGACAAACCCGTCTTTTATCATGCTTTGATATCATTATCGTCAATGGAGCACTCGTCTTTTCTAACTAAGTGGGAACAGGATCTCCAGATACCGCTCTCGGACCTGCAACGTTCTGTGATATTCCGCCTATCCCATGTTTCTTCAATAGCATCAAAGGCAGCAGAGATAAACTATAAAATGCTAAATAGGTGGCACTACACACCAGCCACACTTCATAAGTTCTTTCCAACCACTTCAGAACTATGTTGGAGGGGCTGTGGTTATACGGGAACCCACGCCCATATATGGTGGTCCTGTCCCTTCATAAGGCCATATTGGTCCACTATCTTATTTTGGGGCGAAAAAATACAAGGCAGTAAAATTCCAAATGACCCGTGGTTGTTACTATTTCATTTTACAGATGAACCAATCGGATCATACAGAAAGTCAATTACACCTCATTTGTTGAATGTTGCTAAGGCTCTTATACCAAAATTATGGAAACAGCAAAAAATCCCCTCTTTATGCCAACGGCTAATGGAAGTAGACAGAATATATCACATGGAAGATAGCACTTTAAAACTTAAAAACAAATCTGAGTTAGCGTCTAAGATATGGTCCTGTTGGTTCATCTTTAAATTTTCGTCATCATATGCTGAGATTATGGCTAGTAAGGATGTTTGAATGGTGAATAATGATATACCTGTGAAAGACACGCTGTAACGGCTGGACAATTACCCCTTCCCCTCCCCCCTTCCCTTCTCTCTTTTTCTACTTATCTTTTACTAATTTTCCTTTTCTCGCGATTTAATTTTTGTTTGGAGTTAAGGATATGGCATTAAGGAATCAGCCATCAGAGGTTTTTGGACCCTAGGAAACGTTGCCTATACACATGCAACTTATGGTATGCAAGGAAACACTCCATAGGTCAAAATTAATGAGTACCATATGATTATTAACCACCCCCCATTTGCTCTATTGAGTTATTACAGTAGAGATGAGTAGGGGACCAGAAGTATATATCAGAGGGTCAATATGGATAGCATGACAATGTATAACTTTTTAGAGATTCTCATTTCCTGATGTCTGTATCTTGGTTGTTATCTGTTTAATATCTTTCAATAAAAAGTTATTGAACAAAGAACAGTTTTATTACCTTGGAGTTTAAATATCTAGGAAGGCCACCGATTACATCTAAATCTGTCCCTGGTGCTCCTGGAGGTTGGGGTGAAGCTGAAGGCATAGGAGTCCCTACTCCTATCACTGTTAGGCTGTATTAACCCAATTAAAATGAAGATATTGCCAAAATTGACATACCTTTTTAGACACTCACCACAGTGGATTCCACAATCTTTTTTCTCCCAAATCAACAAACTTTTCTCCACCTTTGTCTGGGGCCCTCAATCCCCAAGATACAGGTGGACCACACTGATGCTTCCTACCTTTCAAGGTGGACTAGCATTCCCAGATTTCCATAAAGACTTCCTGGCCACCCAACTGGTCACTGCAGTGTGGTGGTTGGACCCCGATGTCACCAATTCAGTGGTGCCACTGGAGGTGGCTGTGGTGCAGTCTCTCGATGCTCTTAAATTCTTACTTTTCCGTGGCCCACGTGCCCCGTATGCATTAACCCCTTCTATGATCACTACCTTGCGGGCGTGGAGAGGTGGCCTCAGACTTGAGCGATATCCCGCAGAGGCACATTTGCCAAACGCTCCACTTTGGTGTAATCCCAACCTAGCTCAGATATATACGATTCCTGAACCCCACGCCTGGACTAAATTTAATATAAAAATTACTTTCTCAGATAGTTCACAACAATTCACTGATTCCATTACCTCCGTTACGCTTTCAATTCAATATCCCGGAACCATATTTCTTTAGATAAATACAACTCTCCCATACCTTCAGCTGCCAGTTCTCCCACGCTAACCCCCAGCTCATACAAACCTCTCTTGAAGAGGTCCTGAGACTGGACTGCACCAACAAACCAACCTCTCGGATATATTTACATCTCCTTAGGGTTTAACTTCCTGATCTGGAGAAACTCAGGGCCTGCTGGCTCCAGGACATCCCAGAACTTGACCGGGATGACTGGGATGATATCTGGGACTTTTCATTCGGGTCCTTAGTCTCCATCAGAGACCACCTGATACCATTTAAACTGGTCCACCGAGCATACTTTAACCCCTCTAGACTACACAGAATGGACTCCAATCTCTCCCCAGAGTGCTGGAGATGTGGGGGGACTTTACCCATGTATTCTGGACCTGCCCAGCTATTACTGGGTTTTGGGAGGAATTGCTGTCATGTATCTGCCTAATCAGTGCTATCCCCTTACAGCTTTCTATATCTGTCGGGTCTTGTTGAACAGCTGATTCCCACTGTCGCGGGACGCACTTTGGTGAGCCTTTTGCTGTTTTATGCCAGAAAGAGCATTACACTTCAATGGAAAAAGTCGGCTCCACCTGCGATTGCATTTTGGAAGCAGCTGGTGAACGAGAGCCTACCCCTGTACAAGGATACATACTCCAACAGAGGCTGTCCCCAGAAATACCAGAAAGTGTGGTCAAAATGGTTAGAGGAACCATCCACGGCTTAGATGGGTGTAACAGTCTGAATAAATGATAGCCCCCCCTAGTCTGAACTCCTATATAACTTTACCTCCTCCACAAAGGTTCGTAGTTGTGGGCAGACTATGTTCTATGTCTTTTCATCTTCCGCACATGTGTGGGAGCATGGGGTTGGCGTCTACGCCATCTTTCCAGACTCCATCCGTGGGATCAACACCTTATTTAGCGTAATGGTGACTGACGCTTGAATTTAATATTGAGTTCTACTGATGTACACTTATGTTAACCCATGTGAGGGTCACTGTTGTGCATTTTTAATTGTGTTTTATGTTGCTTATTTGTATGTGTCTAACACCAATAAAAAGATTTATTAAAATTAAAAAAAAAAAGTGGATGTAAACCTGATTCATGAAATTTGACCTGACCTTTTACTTCTCTCCGAAGCCCTAAGTTCCGTGTCTTTCTGCCGCTTCGTTCCTGTTATCAGCTTGATAACTTCTGACAAGTTCTCCAACCCGAGATTAAAGCAGCTAAAAATTTGTGTCGGGGAGGTTGCTATAAATAGATTAGCAGAGAGCTGATCAATTCAAAGCACAGCATGTTTCTTTCTTCCCCTGCCTATGTGGACTGGTGGGGGGGTGCCTTTCCTCCAATTAGCTGTCACACAGTGTATGCCAAGACTGCCCCCTCACTGCTGAAAGAGGAAGGAAAAATTCTAATACCATGTTCACTTTCTAAGGGTATAGAAAGGGGAAGACAGCAGACACAGAAGATGCCCGAGTTACGAACCTCCGACTTGCGAACGACTCCTACTTACGAACGGGAGGCGGCGCGACGTTCTGTGCATGCGCGGCCACTTTAGAACGGCGGGCACATTGGAAAACGACATCTGCGCATGCACGGCTACTTGACAGAACATTGGAACACAGCGGAAAACGCTATCTCTGCTGTTCTGCGCATGCGCTTCCGACTTACGAACATATCCGACTTAAGTACAAACCGGCAGTCCCTAACCAGTTCGTAACTCGGGGACTGCCTGTATACTGTACATGTAAAACTTATGTAGGGAGATTTGTTTCATCTCTGTGTATCATCTGAGGCTGTTCACTTCACTGGGTATATGTGAGGGTTTACAACACTTTGTAATTTCTTGCAATGTTCTCATGTAAGCAGTGTGAATATTCACTTCAATTAAAAAGCAAATTCTTGTCTGCTTATCTGCACATCAGATAATTGAAGTGATTATTAGACTAAGTGAATATTCTTATCTCCTTAACCATTTCAAGCCGTTCTTGCCCATGCCAATTTTCAGCGCTGTCACACTTTGAATGACAATTGCGCAGTCATGCAACACTGTATCAAACTAATTTTTTTTTCATTTTGTTCACACAAATAGAGCTTTCTTTTCGTGTTATTTAATCATGACTGGGTTTATTTTTTGCTATAAACACAAAAAAAGACTGAACATTTTAAAACAAAAAACACCATTTTGGTTATAACATTTTGCAAATAATCTTTCTTCATGAATTTAATTTAAAAAAAAAAATGTTGTTTTGTTTTATCGTTTACACACAGTCACCAGTGTAGTACAGCATCATCATAACTGGTGTAGCGGTGATCTGGCACACTAACTGGCGAGTACGACTTTTTTATCTATTTATTTACACACTTTGACCAGAGCAATATACTAGTACCATAGTAACATTGTACTACTCTGGGGAAGTGATCAGTATTTTTTTTTCCATTGCTATATGCAAGCATTTTACTGAATTAAATCCATTCAGTTTGTTTCATTGTGATTGGCCAAAGCTGATCACATGGCACAGATGGGCTGTGATTGACCCAGTCTGTAACATGTGATCACTGTGACCAATCACAGCTAGCAACACAATTGTACACAATGGATGGCTTGAAAGGAAGCCATCCATTGTTTACAACTGTCATGTGACCTGCTGTGATTGGTTACAACGGTCACATGGTATTGGCAGCAGGCCCATACAGTGATCAGTCATCGGCTGAATCTCACGGACACAGCCGTGACAGATTATGCCACAGCGTGGCCCCATGAGGCATGACCCGGGAGGACGTCATATGACACAGCGTCATTCTGACATAGGCCAGACGCCAACGGGTTAAGCAAGTCAGCCTTGTTATATTATACATAAATTAAAAAGCCTAATGTGTGAAAAATGTCAACCCTCACTGTGGCACCCCAAAATTCAAAGAAAAAAGGTGTTCACATGCCCACGCACAGAACATGGTTAAAACCTAACTTATTAGAAACGGTGTGTGAGTTTAATACTTAGAAGTGAGAGGCTGGGACTATACAAACTCTTTAAATGAAGGCTCTCATCACTGACTGAGGATCATTATTCTGGTAAATTTGTGTCTCTGCAAATTAACACACAAAGCTATACATTAGTGTTTCAGAAGCATAAACACAAGGGGCTAGGGATCTTACACACTCTTTGGATAAAGCCTCTTATCTTATGTCCCAATCAGTTTATTTGCACTAATGCTTACTTCCCTCAAGCATCAGATTATTTCAGATAATTCTATAGCGCCGTCAATTTACGCAGCGCTTTACATATACATTGTACATTCACGTCAGTCCCTACCCTCAAGGAGCTTACAATCTAAAGTCCCTGACTCAAATTCATACATACTGTCACGGGGACCCCACTTCCCCCGATTGCCCTACTGTTCCCTTAGCACCAGCCCTACAAGTGTTTGCGGCAAGTGTCACTGGGAAGAGATTCACTTTGGGTGTGGTTGTATTCAATTGTTCTGTTGTGTCGGTCTTTGAACATCAATGCGAACTATTGGGGGTCTCACCCGCAGACTGGACCCGCCATGTAGTAGGACTGTTGGGTGGGGGCGCTGAGGCTTATCGAATGATGGACCCTCTCAAGAAATGTAGCTATGGAGGACCTAAAATGGGCAGTACTGAACTAATTTGCTGTATCGCCAGAGGCGCATCGGGCCCAGTTCCGGACTACCCATTGGGTCCCCAAGACCTCCTTCAAAATGTTTGTGCACAAGCTGTCCTTAGCATGCCACCGATGGTTGGAAGGGGAGAAGGCCACCTCCCCTGAGGGGATCATACAGGCTGTCCTGAAAGAACAATTCTTTTTCCTGTGCCCCCCTGAGCTCCGACAGTGGTTGTGGGAGCAAAAACCTGCCACCCTAGAGGAAGCTGCAGCCTTAGCGGATGAGGCCCAATTGATCAACACAAAATGGCGGAAGCCCCCCGCCAAGGCACCCCAAGTTCCCAGGGTATCGAGCCCCACCTGCCTCCCCATAGTCGGATGAACCCCCAAGGCAGCACCAACCCCTCGGGTCCCGCTACCACACCACCCGATCCCCCCCACAGCAGACCGCAAGACCCACCTTGGAAAGGAGCTGTTTTGGCTGTGGGCAGCCTGGTCACTATCAGGCCAGTTGCACTGCCAGAACCAAGACTCTCACCCTGGTATACCAGTACATTATGTGGATCTGTACCAAGCTCCTGAGGACCTGCCTCGACCCCCTCTAGACTGGTGTTCCTCTTTTGTCGTCTGGGACACCCTTCCAGGAGTCTTTGGCCTACAACATTGCAACATTGCTTCTCCAAGGAAAGCACCTACAAGGAGGTCACCGTGGATGATCAAAAGGCGGCGGGATTCCGAGATTCGGGTGCGTTCCTCACTATTGTGGACCCACGAGTTGTGAGCCCTGGCGCTCTCCAGCTCAGGCCCAGCAATAGTGATCAAAACTTGGCAGGCAGCACCAAATGCTTCATTGCCCTTGTTACTGTCACCCTGAACTATGGACTGGGGTCCAAGCGCTGTGATGTAGGAGGTTGTGCTTCTTGGGAATGATGTCCGTAACCTACAGTGTCACTTTGTTGGGACCATCACGCAAAATCAAGCCCACCAGGAAGCCACCCAGCGGAAGGAGGAGCTCCAGTACCTGGATGGAAATCTGCCGCCTGCGGTGAGTGACCTTCCAATGCCTGCCATTAGTGGGATAACCTGGGATCGGGATCAGTTTAAATAGGACTTAGCCATTGACCCTACCCTCACGGGCTTCTGGACCTGGTTAGGGCTGCCAGGTTTGGGAGCGGGTGACAAGATGCAGGAAAACAGGTGGCAAGTGCATGAAAATGGATCATTACACCGAATTGTAGAAAATCGTTCCTGCGGGCAGACACCAGACCATTACCAAGCAGCCGATAGTGCCCCAGCAGTTCTGGGCCCAACTGCTACCCCTGGCCCACGACATTCCCATGATGGGGCATCAAGGGAAGTTACGGACAGAAAAACGGTTAGCCCAGGCCTTCTATTGGCCCTGGATGTCACAAGCGGTAGCTCACTATTGTCACACCCGCGAAACATGTCAGCGTCATGGGACAGATGGCAAAATGAGCCCCCCTGCAACCCTTGCCCATCATTAAGGAGCCGTTCCAGCGGATAGCTAGCGCCATCCTGGGACCCTTGGCTCACCCCAGCAAAACTGGAAAGCCCTCTCCAACATCACAGCTCCCAAAGTCGCCATCTCAAGGTGCCCAAACCCACCAAAAGATGTAGTATGACCGCAAAGCTCAAACCCACAAGTTTGCCAAGAGCCAACAGGTCCTCATGATAGTCCCAAATCTCCAAAATAAATTACAAATCTACATGGGAGGGACCCTTTCGAATCAAAAAGTTAAAGACCAACTATTTTCTTGCACTGGATGATCGGGGGAAGTGGCAAGAGACCGTGCACGGCAATATGATCAAGGAATACCATGACAGAAACCTTCCCATCCTGGCGGTCTGCCCCCTACCCTCTGAAGAAGACGACAAAGTCATGCTTGATCTCATGGAGGTAGCACGCCACTCGGCTGACGTACACCAGGTACCCTTGGGCCCCCAGGTCAGCCAGGAACATCAGGTGTCCATGAACACCGTTGTGCACACTGCTGTCCCATCTTTTCCTCTTCGCCCGGAAGGACGACCATCAGCACTCATGTGGAAACCTGGCCCATCCACCAAGCACCTTACCGAGTTCCAGAAGCCGCCGGGACACCATAAAACAAGAACTGAACGAAATGTTGGACTTGGGAATTATCCAACCCTCCCAGAGCCCCTGAGCCTCACCTATTCTTGTACCCAAGAAAGATGGCACCATTCAATTTTGTGTAGACTACCAACGTCTTAATGACCACACCGTTAGAGACGCCTACCCTATGCCCAGTATAGATGACCTGCTGGACCGTCTGGCTGGGGCCCGCTATATCACTACACTGGACTTG